>CM020184.1:20009841-20056974 GCA_009805545.1 Oryza longistaminata | reverse complement strand
AAGGCTGTGGTTTTTAGAATTTATTAGTGGTAAAAAAAATGAGATATCAAGTAGAGCAAAATAAAATGTACAAGACGTATAGCATTCAGCTTATGTGGTTTGGACGTGAAATCAGTTCTGTTGTAGGGTGCAAGAACTGCTGTTTTATACGAGGCGATGCAAGTTTATAGGCATCATTTATTAACATAAAAACGACTACTGCGATTGCACAAGATGATGAGAGCTCACAGAGGAAAACAGAGCAACCACAGTAAAGTTATTCATTGTTGTCTTCAACACCAGAAAATTGCAAGTGTCCCGTGTAACCCGATCTAAAGTTACTACGCAAATAAGCTGTTGTGCTTACAAAAACATCTGGAGTACTGTCATACCATGCTCAGCAATCAAAAAGTACTCGGTCGTCGCAATTGCTAGTTCTGAATGGCACCTGATTACATCTAACAAAATGATATGGGGGAAGACGGATGATCTTTACTTCAAACTGACCTATGGTCTACTTCCGTCAGTCTCACCAAAACAAAAGATCGCATTTGGGGCAGCTGATGCAGATTTTCAAATCAATTGCCCGTCTACTGTAGGAACTCCAATACGTTTTGACTTGACACAATGTACCTCAAGGTAATAGCACCAGATACTAACCCAGAGATGATTCCTCTCCTCAAGACCTATTCTTCGGGGGTTTGACCTTGTATATGCGCACTATCCAGTTCGAAGTTGTGAATGCCTCCTCCAAGTACTCAAGCTTAATGTCTTTGTTGCCAATCTCCACTCCTCGTACTCGATCGTATCTACATACAAAATAAATAGCAGAGCTAGCATCCATTACCACATCAAAAACAGGCTTGTTATACAAATAGGACAATGCAAGCTACAACCAGCAAATTATGGTGCCTGGCTTATCAGGGAAGCCATTCATAACCAAAATATAATACAGAGTACAATATAATATCTATTTAAATAGATCAATGAAGTAAAAGCAATAACAATGGTAAGGATGTGCCATACCCTGGAGGTTTTCCATATTCTGTGGTCAGTTCTCCAAAACGGTAATAACAAAGCTTGTACCTGTTAAACAAGAGGGGAGACAATTAGAGGTGATGGAAGGATAGAAGTAACACGGATAAATAACAAAAGAGTACATGTGTTGACAAATAAGTTCTCCAACACATGATAATAGAACAAAGCAGTAATATAGTGTTACCAAAAAAACTTTAAGTCTCATTAGTGTGTTTCATACTTACATTAAGCAATTCAACATTTTTGGTGATGCCCCCTTGTCGACACGATACTCCCCATTAACAAGGTAATCAGGCTCTTTGATTACAGGAAAAACTCCACCACCAATGCGCACCATCCATAAGAACCTGGAAATAAGCAGCTAAGTAAGAATCCATTTTACATGTAGTTCAGTTTTTAAAAAAATGTTCAATACTATTTCGAATAAAACCAATAACATCAATTTATTAAAATTTGCTCTAGATTCAGTGGATAAACTTACTTGTTAATGTCATCTGAAGAATAACCAGTAACACCACCAAATACAACAAGCACATAATTCACATCCAGTGACTGCATTATCTCATACGCTTCATCTTCATAGGATGACATTGCACGCCCAACTGTAGCTATATGTGTATTATTCCATGTGTTGTTATCAACAATAACAGTTCTGTTCCCCATAGCTGTGATTTGGTATCCATAATCCCACCATGACATAATCTTTGCATCAGAAGGAGTGTTCTGACGAAGCCAATAATACGCTTCACGATAATCATCAAATATGACCCTGCCTCCATTATGACCCCTTGCGGCCAGAACAATGGAAGGAGAAGAGTAAGCCTCAGATGTCACCCAAGTGCAGTGTACAGCATATCTACTAAGCAAGTAGAAAGCACCCAGAAGTAAAGCAATGGCCACATTCTGCTGGAAAGGCAAGGATTGATCAACTGCACCCTGTTTACACAAGAAACGAAGTCAGCTTCTGAGTGATGTGAAAACCAGAAACTTAAAATAATTGATACAAGCAAACTGAAAACCACAAAATTATGTGCAATTGAACCTACTAGAATTAGAATTGTCAGAGAAAAGGCGCAAATCCTTTATATTCTTATCAGCCATGCACATGGTAAACTGGAAAATTGCAACCCAGCATTTCAAATGGCACAATACTCTGGAGGGTATTGATTGGCGGAAACAAAGGATTTCAATCGTACCACTTGATTTTATCTAAGTATGTTTCAGATTTCAAGCTCAATCAAATTTATTTATTTCAACTATCCATCTACAAAATATAAAGCATGCAAGCAAGCATAGACCAAAAAAAAAAAAAAGGAATACCTTTGCAGCTGCCTTTGAGCCAGATGATTTTCCAGAGACAGTTTGTGGACTTTTGCTTTTTGTCCGAATCAAGGTAGTCAGATTTTTTATTGTAGCTGATGCTGCAATGGCACTAATAAGGCAAACAGCTGGCGCTGCAACAAGAATTAACCGAACCATCACACCAGCAAAGTACATACTCGTGAGGCCATACATAACTATAAATATTGTGGCATCTGACAATTTTGTCAATTAATGCCATTATTGGCACACGTGGGTGCGATGTTTTTGACCGGAATGAAAAAGTTCAAAAAGCACCAAAACATGATTTTTGGACAATATAAATATTGTGGCATCTGACAAGCGCTTGAAACAGAAGTAGAGGCCTGCTGGGAACAGGAAAAGAAGGATGTGGAAATCAAACATGAACGAAGACCACGCTGTTGGTTGATGCTCAGATACTGATGCAATGATTGGTATATGGTCCTTTGCATAGGTTGGATCAAGCAGAGAGTAAAACCGCCCTGTCCAAGGGGAGATGTAACCTGACGCGGTACCAATTCCAAGAGCTAGGGTGCCAACAGTTATCACACATGTCAGGGTAATTCTCAGGAATGACTTGAATAGTTTGGCATCATTCAGCAGGTACTTCACCCAGTCCAAGAAAAAGAAAACCTGCAAAAAGAGGAAATGGTTTATGATAGCTCTCTTATACATGTGCTATACTGCTCTATCTATACAAAGTACACAAAGTACCTCATAATAGAATATATAATTGTCAAAGCATTCATATTAACAAATAACAAAGGTACGCTATGTTTTATATATACACACAACAAACACGATAACAACATTGAGTTATGTTGGCTGTGGGACATATTCAAGAGTAAAAAGTCTAGCATCTAACATTTCACAGCCAGGCATAAATGGGCCACCAATCACACTGCAAACATACAAGAATTACCAGTTCCATAACATGTCTACCCAGTAAACATGATCTATCTGAAGAGGCAAAATGAGAGTAGCAGCAATCTGATACAAATGCCAATGTTCCATCTAATCATCTGGATTATATGAAACTAACAATAAGTACTAACAAGTCATTTGATCTTAACTGTTTTACAAAATTACCTGTCCAATTTACTCCATAGTTTGCCTACATACCAAGATCGGGTTGCCTTCAATTAAGTGTTTCGCCCTTTCTCAGTTACAAATAATCCTAACTCATTTCCAGGACAATTAAGACAGGTGGTGCAGATTTCCTAAAGTAGCAGGACTTTTCATCCAAATCACACCTTTTTTTAAGTCAACTGTTGCTAATTTACTAAACTAGCCATCTAATAAACCAGAGCTGTAACTATCTACTAATCTTAGAAGGCATTTCATCACTACGGATGAATTGTTGCATCATTTCATAACAATATGTGTAAGAAATACCTGCAAAAGGAAGAATACTCCCATAGCGGCCATGTGCTCCCCAGACTGGACGTGTTGGAACCCAACGAACCGGATCTGCATCGCAAGTAGCATTCCAAGCACATACGTGGAATTGTAGGCCACGTAGAGCCTCTGCGAGTACCTCCCGGTGACGAGCAGCACGAGCACGTAGAGCGGCAACAGATTGATGATGAAGACATAGCCTCCCCACGCGGAGACCATGTAGAAGTAGCCGAACGCCGAGGCGAGCGACCATGCGAGAGATCCCGTGTTGACGGCGCGCACGAAGAGGTAGAAGGTGAGCAGCAGCGCGAAGATGGCGACGCCCTCGTTGTCGTAGGAGCCCGCGACGGAGCGGGAGATGTAGCCGGGGCAGACGGCGATGAGCGCGGCGGCGACGAGGCCCGCGCCGGAGTCCCAGATCTCGCGGCCGAAGGCGTAGGCGACGAGCGTGGTGTTGGCGGCGAAGAAGGGGGCGGTGAGGACGCAGACCTCGCGGATGTGGACGGCGAGGGAGAGCGCGCGGAGGAGGCGGTGGAGCAGCGCGGCGGTGACCATGAGGCCCGGGAAGAGGGTGCCGCCGACGACGCGGCCGAGCGGGTACCAGCTCTCGAAATCGAACCAGTTCCAGAACTCGCTGAATCCATGGTCAGAGAGGAAGAGCGTGGTGCGGTAGTTGAAGTAGGGATCGAACTCGTGGATCATGGACTCGTAGCGGAGCACGGAGAAGAGGCGGACGACGAACGCGAGCACGTAGATGAGCGCCAGCGCCGAGACCCGGAGCAGGAGCTCCTGCTGCTTCGTCTTCAGCCGCAGCGACCGGAGCGGCGCCGGCAGCGAGTCCAGCGCGGTGGCGGCGGCCATGGCGGCGATCCGGATGCGGGAGATCTGGCGCCTCTCGCTAGGGTTTCATGCGCCCCGCGCGTGGAGCGGGAGAGGTTTTAGAGCGCCGCGGCCGCTTGGGTTCGGTTTGGATCTGGGAGATCGAGGAGGAGGAAGACGAGAGCAGAGTCAAGCGCACGGGGATGACGACGCGATGCTTACACTGACATGTGGGCCATGCCTGTGCTGACGTGGGAGCCCCCACGTAGGCGCCTCTGTGACGCTGGAATCTGGGCCCCACTTGAATCGCCGCAGGCCATTGGCTGGAGAGGGCGGGAGACACGTCGCTCGCGGCTCGCTGCTATCAGTTGATTTTTACTGTATCTAATTTTTTTTTTCAAGAACAACATCAAATCTCTCCAAAACAAATCCTAAAAAAAAAAAAAGACGTTTGAGATGACAAGGTACTGAAGATGCAATGTGAGTACACGGAATTCCCCGCTAGTTTTGATACAAGCACGATGCAAATTATCCATTGAGGTTTCTTGCAAGTTCACTCATTTTCTGAATTACAATGCCCCAACGACCCGTACTTGTCTTTAACTTATCTTCAGTAGATTCATCCAATGAATCAGGCTCACATTGGTGAAGTCCATTAACTGGAAGTACATTCTGCCCACAGCTTCACGGAATACAAGTAGAATCCAAGCCCTGAAAGACTATAGACCAGATATTGTAAACATCTGTAGGATCTTCTTTCACGAATTTTGTGGAGCCCCTTCCATGAATTTCCAAGCAAATAAGCCCTGATGGTTTGTTATTACCTCGATCCAGAACCTGAAACTAAAGCTGGAAGATCTGCTACTAAATTTGATAACCAAAATGCAAAACACAAGATAACCAACAAAAAGATAGAACAGATGATGTTTAAAACCAAAACACTATCTTTCTACATGGTGACAGATAATCACAACTTCAGAGGTCCATCAACACTGACAAACTCTCTATGACTATCCCTCTGTCATCCATACAAAGATGCTCTCGGTCTTAAGTGACACACTGGTGTCGGTTGAAGTAGCTCCACGCTGGCCTGGAGATCTTCCTTACAGCAAACCAGCCCAAATGTTCAGTTATTCACAACAGCACACATAACACGTAAGATTTGTACAACTGACACCCAGACCATATAAAGTCAACAAGGAGAGCATATATAACTCTAGACTGATGATATCCCAGAAGGCCAGAACAGTTGATAAAATTCAATTAGAAACCCATAGCCTAGCAGCCTTATTTAGTTGATTAGTTCTATTAAAAAGGCATCATGTTTTATTTCGGCCATACTAAATGGAGTAGTTAATTCATCGTTATTAGCAGAGTTAAGTTTCATTGTATATTCACTATTAAAAAGATAATTGTATGTTCTTATAATATACCTGAAAAATCAATCATTAATACCTTTGAAGCAAAATAGTACTAGAGTTTTAGTGTCAATCCTTGATCAAGAAAAAGTTTTCCTTGTGACTTAAAGTTGATGTAGCATTTATACCAAGGAGGAAGTATCGCCTACTCTGCAGTAGCAGGACAACAGAAAGAATTGAGCTATATAAATATGCCATGAATTAAGTAACAGCCAACTCAGTATTTCCTCCATGATGGGAAAAAAGACAGATAAAAGTAAGTACTAGTAGAACACTGCCTGATTTAATTCATACACATGGAGATCTCTTGCTTTTTTGTTAGGACTAGCTCTATAAAATCAGACCTTGCCTATAAGGATCATCAGGTGGAACATCCATGATTATCCGGGATTGCATCTAACTGCAAATGAATTAGTCTTCAGCGTTTGCAGTTTGCAAAATCAGGTCAAGCGAGTGGTTTCTTAAAGGAGCATGTACAATGCAAGTGCTAGACAAGATGGGGGGAAGATAATGAGAATGCAACAAACCAGGACTAGAAGCATGTTTCATGACCAACACTTCCTCTGATAAGTAGTGAAACCAGCTATTCCTCAAAAATAAACACAATTATCATTTTTGCATTGGATCACAAGGATTGTATGGTCAGAACATATTCATTGGAGGACCAACAAGACTACAAGAGCCAATGCTTTTTACTGGAGGTCCTGACCTCCTGGATTACCCTATATGAAGTTCTAGGAGCAAGCTATTTATCTGCTCCCACAACTCTGAAGACTGTCAAAGTAACACCATAAGACAAGCATTGGACAGGATCACAAGCACATGATCCCACATTTATGAAGGAAGAAAAAGAATGCCATGCAAGTGGGTATTTATTCCAGATATGCTTTATCAAAAAAATTATAACACCGGGGCTTTGACAGCAAGTACTGTACAAGTGTTGGCTGACAGATTATATCAGCAGGGTATATTAATGAAAATTTGCATGACAAAAGCAACAGGAATTTTACCTTCATTGGCTATTCACTGATAGTACATGTCCAAAAGCAATGCCACTACCATGCTAAGTAGTGAAAAAGAATTGGCAGACCTATGAGCACTCTCAAGTTGTCCCTTTTTTTTTTCCATGAACTCCAATCAAGCACTTCCAAGTTATAAACACATCAAACAGAAGGATCACCCAATTCCAAGCATCCTATCTAATACAGAACACAGCTGCAGCATCTCTGTGCATTCCCCTGGACCCTTTCTGCAGAATGCCTTGATGACATTAGCAAAAATCCTACTATCTAATACAAATCCTTTTTCTAGCATATCATCAAACAACCTCAATGCCTCACGAACATTTCCACTCCTAACCAACCAATATGCCAAGCGTGCAACAGGCTCAACAGGATAGCCATCATCAATATGTCTGATCAAATTGACAGCCTCGGCTCTCCTCCCAGACCTAAAGAGGCAATCAACCAGCGTATTGTATGTGATCGTATCTGGGGCAATTTTACCCGCATTCACATCAGCGAACAGAAAACCAAGCTCATCCTCCTTCCCGGCCTCATAGAATGCATGAATTAGAATGTTACAAGTCACAGTGTCTGCCATGAACCCCTTGCTGCTGAACACAAACTTGGCAAACTGAAACTTTCCAGCTCGGCACAAGCATGAAATAAAAATGTTGCACGTTTGCACATTGGGTGTTATGGGCTTCTTGAGAAGATCTGTGAACAGTTTTAGAACACGCAGCCATTTCCTCTTCTTGCAGAAATGATCCATGACCGTATTGTATGTCACGACATCGACCACAAAGCCAAGCTCCTGGCATCGTTCCAGCACCTCCTTGCCTGCCCACATATCAAGGTCCTGGGCAACATAGTCGAGCAGTATGTTCAGACCAACTACTGTCGGCTGTAACCCCATCGTTACCATGATTTCCAGCTGCCGGAGTGCCTCTTCAACATACCCGAACCGGCAAAGCCCAACAATGTAGGTGCTGTATGTAACTGCATCTGGCACCCACCCATTCCGGCCACTCTCATCAATGGTCCTCTGGACAGCATCAAAATCCCCAACCTTACATAACCCATTTACGTAGATGTTGTAAAATACGACATCGGGGTGGCATCCAGTGGAGCGCATGGAGCTGATGAGCGCATCAGCCGCCTGCATATCAGCATTGGCACAGTACACCTGGAGGATTGGTGTGTAGCTGTGCAGGGTGAGCGGGTAATTGAGGGCGCGCATTTCGTCGAGCAGCTGGAGCGCGTCCGGGAGGCGGCCCGCGCGGCAGAAGGAGAAGACGAGGTCCGCGTAGTCGATGGGAGTCGGGGGGAGGCCGAGGCGGGACATCCAGAGGAGGACGGAGTGCGCGGCCGACGGGAGGTGGAGGTGGGAGGAGTAGACGTGGAGGAGGAAGGAGAAGGCGCACCGGTCGGGGGCGACGCCGTTGGCGAGCATGTCGTCGAAGAGGGCCGCGGCGTCGGCGGGGCGGCCGGCCTTGGCGAGCGCCGACATGGCGGAGGTGTAGGATGGCGGCCGTGGGCGCGCACGCGGAGGAGGTGGCGCATGCGGCGGAGCACCGCCAGCGCCGCGTCGCCGTCGCCGTCGCGGGCGAAGGCATCCAGGAGGCGTTGTAGTCGTGGAGGGTGTGCGGGAGGAGGAGAAGGCGGCGGCGGCGGCGGCGGAGGGTTGGGGGCGGGAGAGGAGGTGCCGAGCGTGCGCATGGCCGCGCGCACCGCGGCGGACAATGGCGGGAGGCGGCGGCGGCGGCGGCCGGCCATGCGGCGCGGCCGATCATAAGATTAGCGGATGTTGCAGTTTGCAAAGGCATAATAGTGAAGGTGAAGTAATTTAGAGATTTGCTTTGCCAAGCGAGATCTGCATCAAACGACCATGGATTATGAACGAGGCATATGTTTCCTGAGTTTCTAAATGGAACGAACCTTTAAACAAACTTTATACTCACTTCGTCATAAAATAGTCGTTGTTTTAATCCAAAACTTATCTTGGAAAGCATATCACTTAAAGTACTCCTTTCTAAATTAATTATTATATATTTTTATGCACCAAGACTAAGTATAATTTAAATCACATCAATCAAAACATTATAGTCATTTTACTAAACCTTAGTAATTTTTAAAACAACATAGAACATCAACTATTATACTCCATCCGTCAAAAAAAAAACTCAACCTTGACCCCTCCTTCCAGGATAACGAATCTAGACAAAGTTAGTCCAGATTCATTGTTCTAGGAGGGGTCATATCCGCTTATAGGTTGAGTTTTTTTTAGACGGAGGAAGTAGGACGGAGAAAGATATTTTATTATTTTTATAATATCACTTTAAATTCATTTTTAACTTTATAGTTTTTAACTCATTTGTTGGTGCCTTCAAATAATTATCAACCTATTGATTCGTTCCAAAGAAGAAGAACAGGAGCCATAAAAGTGGCACACACTCGCTGCAAATCACTATTTCGGTAGTGACATATAATCGATTATGATACATAACGAGAACTCCTTATATTTTTGTATTTAGAACGGAGGTAGAACTAATCTTCATCCTTTTACCGGTTGCATTTGTTTGATACTACCAGTACAAACTAAAAATGGGTACATCTAACAAATTTAACATTCTAGACAGAAGTCTAATTTGCCCTTCTCCGTTTTCGCTCCACCTCGCCATCGGCAGGCTCCGGCATCACCCGTTCCACAGTGACAACATTGCGATTGTCTGTCTTGCAAACAAATTCAGTAGCGACTCGATGGCCATCCACGTAATGCTTCATCTCATACTCATCAGCACAAGGGTCTGAAAACGCCAGATCGTTGCCAATCTCTAGCTTTGGGGTGATCACCATCTTCTCGAGGGCCACGGAGCTGCGAAGGATGTGAAGTGCTAGCTCCAGCTTGTCTTTGTGGCCAAAGAAACCACTGATGCGAACGCGTTTGAGATGAAGATGAGCGTGCTGGTGTGGAGGACCAACAATCCTTAGCTCACCATCCTCTTCGCGATACGGTTGATGCCGGCAGTTCAACATCCACATCTAATGGGGAAAAATAAATATTACATATGCATTAAAAAGTGGAGTCAGTACATGGATCAAGGCAATAATATTGTTTCTGAAATTCATGTGACCCAAAAAAAAAAAGAACTTTGGTTGTTTAGAAGTTCTCCCCTTTGTGAATACACTACAATCATGACTTAACTTCAATTTGAACCAAAGTTTTAGGTATGCTCATATGCGCAAAAGACAGAGTCAAATATTCTGTTCAATAAAAAAGTTAAGAAATAAACTACTGCATGTCACTATGCGCTTTTTAGCATTACCAACTGCCCCAACAGATAACATAAAAAGATCACTATTCTTGTAATTTTATTGTCATTTTTTTTTTTTTCCACAACTTAATTTGCCGTGTGCGAAATCTGTTTGCGCAACCACAATGAAATAAACTTACAGACAACTCCAGTGTTTCCATGAAAGGAGCAATCTTCAGGATATAAGCATAATCAAGGGCATCAGTCGTTCTGATATTTCCATGGCCACAGAGAGCTAATTCCAACCTCAAATTCCGAAGATAAGTAAATTTGAAAGGCCCTTCTGGTACGATAGTTCTCTGCAACAGAAATGAAAAAAAAAATTGGTGAATTTGATCTTATAGTGATATATGCATAAAATATGGCCACAAAGGACGACATATCACGAACCTCACGTTCTCCACAATGTAAGGTCAGAGTCTCGAGCCTTGGCAAAGTACTGGGGAATCCAGTAATGATATAGGAAAGAGCAGATTGGTAATTGATGAATACAATACTAATATTTGCCAGCCTGGATGTTGAAGCAAATGTCAAAGGAACCATGGTGCCACTGTACTTGAGTGTTGTTGGACTACAATTCAGTTCTATCTCTTGCAGATCAGGGCAGATATCCACTACCAAATGCTTAAGCCGGTCCAATGGATGAAGCATTCGTATGCTAGTAACCATTTTGCAATATGAAATCTCCAAAAACTCCAGAAGATTGCATTTGGATAGCATACACTGAACATCTTTGTCTGTAATGCTCATATCTACTAAGCTAAGAATCTTGAGGTTCAGAAATCCTTTGAAATCAGCAGGCAGCTGCAGAGACACGGTCGTAAGCTCAAGACACCGCAAGTATGAACCATAATTGAGGCCAAGAAGCTGTGGAGGCAAATTATATGGTGGTTCTTTGATTATCCGTATGCAATTGCTATAAGTCAAATCTGTGAAAAATGAGCCCTTATCCTGACCTGATAAATCAACAACCAATTCCTTTGTTTTTGATGCAATTGCAAAGTTCACCCATCTATCAATATGGTCTGCGTGCTTACTATGCAACCGAAACTTAATTTCCATACGTTGAACCCCCATTCCACTGTGCTGACGCAGGACTGCATCAACCCTTGTAATAAATTCGTAGTCCCTGAGCCATCGCCATCGATATGGAGTCAAGGTCTTGACATAAGGTTTCCTCATTGTACCTTTATTAAGAGTAAGATTGGTGTGGTTGCACCAAAAATATTTCCATTTTCTTGACAATACACTTGTCCTTATAGCGTCATTTATTGGCAACTGCGACAAGATCTTTGCTAAAATATCCTAGTACAAGATTCATCATATTAATACGTGAAAACACATTGTCTTACACTTAATTTCTGTATGAACTCACATACCATTGGGAGATTGCAAAGTGAAATTTTTTGTACTTCTCTTCTTTTGACAATTGCCTCATGCGGGCCTTGTTCTGAATTCCTCATCATGCTCTGGTTGTGGCTGAACTCTTTTCAGTAAAGAAGAGCCGTCCTACTGTTCAGTACATACAAGAACATCAAGCACTAGAAAAAAATAATTCCATGGAATTGATGATCTTAAGGTAACGACTAAGATGAGTATTTTAACTTTATTACATGATAGGAAAAAAAGAGTCTGTCAGGGCAAGTACGATGTACCCTTATTACTTTATAAAGGAGAAAATAGTTTGAAAGATGTTTTCTCTTATATAAAAGAATTTCAGTGTTTTATGTCAACTCTGCTTTTTTTTTTTGTATGTTCTTCTTTTTATATGTATAAAAACTCATCGATACAGGACCATAACCAACATGGCTAAACTACTTTTTGAGCCCTTGTTCCAATGTGATGAATGGCCTATAATGATAGTTGATTGGCTGCTTGAATTGTAGTTAGATGATATATTGTGGATGAATTGAAGAACAGCAGCACATTATTGTGTCTCGGATGGGCTAGCTAAAATAAGAGCCCCCCAACCCCCGTTGGATTGGATGGGTGCACTCCATTGGAAGGGGCATCTCACCTTATATAGGGTGGTGTACAAGAACAAGAAGTGAAGGGTAAAAACCTAGTGGATGCTCGTCGCCGGCGAAGGTCCCGACCAAGACGTGCGAAAGCGGCGCCGGTCGCGCTGTCGTCGTAGCCCACGCCACGAGACAGAGCAGGTCAAGGAGGGAGAAAGAAAAGAAGGTGAGAAGTAGAGATTATTATGTATTGATTATAAATTCAACATCCCCCTCCGCTTCCTCCACAACTTCGCTTCCGATTCTGTTTCCTCTCCCCGTGCGCGAGGGAGAGATTCTGTTTTTTTTTTTTTACGTCAAGAATATAGTCTCTGAATGAGACTACGAGAGATCAATGAACGAGAAATTGAGGCTACGAGAGATCAATGAGCTAGGAGATTGGTTACTCCTACATATAAATCCTCCGGTACCTGATGAGATTTTTTTTTAACTGTAGATGGTCATTGGTGATACTTTCTGACGCATACTGCAGCTTCAGGGATTTCAGAAAAGAATCTGACCTTGTAAACAGTCAGAATTCCGAAACCCAGCATGGGTGCTCTTGCCATTGAGCTCGCCTGTGGCCACCAGAATATTTCAGGGTTAGGGACAGTTTGCTCTGTTTATTCAATCCCTCAACTTGACAAGTTTCTTATGCATAGATCTAGCAGAGATCTTAATGTAGGAATTTAACACGGATGGATAGCGGAGCATGAATTTTACCGTTGTACACAACCACACAGACACAGGAGCAGATTAATTTACATTGTTCTTTGAACAATGGCGCCACAATTTAGACGCAGATGGCCTCTCGCACAACTAAAAAAGGGCACGACTAAAAAAGGTCCCGCAAATTCAAACCATATCAGGAAACAGATAAAAGCATGTGATATCAGGTTTGGTTAGAGTCTGTACAAATGTGGCATATCAGGCTATCAGCAGCTACTTTGTCATGTAAGGTATCCGGTGGCCACCATGAGCAGCTCGGGCATCGCAAGCCATTGCAAGATACCTCAAATTGATTTAATGGCGTATCAAGCCAGCCGTGTCGAACCTTGTAAAATTAACAGAGCCAGCCATGTCGAACCTTATAAAATTAACAGCGCCCTGTGAGCTATCAGCCGATGAATAAGTTGTCTCTTTTGACAATAATCATGTCAAGTCCCGTACAGAAGCCTCACAGATTTTCCAAGATCCATCACTCTGTCTCCTCAATATGTACTGAACTTCATACATACTGCAATTGTAACAGTATAAAGTATCAGTACCGTGTTACTTTAGAGCACAACAGGAAAGCGTGATAAATAGAAACATTATCTTCTGAATTACCTGTAATAGCTAGGCTTCTTGGGCTGGGATTCATCAACAAGCTCAGCCGCTTCCTCAAGAACAGCACCAATTTCTGCAACTTCACCAGTGCCAGACTCATCCAATAGTATCTCCGCTCGAACAACAGAGAGATTTAACAAAACAAATCTCCAATAGCAGGACTGATCCTTTGCTGACAATGCCAACTCTTGCCACTGCTCGACAAGTAGGTCTTCCATTATGGACAATTCAAATATTTAAACATGGAAGTCTATATGTAAGTACACCATGGATAAAAAGGAAATTACCTTCGAAAGCATTGAACCGTCAAGAATTTCAGGGAGCATATCAATTTGATAATCAGGGCCAAGAGCTTCAGATTTGATGTCTTGCCACTGCTTCACAAGTGTTTCTGCTTCTTGAAGAGCCATACTTTGCTTGCATACTGTAGCAGCCACTGCATTAGCAACAGAAGACAGGTCGCTTTCTTCGCTTCTTGAATAAAGCCTATTGTTTAACCAAAGCATCTTGGGCAGTTTTTCAAAATGTTTCCTGACGCTGCTAGTAATAAAAGAACCTTCCGACGTCGATTCTTCATTCAGGGACTGTGTGGCAGCAGAACCCCTACTTGCGGAGGCAGGTTTCATGTGACCAAACTGAAATCTGAGCAGTTTTAATGTACCAAATAGGGCAAACCCAATGAGTGCACTATATGCAAGTTTCCCTACAATATCACCAGTAAGACCCCACGATTCCAAGGTTCTTGCAGGATGCGATACAAGATTGCGCTTCAGGGGAACAGATGTTGTGGTTGAACCATTTGCTGGCCTATCCATTGAAGAATGGACCGCCAGGTTGGTTGGCGCAAGTTGCTTTACAGCTTCCCCCAAATGGCTGGTAGAATTTAATCTTGGCGTCTGCTCCCCTAAAGCTCTGTTGCATGGTGACACACTAGAAGATGGCTGAGAACTCAAACGGACCATTCTTGTGGCTCCTAATTTCTGCTTGGAAGTGCTAAGGATGCGCTTAGGAGCCCCAAAGAAGTTGGCCTGCCGTAAGAGAATAATGATATGAAATTAGTCTGTAGAAAAAAAACATTCATGGGTTTCATTACTGAAAATAGTAAGACACAAACCAAAGATGGTGAACAATCTCTTGTATCCGCAAAACGAGAAAGTGCCACATCCTTCAGCCACAATTCCTGTAAAGATACGCTATTTGCCATGAGAAAATTTTAACACAATGGAGAAATATAATATTCAGTAATCTACAGTAGCACAATTTATTTGCTCCAAAACATACTACAGTGAAATATAACATACCAGAGACTGACAGACAGTAACCTTGTCATTGCCGTCTTTCTTTTTAGGTAACCCATAATTTCTTGAGTTGGAATTCCCATTACTTTGAAGCTGCTGAAGCTTTTCAAAAACAGTGGTGCCAGATTCCTGAGAGCAAACATTTAGTTATGATAATGTAAACTAGTAAAATTTTTGCAGTTCAAATCAGCTTATCACCTCTCCAAGGAGATACAAACAGAATGATTCCTCAAATTTCAGGTCTGTGTTTTCAGATGCAACTAAACAATCGCAAATGGTTTTGGCTTTACTGATCTGCATAAAGGAACTGTACGTTAAATAATGCATAAATAGCAAAAATGATAGTTTACTACTATTGAGAAGAAGGAGGTACCAGGTCAGCCTGCCGGGTTGAAAACCCTAACGCAAAATGAGCAAGCATCGCTACATAGAAACAATTGAAATCAACTACTGCCCGCTGGCTCTGGGATTCCAACGATTTTTTGTTTTTACGAGTTGTAGCCAAAGTATCCCAAGAAAGTAGATCCACAATTTCAGTGGCTAACAACTTATTCATTGCTTGGCCCAAGAAACAAGGCCAATCATGAACTCTACAAGAGGATTCAACATCAAGACCCTGTCTAAGCAGTTCACAGAGAGCTGCAATAGCACCCTGCCTGCGTTCAGCGTTTTCAGGTGTCTGAGGTAAGCTTAGAAGCCCCAGAGTGCAAGCAGGTGCAAGCTCTTCAAGTGATTCTTCAATCTAGTTCATCCAATGAAATAAGTTAAGGGCATAATTCTACATGTAGAAGAATCTGTAGAGCGATAACAACAAAAATTAACCTGTTCAAGAAGGGGCAACTTCTCCAAAGACGGTTTTCTCCTCAACAGGTATTGAGCACGTGCTAGAGCTTCAAAGCCAAGAGACACTTTACTTTTCTCAAAGCTAGCTTTTGCAATAGAACACTACAAGAAAATGCATCAAATCATTGCAAAATATACCAATTTGTAGTCAGTTATTTAAAATTTTGTGTGCTTCTTACTTCAGCTAGTGCCATTGCAAGAAGCACATCATGAACATATGGCCTAGAATCTGGGCGTCGTAGAGCCGCCTGACCAATTTCCAAAACTAGCTTCTCTTCTCCAACCTGAAATGAATATTGTAGCATGTAATACACCATTTCATTATGATAATGGTACATTCAATTTTAATAAATTCAAGCTGCTAGGTGTCTTGTATTCATGATCACTTAGAACTCACAAACATCATAATGGTGATTCATGATCACTTAGAACTCACAGACATCATAATGGTGACTAACCTGCATCCCCTGCATTTTACGCTACCCAGTCCTAAGAAAGGGCAAAGTTTAAAACCTACGCGCTCCTCACCACATTCCTAAGGATAATTTACCCTGAAGTTAGCATAAAAGTTTTCTTTATTAGTTAAACATTATTGATCCTAAATCTTCTTGATCCCTTTCAAATCATTCAGTGAATTGAGAATAGTATTCTGACAAAGAATAAGGCAGACCTATAAAGAAACATACCGGGCATGGTCATGGTGACGACTATGACTATGTCATGTAACATAAAAGGTGACAAACCTAAACCAAACTTGGTGGTTTTCCTTTATTTGTTCACAATAATAAGGATGTCTGTGTTACACATTACCTCCTGCAAGACACAAAGTGCAGCAGGCAACCAACTCCAAGGTATATGAAGAGAGGATCTGGGTGGAAGCTTTTCTTTTATGCTTCCTGCGTACTCCTGTTCAAAGAGAAGTTTGTCTCTCACATCTACCAGCAGAGCCTACCAAACATGAAAGAAATAAGCAAAGATTAACCACATGAATTCTGCATTCCCTACATTAAACAAAGCAGTATATCCAAATATATTTCCAGAATTCCTTGATTCAGCGAGCAACCTGTCTGCAGGTAGACACCTCTGCCATGTACCCGTCTTCAATTTCTGCATTTTTCAGCTCCATTGCTGCTTTGACAATCTCATCTTTCTCAGCCTTCTCGGTAACACCAAGAATCTGCATTGGCCATTTGAAACATGTTACTCCAAAAATCAGGGAGGCGTGTCACGCGTGTGAACTACCAGTGCAAATTACAAAAGGCATCGTGGTGCAAACACTAAAGTTGAATTATGGTCAAGAAACGACTATCTAATCTGCAACTGTATCATTCGAACAGAGACCAGCCGAGCTAAACTAGATCCATCGACGATATAGACCACATTTCCAAATTCGGATCCATAAACAGTACGAGTGGCCAAAAAGAAAAAAAACCTGATAGCAAGTGACGGGGATCTCCACCATCGGCGCGGCGGGGGCCTCCTGCCTGCTCCCCTCCGCGGCCACCGGCGGCGCCTCCGCCACCCTCGCGCGAGCAACCCACGCGGCCGCCCCTCGCCGTCCGCCAGCCAGGCATCCACCCCCGGCGTGTGCGGACGCATTGCCATTTCCCACCCCAACACGCCGCGTCGAGGACCCACATGCGACCCCGGGGACAACCGCCGCCGCGGCGGCCACCGTCGGCATCGCCATGGCTGGCCGGAAGCCTCACCCCCAACCCTAGCCCACCCTCGCCGACGCCACCATGTGCGAGCGGATGGATGCTTTAGGGTTTGGGAGGCGGGCGAGTCGTAGGCCCCCGCGAATAAAGGGACAAAGCGTCAGCGAGGTGGAGGAGGAGAGGCGTCGTGAAGGCGAAGTCGGAGGCGAGAGAGAGAGAGAGGAAGGTTGATGATGATGATGGCGATGGACTTGGTCCATGCGCTTTCGGGCTAGAGCCTAGACGTTGACAGGTGGACCCTCCTAGACGCCGACGCGTGTCCTTATCAAATGGCTTGGGTTCTGGGCCTACATGGGCCAGGCCCAAACTTGCTTGGTGAGTGAGGTGGGCTGAATTCCAGGCCTCACGAACGGGGAAAAAATCCGCTTCGTCGCTCGCGAACAAATCTCGCGGAGGGGGGAGGGACTGGTGGCCGGAGTGGCACCTTCGAGAAGATTCCTCATCCCCCTCTCTTCCCTCTCATGGCGTCCGCACCGAGCACCAACGCGTCCGGCCTCGCGCCGCCGCCGTTCTCCTCGGCGCGCGGCGCGCGCCTCCTCCCCGGCGCGCTGCTGCGCCTCCCGCCGCCCCCGGTCTCGGCGGGTCGCTTCCGCGTGGTGGGGCCCGCCGCCGCCCCCCGGGCGGCCGCCGCATCGCCAGCGCGCGCGTGCGGTGTGGCGCGGCGGTGAGGTTCATCGGGCAGAGCGAGTTCGAGGCGGAGGTGTTGCAGTCGGACCTGCCCGTGCTCGTCGACTTCGTCGCCGACTGGTGCGGGCCGTGCCGCCTCATCGCGCCCGTCGTCGACTGGGCAGCCGAGGTCTGCTACTTCCTCCATCATCCTGGTGTTACATCTTGTCTGAATAACTTAGAATTGAGAATTAATAGACCACCATGGACTCAAAACGAAATTTTTGTTGTGCTAGATAATTACTATTGTAGAGATATCAATTCCATGGAGACGTAGACTATAGACTAAGACTAGACAGCAGGGATGATGCCAATGGTACCAGCTACCAACCGCTGTCTGTGGGTTTTAGGTGTTCATCTGAGAACAACAAAAAGCTTTCAGATCAGTCTATTAAGTCTTACTATTAAAGAATAAAAAGATCAGTCTATAACAAGTACACTTTTGTTGTGATGTACAGTTGTACACTCTTAAAGTTAAGTGCAAACCCATACCTCCTTTATACTACATCCATCCCAAAATATAATAACTTTTGGCAACGAATCTGGACATGTGCGTGTCTAAATTCATAGCCAAAAGTGGTTGCTATGTTTTGGAGTGGAGGTAGTAGTTCAAAAAATGACATATAGGTTACACCATTTCAGGGCAGGTTTGGTGAATTGATGGGATGATTTGAGCAAATTCTAAAATTGGCAGTTGCTAAGACTTGCCATCATGGCCAATTAATGGGAGGACTTAGTTTGCAAATTCCAACTTTGATATCTTGATGATGGAAAAGGGTCTAATGAATCAACTAATGTGCAGATACATTCATATATAAAGAATTAAGTTATACTCAAGCGAAATAACAGCCCAAAACAAGCAGTGCAACCTTGGTCACTCATGCAAAACTGCAGATGGGTTGGTCGTATGGGAGTTTGTTCTCTATGTTTCAACAGAAATAGGTTCTCAAGTTATGTTAGTTGGAAATTGCATCTCTAATTGTTTAATTTTGGTTGAAAAATAGGAATATGAAGGGAGATTAAAGATTGTCAAGATTGATCATGATGCTAATCCTCAACTGATTGAAGAGTATAAGGTTTATGGTCTCCCATCTCTTATTCTATTCAAGGATGGGAAAGAGGTACCAGGGAGCAGAAGAGAAGGCGCAATTACAAAAGCCAAGTTCAAGGAATACCTCGAACCTCTCTTGTCAACCTCAACAGTTGCTTAATATCATCATCTGCAGTATGCATCACTGAATCTGATGTCTGGAGGGTGCCAACGCACAGCACGACCTGCATGTTGAAGTTTTTTTCCCCCTCCATGAACTCCCCATTCTAATCTGTAATTACCTCACGATCATGGTTTCATATATTTTTCATTATTGATGGTAAAAAATAGTATGTACGAAGGGCTATCTGAGGTGCAGTTTGACCTGGCACAATTCCTGAAATTGAACTTCTGCCAATTAGTTTCTTGTACAATTCATTGTTAATATCTACAGGACCATGCTTATATGAAAGCATTTTTCAAATGTGATTGAGATGGAGTCAGCTAAAATATGGTGCTTTTTAGTGAGGCAAAATAAGGTGTTTTTGGAATAACTATTGGTTGAAAAAAAAATTTGAGGCTCAGCGTGTGTACCTTCAGAAAACAATAGAGGGGGGTAATTGCTAAGCAAGTTCAAATGATAATATTTGTCCTACTGACAACCAATTTCGTTTATGAAGGATTAAATTTTTACATTGTATTTGTTGGTTAAATCCATCGAGCCAAAAATTTCATCATTTGGACAATCAGGTGGTGTTTGGATGGTCCCTCTCACAAAAGTATAAAGTTTCTAGGAGGGATTTATGTTTTTGTGAGAGGAACTAAAATAAGTTCCTCCCCTCCCAAACACCACCTCAATCAACTTATCTCTGTAGACTGTAGACCGTAAGTGATGCCTACCAGGTGCCTGTACAAAGCTTGCCTTCTCTCAGCCTTTCTGACATGGAAATAGGGAATGTAAAGTGTGCCTGGCAACAGTTCTCAGGCATGGACTCGAACAAAATAGAGATGGGCAGCTTCATGGCTTCTCTGTCCCCTTGAGTCCTTTCACCTTTGCTGCCATTATGTATGCTTAACAGCAACAACTACAAGCTCAAGTGCATGCTTTACATCTCGTCTGCCTGCAGTCTCGTTGCCGTGAAGTTGACAGGCATCATCAGATCACATTCAGAATTTCAGGCAACAACTCCAGGGCGAAATGGCATCCGAGAAATCAGCTCTTCAGCCTCTTCGATGCGACCTGCCTTTGTGAGCAGATCGACCATGCAAGCAAAGTGATCCTCGCCTGGCTCAACACCAAACTTGTCTGCCATGGCGTCGAAGTATATCCAGCCTTCGTCCACAAACCCACCTTGGCTGCAAGCATACAGGACAGAGTAAAACGCGGCGTGGTTCGGTGCAATGCCTTCCAACAGCATGTCGTCGAACACCTTCACAGCCTCCCTCGCTTGCCCGTTCTGCGCAAACGCCATGATCATCGCCGTCCAGGACACAACCGACCGTCGCTGCATCGACTGGAACACCTTGTGTGCACAGGTTACTGATCTGCACTTTGCATACATGTCGATCAGAGCATTGTTGACACCCACATTGGAGTCTCCTCCTAGCTTGATCACATATCCATGGATCCTCCTTCCTTGGTTCAGATTGGCAAGGTTCGCGCAAGCATTGGCTGCAGCTACAATGGTGTAGTTGTTAGGCCTGATTCCATCCAGGATCATGTCACTGACAACTCTGAGGGACTCAGCAGGCTCCCCACAATGTAGGAGACCTGAAGCCAGCTCTGTCCAGGACACGACATCTCTATGGCGCATCTCGGTGAATGCTCTGGTGCCGGATTCCAGTTGTCTGTTCTTCATGTACATCTCCAGCAAGGAGTTGCACACGCAGACATCGTCGACGAAGCCGCTCTTGACAAGCTGCGCATGAACTTGTAAGCCGCTCGCCGCCATGTTCGCGCTCCCGGCCAACCCAGACAGCACGGTGCTGAAGGAGAAGCCGTCTGCGCTGACACCTTCGATGGCCATCCTTCGCCAGAGCGAGCACAGGCGCAGGGATGAACGGTGCGCGAACGCGGTGAGCAGCGTGTTCCACGACACGATGTCCCTGGCATTGGCACTGTCGAACAGCCGCACCGCGTCGGCGAGCTGCCCGTGGCGGACCATCGCCGCGAGGAACGCGTTCGTGAGGAAGACGTTGGAGTCGAACCCAAGCCGGACGGCGAGCGCGAACAGCTGCCGCGCGTGACCAACGCCGGCGCCACCGACGAACGAGCTCGCATTGAGCGCGCCCACGAGCGTGAACTCGTTCGGCGGGAGCCCGGCGCGGCGCATCCGCATGAACAGCGCGAGCGCCTCGCGGGGTTGCCCCCCTTGCGTGAGCCCCGCGATGGCGGCGGTCCAGGAGACGGCGTTCTGGCGGGGCATTTCGTCGAGCAGGCGGAGGCCGTGGCGGTGGAGGCGGGACTTGAAGCAGGCGATGAGGAGGTGGTTGCATAGGAAGATGTGGGAGGAAGCGAGGAGGAGGCCCCGCTTGAGGAGCGCCGCGTGGAGGGAGACGGCGAGGCGGGGGTCGGAGGCGGCGGCGCTGCGCCGGAGGAGGGAGGCGTAGGAGTAGATGCCGGGGATGATGGGATCTTGATGCTGCGGGTGCGCGGCGGCGTGGAACGCGCGCAACGTGGTGGAGGCGAGAAGGCGAGGACGCGGCACAAGAGTTGGCGCGCGCATCGTGGCCGCGCCGTAGAGTGCTAGCTAGTTGCGTAATTCTTCAAGGAGAGTCAGGGAGGCGGCGGCCGAGTTGCCGGCGGCGACAGCAGCGAGGGTGCGAGTATATGCCGATACGCGCGCGTCGCGCCGCGACGGGCGGCGGGGCGGGCGCATGGTGAAGTGGTTTATGCCAATTGCCAAATATGCATTGTCAGATTGTTAATGTTGTCCTGTACGTATTTTATGGCAATTGGTGAAGTGATCGATCAAACCAACCCTCATCGCTGCACTGCACATATGCCTTCATTTCAATTTTCGGTTTACATCTTTGGCCTGAACATTTTATCAAACATGCAGTATTTTTGCGTAGAAATGTGCAGTGGAGCGAAACCAATAGCTCGAGTGCCTATGTACAGTTGTACACTGTAAAAATTAGTCTTACTCATTAGAAAGTACTCCAGCTCCTTCGTGTGCTCTTCAGCCTTATCAGCCGCAGGCATCGTTTAAATTTTAAAAGCTTAAATCTTAAATTTAGAAACGATTTCAATGTCGCTTTCATTTCAGTTTATTCTTTGTCGTTGGCTTTTAAGTAGCTAAAAATACATATATAAAAAGTTTTATCCCCCAGAAACCTTTTTTTTTTCTCTGTACGACTTTATAATCTGTTGTAAGCAAAATGATTGGACTGTTCTATCATCAAATCCAAACAGCTACTAAATTAAATATATCCGATCATCTTAAGAATAAATTTACTTCATCCTAAAGCTAATAGGTTTATACTCCCTCCGTCCCTAAATATAAGGGATTTTGGTGGGATGTGATATATCCTAGTACAACGAATCTGGACATAGCATATATAATCTATCTCTAAATATAAGTGTCTTCGTTTATCACAAAATTACATGTACTTTATACGATCTATCACAAAACTACATATGGTATGTTCGGGTTAGCTGGACTGTAGCTGTATAGCAACAGCGTTGCATCTCTCCCAGTATAAATTGTTTGCTGAGTCCTGTTGATGCAGCACTGCTGCTGTCACAGCCGGCTATTCCGAACACACCCATATTTAAGAACTTGTTTCACAAGACTATGGATTTAGTGTATTCGTTTATCACAAAACTACACATTTAGTGTATTCATTTACCATAAAACTACAGATTTAACGTCTCCATTATCACAAAACTATAGATTTTAACAATGCTAAAACATATAATTTTATGATAATGAAGACACTAAACCTGTAGTTTGTGATAAATGAAGATATTGAAACTATAATTTTGTGAAACAAGTTTTTAAATATGTAGTTTTGTGATATATTATGCAAAGTACCTATAGTTTTATGATAAACGAATACACTAAATCTGTAGTTTTATAAAACAAGTTATTAAATATATAGTTTTGTGAATTGTGATAGATCGTGCAAAGTATGTGTAGTTTTATAAAATTTACTAAATAAAATAAGTTGAGACTAATGTGGCAAGCTGGGCCAAGAAGAGGCACGAAACCGCAATACTGGGCCGCGCAACCCATCTTCCACGCGCGGCCTGATTCTCTCCTCGCTTAAGCCCTCCTCCTCCTGCTTCTTCTGCTTGCTCCCCACGCCGACCCAGTCTCGCCGCCGCCCTCGCCGCCACCGCCCTCCCCTCCCTCGCCGCCACCCCTCTCGCCGCCCCCTGCCGGGCCTACCCGCGCTGCCCCCATGTCGTCTCGCAGCGGCGCTCGCCTGGCGCCGCTCCCTCCGCGACGCCCTCCTGCGCGGCTCCGCGTGGCGCGGCGCGCCCCGCCGCCGCCGCGCGGTCGGCCAGCACGGCCTCCGCATCCGAAGCGGCGGCCGGTGCCGCGGTTGGTCCGAAGAAGGTGCCTCCGCCTCCCCGCAAGGTAAGGGAGCCATTCCTGTCTCTGATCTCTCCTCGGCATTTGCGCATACACCTCACGTGCGTTGGCTCTTACTGAGCTACGTGCGCTGCCTTTGCTCAACAAGAGTTGGGGAACGCGGCATGTGGTGGATCGATAATTTATGAGTCAGTAGATGGCATACTGCGTATAACCTTAGTTCCATTTGCTTATGGTGATGCTGCTGATGCTAGACTCAATGGTGTTGATCTGTTCTACACTTCCATTCCTTCTGAACGTGCTGCATCTTTCCAGAAAGATAACTTTCTCGTTAGCTTTTGTACCACACACACGTTTGTATTCCGTCTGGACATGCTGATATCATGAAATTATAAAGGCTCGGTTTGCTATTGTTTGTGTACATGAAGAATGCACAGTGGGCACCTGTTCTTTTCCTATAGCGCCAATCTGGTATTTTTTGCAATTGAATCTTGACGATATATTAATTGGTTGCTTGTGAACGATCTCATGTGAGGTTGAGCGGCATTGTGGCAATTGCTGTATTTTATTCATGTAAAAACAGTACTTGTGTTTTATCACATTTATGATTTGTTATTTTGTTTTAACTCATCAGTTTGTTTCTGTTTCTCATTACTTATTTACTTTGGCAGGGAAGGCTTTTAACTGGAGCCATGATAGGGTTGGCAATTGCTGGAGGTGCCTACGTGAGTACCGCCGATGAAGCCAAGTTTTGGTACATGACATTTTTCAATCATAACTTCTCTACCATTAGTTGTACTTCTCTTATGTGCTTGAATTTTGCGCTATCTGGGTATCTAGGAGTTTTTGGTATATTTTTGGCTAAGTGCCTCTTCACTAATAACTATATCCTTTCTGATCCTGCAGTGGCTGGTTATTCAAGTCCACACAACTCGTGAATCCACTTTTTGCACTGCTTGATGCAGAGTTTGCTCATCGCTTGGCAGTTACTGCTGCTTCCCATGGATTTGTTCCAAGAGAAAAAAGACCTGATCCATCAGTTCTTGGGCTAGAAATTTGGGGTAGGAAGTTTACAAACCCAATTGGTCTAGCTGCTGGCTTTGATAAAAACGCTGAGGCAGTTGAAGGCCTGTTAGGTATGGGATTTGGCTTTGTGGAAGTTGGCTCTGTGACCCCTCTTCCTCAGGAGGGAAATCCTAAGCCTCGCATATTCAGATTACGAGAACATGGGTAAGCATTTTAGTTGCCTTCTCTGTATTCAAACTGTCCCATCCTAATATAATTTCAAAAATTTTGAATGTTCCTGAATAATTTCTTCTGCTGCTATTTTTTTTTTATTTCCCTGCAGTGCGGTAATCAATCGTTGCGGATTTAATAGTGAAGGAATTGTGGTAGTCGCTAAGCGTCTTGGTGCTCAACATGGTAAGCGTAAGATGGAAGAGACTTCAAGCTCCACATCTCCCACAACCAGCGACGTGAAGCAAGGAGGGAAAGCAGGGCCTGGAATCTTGGGAGTCAATCTTGGGAAGAACAAGATCAGCGAAGATGCTACTGCTGACTACGTGCAAGGAGTTCATACACTATCACAATATGCTGATTACTTGGTATTCATCCTCTTCTCTTCAAGAAAACCTCACATGGATGTGTTTCTACTTGAACCTAAGCATACCATTTGTTCACATTGATTGGTTCACACTAGTTTTGCGCACGAGTGAGAGTGGGTGGGGAGTGGGTGATGGGTGGGGGGCTTTGAGGAACTGTTCAGCAACGAAAAAGAAAATGCCTCTTTTCGGCTCTTCGGTCCTGTCCATCTGTTGAATGGTTTGTACTCAGCACATAGAGTATGGGAAGTAATGACACTCAACTACACTTAAAAGGGTTCCTTTTTTTACCCCTGTTTGTATCTGCCAGGGTCGGCCATTATGTTAAGAATGATATACTTTGAACTGCAGGTCATAAATGTCTCTTCCCCCAATACTCCTGGTCTTCGCAAATTACAAGGTAGAAAACAGTTGAAAGATCTCGTGAAGAAGGTCAGTCATTTCCTTGAAGTGCATCCTTTGTTTGTCTTCATACAAACTTTGTTTGACCTATGCTGCATGTACAGGTGCAAGCTGCAAGAGACGAGATGCAATGGGCTGAAGATGGTCCTCCACCATTGCTTGTTAAGATCGCACCGGACTTGTCTAAGCAAGATCTTGAGGATATTGCTGCGGTAACATAGTTAACTTAGCCTTGTTTTCTGTGCTCTTCCATTATTGAGTTGAAAATTTTCTTATGCTTTCTCATTATTTTCTCTAGGTTGCTCTTGCTCTTAGGTTGGATGGCCTGGTAAGTTATGGAACTCTTCCTTATTGATTTTACTGACATTAACTAGCACACTCCTATTTAACTTCCATGCCCAATCATTTTACGCTTCTCTTCTGGTTTTGTACTGATGTTTGTTTATTCTTTTATTATGTTGCTAACTGCACAGATTATATCAAACACTACTATTTCAAGACCTTCTCCTGCAGACACACATCCATTGGCTCAGGAAGCTGGTGGACTAAGTGGCAAACCTTTATTTGACCTATCCACTAATGTTCTCAGGGAGATGTATATCCTTACCCGGGTATATTTGTTGCCCCTATTGCTTTCTTGGATATATAGTAGCATACCTCTTTGAATTAACATGATTTTTCTGTCATTGTATTTTATTCCAATGTCCATGAATGACTCCTGCATTTCTGTTACAGGGAAAGATTCCCCTCATAGGCTGTGGTGGTGTAAGTAGGTAATTTCAGTCTCTGCATTTGCTTTTTTAAATTAAAATACCAACACCCAATATTCAATCAAAGTTTATTTATGTTATTACAGTGGCGAGGATGCATACAAGAAGATCCGTTCTGGAGCTACACTTGTTCAGCTTTACACTGCATTTGCCTATGGTGGCCCAGCTCTTATACCCAGAATAAAGGTCATAAGTGAAACATATTTGTTATATCTCAAGCTTGCATCACATGCTCACTATCTTTGTCATAATGGACTATATATACACTGCTAGCCTCTTTTTTTCCCTTCTATGTTTTTTTTTTTTAGAGAAAGACCATACGGCCCAGCCTATATTGAAGGCCAAAACGGCAACTTTTCCCTTCTATATGTGCTAAATGGATTACTTGTGAGTTCTGATACTTGTATATTATTTGACCATTTTCAGGCTGAGCTGGCTGAATGTTTGGAAAGAGATGGTTTCAAATCTGTTCAGGAAGCTGTTGGGGCAGATTTCAAATGAGCTTCGTGAGATTTCAAGATTGTATGGTTCCCTCAAGCAGCAGACTTCTCCACAGCCATGCTCACCCATTTCATTGGAATGTTAATCTAAAGAGGAACACCGACTGAAACTTCTTTTGCGGGTGTATCACTCATCGACCTTAAGTAATGTGTGGTAATATCACGGGCGCATACATCATATTTAGTTTTTGTTTGCTTCTAAGCAAGTTGTACAACAAATTTTGGTTATATGTGTATATTTTGGGCTTGTGGAGGACTGGAAGGTAGATTAATGCTAAGGAATGGTTAAGGTCTGAAAATGATTATTTTGCCTTTCCTTTTTGTCTGAAGAATTATCTTCAGAGATTCTAGTTCCGGCTATAACTTTGTTCCTTATGCAACCTGTAGCATCATACACTATTTCTGAGAAAACCAGTTTGAACTATAATTGACATTTCATTTAACTACTCAGGATGTTGGGGGGAAAAAATCTGAATATCATGATTGACCGTGCATCCCGGACACTTCCCGGTTCATTGTTTTGGAATGTACCTGTGTCGAAATCTAACAAAATGCAGTGAGCTTTCTCTCACATCTCCCAGGTTGATGCATGAACCGAATACTGAACACCAACCATATACGGAGTTGGTGAGATGTCTCGACTCATACGGATGCAGCTTCTGTCTTGGTTCATATGGGCACTGCTTGTCATGCATGAACATGAGTAGCTATTTGTGAAGTCTAGTCCATGATGCGTTTGATTAAATTTGTTATCATTGAGCATTTGTCATGTAATCATGTTATACTTTACTAAATGCGTCCTCGAGCCCCACAGCAATGGGCTTAAAACTTTTCCTTAGCCTCAATTCGTTTGTCGCTGTATGACTGATGCTGTTTGTTAATTTGAAGTTGGTGCGGAGCAGCGTCAACAAGTGATATTATTCGAGTCTCTTCACAATTTTGTAATGGTGATCGTTCAAGCTGCTAACGCAATGTAACTACTCAGTGCCATGATCTATCCAGTTTAATATAACCTAATTGCGTAGTATTTTACCTGGGATTATAATAGTTAATTAAGTATGACATCTCTTGTGTGTCCTCTCGTTTCTGTGAAGGAACTTTCCATTGTCTGATTAAAACCTGGACCATTCTGCTTTTTGTCTAATTAATCGCCACTTGTTGCGATGCTGATCACCGCCGGTGACTCTTGCAAAAGGCATTCGTTGTAGTACTCGTACCAGTGATACTAGAGTACTTAACAAAGAAAGCAACATAATATAATTAATTAAAGAAAGAAGTTGATTTTCAGAGGGCGTGGAAAGCAGCAGGCAGCACAGGATTCTTCGAGACAGCATCGTCCAAAGCCGATCTGATGGGAGTCTCACGTATGCCTTTCTTTTTTTTTTTCTTCCTTCTCTTTCCTTCTTTTTTTTTTTTTTGGGTCATAGCGAAGGCGATTGCAGCAGAAACCAACCTGTTAAAAGTGTTAAGCAAGGCGCAAGCCAGTAGTAATAAGCAGTTAAAACGTTTTTTTTGCTGCTTCAAATGGTGCCAATGCGCAAGCGACCATGGTGGATGCACCTGGGGCTTGATCGATTTGATGTGTTTTTTTTGGTCGGTCCCTAATGGCGACACTGGTTAGGCGACGCCGGTTCGTGCATGACAGCTGCGTGCGGCGGATAAGGTCGATCGTACGCACCTGGTCGCCGCCGGTCGCCGTCGCCGTGCGCGCGCGCGCGCTAGCTGTTTCGGCACGCAGCCGTTTTTGGTGCGCGCGCTCGCGGAATCTGCTGCTGCTACCGTACGTCGCGGCGCGCGCGGCCTCCTCTCCTCTCCCATCAATTGACGTCGCCGTTGCAGACTTGCAGTTGAGTTGCACAATCCATCGCGTTTATTTTATTTTATTTTTTGAACTTTTTTAGTTTTTATTTTAAAATAAACACTTTGAAAACATATTTTCAAAATCTGAACCTTTTAGCTACGCCAGCAAAACAACATAGTCAGTTTGGCTGACGTGGCAATATTATTTGGTCATGCCAACCTCGCTGGCGTGACATACTCCCTCCGTCCCAAAAAAAGACAAACCCTAGCCATGTCTAGATACATACCCAGGGTTTGCCTTTTTCTGGGACGGAGGGAGTAATTATTTGTCGTAGCTGGATAAAACTGTCATGTCCACTGTGTGTGGCGTATCAATATTATTTTATTACGTCAGGTGGGCTGGTGTGACCAAAATGTTAATATTCTATAAATAAGTTTTGGTATGGTCTATTTTTAAAGAGTAAATTTCACAAAACTACATGTTTTATGGTTAAAGTTGCAGAAAACCACACACATTTTGACACTTGGCACTTAAGTACATATATTTTAGTAGTTTAGTTTTACAAAACCACACTATCGATGAATGAATTCACCCGTGAGATGACGTGGTTGTTCCATCTAGGATGGGGACGTGGCATCCTATTAATTTCGTGTGATGGCTAGTAATAGGATGTCATGTTCTGGTCCTAGGTGAAACAACCACGTCATCTCGCGAGTGAATCCATTCATCGATAATGTGGTTTTATAAAACTACACAGCCAAAATATATATGTACTTAAGAGCCAAGTGTCAAAGTGTATGTGGTTTTCTGCAACTTGGACCACAAAACGTGTAGTTTTGTGAAATTTACTCATTTTTAAAATTAAAAATAAAAAAGTTCAAAAAAAAATTCATCCTGCGCGCGCCGGCCGGCCGGCCGGGCCGCCGGGTCCATGCGTCTGTTGCATTGCACCTGCCATTCACTGGCATGTTGGAATTTATGTAGCCTCGACTTCACTCTGTAGCTGCTGCTGCTGCGACTGCTAGTGTGACGAGTGACGACACATCTTACAAGCAGTTGTTGCTGCATGCCAATGCTTCCAATTTGAAAGTACTGGCCGCGCATGTTCTCTCTCCAGTGATAAACTGTTGATCATATCTTCAGATTAGATAATTACAGATAATCTGAGACGGCGAACACGAGCTACAGTAACAGCATAGCTTTCCTACTGTTGTTGTGGCTATCTCTGCCTCCCTGGCATGCTACACGCCAGTACACCTCCTACTGCAGATTAGCAGACTATGGCTGTGTTTACTTCGATTCAAAGTTTGGATTTTGGTTGAAATTGAAGATGATGTGACTGAAAAGTTGTGTGTATGACAGGTTGATGTGATGAAAAATGACTGAAGTTTGGATCCAAATTTTGAATCTAAACACAGCCTATCACTGGAGGATGGAGCCAACTTGTGGCAAGTGACATTCACATGGTGGATTGGGTTAGAAATATGATGGCCCTCCCTTGTTGATATTTCAATAAAGTGAGTTAAATTACTACTAGATCATTAGTTTCTTGTAAACTCTGCCACACTATGATTTGCTTCAAGCAAACTCTACTAATGCAGTTCAATTATCTAGATGCTAGCTAGTAATAAAGTTGGGGATAGATCGGTGAAAGAATGATTAGCTTGGGCAAAGGCAAACCCCCACATGAAAATGCCAATGCAAATGTGCGGTTTGGGGCAAGGAATCGCATCGATCGATCACACATGATGATTGCAAAGCAAAGCGGGGCACACACCACACCTCATTGTGCTGTGCCGTTTCCATCCACCCAAAGAGGCCAATCCCCATGGCACTAAACCACACTAACCTTGAAATTTCTTCACGTCTAATTCAAGCCGACCACACACTTTGATCCTGTAATTATATCATCATATATATATGCAGAATCAGATTCGATCGTGGAAGAAGAACAGGCTGAGAGATACGAGTTTGTCAAACGTCTGAATTTTCTATGAAATTGCAAATCCTGAAGGACCCGACTGATACTCCCAGTTGCAAGACTTTGACTGTACTGTTACTGAAGGCATATAAAATAGTACCAGTATTCAGGTAAAGTTCACATAAACTTTCATTGCATTCCCTCGATTTTTTTGGCATGATCAATGACTTTGACTGTACTGTTACTAAAGGCATATAAAATAGTACCAGTATTCAGGTAAAGTTCACAGAAACTTTCATTGCATTCCCTCGATTTTCATGATCAATCGTCTGTCAGCACAAACCACTCAGCCGTGCTTATCACCAGACTTTGAAACCAAGTAACCAATTCGTGTGCCGATCACTGTCACTGAAGATTTTCTTCGCCAGAACGGTACTTTTCTGAATAAATTAGGTCGTTTCAATCGACAGCTAGCTCCAAGCGAAAAACCTACACATCACACTCGAACAGTGCCACTGGCACATGCAGTTTGATAAATTTCCATTTCATTTACAAGGAGATGGAGAGATGATGATCCACAAACCTACGTGGATTAAGGCATGATGGTGAAGATGACGATGGATTGGTAATTAGTGGTCTAAAGAAGGAGAAAAAGAAGATGGAAAGAGAAGGGGCAGATCACGCACGATTGCACCGTCCATGGAAAGATAAGAGCCCCCACCATGGAATGCGTCCACTTTACAATATTGGCTGATAATTAGTTGTTGGATTATGGCTGGCCTTGAGTGATGGGGATATATGCCTGCATGCATGCTGCCTCCTCTATCCTTCACCCATGCATCAATTATCCATCCATCCATGATTCATCCATCACCATGCATCCAATTAATGCAAGCAAAACAAAGAATTATCCCTCCAAAATCCTTTGAATTTGAACCGGGACATTGATGGTATATTCAATATTGAAGCATAGTAATATTTATCAGTTTTATTGATATATAGTACTAGTATTAACACTGATTGGGTACGTTCATCATTGATTGCTCTATCTGTTGGATATGTATTATTAGTATTATACTATAGTACGTATACTTTTTTTTTTTGCGGGTACTATAGTATACAGTTGTTTATGAGTTGTATGCAAGTTTAGGTACCTACATCTTATTTAATTTGCTCTTGATCGTCAACTGTGTACTCCTACATTCTAGAAGTAAGGCAGGCATGATTATTTTCCTCACTCAGCTAAATAAAGTGTACTTGACAGTTAACTTGCTTGAAAAGCTGTTACAGCTTCACCTTGTCTGCCATGCCTGCTTGCTTAAACTTGACTACAATAATCTTCCCTGGAAGGTCTCGGATGGTAATTACTCTCAACCTGAAGCCTAAAAAAAGAAAAATAATAAAAAGAAAGAATAAGTGATAACCGAAGCTGTAGAGTGGACATGATATGAATAGGTAGTCTCATCGACTTGTATTAATAATTTCTTATGAGATTCCACTAAGTGTTGCCCTAATCAAACAAAAATGGATTCCAAAACATGGCGATGGAATGCCTCCTACTTGCACTACAATTAAGCTCATGAAACATAAGTTTCTCTATATGTAACGCCTATCTAGTTGTATATATACCTTCATTGGATAGTTCGAACCAGTCTTAATTATTACTAGTAACTAATTAATTAATTAGCTTATTGTTGGTGGTTCCAACTGAATAATAATCGATTGGTCTGACAGCAAGTATGCATGGATGGACCATCATCGATCTTTATTTGGTGATGCATGGTGTGTATTTATTTTTGTAGAAGCAAGGAATAAAGGGCTAACTAAAGATGGATAGTATAAAATAAAGCAGCACCCATTGTTGATCTGGAATGTACGGAAGGGAACCAAACTATGGTGGTTAGGGTTCGCGTTCGAACTAATCATTCTTTTAAGCTAAACAAAACCATCACTAATTAAGCTTTAACTAAACCAATTCATAAATATATCCAGTTTTACTCCCTTTCTTTCTTTTTCCTTTTTTTTTAAAAAAAGAAAAATAGAATGGAGCAAGTACAAGCATGCACCGATCGATATGTATATAACTTGCTTCCTGTTCATTATCATATCGATCAGCTAGTTTTATACTATCTCACACTCACTCACAGTACTATAATTCATCGAGTCATACTTATTTAAAATTAGTTCTTAATATTTTATTCAGAACATATTAATTAGGGCACTGTATGATAAAGTAAAGCAAACACAGGGCATCAACAAAGGCTAATCTTACGCTATTTGGTCCATTCATATGATTGCAAACGGCGCGAATAAAAATTATTCCCTGATGCGAACAATAATTATTGACAAATATAGTGGAACTGAAGAATAAAACGATCGATCAGCTGGGTAGTGTTCGTCTCCTTCGGAATAAATTAATACTACCTCGTTTCCAATTTTTTTTTAAAAAATCAAAAATACCACTTATTTATTCGTTTCATGATTTTTAAAAATTATACATTTTCTATAAAAATATTTTATTTATTTTGTTAAGAAATTCCTTGATTTTTATTTATTAAAATATTTAATTATCTGTTATAAAACAAATAGATAATGTAGGATAAAAGTCTAAATCAATCGGTGTGCAAAATTGCATAATGTCTTTTCCTTTCAGAAAAGAATTAAAAAAATTGCATAGAGCTTCTGGAGCAAGCTAGCTAGTATTCTCTTCGTCTCAAATTATAGAACATCATTTTCTAGGAAAATCAAACTTCATATTTTTTTATTAATGATCATACTAATTATATCTATGTTAAATATTAGACATGATGTTACTAAATTTATATGTTAAAGTATTTTTCATGTAATGCTAATTTTATATTCGTTAGGAATATGTAATAAATTATTGATTAAAGTATATTTTAAAGTCACGTATAAAAAATATAGGATTCATAATTTAGAACGAAAGGAGTAGTAAGCATTCATTTTTGTTAGAATTGACCTACATTGAATAGTAGTATATGGTAGCTGTAATACGCGGGAGATTCAGGTAAATCCCATACGATTAGGACAGTGACCGACGTAATCAATTCTGTCGTTCGATCGCGATAACGCACGTATTTTGAGGGACGAGACCGCCATGCTTGACCTGAATCGGTTCGAGTCCGACCCGTCGTACATGTTCGGATCGCGCTGACGAACTGGTCCCCATCGTTTCCCGGAAGTGAATGCAGGTCGTCATCAATCAATCTGTTTCTATAATCTGCATTCAGTTTCGGCCGCCCGCTCCGGGAGCGACTACAACGACGCTTAAATTGGTGATATCTTCTCCAAATTCAGTCCCAAAATCATAGTCCCAAAAAGATACACATATTTTTAATGGCAAATCCAAAAAGAAAAATTATAAGTCATTTTGACTTATTTTCTTGTTTGATCAACTTCATAGAAAAATGTAGCAATATTTAGAACAACAAACTAGTTTCATTGAATATATTTTGATAGTTTGTTTGTTTTGTGTTAAAAATGCTACTTAAGCTTGGTTAAACTTAAATAAATTTGATTAGAAAAAAAGTCAAAATAACTTAAAATATGAATCGTATGAAGTATGAAATATTTGCTCGCAATGAAAAACATTTAAAATCCATTGCACATTTGCACTTCAGACCGACGAGCCAGGGCACTGGATATGGTGGATCCGCCCCTTGATATTTTGCATCGTCTGAATTCTAATATCTGGGCACATTTTTTTTCTAGTTAATGGATAATGCTGAGTTCCTAATAATTGCTAGAGGACACAAACGAATAAATTAATAATTGTTTTAAAAGTTAAAAAGAATTATAACAAAATATTTTAAGAAACATCGATGATAATTTTTTTTCAAAAAACCCCACCATTCAGAAGCTTGCAAAAACGTGCAATGATAATCCGAACCCATGATCTAAGTACAGAGAAAAAGGACCAGATGGTGATGAACTGATGATCTTGGCATGGGCTGCATCGATCTGCGCAATCTGCCGCTCTGAACTTTCTGAAGCCGACGAACGCACGCAACAAATCTGAACTCTGAATCTTTTCTTACGATAATATAATGTCTGAAACTCTGAATTAGCCGGCGACGTAATGGACGGCCCATTTCGCCGTGGACAGATCGATGGATGCTGGGTGATGTGGAGTTGAGATCCTATGCTGTAATGCACACGCAGTGGGTGTCACTGACATGTGGGCCCGAAGCAGGTGGGACCCACATGTCAGTGACACCTACTAGAGGTGCAGTACAGCAGACGATTTGCCCTGGGTGATGTGAGGTCACTCGCCAAATCGCCATGGTGATCGGTAGGAGTAGATCGGTGCATGCTGCATGGGCATCATATGGCCGACGAGGCAGGAAGCATCTAGAACACCTGCTGCTCCGCTAATAAGCTACAGAGATTAGCTTGTTGCAAACCAACAAATCGCTAGCTGCTGCTCCGCTTTTCCCGAAAAGGCAAAAGCGGAGGAAACTCTACTCTGTCCACCACCCACATATCCTACTAATAATATCTCATCATGCATCTCATGTCTGGATAAGTCATTGCTAATTTGATACTCCTGTACTAGTAATCCAAGGAAATTTGTTCATCAGTTCATGTGATGGTTGAGCAGGTAAATCGTAATTTATTCACTTATTAATGTGATATAGTCCTAACGGTTAGGTTAAAGACAGGCCAGGTGTATTGCGTTTCATCATTTTCTGTTTCTAACTGCTCTGCCTGTTCACCTGTGTCCTGGAATAATTAACTTTGGGCATTGACCAACGACCATCATATTAGCATTGGATCGTTAGGTTGATCTGGATCGATCGGTACGGTGATCCAAGAATAGGTGTTGTTTAATTGGAGAAGTTGACTTTTCTGACAGCCTTGTGTGTACACTACATCCTCCCATGCTTCCTGTAGTCAAATCGGGGAACTCAAGCTTCTGCAATTTAGTTGGATCGAGCAACACATATATATTACACTGATTGATCGAATTAATCAGATCGATGAACTTTCAAGAAAAAAAATTAATGGATCGATCGTTCGTTGCAATGTCAGCAGGTAACAACAGTGCCAGTGCCGACAGCTGGTTAATTTGTCTTGCAAATTACTACTAATTAGCAATTTAGATGGTTGCAAGATGCACATGATTATCTTGAGAAACAAATTTGATTTGATTTAGGTCCAACAATTGATGCAATCACCACTGCCCCCATACATGATCCATCACTTTCCTTCACTTCATTATCACAAGGGGACCCTCACCCTACCAAAGAATCACCATTAATACAGCAGTAATAGTATCCTGTTATTTTAAAAAATGATTGAAATCGGGGCGCAAATTATTGCGATTATTATTGGTTTCGAATTAAAATCCCCCCGAATTTTGAATTCCAACTTGGCAATGGCAACCACTCTCCCCCCAATAAATAGCCGCGCACCCGCTCCCCCTCACCCGCTCGCTGCCCATCACTTCGTCATCCTCGCCGACGCCGACGCCGACGCCGACGAGACCAGCCACCATGTCGTACAGCTACGCCTCGCGGCGCCGTGGCGGGGGCGGGGGCGGAGGGATGGCCGCGACGGTGCTTGCGGCGAAGGTGGCGTTCGCGGCCGGCGGCGGTCGCCGGGCCGGCTCCTTCGCCCGCCTCGCCGTGCCGCAGCTCGTGTCCGTGGCCGGGGTCGTGTTCCCGCGGGTGTGGGCGGCGGCGAGGGTGTGGCTCGTGCCGCCGTACCTTTTCGTCACCGTACACCTCATCATCCTCGTCATCTGGAAGCTCTCCGACCACAAGCACTTCCAGGCGCAGCAGCAGCAGCTCAAGGATCCTGGCCACACCCGCATCCGGCGGTTCGGGGCGCGGTCTCCGCCGCGGCGGAGGATGCGCCTCGCTTGTTGTCAAGCCCAAGGAGGAGTTCAACGCCGCAGCGGCCGTGTATGGCATGCCGGAGCACGAAGCCTCCCCGGAGATCTCCCCGGACTCCGGCGGCGGCGAGTCCTGCGTGACCACGGAGTCCGACGAGGACGCGTCCACCGCCGCGTCGTACACCTCCGACGCGAGGCGGAGCTGGCGCCGCCGCCGCAGGACACTCGGTTCTCGAGCGGGAGTTCTCGCTGCCGCTCCGCCGTCGACAGCGGCAGGGACGCCGCCGCCGGCCGCCGATGACGACGACGACGACGACTTGGACGCCACGTGAAACGCCATCATGCAGAAGACGCGCCCGGCCACCGCGCCGGCAAGCGCCCCCGGCGCAGAAGGCGCCTCCCGCGGGGCCGCCGCCGCCGCGAGCGCGCGACCCGTCGATCGGAGCGGAGGAGATGAACCGGCGATTCGACGATTTCATCAAGAAGAATCGCCACTCCTTCGGCCGGCAATAAGCTCCCTCCGATCCACTCCCCTCCGCCGTACAATACATATAGAAATTTTCATCATCTTTGGTTTTTCTTGGTTCGCCGAAGAGATCGCCGGAGCGGAGGAAGCCGGGCTAATCGTATCATCATCTTCAGGTAACTTACAGTAAAAATAATAAATAAATAAATCTTTCATTCAATCTAGTAACTTACCATTAATATAATAAAAAATATTAATTATCATTTGTAGCTGTTCGCAATTATAATAATTAGTACCATTTTTTCTAATATACTGACGTGTAATCTTTACGTATTTGCGAAAAACCATTTGCTGCTGTTTTGGTAAAAACTCAATTATTTTAGAAGCTTAAAACTCAAATTAAACAGTAATGATCAGTTAATCCATGATTAATTCGTTGGTGCTTACTTGTGCTTAGCCGGCATGACCTGTCGTGTGCGCGTGCTCGGTCGGTTGCCGCTTAAGCTGTTGGCGTTGTAACTTTAAGTAAGAAAGAAAAGAAAATGGTCGGCTTCGGCACTCGCAGTCCGGCCCACTTCTTTCCCTTTCGGTGCCATTAGGATCTAACTCGTGGATCATCACATCTAAAGTTTGATTATTTCCACTTGATCTGATCTTTAGTTTTGACTGTGGGTAAATTTTGTTTCTGAATTTCTGAATCTTCAGAAGTTTCAGTGAATACAGGGTAACGGCAACCTTTATGTTGAAAAAGAAAAACTAAACATGCGCCTTGAGTTACAAGCATCTTCCCTTTTTTTTATAGGTTCTTTGCTTCGAATAGGAACTGTACAGATCAGAAAGCACATGCAGTTACCAATGGTTGGATAATAGACTAATAACTCCTTTTGATTGTGTTTGAACCATTTTCAGTCACTTGGGAGTTCTGAAATTTCAAATTCGACTGTTTTTTCATGAAAACAAGATTCCTATTGTGACATGTGTCATTGACAAGTGGGCAGGACCATCAAATTGATGATTTTGTTTCCATCCATTTTGGAATTTGCAGGATGTGGAGGTTCCAGAATGAATGGATGGATGGTGGTGCTATGGAAGCTGCTAGAGAGATGACCTTAATGTGCTGAAGTGATGGTTTTTGCATTGGTACTTTGTTGTTAGGCTCTCCTTTATCAGCTGTGGTGGCCTGGCATTTTGTTCTTAGCTTTCTCTTTCTCCTCCTTTCCTTTTCCTACAGCTCTTTTACTGATTATAACAGCGCTAATTGTCCAAAGTTCGTATGGAGTTAATTCTGGTGGGTAGTGGGTGTGCTTGTGATTATATCTATACTGTTTGGATGCCACATTGTGGCTGTGTTGTTTAAATGTCAGCCACAGGTCAATGACCATGCCACCAAATTGGTCCACTGTTCTAATGTTGCTATCTATTTGCTCACTGTTTGAAATGGATAACCAACAACTCATTTGAGTAACAAATCTTAGATGCATAGAGTGCTAATAATGAGGAGAAAAAAAACCCCACAGATATAATGGTCCAATTTTTGCATATATACAACTCATAATGGTCAGGGAAGAATTGATTTTTTTTTTATGTGAATCTTTCTCACAAACTATTCCCCGATTCCTTCATTCAGTCCTTCAATATGTAGCGACAAAGAAATCCTAAGTGGTGAAAAATCATTGAACTGCAGAGGACCAAGGACTTTCTTGAAATGTAAAGGCTGCAACTCTCTGAGATGACACCAATGGAACATTTCTGTCGATCTTGACATATGATGCCCGGAGAGCATTTTTTCAGATTAATGTCGAGATTTTCTGTTGCTATCAGTACCTGTACTTGTATATGCGTACTTTGCTCTGAAAACCGTGCAGTATTGCTTTCAGTATGACATAAGCAGAATCAATTCCTGATCTGTTGAAGTAGTAGTAATACTAGTAATACTGGTCAGTAGTTTAAGTCATCATCTTCCTGGAGTACTGATTATTATTACCTGATACCTCATAAAGTGCATCGATGATGTTGACAAAATATTTTGAAGATTATAGAAGTATATGAATTTGTATATGATGCTTCTCATCAGCTGATATATGCTCTCTGTGTTAGTATTATTGTTTAACCACTTCTGTCCACATTCAATCCAGTTACTTTATCCTGAAATGAGGCTGATATGAGTATTTGTTCATAATGGCTACTGAAAGTGGCATCTGAACCACTTCATCGGCATGGCATGGTTCCTCGCATCGCACTGCCGAAAGGGCCATGAAACTGAACCATCCTTGCTACAAGAACAACTGAATGATTGTGATTTGGTAAGGCAGAACATTGTATATATTGCTTTGCGTGAAAGGCAGCTACAAGTTCCAAATTAATCTGCTTTTTACAGTCTCATCACATTTTTTCTTTGTCACTGTCATCCACAATCGGCTAGCTTACACACCAGATTTCCAGGCCTGAATTCATTCTCATGAATTATCCTATCACTCCTAGCTAGTCCTCACAAACTCCATTATCCAACATGACTGGAACTTGCACTTAAATCTGTAAAGGCTACTACTAATCCTACTACCCCTATATCACAAGATGCAACACAAATCCTAATTGTTATTGCAACTTCAGACACCCTGATCATCCCTGGTAGTAACACCTGTGGCATGGACAAGTCTTTGCTTAAGGTCAGTAGGTACACTTAGCTGCTGCCCTAGGCTTCAATTATGATCACTAAACTATGCAAGAGCAGGGCTTTGCACTTGACAAACATCAGAGGAGCACTGTTATGGCGACCACACAACCACCATCTGATAATTTTCAGAAATTCTTTTTACATATCTTTCTGCATGAACAGAGCCTAGAGCTGAGCTACCAGTGGTCCTCATGCCACTCAGGCACTCACCACCACAACTGTATACAATGTAAAATATGCAGAATGCAGTGTCATCTGCAGTTCTTGTTGTGTTCTTGCGTTAACCTATCATGCTGAAAGCGACGGGAGGAGTGGAAGTGCAGTGAACCAGCAGAGGCAGCAGATCACGAGGCATTTGCAGGGATAAGCAGAGCCAGTGCAGGAAATGTGGTAATGTGAAGTTGCTGCCGAGAAGCATCAGCTAAAGCGTCGCCGTCGACCCCACCACCGCCGGCCTAGCTAGGGCTTGTCGCCGTCGCCGGGAACTTTTAGGGTGATCTGTAGCCGTCGAGGCCTCTGGTGCGTTCGGCAGAGCTCCTCGTGAGCCTGTGTTGTAGTGTCACTCACGGCTCAAGGTGAAATTATAAATGGAGACTCAAAAAACTCATCGTATCATCCATATATATATCAGATATGCAGATCCCAATCTGAAAACTGTTCAAAAATTGATGTGCTAATCTTCAGACTAAAGTGGACGTTACACTGGATGGCACCACAAATGGTATCCTGTTCTTTTGAGATTTTTTTTTTTGCTATGTATTATCTGCTCTGCTCTTGTAAAAATACGTCAAAGAACTTTCTTCTACTGCATTGATTAGACCATCTATTCGAGAGTTTATCGCGTTGGTCAAATAAACAATCCGCGTTAATAATCAGGAGAAAAAGCTATCTCAAACAGGGTCCTAGTGATCTATACTGTTGTTAGCACACACCATAGATGGAGTGAGTGATTTTGGATGCCTAAAGATAGCTATACTTATCTGAAGTTCTGAAACTGTTCGCTGTTGTACATGAGAAAGTTTGGGTGAGTTATCACCGAAACAGAAAACTTTAGGCGATTTTGGAGGAAGCCATGCACAGGAAGATACGTCTCAAAATATAAGAAATTTTGAATGGATATGATACTTTCTAGTACTACGAATCTGAACTAAATCTCTTATATTTTGAGAGGACGGAGGAAGTAGTTGAGGTTTGAGGGTGAGAGTGTCGTACATTCGATCGGCATAGTCGTTGTCAGGCCAGGAGTAGGCTAATAAGCCATATGATTGCTTACTTTGTCATGCTGATCAAACGAATCAGATCATTCAGATGGTTGATTTGGATGGCCATGCACTAGATTTTTTTTTCCTCCTTCAGCTCTTCAAAGTTCAAACAGCTGGTGAGGCGCCATGGTCCAAAAACAAAGTCATGTCAGAATAGTCCTGCATATCCAAACAACCGTTTAGGTGCGAACCTGTATAATCAGATGTTAATCCCAACGTTTTTTACTTTTACTTCTAAAATTTATTGTTAATTACTTGAAAAAAAATGAAATGTAACATAGGATCTGGTTTTCATGACAATTTCACTCATTGTCGTTTTCACATCCAACTATCTATTGCAGATGATTTTTTTATAAATATATACGGCTTCTATACCTACAAGTGAGAATACACAATCAAAAGTTATAGGAATTCTTAAACTCCACGTCTCATAACTAAGGAACAACACAATAAAATAACAATAAAAACAAGGCTAGAAGACAAACATCAAATATCCTTCTGTCATTGCTTTACCTAGGGTTGCCACCGCGCTGCTTAGACACATCTCAGTGACAAGTGTCATAGCACGGTGGTCTCTATAGTTGCACATCACTGAAACACGTTCCTCCAAAACGTTTGGCTGACTTGCAACCACCTCCACTGCCAACTCCCTTGGCCACCACCATATTTATTACAAGTCTTGTAGGAAGATAATTTTTTTAGGCGAATTTTGACTGAGACTTGACGTCCATCTAGTGTTGATTCTAGGACCCTAGCCTTGGCTTTGTTTCTTCTAGAGGATTACCATTTTGCCAAAGCTAATCATGAAACTCCATCCAGCTTTGGTGTTTCCAGGTGTTTAGTGGAGCTTCAGGAGTTCAGGGAATGAGATTGAGGTGTTTGTACGATGGTGTTTTGGGTTTGAACATTTCTAGGGTTGATGGCATGGTGCAGCCGTTGTTCTCTCCGTGACCCGCGTTTGACTCCGGTCGGACGCGCTCATCCCCTTTCTTAGTAAATTCGACATTGGTACTTCCCCTGTGTCTAGCTTTTTTTTTTAAAAAAATAAGGCAGTGCTCTGTCTTGTTTCAAAAAAAAACAAAAAACCTCCACTCCAGCTCTTCTCATTGTCAATCTAGCTTAGCCTTTTTTTTAAAAAAAAAGGGCAGTGCCTCCGTCGTTGTTAAAAAAAAACCCTCCACTTCAGTCATTTCTCATTGTCAATCTAGCTTTTTCCCTAGGGAAAGTCTATGTAGCACATTACTAAATCAGGAAGAGCAGTATACTCTTTAAAAAAGAGACGGTGAAAAGAAATGTATATGATACGGTTCACATAGGGATCTTACAGAAACCGAAGCAAACTTCTTCTTGTAAAGGTGACAAGCAAATTGTAACCAGTCATAGGCTCTATGATGATAGATGTTTAAACACTGAAGCTCTATGTTTCACTATGTTGTCTTCACATGATACTTTTGATCCTATGCTTTTAGTTTGTGGCTATGAAGCTCAAGTTAAAATAGGGTGCACTTAGGTCGTCACACCAGCACTCCCTAAAATCACAATCCATCCTGTTGAATCGAAAGGATCTAGCAGACGACAGCCAAGTCCAATCACAACATTAGCTGTCTAAAATAGTGATCACCTTCTCTGATTCCAATTGTTCTTACCTCCATGGCTCCATGTTACCAAAGCAAATTTTCTTCTTTCTCCAGAAACTTCAGCAACTTCAGAAGTAATAATCCCACAGCACAACAGCAATATAAACGAAACCATCGGTTGCTCTGCAACAAACTGTTAAAGGTACAACACAAGCTACTACCGATGGCGATGGCTTTAAAACTTTCAGCTATGAGTTAAAGGTAGTTTCTATCTATTTCGCTGTTGCAATCTCTGATGTGGACTATTATTTGGAAAAAGAAGAGTTACTAAATAATAATCCATAGTCTTGTACTTTTATCTATGAAGTTAAAAGTGTGGGGCAACACATTCTCCAATAACAAAACATGCATTGCCTTGTAATGAGGCTTTCAGATGATGATCTCAAGACATGAAGCTGCCATTCCACATCAGGTTTTCTTAGTCAGCAGGCTGATAGCGAACCCGCATTCTTCGCTGTTGTTGAGTTCATTTTTGCAGCTGCAGTCCACAATAGGCATGATGACATTCGGCTTAATGGCCTTCTCCCCACGAACAACCTTCAAAAGAGCCAGCACAGTAGAGGCATAAGGCAACATATATGGAAATATCAGCAATACAACTTCAGGAAAATATCTATACATTTCTTGGATTTTCTCATAAAGATTAGTCATATGTAGAAACCAAAAATCCAATAGATTATGGGGCAACAAAAGGAATTCAGGTTACGATCGACATACTAATTTCTCAGACTCCGAGCTTTTGTAGATGATGAATATGTCCCCTGTCTGGAGACCATGCTGCTTCACAAAGCCACCTAAAGAGAGCAATTCATCAGCTCCAGTACAAACTAAGAAAAATCCAAAAGTATATGTTTCAATGTTTAAACGTACCCGTGCTTTCCAAGACATACATTCTGCTCTTGTTGTTGGGCCAGAACCTGAAAGGTATCTCCTATGAGTAATATGTAGAGGATTACAAGCCATATATGTTTGTGTCTCTCGCATGTGACCCAAATAATTACGAAAAAATTTGAAAAAAAAAAGTGACAACGTAGATGATTGTATCACCTATTGCTTGTTTGTAAAGGTCAAATTTTATCTACAGAGAGAGAAACAGATTAACAAAGTCAACTAAAAATGTGATTGCACTTTCCATAGTCTGATTTGCTGTACTGTTTCTCCATGTGTAGATCAAATTGCATATTTGTGCACCGATAGACAACACCATTATATATTTTATTCTATGTTTAAGATTATTTATAACTATTCGGATTGCATGCTGAAATGAGGCCACATGCACTTGATAATGTAAAATACTTTCTCAAGATAGGATTGAATTAGATAATAATAGGCAGATATACCAACTCTCTAACACTGTACCACATTACATAATATTCGAACTTGATCTGGTGCTGCAAACTCTGCTAGACTAGTAATATGATATTATGATAAGATTACCTGTACTTAAAATTCCATGTAGTTTCAAGCTTGAAGTCATCCATTTTCAGCATCACACCTTCCCTTTGATGCAATGCTGGAAGATGAGCCTCTGCATCCCTCTACAAAATTTGAAGATAATAAAATTACACTCGACTCTCAAGTCTCAAGACTCATAACTAAATATATTGCACCGTAGTTATGTGGATCATGCTAGAACTGTATTTGTTATAGAATATAATATATTAATGTGAGAATATACAATATTTTACCTTTGGCATCACAATTCTTCCAATATTACCAACATCACTATTTGTCAACTCCTTGCGCAAGATAACACGGTATTCTCTACAGTTGAATCTCTGCTAGAAAATTCAGAGTTAGTTCGGTTTGAAGTTAATGTCCCTTCCAAAGTGGGTGTGGGAGAACTCCTCTGTTCTATTATGATAGAAGCAAAATTTACGTATACAGAGCAAGGCTCTCACAAGAGCAGTCTAATTAACAAGATACATGCAGAACAAATTGATTGAAATCAATGTAAACTGCAGTCAACAATGATTGTATAGGTGGTCCAGATCTGACTACTAAACTATGGTACTAATGATTGCAGTTAGTTGGAAAATTGCGGAATAGTTGCCATTATCCTAATTAAAAATAATAATGAAATTGTTCCTGCAACTTTTAATCTATCAATGGAACAATTAAGTTATCAAGTTACAAAATGCATTTATTTATGTACTAATAGAGAATAGTAGCATTCAGGATATATGGATGCCATCATCATCAAAGCATCATGTTACTTACAATAGTCAAATTTTCACTGTTATGACTCATGCTTGAAGGCTCACTAGCCGGAGTTTGATCTAGTTCATCATTTTTTTCACTCTCCGTATCACTTCTTCTTAAAACAATTGGTTGATCCTGTAGAAATCTCATGTCAGGACTGCTCATGTGAACCCAGAATATATCAACATGCTCTAGAAGAGTCTTACTTTTATATCTGATTTCTTGGCTTTCTTAGCGTGTGTCGGTCCATTTGAAATTTGAGCTGAAGAGAAATTGCGGGATGATGAAGACACTGGTGGAAAGGGTGAAGGAGCATGTACAAATGATTGATCCACCCTGAAGCTAGTGGAAACGGTGAAGAAACCTGCACAATAAGATGCTCAGAGTGAGGAAATGCATAAGTAGTAGTAACACTGCCATCCATATAGTTGCACACTTGGATGAAATGCATTGTGAACTAATCAATTCATGATGGACTAATCAATGCATGGGCCCCTTCTGCGAAAATCATTTTTCTAGTAGTGAACTAATCTAAATAGGGCTACTTGTTAAGGAGATAAACCTTTTACAACCACTAAGTATTAAGTTTATCAAAGGCCATGCATGCATGTATATAACCTTGGTCTGTGTCATGATTGTTGATGTGGAATGGAGTAGCATGGTGATCCTCAATTGCAGTAGGGTGGTAACTAGTGTAGACAGGGTTCCTCGGCATGTTATTGCTAGCCCATGCATTGAAGGAGTATGGCGTCAGATTCTGATAAAGAACATTTCTATTGGAAGCAGTCTGGCCAAAAGGCATGAATGGCGGCCCATTGCACATTGGCCTCAAATCCTGAAAATTGCTAGGAAGATGCGGAGCTGCAACATTATTGGAGGGAACTCGGTCTTGGAAGTTTTCTGAAGAAAAATCAAAATAACATATAAGGAAACAAGACAATAAGGAATTAAAGAATAAGCAGGAATGGTAACACTGACCAGAGCAAGAGATGCAAAATGATATATACGTGCTGTACATAATTGCTATCTATATATGTCGTCACTGACCATAAGAAATGCTAGATGATGTATAACATACATGAATTACATTGAAGATCCTAGTTACCATGTTGTTGCAGACTTGCAGTGGATCTCAAACTGTAGAAGTGTAGAATGATTTTTTATGCTCACAAGAACATACGTGATTCTAATGAGACAGAAACCCTACCTGAAATGCAAGCAACAGTGGCAAGGGGAGAGAGTGACCGGATCTTATATGTAGGTAGCAGGAACCATGAGAAAACATAGGCCCCACATGCACAATAAACCCTAGACTAACCTAGACAGAAGCCCTATGGGGAAAATATCTTCGTGCCGAATTCAACAAGTGCAGATGATCGTGGTGCAACAAGATGTATATGGCGGTTAGGAGAAGACTAACCTTGAGATATCTGCAATTGGCGGTGGTGGTGCTGCAGCGGGAGCATGGCGGATGTTGGCACCATGGTGTACCGGGGCACGTAGGAGCATGGCGCCACCGGCATTGTCGACGACGGGTGGTGGATTAGGCCGGTGGGGTACTGATGATGCACAACATTCTCACGCCTAACAAGGGGTGACGGCACGGCCTCAAGGATCCTATGGTACCTGTTGTATTGGCCGCCCCCTGCGAAGTCATCGTGGCCTTCTCTGCCCCTGTCATCGCCGCCGCCAGAGGAAGTGGAGCCTCTCGTGTCGGCCATGCGTGTGCACGAAGCACACAACGTCCCCTTGCGCACAAGAGGAGGCGGCGGCCGTGGTCGTGGGCTTGAAGGGGTAGGTGCCCCTCCCACTCTCTCTCTCTCTCTCTCTCTCTCTGACTGCTCCCTTCATTCCTACCGGAACAGGGGTGGGCAGTGGGCACACGCCCCTTGGTGAGCACCAGCACCTGTGCGTGGTACGCCTTGGCTTCGAAGGCTCAAGGCATTTCTTCTGGCGGTTGAGTTGTCTGCGACAAGCCACTTCGAGAAGGATGATGTGGCATCCGTGATCTCTATGTTGCGTGTTGTGCTACCGGTGGTGGCTATTGGGCTCTCACACGCAGGGGCGGGCCTATCATAATTCATAGGTATTCAGTGGAATACCCAAGATTTTGGAAAAAAAATTCATATATGTAATATATATTTCATATGTATGTGGAAAAGTTTGCAAAATAGACTTGTTCCTTCAAACAAAGCCCGACTTAACACCATCCCACCTCCCTCCTCTACTCGGCCCATTGGCCCAATAACCCAAATCAGCCCAAAATGGATGTAACCCTAACCTCTCCAGCTCTCCTTCCCGATCTCCTCC
>CM020184.1:19982662-20009816 GCA_009805545.1 Oryza longistaminata | reverse complement strand
AAAAATAAGGCAAGGCGAGTGAAAAATAAACCAATTATCTTTTTTGAGAAACAAATAATTAGGTGACAAACTAGGTCCTACATTTCTAAATATTAACACGAAAACCCTTAGTATAAACATCTAAATAATAACAACTACCAATGAACACTTAAGGCCCTTAGTATAAACATCCAAATTACCGATGAATACATCATTCCTAATTTTTTTCAAACATATCACCAATAATTATGTTGAACTAGCAAATCACCATAGTTTGTATGACTGTATCCTTAATTTATCTAATTATTCCTTGATGGCTTGCTGTAACCATTGTTAGTCTCTATGGCTTCAGTTGGAGTTTTAAGAATACAACCAAACTATTAGATGAGATAATTTTCAGCCATATAATAGGGCATACCACTTTCTCCTTAGACACTTGTTCCCTGATCTACTTTCTTTCCTGTTTATCTTCGCGCAACAATACCAAACCAAACTCAGGTTTTCTGAAAATCTCAAGAAAACAATCGCCGTTAATATAATCACAGTCACAGAGAACGCAGCAATCCTACTACTGTTCGACACTGATTAAAATATAAGAAAGAAATGGAGAAGAAAGTAATATAGAGCATTGCCTTCCCCTGCCGCTTGCGCGCCTGGCGGATGCCGGACACGGTGGTGGCTATACCGTGATGGCGGCCGGCGGCCGCCGTGAGCGTCTCGGCGCCGACGCGGCGGCCGGCGGGCGTCCGGCGTCGGAGTCGGCGCTGCGGATGGCGGCTTGTGGCGATCGCTTCACTTGTCGTCTCCACTGTCGCGTGGGGGGGAATGGGGAATAGGGAGCGGCGTGGGGAATGCGGGCGCGTCGGATCGCTTCATCGGTAGCATCACTGGACCATAGCCTATTCTGGGCCAAAAGTTGATGGGCCATGGAATTTGTGGGGGCCCACTATGTGGAGTCCTAGACCACATTTAGGCTATGTTCGGGAGCTCACTCCCTAGCACGCAAAATAGAGCAGCGTTTAACGCGTGATTAATTAAGTATTAGCTATTTTTAAAAAATATATATATATCAATATGATTTTTTTAAGCAACTTTCGTAAAAACACACCGTTTATTAGTTTGAAAAGCGTGCGCGCGGAAAACGAGGGAGAAGGGTTGGGAACTTCCTATACCGAATGCAGCCTTAGAAGGATGACTAGGAGGAGGAAAAAGTTCACTTTGAGGTCTCTTATCGTCGAGTTTTAAAAATGTCTCTGAACCAGAATATAAGATATAACATATCTTTAATCTTATAAAACCGGGTCACATTAGATCTAAAGACAATATTAAGAACGGTTTTAGCTGACATGGCGGCTGAGTCAGCGTGTGACCCACATGTCGCTGGCCCAATCTTCTTCTACTTCTCCCCCCTCTCTCCAGGCCTCCATACAAAAGCTTCTACGTGCGGTGTCGGCTCGGCATCCCGCACACCTTCGCCGGCCACCTCTCCGGCACCGGCGTCACTTCTATCACCGCTGTAGTCCTCACCATCGGATTCTCGTACGTGGTGGAAGTAAATGGCACAGAGCTCGCCTAGACCAGAGAGATCATCAGGGATTTGGCCGGTTATCTTATTTCCAGGATTTGCTTTTTTTTTTTGCTATATATAGTTGGCACACTCTTAAATTAATTTTATAAATCCCTTTTTCAGTTATAAAAACCCATTTTACAAAAAAAAAAAATAGACCTAGACTTCAAGATGGATGATGATGTTGTATGATATAGGATACAAAATATATATTGTTAGATTATTATGAATGCATCTATGTTTTGTCATTAACGACTTGCGAAGTACGGAACCGCTATATAGGCTCTGTATGTTGCAAGTATAAGATGGTGTATTCATGGCCTTGAGAGTTTTATGTATGAGTTAAAGAGAGTTTCTAGCTAATTCTCTGTTGCAATCTCTAATGTGGACCATTATTTGTCAAAAATAAGGATTGTTAAATAATAATTTACAATCTTGCATTTTTATCTACAAAGTTAAAAACTGTGGAGCATTATCACATTTCTTCAATAACATGACAACATGCATTGCCTTCTAATAAGGCTCTCTTATGCTGATCTTAAGTCAAGACCTGAAGCTGCCATTCCATCAGGTTTTCTTGGTCTGTAGGCTGATGGTGAACCCGCATTCTTCGCTTTTGTTGAGTTCATTTTTGCAGCTGCAGTCCACAACAGGCATGATGGCATTCGGCTTAATGGCCTTTTCCCCACGAACAACCTTGAAAAGAGGCATAAGGCAACATACTATATCATATACAACAGTAATACAAATTTAGGAAATACATTTGAAAAGATTAGCCATATGTGGAACTCAGAAATCCAATAGATTGCGGGGTGACAATACAAAAGGAATTGTGGTTATGATCGACATACAAATTTCCCAGACTCCGAGCTTTTGTAAATGATGAATATGTCGCCTGTCTGGAGACCGTGATGCTTCACAAAACCACCTGAAGAGAATAATTCATCAAGTTCAGTAAAAACTTAGAAAAATCCAAAAGTATATGCTTCAATGTTTAAACGTACCGGTGCTTTCCAAGACATACATTCTGCTCTTGTTGTTGGGCCAGAACCTGAAAGGTATCTCCAATACATCAGTAATATGTGATGCAGATTATAAGCCATATATATTCGCGGTTCTCTCATGTGACCCAATAAATTACGAAAGACTTTGAAGAAAAAGCTGACAACAAAGATTATTGTACAATCATCTATTGCTCCACAAACATGTGAAGGTCAAATTTTATCTAGAGAGATAGGAGCAGATTAACATATTATTTAGACTTCTAATATATTGACGTGCAATTTCTTTTGCGCGTTCGCGAAAAAAAATATTATGTAGACCATAAATGCAATTGCACTTTACATAGTCTGATTTTTTTTCTCGGTGTATAGATCATATTTGAGTTTGCATATTTGTAAACCAATAGATAACACCATAATCTATCTTATTCTATGTTTTAATATTTTCTATATAACTATTTGGGTTACATGCAAGAAATGACGTCACATGAACTTGATAATTTAAAGTACTTTCTCTCACAATAGGATAGAATTAGGGTGTGTTCGCTACAGCCAAATGGGAATGTGCACAGTGCGCACGGAAAACGGAGCGGCCCATTAACACGTGATTAATTAAGTATTTGCTATTTTTTTTAAAAAGGGATTAATTTAATTTTTTTTAGCAACTTTCGTATAGAAACTTTTTGCAAAAAAAAAACACACCGTTTAGCAGTTTGAAAAACGTGCGCGCGGAAAACAAGGGAGAGGGGTTGGGAAAAGGGGCATCCGAACACAGCCTTAGATCATATTCGAACTTCAGCTGGTGATCTGTACACAACTCCCTAGACTAGTAATATGATATTATGATCGTATTACCTATACTTTTTTTTGAACGGAGATTACCTATACTTAAAATTCCATGTAGTTTCAAACTTGAAGTCATCCATTTTCAGCGTCACACCTTCCCTTTGATGCAATGCTGGAAGATGAGCCTCTGCATCCCTCTACAAAATTTGGAAGGAAATAAAATCACACTCAACTCTCAAGACTCATAACTAAATATATTGCACAGTAGTTGTGTGGTTCGTGCTAGAACAGTATCTGTTGTAGAATATAATATGTTGATGTCACTTAATTAAGAGAATATACAAGATTTTACCTTTGGCATCACAATTCTTCCAATATTACCAACATCACTGTTTGTTAACTCCTTGCGCAAGATAACACGGTATTCTCTACAGTTGAATCTCTGCTTGGAAGTTCAGAGTTAGTTCAGATTGAAGTTAGTGTCCCCTGGGAAAACTGCGTACTATAATTATATGTACGCAGAACGAATTGATTGAAGTCAATCTAATCCTCCTTGCTAAAGGTAGAATCATTTAGTTGAAAAATTGTGGAATAGTTGCCATTATCCTAAAAAGTAATGACATTGTTACTGATACTTTTAATCTACCGATTGTTAATGATACTTTTAATCTACCAATGGAACAGTTAAAAATGCATTCATGTACTAATAGAGAATAGTAGCATTCAAGATGAATGGTATTGTGTTACTCACAATAATCAGATTTTCACCGTTCTGATTCATGCTTGGAGGCTCACTAACCGGAGTTTGATCTGAATTATCATCGTTTTTTTGGCTCTCCATATCACTCCTTCTGAAGACAATTGGTGGATCCTGTAGAAATCTCACATTAGGACTGCTCATATGAACCCGAAATCTATCAACGAGTTCTAAAAGAGTCTTACTTTTACATTTGATTTCTTGGCTTTCTTAGTATATGTTGGTCCATTTGAAATTTTAGCTGAGGAGAAACTATGGGATGATGAGGACACTGGTGGAAAAGGTGAAGAAGCAGGTACAAATGCTTGATCCATCCTGAAGTTAGTCTGAAAGCCTATCTCCAAAAAAAAGAAAAAAGTTAGCCTAAAAGCCTGCACATAATAAGATGCTTAGAGTGAGGCAATGCATAAAAGTAGTAGCAAACAGCCATACAGGGGATCCTCAAGGGATCAAAATAGTTTCCCCATATATAGTTGCATACTTACATGAAATGCATGGTGAATTAATTAATAAATACAATGTGTGTATATATGGCTTAAGGCCTCCTTACCTCTAACTTCAAATTACAACTTCCCCTTTTTTGTTAGCATGCTTCCCAAACTGCTAAGGTACAATTTTTGCAAAAATTATATATAAAAAAGTTTCTTTAAAAAATAAACAAATAAATATATTTTCAAGTTTGTAATAACAAATACTCAAATAATCATGCGTTAATAGCCCGTCTTATTTTGCATACCGCAGAAAATCCATCTCCAAATGCTGAATCCAACGCAGCCTTGGCCTTATGGTGGGTCCTAAATGGGCCCAACTAAAGTATAACATCATGATGTACATAGCAAGAAGAGTTATTAAGTTGGACCCCATATTTCAATACAATAATATTTACCATCCCAACCACCACTTTCTCTTCCTCTCTCCTTTCTCTCCCAGCTTCCTTTTCCCAACAAGCCAAAACACCAAGCCACCGTTCAAATGAGAGAGGAGGCCGCGGGCGGATCCGGCAGTGGTGATGGCGGCCCTCGCGAACGCGCACGGATCCGATGGTGGAGGTGCTCGTGGAAGAAGGCCACAACAGCGGTAGATTTGGCGACGGCGGCATCTCACATGGATCTGTGACACGGTGGCTGGGGCTGTGTTCGTGAGCAGACTTCCGGCGGCGGCAGGTGAGGTGGCTTTTGCGGGCGGAGCTCTGGCGATGTCAACTCCATGCAAGTGTCAGTTTCCCAAGAACTCTGTAAGAACCATCTCCACAATGTATATGTAGAACTTAAGGGTCTAGCTTATGACCCCCCTCAATTTCTACATTGTGGATGCCCTTAAATCTTCGAAGGAAATGACCTATATGTCCCTTTTACTTATAGCACAATCATCTTAAATATCTTTTTTATTAATGACTCGCACGAGACGGTGCGAAGTTCATATTGGTAGAGCAGGAACAATCATCTTAAATATCAATTACGTAGTCAACTAATCTAAATAGGATAAGTGGTTTATGAGACAAACCGTTTACAACCACTACATTTTTCTACTTCAAATCCCCATTCCACACTTTGCATAAACACTCACTTTATCCTACTCTCCCAGGGCTGTTGGTAGCCCTGAGGGTTTACCCTAATGTAGTAATGTCCCTTTTCTAACCCTCTATGTATAATTGCACAGAATATCAATCCATGTACATATTCTATTTAATATATATTTGTCAAAGACCATGCATGCGTGCATATATATGTACCTGGGTCTATGTCATGATTGTTGCTATGGAATAGAGGAGCATGGTGATCCTCAATTGCAGCAGGGTGGAAACTAGTGTAGACAGGGTTCCTCGGCATGTTATTGCTAGTCCATGAATTGAAGGTCAGATTCTGATAAAAAACATTGCTATTGGCAGCAGTTTGGCCAAAAGGCATGAATGCCGACCCATTGCACATTTGCCTCCAATCCTGAAAAGCGCTAGGAACATGCGGAGCTGCAACGTTGTTGGAGGGAACCCAGTCTTGGAAGTTTTCTGAAGAACAAACAAACAAAATTATTAATGATAGGTCATATATATTGGGATACAAGCGTGGAAGGAATTAAAGAATAAACAACATGAAGCATCAAGTGTTGGCAGGAATAATAACACTGACGAGGGCAAGAAATGCAAGACCGGGTCTCACATCTAGGTAGCATGAGCCATGAGAAAACACACAGATCTGCGTGCACAATCGACATACAAATTTCCCAGACTCCGAGCTTTTGTAAATGATGAATATGTCGCCTGTCTGGAGACCGTGATGCTTCACAAAACCACCTGAAGAGAATAATTCATCAAGTTCAGTAAAAACTTAGAAAAATCCAAAAGTATATGCTTCAATGTTTAAACGTACCGGTGCTTTCCAAGACATACATTCTGCTCTTGTTGTTGGGCCAGAACCTGAAAGGTATCTCCAATACATCAGTAATATGTGATGCAGATTATAAGCCATATATATTCGCGGTTCTCTCATGTGACCCAATAAATTACGAAAGACTTTGAAGAAAAAGCTGACAACAAAGATTATTGTACAATCATCTATTGCTCCACAAACATGTGAAGGTCAAATTTTATCTAGAGAGATAGGAGCAGATTAACATATTATTTAGACTTCTAATATATTGACGTGCAATTTCTTTTGCGCGTTCGCGAAAAAAAATATTATGTAGACCATAAATGCAATTGCACTTTACATAGTCTGATTTTTTTTCTCGGTGTATAGATCATATTTGAGTTTGCATATTTGTAAACCAATAGATAACACCATAATCTATCTTATTCTATGTTTTAATATTTTCTATATAACTATTTGGGTTACATGCAAGAAATGACGTCACATGAACTTGATAATTTAAAGTACTTTCTCTCACAATAGGATAGAATTAGGGTGTGTTCGCTACAGCCAAATGGGAATGTGCACAGTGCGCACGGAAAACGGAGCGGCCCATTAACACGTGATTAATTAAGTATTTGCTATTTTTTTTAAAAAGGGATTAATTTAATTTTTTTTAGCAACTTTCGTATAGAAACTTTTTGCAAAAAAAAAACACACCGTTTAGCAGTTTGAAAAACGTGCGCGCGGAAAACAAGGGAGAGGGGTTGGGAAAAGGGGCATCCGAACACAGCCTTAGATCATATTCGAACTTCAGCTGGTGATCTGTACACAACTCCCTAGACTAGTAATATGATATTATGATCGTATTACCTATACTTTTTTTTGAACGGAGATTACCTATACTTAAAATTCCATGTAGTTTCAAACTTGAAGTCATCCATTTTCAGCGTCACACCTTCCCTTTGATGCAATGCTGGAAGATGAGCCTCTGCATCCCTCTACAAAATTTGGAAAGAAATAAAATCACACTCAACTCTCAAGACTCATAACTAAATATATTGCACTGTAGTTGTGTGGTTCGTGCTAGAACAGCATCTGTTGTAGAATATAATATGTTGATGTCACTTAATTAAGAGAATATACAAGATTTTACCTTTGGCATCACAATTCTTCCAATATTACCAACATCACTGTTTGTTAACTCCTTGCGCAAGATAACACGGTATTCTCTACAGTTGAATCTCTGCTTGGAAGTTCAGAGTTAGTTCAGATTGAAGTTAGTGTCCCCTGGGAAAACTGCGTACTATAATTATATGTACGCAGAACGAATTGATTGAAGTCAATCTAATCCTCCTTGCTAAAGGTAGAATCATTTAGTTGAAAAATTGTGGAATAGTTGCCATTATCCTAAAAAGTAATGACATTGTTACTGATACTTTTAATCTACCGATTGTTAATGATACTTTTAATCTACCAATGGAACAGTTAAAAATGCATTCATGTACTAATAGAGAATAGTAGCATTCAAGATGAATGGTATTGTGTTACTTACAATAATCAGATTTTCACCGTTCTGATTCATGCTTGGAGGCTCACTAACCGGAGTTTGATCTGGATCATCGTTTTTTTCGCTATCCATATCGCTCCTTCTGAAGACAATTGGTGGATCCTGTAGAAATCTCACATTAGGACTGCTCATATGAACCCGAAATCTATCAACAAGGTCTAAAAGAGTCTTACTTTTACATTTGATTTCTTGGCTTTCTTAGTATATGTTGGTCCATTTGAAATTTTAGCTGAGGAGAAACTATGGGATGATGAGGACACTGGTGGAAAAGGTGAAGAAGCAGGTACAAATGCCTGATCCATCCTGAAGTTAGTCTGAAAGCCTATCTCCAAAAAAAAAAAAGTTAGCCTAAAAGCCTGCACATAATAAGATGCTTAGAGTGAGGCAATGCATAAAAGTAGTAGCACACAGCCATACAGGGGATCCTCAAGGGATCAAAATAGTTTCCTCATGTATAGTTGCATACTTACATGAAATGCATGGTGAATTAATTAATAAATACAATGTGTGTATATATGGCTTAAGGCCTCCTTACCTCTAACTTCAAATTACAACTTCCCCTTTTTTTGTTAGCATGCTTCCCAAACTGCTAAGGTACAATTTTTGCAAAAATTATATATAAAAAAGTTTCTTTAAAAAATAAACAAATAAATCTATTTTCAAGTTTGTAATAACAAATACTCAAATAATCATGCGCTAATAGCCCGTCTTATTTTGCATACTGCAGAAAATCCATCTCCAAATGCTGAATCCAACGCAGCCTTGGCCTTATGGTGGGTCCTAAATGGGCCCAACTAAAGTATAACATCATGATGTACATAGCAAGAAGAGTTATTAAGTTGGACCCCATATTTCAATACAATAATATTTACCATCCCAACCACCACTTTCTCTTCCTCTCTCCTTTCTCTCCCAGCTTCCTTTTCCCAACAAGCCAAAACACCAAGCCACCGTTCAAATGAGAGAGGAGGCCGCGGGCGGATCCGGCAGTGGTGATGGCGGTCCTCGCGAACGCGCACGGATCCGATGGTGGAGGTGCTCGTGGAAGAAGGCCACAACAGCGGTAGATTTGGCGACGGCGGCATCTCACATGGATCTGTGACACGGTGGCTGGGGCTGTGTTCGTGAGCAGACCTCCGGCGGCGGCAGGTGAGGTGGCTTTTGCGGGCGGAGCTCCGGCGATGTCAACTCCATGCAAGTGTCAGTTTCCCAAGAACTCTGTAAGAACCATCTCCACAATGTATATGTAGAACTTAAGGGTCTAGCTTATGACCCCCCTCAATTTCTACATTGTGGATGCCCTTAAATCTTCAAAGGAAATGACCTATATGTCCCTTTTACTTATAGCACAATCATCTTAAATATCTTTTTTATTAATGACTCGCACGAGACGGTGCGAAGTTCATATTGGTAGAGCAGGAACAATCATCTTAAATATCAATTACGTATTCAACTAATCTAAATAGGGTAAGTGGTTTATGAGACAAACCGTTTACAACCACTACATTTTTCTACTTCAAATCTCCATTCCACACTTTGCATAAACACTCACTTTATCCTACTCTCCCAGGGCTGTTGGTAGCCCTGAGGGTTCACCCTAATGTAGTAATGTCCCTTTTCTAACCCTCTATGTATAATTGCACAGAATATCAATCCATGTACATATTCTATTTAATATATATTTGTCAAAGACCATGCATGCGTGCATATATATGTACCTGGGTCTATGTCATGATTGTTGCTATGGAATAGAGGAGCATGGTGATCCTCAATTGCAGCAGGGTGGAAACTAGTGTAGACAGGGTTCCTCGGCATGTTATTGCTAGTCCATGAATTGAAGGTCAGATTCTGATAAAACACATTGCTATTGGCAGCAGTTTGGCCAAAAGGCATGAATGCCGACCCATTGCACATTTGCCTCCAATCCTGAAAAGCGCTAGGAACATGCGGAGCTGCAACTGCGTCGCCGTCCCCTCGTCGCGCTTCGCCTGAGAGAGAGAGAGAGAGAAGAGATCGAGAGGGAGGAGGAGGAGTTGGGCCGATGGGAGAAGCTTTCTTGATGTCGTGGGCCGCGGCCCGTTGGGAGCGGAAAAAACAATAAAAACGGATGGAAATGACCGTTCGGTTTGCAATCGCGTCTCTCACGAAGCCAATGGGATCGTGGTAATGCTAATAACCAAATTGGGGTTTTACGATTGGTTTCACACGAATGATTAAATCATAGAAGCTTTGATTACAAGGGTGATTACTGATTAGGAGGAATTTAATTAGGATGGTAACGGTAACACCACCCAAACCAGGAAGTGACGGATGGAAATGACTCGGAAATGTAACGTAAAACGCTGCTATTTTCCAGGATTTGCTGCCTCTTTTTTCCTGCTATAGTTGGCACGCTCTTAAAAAGCAGAAACTTGTCAGACAAAAAAAAAATCATATAAGAGCTAAACTGACAAGATAATACGTTATTACGTCACGTACGACCACCATGATTATTAGTGTGACGCAAATAGCCAGTTGACAATGCAGACAGTCAACAAAAATGGAGTTGAGCAGCATGGCAAGGTTTCGATCTCATTGTACCTGCACCAGGTTCATTACTAGTACGAATCAGGTAGTGATTAGTGAACCAATACATCTGTTCATAATTACGAATCAGATAGTCGGATACTTACTGAACCATTACATATGTTCATGATTACGTATTGACTCGATATTTACTTTTCAGATAATAAATTACGTATTGACTCGATATTTACTTTTCAGATAATAAACCACTACATCTGGGCTGAAGGAGATTCAGCATTCCAACCATTTAACGACTGGGGCAGGGCGGAAGGCGTAACAAAGATGATAAATACAGTCCAGGATGTCCTCAAAATGCTACATTCAATAACCATTTGTAATGTACAAGAGTTTATTGATATTGCTTTATTGAGACATAACAGCATGCATTGAAACTCTAAACAAGACAGATATTATGAGTTTGTCTAGAAGAACTGTAGCATTCAAAGCCCTCATCCATGAGATGTTGGTGGCGGCATGGGGTAGGGCATTGGAGGCATGTTTACTGGGGCACCAGGGACTACAGCTCCAGGGACAGGGGCATGCATGCCATAGGCTATATGAGGTGCAGCAGGAACAGGAAGTGTAACAGGAGTGCCAACTGCGGACACAAGAGGACCACCAACTGGCTGTCCAATTGTCGTACCATAAGCATCGACGCCTGGAGGCGCATTTGCTGGCTGTGGAGACTGCTTAGAGGATTTTCCAGGATTTGCTGATGGGCCATTTGGCTGACCTGTGATTGGCCCCTGAGCAGCAGATGTATCTCCATTGTTCACGCTGGTTATGTCATGTATACTTGATCGCCGCCTCTCTCTGTTCATTGAGTTCAGGCGAATAAAATACTTCTGTGCATGACTAGCTACTTGGGTGGGTGTCCTTGAGATCACAAAGTTTCTTGAGATACTCCTCCAGTCACCTTTGCCGTACTTCTCAAGTCCAAGAAGGAACAGCCTGCAAATTAAAATCAAGTGGTAGGACAAATCAGTAACCATATGAGTAAAGGGCAGTCTGCATGAATTAATCAACTTTGGATATTTCACATCCTGAAGAGAGGGGTAATAGCTACAAATTTATGCATGAGAACAAAAGGAGGTTAGTTGTGCCATTTCTACAACCATGTTTTCACTTGAGTTGTAATCAATATCATGCATGTGCATACATTGCAATGAACGAACAACACGTTGTGCATATATCACGTGCCTGTGGCAGTCCATTCTCAAGGCATTCCAGTTAGCATCCATCAGTGCATCAGGTTACTTCTACTTGAAAAGTATTTTCATGCTCTGCATCATCTTGGTACGTTATGTCTATTTCACTCATTCAGCCATTCAAACAGACAAATACACGATAATCACATCATTTTATATTGGAATCTGACAAGCATAATGCCTTATCTACTGCATAAATCACATTCAATATTACCAATATGCCAATACGATATCAAAATTTTATCTCCTTGGACCAGAAATACTGTCCACAATATCATGGAAGAAATAGGTTGCAAATGAAAACAGGACTATGTCTAAAAGACACAAAAAGCAATTACATGCACACAGCAAGCATGCACTAGCTTGTTCCAGTCTAAAGCTAGCAGGAAAATTTCAACCAAAATTAGCATATAAAATATTGAAAAAAATGAAATGTGAAACAAATGCGTTCAAAATGTTCATTTTGCTGAAATAAATTTAAGATGGACAAAAATCAGTTATAAGCTACCATTGTCCTGACTCCTCTGTAACTCCTTTTAGGGAAAATTCGTCCATGACACGCGGAACATTAAATTCAGAAAATAGCACAAACCTTTTCACACTCTACATGATGCCACAGGTCGTGGGTTTTTCTAGGGGAAATACCACTACCGTCATCTTTTGAGCTAACAGGCGTTTATTTGGACAAAATTGTCCCTCCGATTGAGCCTAGACGATTCGAACCCATCCTGTAAGTTCCTGACTGAACAATTCCCCATCTCCGCCTGAGAGAGAGAGAAGAGAGAAGAGATCGGGAGGAGGAGTTGGGCCGATGGGAGAAGAAGCTTTCTTGATGTCGTGGGCCGCGGCCCGTTGGGAGCGGAAAAAACAACAAAAACGGATGGAAATGACCGTTCGGTTTGCAATCGCGTCTCTCACGAAGCCAATGGGATCGTGGTAATGCTAATAACCAAATTGGGGTTTTACGATTGGTTTCACACGAATGATTTAATCACAGAAGCTTTGATTACAAGGGTGATTACTGATTAGGAGGAATTTAATTAGCATGGTAACGGTAACACCTCCAAAACCAGGAAGTGACGGATGGAAATGACTCGGAATGTAACGTAAAACGCTGCTATTTTCCAGGATTTGCTGGTGTCAAAAAAAAAAATTCCAGGATTTGCTGCCTCTTTTTTCTGCTATAGTTGGCACGCTCTTAAAAGGCAGAAACTTGTCAGACAAAAAAAACCATATATGTATAAGAGCGAAACTGACAAGATAATACGTTATTACGTCACGTACGACCACCATGATTATTAGTGTGACGCAAATAGCCAGTTGGACGAAGCAGCCGGTGCAACAAAAATGGAGTTAGAGCAGCACGGCAAGGTTTCGATCTCTTTGTACCTGCACCAGGTTCATTACTAGTACGAATCAGGTAGTGAACCAATACATCTGTTCATAATTACGAATCAGATAGTCGGATACTTACTGAACCATTACATATGTTCATGATTACGTATTGACTCGTGTTGGCCGCCTCCCACAAAGTCACCATGGCTTCCTCCGCCCTTGCCCTCGCCGCCACCGCCATCGCCGGAAGAAGAAGAGGAGCCCCTAGCATCAGCCATGCGCGCGCACGTAGCACGCTGCAGCTTTGCCTTGTGTGTTGTTTAGAGAGTGAGAGAGTGTGAGAGACGATGGACCGATGGTGGAAGTAGCCGTGGGCTTGAAGGGGTAGGTGCCCCTCCTGCTCTCTTTTGATTTCGAGACTTGGTTCACTTTGGGGGATTTTTTTTGTAGGGGAACAGATGACCAAAAAAATCTTCTCTGGGAAAGGGAGCCTCACTTTGCTGTTACACTGTTAAGAAAAAAGGCAAGGTGAAAATAAATCAATTGTAGTTTTTTTAAAAAAATAAATAGGTAGAAACTGTTAGAATTATTGCATATACACTACCTCCACATGAAAATTCAGTGTGAGATTGTTCAAAATTGAGTGAGATAGAAACAATCTTCCACGAATGCTCACCTTAATTTACAGTCCACAATCCTGATCTGAGCTAAGCTAAAATCACATCAATGATTTGTAAGCTTCATAAGTTACATTCATCCTGAAACATGACAGACAAATTATGAAACTTGCTTTGCGCATTCATGCTGAAATCATAAGAAAATGAATATCTATAGTTATAAACTTTATTCAGGAATGCTTCCTTTGGATATTTCACATCCTGAAGAGAGGGGTAATAGCTACAAATTTATGCATGAGAACAAAAGGAGGTTAGTTGTGCCATTTCTACAACCATGTTTTCACTTGAGTTGTAATCAATATCATGCATGTGCATACATGGCAACGAACGAACAACACGTTGTGCATATATCATGTGCCTGTGGCAGTCCATTCTCAAGGCATTCCAGTTAGCATCCATCAGTGCATCAGGTTACTTCTACTTGAAAAGTATTTTCATGCTCTGCATCATCTTGGTACGTTATGTCTATTTCACTCATTCAGCCATTCAAACAGACAAATACACGATAATCACATCATTTTATATTGGAATCTGACAAGCATAATGCCTTATCTACTGCATAAAACACATTCAATATTAACAATATGCCAATACGATATCAAAATTTTATCTCCTTGGACCAGAAATACTGTCCACAATATCATGGAAGAAATAGGTTGCAAATGAAAACAGGACTATGTCTAAAAGACACAAAAAGCAATTACATGCACACAGCAAGCATGCACTAGCTTGTTCCAGTCTAAAGCTAGCAGGAAAATTTCAACCAAAATTAGCATATAAAATATTGAAAAAAATGAAATGTGAAACAAATGCGTTCAAATGTTCATTTTGCTGAAATAAATTTAAGATGGACAAAAATCAGTTATAAGCTACCATTGTCCTGACTCCTCTGTAACTCCTTTTAGGGAAAATTCGTCCATGACACGCGGAACATTAAATTCAGAAAATAGCACAAACCTTTTCACACTCTACATGACGCCACAGGTCGTGGGTTTTTCTAGGGGAAATACCACTACCGTCATCTTTTGAGCTAACAGGTGTTTATTTGGACAAAATTGTCCCTCCGATTGAGCCTAGACGATTCGAACCCATCCTGTAAGTTCCTGACTGAACAATTCCCCATCTCCAAATCCTCAAATCCCTTGGTCTAACCCCCTCTTCTGCCACTGGGGCCTGCATGGTGGCCGCCATTCCCCTCCTATGTACGCTTGTGCTTGCTGGACGCAGCAGTGTGGTCGCTTGCTGGTGCAGCCGCCTCACCCTCAGCCAACTCCTGTGAGCTCGAAGCTTACCAACATCCATTGTGGTTGCCGTCCCTCCAACCTGCACACAACAAACGCGCTTGGTGGATGTGGCCGTTTGATTGCTTGTCAGTGACACTAGCCTGCTGGCTCACCACGTGTTAACCCAGGTCAATGGCTAATCGATCTTCTAGCTGGAAACCAAGGCGCACATGCATAACATCGTCCTTCACTCCAATTTGAAGCCAAATGGCCAAGTTTAATTTTGTATTCCATGAATTACTGGAGCTATGCAGGGGATTGAGCATTGGCGTTCTGAAAATCAAAGTAGATGCAAGCAGACAGATTTGTTTTCTTTCTTTTCTTTGTACCTATGAAATAGGAGATTTCTGTAATGGTGACAAGGATATTTGGTAAAGTATCTGTTTGGTCTGTTCGATTGTGATTATAGATGATGTATGAGCTAATGGCAGTGTCAGATTGAACAAAGAGAAGCGAACACGCCAGAGGAACCCCAGCAAACAAGAATGTGTCAGAGGAAGGTCTTGTTGCACTGCAATTGAAGTAAGATTATTTTGGTATTTCCGTCACTTAGAGAGGGTTGACAATTCAACAAACTGTGGAAGCCGTGACTTTAGTGGTATTTTTCAAACAAAAAAACTGATGCGCTATGAACAGAATTTTCTCATCGTTTTAGGAGGAAGGTGAAATATGCTAAGATGAATCAATTAAACAAGCCTTCAGCAAGAAGAAATGAGAAACAAACCTAAACCTAATTCAGTGTGAGGATGTAGCTCCAAATGCATTGGATCCACCATAAGAGTAACGCATATTCACATATAGGTTACTGTTGAAAAACAGTTTATAATTCAAAAATTGTTTGAGTTAAGTAGTTACTGGAGTTGTCGAAACTAGCAAGGAAGAAACAACATCTCCAATGAACCACTTCCAGTTGAAAACAAGCATGCAGCACAAGTAATCAGCTGATCCATCTGAGAAGAACGATGCAGGATGTAACATAAACTGCCAATTGGTGAAATCCATAAAAAAAACCATGCAGGACAAAACCTAGCACACTCAAACCAACAAGCCTACTTCCTGGGGTCTGAAGCAGCTGAAATATCTAGACAGCTAATTTCCAAAAATCGTAAACAGGCTGCAATAACAAGACAACCCAATCGGCAAAATTCCCAACAACACAGAAGCAGTACCTAATTCACAATTAAATAAACTACTGTTCTAGCTCCTACATAATCATTTAAACAGGAAATAGAAAGTCAAGCAGGGAGCTACCTAATTGTCCAGTGCACATAAAGCTGCAGAACAACACACCTACAAGTATGCAGTTCTGCGACCAAAAGCAGCTGCTAGACTGTCTAAACAGCAATTTCCAAAATTCCCAGAGCATTTCAATTTCAACTTCAATTTACAATGACTAGACGGGTTAATCCACAATAAAACAGTGAAGTTGTACAGCCTCCAAACAGAAGCCAGTTTCTGCAATCATCAAATATTATCTAGACTAGAGCAGCAATGCAATTTGGTAGATAGGAACGAAGGCAAAGCTAACCTGTGCTCGTCCTCCGTCCAGGCGATCCCCTTCCGGCGCTCCTGCTCAGCGGACTTAGCCGACCCCTTCTCCCCATGCCCCCCTCCACCTCCTCCTCCTCCTCCACCACCCCCCTTCTTCCCACCTCCCGCAGAGCCCTCCTCGGCGCCCCCGTCGCCGGCGTACACCAGGAGCGGCACCCGGCCGGCCTCGATGCCGTCGACGTCCTCCACCAGCAGCTCGTAGTGCCGCCTCACCTCGTCGGCCGTCTTCCCCTCCACGGCCTCCGCTAGCTTCTCCCACAGCCCGTCCCCTTCCTCCTCGTCATCCCCCACCGTCGCCAGCGCAGTTCTCCGAAACGCCTTTCTCCTTGCTCGCGCGTCCACCCCCACCACCGCAACCCCCACCACCGCCGCCGCCACTGCTGCTACTCGCCTCCTCCACCGCCATGAGCTCAAACCCTAAACAACGCGCGGCGGAGCGGGATTTTGTGGGGGATTGCGGCGGCGGATAAGGGAGGGAGATTTAATTCGTTTTAGGAAGGCTGCGGGTTTGCGGGGAAGGAATAAATTGGGGGTTTCCTCCGAGAAGGGAGAGGAGAGAGGAAGAGCAGGAGACGGTGGAAGAGGAGGAGGAGGAGATCTACCGCGCCGCGGCGGCCGCGGCGGGGAGGAATGTGATGGATGTTACCGCGAGGCGAGGTGAGGTGAGCTGAGGCGAGGCGGGGGATATTTTGTTTCACCGCGACAGTGGCTGGCTGGCTGGGGGGGAGTGCGGTGTCGGGTCGGGCCAGGTCCTCCTCGGGGAGGAAGGAGACAGACAGCGGACGCAGACGCGGACATGGCCGCTGGCTGGCGCGACGCCGGCCGTATTATTTCTCCGTCTCTTTTTGTTTTTCTTTTTCTTTTTCATTTTGTTTTCTTTTGTTAGAGGGGAGGGATTTGTTTTGGGTGTGTGTTACCATGTGTAGCTGGTTGAGCTTTCTCCCTGATGTCCAACTACTGGTAATCATGACTTCATGAGTTTGTGTTTATCTCTTCCCGTCGCTGTCCATCGCTCCTGATTACGGGTGATAGCGAGAGTATGATTTGCATCTTTTTAATTGTTTATTATATTCAACAAGTTTTATCGTGTTTCTTGTCCTGTTTGCAGCCTGATACTCTCTCCGTTTCACAATGTAAGTCATTCTAGTATTTCTCACAACAATTATATCAATATGAATGTGAGAAATGCTAAAATGACTTACATTGTGTAGCGGTTTGAAAAGGATGACATATATATAATTGTTTTACCAATATAGACATATGATGTTTAACTTAAATATATGTTCTCAGTTTATGGATATATGGGACTTATCTTATATGTATAAAAAAATGGAATTCATGCAGTAAAATAGAGGTAAATCTATGTCTACCAGTATATTAGTTATATAAAAATGCTATTTTTTACCATAATACTCTACATCGTGGACTTAAATATTACAAAACAAATAATTCATGAGCCAGAATTATGACATAGTTAGTTTACTTTTATTTAGAACGCATAGTTAGTTACCTAGAAGGATCATCCCATCACCCTATTATTTGTTTAGCTATATCAGCACCACCCCTGTAAGCTGTTAGGTAGTAAAAGTAATACAACATTATTTAGGGTCTGTATCCTTAGATACGACAGCTGAGACCGTAAATCTCTAGCCATTGACTATTTTTTATTACTATTCTCTCTTTTTTTTTTTCACCCTTTATGTAACCATGTTTTCAATATAGAGGTTAAAAGTCATTGTTGAGCTACTGTTAACAATGGTAACGATGTTTTGTCTCTTCTTCGTCTTTTCTCTTTCATATTAGCAAACTATTCCTAATTAGTATGACTAAAAACCTCATAAGACTAATGATTATTGTACATGTCCTTAGAGCATGATAACAATACTGGAAACATGGAGGCATGAAGGAGTTACTGGTAAACATACATGATATGATGAATACAAAACATAATGTTATGGAGCTAATTGGGTTTCTTTTATTAATGACTTTTCATGGGCTTATGACACTTCCACACCAATATTTGATCTTATACTCGTTTTTAATCAAAATTGTAGGAGGATTCAGGTCATATTTGGTTTGTTTCCACTTTTAACCATACCAGTTTTTTTTTTTTGAAAAAAAGACAATGTAATTTGGCTACTATATTAAATTTCTTGCCAAAAACCCACCAAAGCAACATTAAAAAAATTATCAATAAACCAAACACCCTAACTTTACTGAAATTTTGATCAACAATTTTCATATTTTGGCTAGCCAATATTTTTTAACGAGATGTAAAAAAACCCTCAAATTCTTTTAAATAAGAACCGAGGATTTAATTCGAATTAGAAAAGTTTATCTTTTTGATAAGTAAGTTTTTACACTGTTAAATGATGTGTTTTTTTTAAATTTTTATATAAAAGTTTCTTTAAACATCCCTTCAAACAAACCTATATTTTTTTTGAAAAAAATTCTCGCCACCATGCTGCCGTCGCATCTCAACGGCCACTCCCCCCTCGCGCGCCGCCGCCCGCGCCTCGCCGCCGCCTCGTCGCCAGCCACTGGGGATTCCGATGCTGCTGCTGCGGCGGCGGCGACGGCGGACGCTCCGCTGGCGGAGCACGACCGCATCTACTTCGAGTCATACTCCCACATCGGAATCCACGAGGCCATGATCAAGGTAAGCCGCCATGCCCACACCCGTACCCGATTCAGTCGCCCTCTCCGTCCAAACCCTAAACCCCCACAACCCCTGGGCCGACCCGTGTGGTGAGTCAGAAGTCGCGATTTGGTGGGGATGACGTGTGTTCGGTTTCGTTGGGCAGGATCGCGTTAGGACGGATGCTTACCGCTCTGCCATCATGCACCACCAGAAGTTCATCGAGGGGAAGGTAAATTTGCTTGCCGAATTGGGGGTGGATGGTTATTGTGTGCTGTTGGGATTGGATTCCTAAATTTCGGTGATTGATTTCGAAACTTTATGCTATGCAGGTTGTGATGGATGTGGGGTGTGGAACTGGAATACTCTCGGTGTTCTGTGCTCGCGCTGGTGCAAAACGTGTAAGCTACAAAATCCCTGTGCTGAGATGATTGGCCAATTCAGATGCATAGCATAATGTTTGGATCATGCTTGCAAAACGAATTTGACCGTGCTCTCTCATCCAGTGAATCCTACTTTAGTGTAGAGAAGTATAATGTGCTGATTCAGAGGTACTAGTATAGTTTTGCATGCTTGCAAATTGAGCAGCAGTAAGTGTTGTAAGATGGATTTTTTCAATGCTTCATTTTGTCGTGCTACACAAAAGGAAAAACCAGCTCAGTTCTTGTTTGTGAAAGAAAAACAGCTTTTAATTTTATCATTTCTATGTCCTAACATAAGTGACATGGATCTGTGTGTGCTAACTGATGGTAGCTGTGTTTTTCCCCGATTCAACTAGATGTTAAGTCTTGTAGTATATGCCACTCTAACGTATTTTTCTGTTTTCACTGGTCCATTTGTCTGCCTTATAACTGTGAACCTTTTCCATGTGTATTCAAATGGACTTACAGGTATATGCAGTGGAAGCTAGTGAAATGGCAACTCAGGTAACATTATTTTTTAGGATATATACTCTAATATTAAATTGTATTCTTTCCATGTCTTGTTTGTTGTTCTTTTGTTGTTTATGTGTGGACCTTTTTTTTAGTTATACAATATAAGGACATAGAATACACGGTTGCAAAATGACAGCACTAGTGTATTCCCATGTTGAACGATGAACTAGGTGTTTGTAGTGGTATCCATAACAAAGATTGACAGTGAAGCTTCCTACTCATCTTCTAAAATACCAGTTACCAGTTAATAATACCAGTCACAACTCACAAGAGAGTATATAACAATATATTAAAATAGTGTCTTGATCTTGATCTTTGCAGATATTGAATATTAGTGTCACATTTATAGTAATCTAGCGGATCATACTATTCTGAAAAGTAACTACTCTTATGGGTATGCTGCAGCAAATAAATGTACTCCTTTTTGTGTAGGCTCGTGAAATTGTAAAGGCAAATAATCTGGATGATAAGGTCGTCGTCGTTCATGGACGCGTTGAGGTAAGATTCTGCATTTATGTTTTTTTTTTTTTTTGTTATATGTATTCTCTCAATCCCTAAGTCACTGGAAGAGTTATCTGCATTTGCCAAGTAGGGTCTACTAGATTGAATACAAAGTTTGGATTATCAGGGCATAAAGCTTCTGTTTCCTTCTCTATTTTGACATGATACAATCTCTGAGTCATTATTGTTTGAAAATATATTTGCATTAGTATTTTTACATCTTTACTTTTTTTATCTGCATTTTTTTAACTTACACTGAATTGACAGTGCAGGATGTTGAAGTTGAGGATAAGGTTGATGTGATAATATCAGAGTGGATGGGTTATATGCTTCTCTATGAGGTTCATTCTTTTATATGGTTGTTTTTTGCGTCACAATTTGATATTCTCTTACCTTCCCTAGTTCTATTTTCTTCTGATTTCTCTAGTTCTATTTTCGTCTGATCTGCAGAGTATGCTGCCTAGTGTCCTGTTTGCAAGGGATAAATGGCTTAAACCTGGTGGTCTTATCCTTCCATCTCATGCTACGGTATATAATTATCACATGTCATTTTATTTCTCACGCATGTGCATATAAAATAAGATAGACCTAGAGAAAAAAATACTACTTTTGCAACCAATATCTTACCTATCTTATATGTGCATACAAATTACAGAACAGTTCTAAGCCTTGGCACAAATTACAGAACAGTTCTAAGCCTGATTAACTATGTATCCTTCTTTTCGATAGCTCTTCATGGCACCCATAACAAATTCTGAGAGGTATGAAGGCAGTGTTGATTTCTGGTCTGATGTCTATGGCATAAATAGTAAGTTACTATTGTTTTGTTATTAGAGCCGCATTATGCATCATATTCACCATCTCATGTTGGATGCTGATTTTTGCACACTATAACTTGATTTCGTGCTTGTACTGCTACAGTGTCTGCACTTGTGCCACTTGCCAAAAAGTTTACATCGGAGGAGCCCTCCATTGAAATAATCGGTGGAGAGAATGTTTTGAGCTGGCCGTTTGTGGTGAGTCTTCACAAGACTGCTGTGGATAATACTTTTCAAATAAATAACCATATTTACCTGTTGAGGCTTATTAACTTCTTTATGTCTACTTACAGGTCAAACACATAGATTGCTACACTTTTAAGGCCGAGGAGCTCAAATCTATCACAACTAAATACAAAGTTTCATCCATGATGTTAGGTGAATCGTGTCTCTTTTCCTGTATAATATTATTCTTGATGCTGAATCTGCTATTTGAATCGCATCTATAAAATCTTCTTCAATCTTCATCCACATACAGTTTATTATATGAAACATCAATGCTCAGCAGCATTTTTCAATATTTATTCAGTTCTGAAACTACTGCTCGGTCTTTGATTGCTCATCTTTCAGTTTATACATCATACATATCCCATCTTAATTTGCTGATAGAAAATATCTTCCATGTGAAGCTCCCATTCATGGCTTTGGTTTATGGTTTGAAGTGGAGTTCAATGGCCCTTCAAATCCCACAGACAATTCTCCTTCCGATTTGAATCCACTCGATGTTATTCATAAGAAAAGGCGCCGAGGATCAGAAGATCCAGTGGTGCTATCCACAGCCCCAGAGGATGAGCCAACTCATTGGCATCAGGTTCTAATTTCTGAAATGGTGTTATCCGTAATTGATCTATTCAATATATTAGGCTATTCCTGCTCTTCTTGGTGTAAATGTGTAATATGGTCATTTCTTGTTCTGCAGACTATTCTGTACTTCCCTGATCCTATAGAGGTGAAACAAGACCAAATTATAGAAGGCTCTGTAAAAGTGTCTCAGAGCGAGGAAAACCCACGTTTTCTGAATATTCAACTAGATTGCTCGTAAGTTTTTACTAGAGACTGCTATTTTGTCATCCGGCTCAACACAGTTGCTCGATAGATGTTATAATCTTGTAGTTACATGGATTCAGATTTAGCCAAGCTACACAAGCACTCTGAATTCCTTATAGCATGCTCTGTTTTAAATTTTGTCCATGGTGTCAGGATGTGAATTATGCTGCCCATATGGGCGATTGCAATTTGCAAGGATGATAAATTGCATACATTGCCTGCTTGTGCCGCTAGCGGATCATTTTGTTGGATGTTGATATAGAAGTCCCTATTTCCTAGCACGTTCGAATTTACATTTGTGTAGTACTATAGCTTGATTTAGTTCATTTTGAGCTTTGGTACAAGTTTTGTTTTAAGCAGCTGTTCTGCTGTATGTATATTCTAACTTGGTACAAGTTCTGTTTGTGAATGAAAGTTGTATAATTTCTCGCTTTCCCTCTCTGACGCTATGCTTGTGTACAACAGCACTGGAGGCCAAACATTGGTGAAAGATTATGCCATGCGATGAATGGTGTTCTTAGTTTGCTGATCTGGATTCCCCGACTTCTGATGGTAAGATCCTACAACTTGCAAGAGGGTCTCTTCCAGCAATCATGAACTGAGGTCATTGGCAATTGATGCTGAATTGTTGTATGCATGTTGATAACAGTAACGAGAATTCCTCCACTAATTTTCTTTCCTTTATTCTTTTGAGTTTTTCCTTGTGTTTATTTTTTTCTAGTTTTCACTGGAGATGTAGATGAACCGAGAATGTAAATTTTCGGTTTAAGTGCATTGGAGATAGGATTGCATTATTTCAATTTGTCGAATGCTTTAGTTTTGTGGATGCTTTTGCGTTGGTATCTTGTCTGACTTTGATGTGCTTAACTCCGAGTCTCTGTCTCAGCAGTCAGGATGAGATAAGGGTAAAGTGAGAAGATGGGAAAAATGGAGACGAGCTGTTTTTCTCTTGAACCAAAAAGGCTACAGCATAACCTTTGCCTGCTGTGACATTGAGCTTTTACTTTCTTGAGACGCTTGTACTTTAGTCATTGTGACAGCCTGCACAAAGTGAGTCTTTTTTTTTTCTTGGTGGTGTTCCAGCTCAAAGCGACCAATGTGGTTGCATTGGACCTTGTGGTTTCACCCAATCGTGAAGCAGGATGTAGACTTAAGTTTTTCTGTCAGATAGATTGACTTAATGAATCTCGTGATATTCTTCTTTCGCTGCAGTAAACTATAATTAATGTGCCTCTAGATTAAAGCTGCTGTAGCCATCGTAAACTTTAACCCCTTGAATTCTTACTTCCCGTTGTTGACTACTGAGTGCTGACAGTCAGGTGCTTTGAGCGTGCAGTCGTGCGTTTGTTCACGTGGATGCGACTGACACTGGTCTTAATTTACTAATCTTTTCCCTAACACTGCTCTGTTTGAAGTTTCCAGATAAATTATGTTAAGCGTGATCTTACGTGTGCATCATTTCCCGCAGCAAATGGCTGCTAGCGTTGTCTCCACATCTGCACAGGCCACAACAGGTCAGGTTGAAATGCAAAAGCTGATGTCCTACATTATTGTTCCCAGGACATCACCCCTAACGCAAGCAAAGCTAACAAACTTGTTACATTTGTCTGCACCAGAGGCTGTATTATACAGATACAGTGGTAGAACTGAACCTGTCACCAACTCACCATGGTTGACTCATCATTCTTCCAACTTGCATGCATTGCACAGTTGCAGTACATATTACAGTACTTGGCCATTTGAAAAGTTCAGAACTTCAGGAAAGGCCTAATAGCTGCACTTTCTCTGGACAATAGTAGTAGCATCTATCTATACATAATATGTACGGTCGTACTCCGTATGTGCCCATACTTGGCAAGCACGTGTGTGCCACTAGAGGGGTATACGTGCTACATGTGTAGTAAAGTATACGTACTTGGTAGCCTGATGATAGCGAGTACGAGTACTGTACTGTACTGCTTATATATATACTTCTAGCATGTATTGGGTCCGAAGCCGACGTATCCGTTGGCGGAGTCGACGGTGATCTGGATCCCTTCCTGCTGTATGTTCCCCAGGATGGAGATCCCCGTCGACGACGGCGCGAACGCCAGGCAGAACACGGCGCCGCCGACCTCCACCAGCAGGTTCCTCGCCGGCAGCGTCAGCACGGCGCCCTGGTCGAAGTAGAACGACACGGTGGGAACGCGCACGCTCGCGTACCCGCTCAGGTCGTAGCACGTGTCGAGCAGCGACACGGCCGGCGAGCGCGGGAGCGCGCCCATGGCGCCGTCGAACGCGTCGCGCAGCGCGGCGTACGCCTCCCGCGGGAGGCGGCAATATTCGTTTATGTGCTGCATCTGCCGGCGAAGAAGAAAAATAGCATCAAGAAAGGCAAAGGACGATATCGAATCTACATGCGAAAGGCCTTTTTTGTTCGTGCAAACTATTTAAAGGCATCACCTTAAAAGATTCAAAAACCCAAAAACGGACAAAACTGAATCATTTTGCCTCGCTGTCAAACTGACTGTAATCCAACTCCACTGATGCTGCACCACGCACGAGTTAGGCTGCTGAATGCTTTTGTCTTCAAGTTTTTTTTTTTCCATTGTGTCAGGATGTGATCACCGATAAAGAAAAGTTCACTACGGTGACAAGTTAATTCCTGAAGAAATTTCTGAATGAACCCAGTGAAGTAAGTTGTCCTGGTTCTAAACTTCAAACCATCGGTAGCAAAAAGTCGGTCACTTTCTGCATTTTGCAAGCAAAAACTACATTTGCTTGAGTCTTGGGCTCTGGACTCTGGTTGATCAACTCCCTAACTTTTTTTCTCCCTTAAAGCAGTGGTTGATATCATGCATGAAGAAATAGTTTCACTCTTCCAACAAAAGAATTTCACACATGGAGGAATTGATGCGTTAAAGATCCGAAAGGTGAAGACACATCTACTCCCAACAACTATACCACTATATCTGTACAGTACGGAAAACTATTCTAATCCCTCGAGAGGATGTTCTCTCGTTTGCTCAAAAACCATCTAAACAGTTATGAAAATTCTGGAAAAATTTGACAACATCATACAACACATGTATATAACTCACAAAATCTAAGTCCAAACTCAACTCACACGTTGAGATATAAAAAAGCAAATTCAGCGTATGGATAGTAGCGTACTGTTTATATATAAATTTGTCTTTTTTGTTTCTCGATGTGTAGATCGAATTTGAACATGAATTTTGGTGGACTAGTAGTATCATTATACTCTACATTGTCAATTTTTTCAGAATTTTTCACAACTATTTGCATCGAATTTAGAAGAAAAGGTATACGAGGGATGTCCCCTTGAGGGATTAGAATCCACTCCCGTACAAGTACATAGGCACATAGCACTAGTTGCATTCTTGCAATAGTGCCACACACCAAGACGCCGGCCACGGCCAGGCTCCAGGCTCAGAGAGATAAATTCACCAGCTCGCCACGCCTCCTCACACACTTGCAAAGCGTTTCAATACACACAAGAGACGCGCCAAGAAAACCATGGAGTTCGTCGCCAACGGCAAGGTCATCCTCTTCCTCCTCTTTCGTCTCCACATCGGTGCTCATCGTCTCCCCGCCTCGCCGCCGCGCTTCCACTACATCAACCCTCACAACTTCACCACGCCGGCGTCATCGTCGGCGTCGGCGTCGGCGTCGGCCGTTCACCGTAGCCGCAACAACAACAACCCTTCGCTCTCCTTGGTGCACCGCGACGCGATCTCCGGCACCACGTACCCGTCGCGCCGGCACCAAGTCCTCGGCCTCGTGCGCGCGCGACAATGCCCGCGTCCGCACCTGGAGAAGCGGCTGGTGGCCGCGACGTCGCCGTACCTCCCGAGGACCTGGGGTCGGAGGTGGTGCCCGGCGTCGACGACGGCAGCGGCGAGTACTTCGTCCGCGTCGGCGTCGGCTCGCCGCCCACGGAGCAGTACGTCGTCGTGGACTCCGGCAGCGACGTCATCTGGGTGCAGTGCCGCCCGGCGAGCAGTGCTACGCGCAGACCGACCCGCTCTTCGACCCGGCCGCCTCGTCGTCCTTCTCCGGCGTGTCGTGCGGCTCCGCCATCTGCGGACGCTGTCGGGCACCGGGTGCGGCGCGGCGGCGACGCGGGCAAGTGCGACTACTCGGTGACGTACAGGACGGGTCTTACACCAAGGGGGAGCTCGCGCTCGAGACGCTCACGTTAGGCGGCACGGCGGTGCAGGGCGTCGCCATCGGCTGCGGCCACCGCAACAGCGGCCTCTTCGTCGGGGCGGCCGGGCTGCTCGGCCTCGGCTGGGGCGCCATGTCGCTCGTCGGCCAGCTCGGCGGCGCGGCGGGCGGCGTGTTCAGCTACTGCCTGGCGAGCCGCGGCGCCGGCGGCGCCGGGTCGCTCGTCCTCGGACGGACCGAGGCCGTCCCCGTGGGCGCGGTGTGGGTGCCGCTCGTGCGACAACAACCAGGCGTCGAGCTTATACTACGTCGGGCTGACGGGGATCGGCGTCGGCGGCGAGAGGCTGCCGCTGCAGGACGGCCTGTTCCAGCTCACCGAGGACGGCGCCGGCGGCGTGGTGATGGACACCGGCACGGCGTGACG
>CM020184.1:19924248-19982637 GCA_009805545.1 Oryza longistaminata | reverse complement strand
TACTCCCTCCGTTTCGAAATGTTTGACGCCGTTGACTTTTTAGCACATGTTTGACCGTTCGTCTTATTCAAAAACTTTTGTGAAATATGTAAAATTATATGCCTACATAAAAATATATTTAATAATGAATCAAATGATAGAAAAAGAATTAATAATTACTTAAATTTTTTGAATAAGACGAACGGTCAAACATGTGCTAAAAAGTCAACGGCGTCAAACATTTCGAAACGGAGGGAGTATATCCTCTAGGAAATGAGCACTAAATCGACTCATGTAAAACCTCATATATTCCATGTAAATATGGTGTTTCAGTTTGATTGAGAGTTTAACTGACAGGGCCAGTTCTGAAGGACTACAATAGCAACAGTAGCTTAAGTTATGATAAATACATGTGAAACTGCCAAATTAGGAGCACTAAGCTGCTAGCCAGGTACGGACACACACAATGCTATGACGGCACAATGAATCAGATGGTTTGGGGGAAAAGGAAGGGATTGGTTAAACAAACTGAAATTCAGAGCTAGCAAAGCATGCTTACATGAATGGGTGAGTGAGTGCTGAAATAATAGAGGTGGGCGACAAGAAACTAATTCAGGTTTGGTTTTATTAGTATGTAGTAGTGGGGATGTCACCAGCAGCAGCAGCAACAGGTAGCTAGTGAAAGAGCATGAGAGAAAGGATTAACTAATGAATTAATCGAGGTTTTTTGGTTAATTACGTTAGCGCCTCAGCGGTGGGAGGCACTCATGTAGTACACCTGTCGAATTATTGGAGGAAGGCAATCGGACCAAATCAACAACAAAGGGGAAAAAGTGGAGAAAAATAACGGGCATGTTAGTGTTGATAAGATAATTTTTGTTTGGCGAATTTCGATGGTTCCAAAATCCAAATGATGTGCTCTTGCTGGTGATCATACATGTACGGTCCTCCCATATGCACCATGGCGGCGTGTGTTAAGAGTAGTTTGGTAGACAGTTTGACGCATGTTTCTTTTCCTCTCATCAGGATGACCAGAGGAAAAAAGATCATTCAAATATTATTAAGATAAAAAAAAATTTACAAGAAAATTTTACATTCTGAAAACTATTAACAGATGGGCCGAGACCCATACTAATTACCGCTAAGCGAACACATGATTATGTTCCGCTTAGCATTTGTGAGAGTCCTCTGCTTCCGAGCGGTAGTGGCGGCTACAACGAATCACTGAAGCGATTCGCGATGGGCACTTCACTCCGTAGCGTTGGCAGGTCGCGGTTCCATGTGTGAAATTCTTTTGTTGGAAGAGTGAAACTATTTCTTCATGCATGATATCAACCACTGCTTTAAGGGAGAAAAAAAAAAGTTAGGGAGTTGATCAACCAGAGTCCAGAGCCCAAGACTCAAGCAAATGTAGTTTTTGCTTGCAAAATGCAGAAAAGTGACCGACTTTTCGCTACCGATGGTTTGAAGTTTAGAACCAGGACAACTTACTTCACTGAGTTCATTCAGAAATTTATTCAGGAATTAACTTGTCACCGTAGTGAACTTTTCTTTATCGGTGATCACATCCTGACACAATGGAAAAAAAAAAACTTGAAGACAAAAGCATTCATCAGCCTAACTCGTGCGTGCGTGCAGCATTAGTGGAGTTGGATTACAGTCAGTTTGACAGCGAGGCAACATGATTCAGTTTTGTCCGTTTTGGGGTTTTTGAATCTTTTAAGGTGATGCCTTTAATAGTTTGCACGAACAAAAAGGCCTTTCGCATGTAGATTCGATATCGTCCTTTGCCTTTCTTGATGCTTATTTTTCTTCTTCGCCGGCAGATGCAGCACATAAACGAATATTGGTATGTATATACTTGCTAATTCCAGCCCTGACAGAACAAGTTCATGAAAAAATGTGGCAAGTTAACCCTTTGATACCACATATTTTGCTGTAATTGTGACAAATTTCTGGAGGCATGCAGCCATGGAACTCAAGTACTAGCACAAGTGTCATGAACTGAACCTACTCGCCAAGGTAGAAAGGAATAATCTTTATTAATCATGCCGATTGGAGATTGCAGCATGGTGACGACTGACGAGGACTAACTGATGTGAAGTTGCTTTCAGATGTCCCTCTAGCCTGTATCGATCAAAAGCATGAAGGGACCGCACAAAATTAAGCTCCAGTTTGCATGCTGGATTAGCCTTTAAGATTAGTTCTGTAAACAACAAAAAAAATAAATCTGCTAGCTGATATTCAAATTAGCAGGTACTGAGATACTTCTGTTCTGCACATGCTCACCAAGGCAGGGAATCATGTACAGATACAAAATTCAGCATAAAAATACAACAGAGTCTACTATACAATCAAACATGAAAAGTATAAACAGAGTCTAGTATATATGCCATGCTGCATCTAGAAACAAAACGTTTGCATGCATGCAATTGATAATCAAAACTTGATTACAAGAAGAAAGTTACTATCATTGTTGTCTTTTTCCAACTAATTATGATGTGCCAGTGAGTGGGATGAGTTAGAAAGTTAGGTTTCTTTTGTTTACTTTTGTAGGCTGTGTGGAGAGGGATTGTGTGTAAGCATATACTATACTAACATATCATCATCTAATATATGCAAACACTTGTCACTGTTCAAAACATGACATCTGAGTCGGCCGCCTTTTTGTCGTTGAAAACAAGTTGTTCAGTCCCTTTCCAAGCGTTTTCGAAATGGTGTGCTCACTATACCAACCATTAAATAAGTAGTAGTAGATCGATCGAGTTAGTTGAAGTGTTGAACACAAAGTTGGCAGTCCATTGCGTGCTGAAAGATTAATTAGCGTATGATTTGCTCCTGCCACTAGTACTATCATTCTCTTTCTCTAATCTCTGCATTGTGATCGCTGTTGGTTGCATGCGTGGTTATCAAAAGCCGGCGACAAAAATGGTGTTTCATTTTGTTAACTTGTACGATCGAAAATGACAGATTCACTCCTTAACCTGTATAGTTAATCTCATATCTTTACATGAGCAGCAAAAATATTCTCAAATGCTACAGACATTTGCATATATACCCTCTACTAAATGAACACCAAATCGATTCATGTAAAGCCTCATATATTCCATGTAAATATTGTGTTTCAGTTTGATTGAGAATTTAACAGGCAGGTTCAGTTATGAAGGACTATAATAGCAACAGTAGCTTAAGCTATGATAAGTACATGTGAACCTGCCAAATTAGGAGCACTAAGCTGCTAGCCAGGTACGGACACACACAATGCTATGACGGCACAACGAATCAGTTGGTTTGGGGAAAAGGAAGGGATTGGTTAAACAAACTAAAATTAAGAAGAGCTAGCAAAGCATGCTTACATGAATGTGTGAGTGAGTGCTGAAATAATAGAGGTGGGCGACAAGAAACTAATTCAGGTTTGGTTTTATTAGTATGTAGTAGTGGGGATGTCACCAGCAGCAGCAGCAACAGGTAGCTAGTGAAAGAGCATGAGAGAAAGAATTAACTAATGAATTAATCTAGTTTTTTTTTGGTTAATTACGTTAGCGCCTCAGCGGTGGGAGGCACTCATCTAGTACACCTGTCGAATTATTGGAGGAAGGCAATCGGACCAAATCAACAGCAAAGGGGAAAAAGTGGAGAAAAATAACGAGCATGTTAGTGTTGATAAGATAATTTTTGTTTCGCGAAAGCATAAGATAAAATTCTCGATGGTTCCAAAATCCAAATGATGTGCTCTTGCTGGTGATCATACATGAACGGTCCTCCCATATGCACCATGGCGGCGTGTGTTAAGAGTAGTTTGGTAGACAGTTTGACGCATGTTTATTTTCTTCTCATCAGGATGACCAGAGGAAAGAAGATCATTCAAATATTATTAAGATGAAAAAATGTTACATGAAAATTTTACATTATGAAACTATTAACAGATGGGCCGAGCCCCAAACTAATTACCGCTAAGCGAACACATAATTATGTTCCGTTTCTTGAGGATTTCTTGGAAGTATAGTGTGGCTCTGTCCCCCTCCCAGCTGATTGGAGTTGTGTTTAGCCGTCGTAGTAGTCTCTTCCCTTTTCTTTGATTGTGTTTTTTTTTTCTTTTCTTGGCATAAGCTAATCCGGCTGATTGCGTCGTGTAACAAAATTATTTTCTTCTAATATATTGACGTGTTCGTTCGTGAAAAAAAAAGATCATGTTCCGCTTAGCATTTGTGAGAGTCCTCTGCTTCCGAGCGGCAGTGGCGGCTACAACGAATCACTCAAGCGGTTCGCGACGTGGGCACTTCACTCCGTAGCGTTGGACAAAAATGGTGTTTCATTTTGTTAACTTGTACGATCGAAAATGACAGATTCACTCCTTAACCTGTATAGTTAATCTCATATCTTTACATGAGCAGCAAAAATATTCTCAAATGCTACAGACATTTGCATATATACCCTCTACTAAATGAACACCAAATCGATTCATGTAAAGCCTCATATATTCCATGTAAATATTGTGTTTCAGTTTGATTGAGAATTTAACAGGCAGGTTCAGTTATGAAGGACTATAATAGCAACAGTAGCTTAAGCTATGATAAGTACATGTGAACCTGCCAAATTAGGAGCACTAAGCTGCTAGCCAGGTACGGACACACACAATGCTATGACGGCACAACGAATCAGTTGGTTTGGGGAAAAGGAAGGGATTGGTTAAACAAACTAAAATTAAGAAGAGCTAGCAAAGCATGCTTACATGAATGGGTGAGTGAGTGCTGAAATAATAGAGGTGGGCGACAAGAAACTAATTCAGGTTTGGTTTTATTAGTATGTAGTAGTGGGGATGTCACCAGCAGCAGCAGCAACAGGTAGCTAGTGAAAGAGCATGAGAGAAAGAATTAACTAATGAATTAATCTAGTTTTTTTTTGGTTAATTACGTTAGCGCCTCAGCGGTGGGAGGCACTCATCTAGTACACCTGTCGAATTATTGGAGGAAGGCAATCGGACCAAATCAACAGCAAAGGGGAAAAAGTGGAGAAAAATAACGAGCATGTTAGTGTTGATAAGATAATTTTTGTTTCGCGAAAGCATAAGATAAAATTCTCGATGGTTCCAAAATCCAAATGATGTGCTCTTGCTGGTGATCATACATGAACGGTCCTCCCATATGCACCATGGCGGCGTGTGTTAAGAGTAGTTTGGTAGACAGTTTGACGCATGTTTATTTTCTTCTCATCAGGATGACCAGAGGAAAGAAGATCATTCAAATATTATTAAGATGAAAAAATGTTACATGAAAATTTTACATTATGAAACTATTAACAGATGGGCCGAGCCCCAAACTAATTACCGCTAAGCGAACACATAATTATGTTCCGTTTCTTGAGGATTTCTTGGAAGTATAGTGTGGCTCTGTCCCCCTCCCAGCTGATTGGAGTTGTGTTTAGCCGTCGTAGTAGTCTCTTCCCTTTTCTTTGATTGTGTTTTTTTTTTCTTTTCTTGGCATAAGCTAATCCGGCTGATTGCGTCGTGTAACAAAATTATTTTCTTCTAATATATTGACGTGTTCGTTCGTGAAAAAAAAAGATCATGTTCCGCTTAGCATTTGTGAGAGTCCTCTGCTTCCGAGCGGTAGTGGCGGCTACAACGAATCACTCAAGCGGTTCGCGACGTGGGCACTTGGGGCTGTTTGGTTCACTCCCTCACTTTACCAAACTTTGCCACACTTTCTAGGATACTTGTTTGTTTCACTTCCAAAGTTGTGGCATGCCAAAGTTTTTCAATTCAAAGGCCCACATGTCATACACCTATCTTTTAGCCAAAAGTTGCCTAAGGTGTGGCCATCAATTTATAAGCCACAAATTTAGCTATGTTTGACATGGAGGTTTGGCAATGTTTGGGAGTGAACCAAACAACCCCTTCACTTCACTCCGTAGCGTTGGCAGGTCGCGGATAGGCCCACTCCTGGGGGGCGGAAATGGGCATGGTCTCGAGAAGAGCTAATTGGGCTGCGCGTGCGCGCGAGCGGCTGGAGCTGGCCGCGCCGCAGATTTGGGCTCAACTTTTGCGGCCTTTTTGTCAGGCCTGATCTACCATGTCGGCCCACGGTCCAAGGTGGCCCGGCCTGGGTAAGTTGGAAAGTTTATGGGCCAGCCTGCACGCGCGGCCTGCCGAGAACTTCGGCTCCACCTTCCGCGGGATACGGGTGCGTACTGGGCCTCGGCCTGCAGCAGCAGCAGCATCAACAAGTAGCCTGGAAAGCCCAAAAGGCAACAGGTTGCTACTTCTTCAACTTGTTTCCGAAGAGGGCCGGCCAACGCATCGATCCATCCAACCTACATCTGCGCCGATGCAGCGTTGCCTCGAGAAATCCTCGTCGGCTCGTCGCCGCAGCCGCACCAAAGCAGAGCAGCCTCACAAAGCAAAGATGACGTCAGGTGATAGATAGATTAGCGCATCATCTGATCAATCATCATCGTCATGTACTAAAGCAGAGAGCCCTACAGTACAGCTGGTGTTGTTTGCAAAAGCCGATCAAAGGCCACGATTTCAGTGCCCCTTTTTCGGCTTGCATGGACGCAAAAGCCACAGGATCGGCGCCCAAAGCTCTCCCCATCCAGGTCCCCCATCTCCATATACATATATCTGTTTGTTCTCGCAAAGCTGCACACACCACAGCAGAGTCTTGTACAGTGGTACTAAACCTCTTCCTCTGTCACATTCATTTCAGAGTTTCAGATAAAGCGATTCTCCTCCCAGCTTTGATTAATCATTTTCTAACTCAAAGAGAACCTCCGTTAGTCAAGCCACGACGGAAATATATAGTTTACAGAAAAAGGTTTTATTTCGAATGCAGCATAAGTGAGTTTCAAGGCAGTGAGTTGATCAACCAGAGTCCAGAGCCCAAGACTCAAGCAAATGTAGTTTTTGCTTGCAAAATGCAGAAAAGTGACCGACTTTTTGCTACCGATGGTTTGAAGTTTAGAACCTGGACAACTTCTCTGGGTTCATTCAGAAATTTCTTCAGGAATTAACTTGTCATGTTAGTAAACTTTTCCTTATCGGTGATCACATCCTGACACAATGGAAAAAAAAATTGAAGACAAAAGCATTCATCAGCCTAACTCGTGCGTGTGTGCAGCATTAGTGGAGTTGGATTACAGTCAGTTTGACAGCGAGGCAACATGATTCAGTTTTGTCCGTTTTTGGGTTTTTGAATCTTTTAAGGTGATGCCTTTAATAGTTTGCACGAACAAAAAGGCCTTTCGCATGTAGATTCGATATCGTCCTTTGCCTTTCTTGATGCTTATTTTTCTTCTTTGCCGGCAGATGCAGCACATAAACGAATATTGGTATGTATATACTTGCTAATTCCAGCCCTGACAGAACAAGTTCATGAAAAAATGTGGCAAGTTAACCCTTTGATGCCACATTTTTTGCTGTAATTGTGACAGATTTCTGGAGGCATGCAGCCATGGAACTCAAGTACTAGCACAAGTGTCATGAACTGAACCTACTCGCCAAGGTAGAAAGGAATAATCTTTATTAATCATGCCGATTGGAGATTGCAGCATGGTGACGACTGACGAGGACTAACTGATGTGAAGTTGCTTTCAGATGTCCCTCTAGCCTGTATCGATCAAAAGCATGAAGGGACCGCACAAAATTAAGCTCCAGTTTGCATGCTGGATTAGCCTTTAAGATTGGTTCTGTAAACAACAACAAAAAAAATCTGCTAGCTGATATTCAAATTAGCAGGTACTAAGATACTTCTGTTCTGCACATGCTCACCAAGGCAGGGAATCATGTACAGATACAAAATTCAGCATAAAAATACAACAGAGTCTACTATACAATCAAACATGAAAAGTATAAACAGAGTCTAGTATATATGCCATGCTGCATCTAGAAACAAAACGTTTGCATGCATGCAATTGATAATCAAAACTTCATTACAAGAAGAAAGTTACTATCATTGTGGTCATCTTCCACAGCTTGATGGCGCCGAACTTGATGCGGATCGGCACGCGCGCCCACACCGTGAGCGGCACGAACCCGGCCTGTTGCTGCTGCAGCAGCTTCGCCGCCACGGCGCTGTCCAGCCGCGTCTCGCCGGCGAGCAGGATGACGGGGCGCACCGTGCTCCGGTGGCCCTGTACAGCGCCGGGAACCCGCCGCGGCACAGCTCCGTGCCGTTGAACGACGTCGTCACCTCGAGGCCGTCGTAGTAGATCCCGATCCGCCGGTTCGGGTTCGAGGCCGGCGAGGACGAGCACGGCGAGCAGCGTCCAGCACACGCACCGGCAGCACCGCCGCCCGCGGCTCCTGTGCCACCGCGCGTACGGCCGTGGCGTGGTGATCGGCAGCTGCTCCTTCTCACCATAGCTCGCCGTCGACCTCCCCTTGCCGACCTGCTGCTGGCTGTCCGGCGCCGGCGCCGGCGAGCCGACGCCCACCGGGTGGATTCGGTGGTAATCCATTGAGATGGAGACGCTGCTTGCACCGGCGAGGGAAGAGGAGGACGATCGACGAAATGGCAGAGTTGATTTGGTGAAAAAGTTATGGATGTCCAAGTACACAGTGCAATTTATACGTGACGATTCGTGACACGTTTTCGTTTTTGGTTTGGTTTGGCTTCTAGACGTGATGAATTTATTAGTTTATCATGTGCAGCTCTTGACTTGGTTGCCATGGCTGCCGCATGTGTGATTGACTTCAAGGTTGCTGATTAGTACTCCTCGCTCTCAAAATAAGCGTAGTTTTATATCGTTTGTATCTAACATTTAACTATTTATCTTATTTGAAAATATTTTAATTTTTTATGATTATTATTTTTGTTGTTATTAAAAACATGAACAATACTTTATGTGTGACTAATTTTTATTTTTTTAATATTTTATTAAATAAGACGAATGGTCAAACATTAGACGCAGATACTTACGGCTGTACTTATTTTAAAATGGAGGTAATATTAATTTTTCTTCTTGAAATTAATTGTAGATCACAAGAAATCTATGCTGATTCCCGCAGGAATGGTCATGTCACTTTCCTTTTAACTTTCTGTGTGTTCAGATTTTGACTACTCTTTGTACGACGCGTTACATTTATAATCATTTACAGTAACACCTGAATTAGTTATTGATTAATTACCGTCATGTGATCGCTCAGGTTATCGCCGTGTTGCGTTTCGATACTAATTAAGCGACCTGCAGAAATGTATGAGCTGCGCCCGAGTGCTACCCACGTACGCTGAATCTGATGTCACGGTCCGTACATCGTGTTGAATGGTGGTTGTTAACCGAGGAGCGGAATTACTGACGAGATCACATGAAAAACTCTTGAAAAAACACTTGCTCACAACCATAATGACATCATGTCATGCGTAGCTGCCGTCGATCACGAAGCTTCAGGTTAGAAAAGTGCAAGTTCGTCAGGAGGAATAGGTTGAATAATTGCCTGGAAGACGCCTCTCTAATCTCTGAAGGGTAAATTAACCACGCTGCAGCTGACCAGACGGCTGCTGGTCGTGTTGAAAATTCAGAGAGGCTACTGCATCAATTTGGGGATCTTCAGGCATGACGTGATCAACGGTTGCCGACGGTCCTTCCCTATTTTGTATTTACACGACAAGCCCAACTAACTCCGTGTTAACAAAACTCAAATGGAATATCAACGTGTGCACATCTAGTAGCATATATATAAAAACAAATTGGTGTGACACGCTAGCTACTACCTAACCTATGTAACTCAAACCTCTCCAAAAACATATGCGTTGCTGCTACTGAAGCTTGCAAGCTACATGATCCTTCCTCTGATGATTTTTATAGGATGTTTTGTTTTTTAAAATCGGATCTTTGTTATGATTTTTAATCAATAATTAGTCAAACTATAAATATAACTAGTTCAATACATAATAGATAAATTGCATCATGGTACCAAATTGTGTGAGTGGATGTGATCAAGTACTTTATAGCTAACAAGAATATATTTTATGGCGGTCGATGGATGGCCAAACAACATATTGCCCGCTTTGCGGTCATACACTAATTAGGCCTTATTCGTTTTGAAGGGTTCCTAAAGGAAATCTTAATTCCTTTGGAATAAGTACTATTCATGCATTTGGTTTGTAGGATTTAAAGAAAAATTTTCCATAGAAACACTATGACAATCCTCCAAAATGCACTGATTCCATAGGAATGAAAACATCCACTCCATCCTCTTTTGTTTAGCTCAGTGTAGGAAAAAAAATCTGTGTTCCAATCCTTTGTATTGCACGTGCATTCCTACATTATTCCTACGTTTTTTCTATTCATGTGATTTGGAAATCCTGTGAACCGAATAGGCCCTAAAATGTCATTCCATTTTCTGTGGAATGTAAATACATTAGAAAAATCTGGACACCTTATCTAATTGGATGGCATGTGAATAGTTCAAACCATTGAAACGGGGCAAAATTTGCTACAGGACATCTAAAAAAGTGGAATTAGCTAGGGGACACCGTAAGAATGTGTATTTGTTACAGGGCATCCCAAAAAAACTGGTAATTAGCTGCTGGACACCCGCGGTATAATTTTATTATGTTCAGAGGAATAGGAGAGTGAAACAATCATTAAAGACAAGTTTGCCCTTGGCTCAAATGAATCCAACATGGGCCCCACATGTAAGCCCCCCCTCTTTCTCTCTCTCCAGATTGGGCGGCGGAGCGGCGAGCGATTCGCCGGAGCCGATGAAGAGAGCGGCAAAGAGCGGAGTTGCGGCCAGCCTCCCCACTCGGCCACTCCCTCACTCTGCTGGGGCACTGCTATCGCACCGATGGCCCGAGCGCCGTCGTTACGCTCTTCCTTCTTGAGCCACCCAAAGTCGCTGCGCTCCTGGCGTGGTCATGCCCGCCGAGCCTAGCTGCCCTTGCCTGCGCCCCGATGCCGCCCAACCACGCCGGTACCACGCCTCCTCCTACTCTGGCACCACCTCCGACGCATCATGCCGGCCCTAGCCCCTGCACATGACCGCGTAGCGCCGTCCTAGCCGAGGCGTCGCACCGGCCCACGCCGTCGCCGACGCTCTCCCTCCCCCTCTCCCTCCAGCTCGCTTGGAGAAAGAGAGGGAGAGAAAGAGAGAAAGAATGAGCGAGAGAAAAGAATATGGAAGGAGTAGAGAAGGATAGAGAAAAAGAAAAAGAAAAAATTCGAAGGGTAGAACTGTACTTACACAGCTGTTTCTCTCTCCAATTCCTCTAGAAATAATAAAATAACCTCACGAGTATACAGCAGGTAATTATAGTTTTTTGCGGTGTCCTATAGTATATACGCGTTCTTGCTATGTCCTGTAGCAAATTTTGTCTTAAAGGGAAATGCAACCACGACGTTTCATGATTGGTGGACTGTGTGGCAAGTATCAAAGGATTACTGAAAATACGCTAATAGTATTATTGTTTTACATGTCCGTACTTAATCTTCATCTTAAAGTTAACTCAAATGGGGCGCCTTTAGTCCATTAGCAGCCCAGTCGGAAGCAGGTGTGAATTCAACAAGGCAAGTCTTGGTTTGTGGCTTCTCACTCTGACTTCAGTCAGATACCAGCTAATGATCAGTTTGATTTTCAAATAAATGTATAGTAGCTACTGCATAGGATAGACAGCCAAATTCCTTTTCAGTGCAGCTTTCAACAAAAATTCACAATACAAAGGCTGTGTTTAGATCCAAAGTTTGGATCCAAACTTCAGTCATTTTCCATCACATCGACCTGTCATACACACACAACTTTTCAGTCACATCATCTCCAATTTCAACCAAAATCCAAACTTTGGATCCAACTAAACACAGCCAAAATACGATCCACCCACAATTCCATTTTGCACAATATGTACTTTCCATTTCAACACAAAAAATCTGATCGTATATATCAACATTTCTAACAACATGATGAATTTACAGGCACATATAATACATGTGTAAAGTACCGACATTTCCAATGTGGGTCATCTCGATCTCAACCTCGATCTCCATCTCCTGGTATCCTGAGGCCTCAGGAGCTGTACAGGAGCAGCTGGGATCCGCAGCCACCACTCCCTCAGTCTCCTCACCAATTTCTCGCTGCTCTTCTTCCTCGCCGGCATATGCCTCGTGTATGCTTCCAGCACAATCAGTACAAGTATGCTTCTCAAGGGCAGGTACGCGAATATCGCAGATGCCACGAGCATTGTAGCTGCTACTTTGTTCGTGCTCTGACCAGACAATAACAATTGTTATATAGTAATTGCAGAATGTTGCAAGATTTAGAATTTTGATGTGATGGTTTACAAAGTAATTCGTATTTGTGAGTGATAATGTGAGAAGAAGTAAAGTACTTGAGGGAATGCTGCAAGCAGGAGGGATCGGAGCTTGAGAAGAAAAATGTTTCCGGCTTGCACTTGTGCCTCTAATTGCGAGATGGCTTGTTGCAGCGCCAGTAGCTGTTCTACAGTTCGTCTCCTAGGAGGAGTTGTGACTTCAAATGCGCCTATCATCTGCCCGTTCCCGGTATGCCTTTGCCATAGCATGAAGATGGTAGAACCAAGCAGAAAGACAGGGAAAATGTACCAAATCCAGCCTCTGCAGGGTTTAGTACGGAATAGGTATTAACATTGCTCCGTGAAACAAAATTTTTTAACTACTGGTAGAAGTATTTCAGTTCGTTTTAGCAAAAAAAAAAAAAGAAAGAAAAAGAACAAAAAAAGGTGATTTCAGATATTACCTGTAAACTATGAAGAGGAAACAGAACAAGAAGACGTATGATTTAAGTGGATCTTCCCACTCAGCCAAAAAGAGAAGCCTTTTGCCTATTTCAATTAACGGAAATAGCAGTTCCTGCATATTAACAGTAAATCAACAAACATTAATACACTTAACAATGGCTTGAATTGTGATCAATCTTGATGAAATTGAAAGCAACTATCAGTCTACAATTTTTGAGCAATCTGAAACTATGAATGGAAATTCAGGCTTTGGTATTCCTGTACAGGTCACTCAAAGCTCAGTGGTTTTTCCAGAACTCAAGACTTTTCATATCTGAATTCAGAATTCATATCTTAGCTTAGAAGATTATGAGAAAATGACATTTAGTACCTTCAGGACAGCCACATTAGTGTCGATGTCTTCCACTTTGACCTGATCAAGGGTCGCCCTCGCAGCCTCCACTCTGCCAGAGTAACCTACAGATCTCTCTAGAGCCATTTGCACTGAGCTAGTTCCTCCAGTCTGCACATCTCGGACAGTGAGATCCCATTCCTCGGGATTGTCCTCCTCTTTGAGTGTCAACAAACCCATGTTCACCAAAGTATATGCAGAAAGTGGGAAAGGATCAGCAAGCGTCAGATCATCTGAACTGCTTTGAACAGAATCTTCATCTACTCTGAACCTTGAGGAATAATCTTTCAGCTGACCATACAATGCTTCCAGTATCTTGTCCCCCTTGGGCAATTTCTCTGCCAAATTGAAGGCAAGGGTAGTCTTGAAATGTGCAGGCAGTATGTGGAATCCCTCCTTCACCGTGCGGTATCTGAGAATTCCTAGTGTCGCAACTGAAAGCGCCTCGGCCTTATGTAAATTGATCATCCTGTACTTCCTAATGAACTTGTGAGCGTGCAACACCTCTTTGATGATTGCAAACCAGTAGTCTCGACGAGTGTGGCCTTTGAACTGAGGAAATTCGAAGAACACCGGCTCTCTTCTGTCAAAGTAAAATTGTATGAGCAAAGCTACAAGATGAGCAGAAACTTAAAAAATTTTATTCTACAGTAGTAATTACTCACGTAGAGCTAGATTTGTACATGACAGCTTTGTCAAATAGCTGAGCACCCCATGGGCCAGTTGACTCACGTTTTATAGACTGCTTCAAGTCCCTTGATAGATCATACACGACAGCCTCGTTGTATGAGAAATCAACACTGACTGGCTCAAAGTACAGTGCATGGGTTGTCAGTGTGAGCCTCCCTGCAAAATATGCACCTTATACACCTTAAGGCCCTAGTGAAGGAAACAATTCACCAACACCGACCAAAATTACCATAAGGAAGATTCTTCACCAGGCCAAGTGGACGTCCCAATGTGTTGAAGAATCGGCTTGGTTGTAGCGGCACCGTAGATATCGAGGATCACTTCTCCATCAGAAAGTTGAAGAGCTGGAGCTTTGTGTCCACCTGATATACGTTTTGCAAATCTCAGCACCCTAACATCAGAAACCAGAGGTGCCATAGTAAGGCAATCATGCAGTGAAAGTAACCGAGTGCCTGAATATTCAGTAATGCTCATTGTTCAGGTTTCAGAGAATGACAATAACTGTAACAATGAAGAGAAACAGGAGAAGTTGGTGCAAATGCATACTTGTCTAAACATTTGAGGTACTTATGGTAGATGAGAAAATGCAGGCGGCCTCCGGTAGAGTTTGTGAGCGCATCAAACAAGTTGCGAACAGTGATCGCGTGTGCCATTGCAGGACACGCGGGAATGATCTTGGCAAATGCTTCAGGACTGACCGTTCTCCTCCCATCAACCTAAATATTTCATCAAATGTTTGGATTGATACTTGAGAAACCACAAAATATGTCAAATTGACAGAGATATATAACCTGAATGGCCATTTGTGTGGGGCTCAAACAGAACATGGACCCACAATCGTCGTCATCCTTGCCGTCAACGAAGCTAAATGACATTTTCTGTTATAGCGTATCGGTTTCTGATCAGAGTTGCGTATGAACAACAAACAAGATGGTGATGTTGAATTGGGGGTAAAAAAAAGAGAGAAAAGAAAACCGGGGGTGTCATCACCTGCAACGCGGCGTCCGTCTCGTCGTCGGGGGCTTCCCAGGCGATCATCATGTCGTAGGTGAGGGAGTGGAACTCGGTGTCGCTGAGGTAGTCATGGCGCTTGGTCTCGACGCGCAGGGCAATGTAGGAGCAGTACTCCACGACGCTCCTGGCGTACGCCAGCGGCTGGTCCCCCTTCTCCGGCTCGAACCGCCGCAGCAGCTGCTCCACCTCCACGCCGGCGATCCTGCAGCCACGATCGATAAAAATTACACGAATATTAGGAAATGACCTAATATCAAATAATGATCAGAAGGGGGTGAGGTTTCGAACCAGGTCGGCGTTTCTCGCCGCGATCGATCAGGAATCGATCAATTAAATCAAATTGGACATTAAGCCATACGAGGAGGAGGAGATGAGAGAGATCATACCGGGCGCATCGGTGGACGACGGAGGCGGCGGTGGGGGAGAGGGGAGGGATGGCGTAGTCGGGCGCCGCCATGGCCTCGCCGTCGCCGCCGCCGCCGCCGTCGACGCGCGGGGCGAGGAGGAGGTCCTCAAGGAGACCCATCTGGGGTGGCGACGACGGAGCACCAGGAGGGACGCATCGTTCGTTCGATCGTCGGCGGTGTGTCTCCGTCACGCCGCCCGTTTAAGGCAAGCGAGATTTGTTGGAGACGTGCCGTGCTTTTGACGGATGCTCTGCGACGCAATGCGATGCATGCGTTCCGCCTTGCCCTTTTCGCGGACGGTTAGGCGCGCGCGGGTTTTTTTTTTCCTTCTTTCCTTCGTCTCCGACGGACTCGGCCGTCCACCCAGCCACCCCTCCGTGTGCTGTTTTGCCGTCTCGAGTTATCGGATTATAAACTTAGATTAGAACTTGAAGGTTTGAATGCAAAATTTTGAATTGAAGAACTGGTTGCAGTCTTACAGATGGTACTTCAAAGTTTTAAATTCGAGCTTTTGGTTGTTCTAATCAACCATTGTTTTTATAGATACAGCAAATGGAATATAATAATGTAAGATTTACTGTGGTCCAATAAAAATTACCTCGAGATATAGTGCCTTACGGTACCAAATCATTTCTGATAATTGGATCTAGCTGGACAGGATGGACGTTGTTAGATCCAACGATCGGAAACGATTTGGTACCATGAGATACCGGTACCTCGAGATACTTTCTGTTGGACCAAAGCAAATCTCTAATAATGTACTACCAAAAATAGTCCATGCAATTAGTATACCGTTAAACGGCTCAGACCGCCGGTTACCAACCAAGATTTCGTACCCCTGTTGGGAACTAGGGATCGATTTGCATGGCAGCATCTTAAACAAGACAGTCAGAGAAATCCATATGGCCATATGGGCACACCAGATTCCTGATGAATCCTGGGACATTCTTTTTTAACTCGTATACAACGACAATGATGCCAATATTATTATCAACTCCATCGACATCACCTGAAAAAACAGTAATCAAACAACATAGTAGCTACCAGAAAATTGTGCAGGCATGGAATAGAAACCACCTGCCATACTACATGGCATCGACGATAATAGAGCTCTACATAATGGAGTTCTATCTCTCCTCATTTTACCAGCAAATCTATGTAACGAAAGGCACCCTGCGAACTGCAGGGGCTGATACGGTAATTAAATTGTCTCCCAAAGATGGACTATGGGAGTAAAAACAAGCATAGCAGTTTTTGTTTTGCCACTTAACCCAGCAAAATGGCGCTAACATGTCTAGCGATTACTTCACGATGCAGATCTTGATCACGGATGCGACGCCAATACGGTGCAGAGCAACAACAGCATCACCAGGCTTGCACAACTGCTTCTTTACAGCTGATTTGAGAGCAGCATCAAGGATGACCTCTGTCGACTCCGAATCGGTGGCCTTGGCAGAACCCTCAGCCAGGAGAGGAACAAGACCTCTGTAGATTAGGCTGTGCCTTGCTGGGCCCTCGGAGCTGATTGTCCAGTCGAATGAATCGGTTGTCAACACGGGGACAACCACAGAGAGGATTGGAACCCTGGGACGGTACTTGGCAACCAGCTTCGCCGTGGTACCACCACGCGTCAAGACAACAATCAGGGCTGCCTCGGCTTTGTTGGCTGTGCGTACAGCGGAGGATGCGAGAGACTCCAACGGGCTCATCGGAAGAGGGGCAGACCTGATCATCTCCTTGAAGACAGCTTCGTTGTCAAGGGAAGACTCTGCCTCAACACATATACGTGCCATGATCTTCACAGCTACTTCAGGGTATGCTCCAGCAGCACTCTCTCCACTAAGCATGACGCAGTCAGTTCCATCAAGAACTGCATTAGCAACGTCAGTTGCCTCAGCACGAGTTGGACGCGGTGATTTGATCATCGACTCAAGCATCTGAGTAGCAGTCACAACAGGCTTTCCAGCAAGGTTGCACTTGTAAATCATCATCTTTTGTGCAAGGAATATCTTCTCAACTGGAATCTCCATTCCAAGATCACCTCTAGCAACCATAAATGCATCAGTTTCCCTCAAGATCTCATCGAAGTTTACAACACCCTCTTGGTTTTCAACCTAAAACAAGCAAAAAGGTAAGAAAGAAATTAGATGGACAGCAACATAACCAGCATGGTAAATTACCAGGCACCTCATATGTAAATCATCATCGCGAATATATTTTATCATCATGGCAGTAAGACAGGGTTAATCATTTATAACACAGGGTAAACCATCTAGATCCAAAATTTCAGTTAGCAGCAAAGAAATTCAATAACCTGAATTGCTTATTTTAATGCATATCAGGAAACAAAGTAAACCTTATCAGTGAAAGTGCATGATAAAATAAGTAGCAGCTATTTGAACAAGCAAACGTGAAAAAAGGTTATTCTGAAACTAGTAGTTCAAGCACATAGAAAAGGAACAAAACTGCGTTTTACTTAATATAGCACAAATAGGGGTCAAATGGTCAATGTACAAAGGCAGAGACCAAACAATTCCGGCTCCAGTATATACCAGAAAGGGACAGCAAAACATTAAAGCATATAACTGAGAGTATTGTCACTCAACCGTCCTGGTAACTAAATAAAAATGTATAAAAGCACGCAGAGTATCAAATACTTAAGCAAACTATGGAAATGAAAACCTAACAGGACCCAAAAAATAGTGACAATGATTACAAACCTTTGACATCAGCTTGATGCGCTTTGCATGCTGTCCAAGAAGTTGTCTGACGGTAACCAAATCTGATCCTTTACGGACAAACGACAGAGCAATCATGTCTATGTCATTTGGCACACCCCACCCCAAAATGTCTTCTTTATCCTTCTCAGTCAGTGTAGGAAGGTCCACAACAATTCCTGGCAGATTGCAATTCTTTCTCTCGCCAAGCATTGCTGTGTTCTCACACCTACATCTCACAGTTCCAGCCTTTGGATCACAGGACAAAACAGTCAAGGAGATTGTACCATCGGCACAGAGAATGACATTTCCAGGCTTCACATCAACTGGCAGTTTCTTGTAACTCATGGCAATCATGTTCTCATCACCCTTGATCTCATAATCAGTGGTAACAGTGAGTTCTTGACCCTTTGTTAGCTTGATTGGCTTGCCATCCTTCAAAAATCCAGTACGAATCTCAGGACCCTGAAGCAATGAATGAAATGTTCAGAACAGTCACCACAGAATCGCCTTAAATATGCTACTAAACAGGTAAAAATAATGGCACTAATTGCAGTACAAGAAGTGATAAAAAAGATAAACTGTGTGCAGTACAATTCTGTAAGTAACTTATTTGAACTACAAAGCAAACCATGAAGTGTGAGAGTGTAAAAAGATAAGCACCAATAGTAACGTGCATGACAGAAACATCAAGGCATAATAGAAGAAATGACTACACTAATAAAGCCTTCTTTTACGTGTTAATCATATCCTCCTACAAAAGCAACAAAATCAGAACACTAGGATTTGAACACTCCATACTCCAAAGCCACCGATCCCAAGATCTGTTAACCATCCCTCCAATCCAACTCTACAAATGAATAAATTAACTTGAAAAAGCATAGAGACGAACTGTAAAGCTAAATATGACAAACAAGATGCACGCAGCTCATCAATCTCACCAACACCGCAAACGGATCACACTACGAACCAGTTACACACTTACACTTGCTCAGAATCCATAAGACTCCAAAACTAACAACCCACATGGAGACGCAAGCCTGAGCCCCCAATCCAAGATCCAGTCTTCTGCGACAAGGCAAAAGCGCAAGCGCAGGCAAATCTAACCCCGGATACCATTTTGTCGAGTCCTCCAAAGTCAAACCGCTGTAAACTCAACTCATAATCCTACCATGCTGCCTCCAAATCAAACCCAGCTTCTCCCGATCAAAAAGACGAGCAGATCCAAATCGAAATCCGCTCTGTATCAAACGCAAGCTACCCCGATTGGTCCGATCCGAACAACCCAGCAGCATACGAAGCATGTAGAGATCGACAAGCAAAGCAGTGAGGGGGTAACCTTGGTATCGAGCATGACGGCGCAGAGGACGCCGGTGTTGTGCATGGCCTGGCGGAGGTTGTCGAGGGTCTCCTGGTGGTACTCGTGGGTGCCATGGGAGAAGTTGAAGCGCGCGACGTTCATCCCGGCGCGGAGCAGCTTCTCGAGCATGGGGACGGAGCGGGAGGCCGGGCCGAGCGTGCAGACCAGCTTGGTCTTGGGCACCCGCGCGTCGTCCTGCTCCAGCCCCGCCAGGATCTTCCCCATGTCGATGTTCGCCATGGCTCCCCCTTCCTCCTCCGGTGGTCGCCGCGATCCGGGAGGCGGAGGCGGAAGCTTGCAGACGACGAGAGAGAGAGAGAGAGCGAGAGAGTTGTGTGTGTTGTGTTGGCTAAACGAGGCGAGATTTGGGGGAGGATTTTTATAGAGATGGAGTGGAGGTGGGGAAATTTTTTGGCCGATTCAGTGGGCGAAGGGAGGAAGAAGAGAAGAGGACTGGAGGAGAATAGCGGAGAAAGAAAGATGAGAGATGGTGGACGCGTGGTCACCACTCGCAGAGGGTCGAGGTGGTGGGGCCCACTCGCAGTGACACACTGCCTGCCTCACTGTCTCCATTTCTCCTCATGGAAATCGTCCCCCACTGATCTTCTTGGGGAAGAAGTTACAAAATGCAATTAGTAGCTTGATTAGTTGGTGAAATAAAAATTTTTAGGTGTCACATCGGATGTTTGATCGGATATTGGAAGGGGTTTTCGGACATGAATGGAAAAACTAATTTCATAACCCGCGTGGAAGTCGCGAGACGAATCTTTTGGATCTAATTAAGCTGGCATTAGCACATGTGGGTTATTGTAGCACTTATGGCTAATCATGGACTAATTAGGCTCAAAAGATTAGTCAAGCGATTTACATATAAAATGTGCAATTAGTTTGTCTTTTTATCAATATTTAATGCTTTATACATGTGTTAAAGATTCGATGTGATGTTTTTTTACGAAAAAATTTTTAGGGAACTAAGCATGGCCCTAGTAGGACTGTTTGATTTAAGGTTTATAATTTGAAACTTGTGGTGCTGTGGCTAATTATTGGCCAAAATCGCACTGAATGGAGTTGGTTGGGTAAAGTGTGTGGGCGTGCTAATCTTGGGGTGAGTTTGACATCTCGAGGAGATGATTCCAAGACAACGGCATATACCAGCGAACGGCGACGGGGCGGTGGGCGATCAGGGCGGCGCCAGCATCCGGCAAAACCAGCGACGTCCGCGTCAAAAACCGCGACCTCACCCTCTGTTTCCCATTCGTCAGTCCAGCGATCCATCTGCTAGCTGGCTGCCTGGCTGGTCTTCTCCTCTTCCGTTTTCCTTTCTCTCTACATCTCCTCAACTCTGCATCTCTTCCTCCGTGATTTTGTCTTTTTAGAAAGAATCTGCAGTTCGAATTCTCTTGTGACGATTGACCAGCAGTGTACGTACACGCGATGGGCAGACGTGGTTGCGTCCATTGATCATCCTGCACCGAAGTCAACTTATCAGAAACCTCTTTAAAAAAAAGAAATAATATGTAATTTGTAACACAAATGGTTTCTTCTGCGAGACAATTCACAGTTGGCTTGCTTAATTGATGAGAAAACAAGCGCGTGAAAGAATCAAGAATGGAACTTTCTTTTGTCCTCTTTTCTTCTTTAGACCAGAGAAACTTTTTTAGTCCTTTATTACAAGAGGAGAAGGTTCTGTTGAGTTTGGAATTTCTCAATCCGTTTGACGATCATTTTTGTTTCGTAGGCGTGGTTCTAGAACAGGAACAGTCACAGTCGACCTTGACAACAACATTGAAGAAAATAAAATAATTTTACAGCAAAACAGAAGCAGGTAGTACATACTTTACATGGTAGGTTAGGCCAGGTCAATACCCGTGGCATGTTTATTGAAGCCAAAACTAAAGGAGTATTTGATTTTCTCGTTGTGATAGTGGATTTAATCTAAACTAGCAAATTGCATGCATAGATCCTCTCAAAAAAAAAATTGCATGCATAGATTATACAACATAAAGCGAGCTAAGCTTGGGTGAATTCGTAAAGCTAAAGAAAAAGCCAAAGGTGCCTTGGACAGTTTGACCACGGTCAGTTACGGCTCCCTCCACCTGCCATCAGCCGCGCAAAGTAGTAATGGGCTATGCTTTTCCCCTCTTAAGTGGATGGGCTTGTTAGAGAGGAATAAGCTCATTTTAGATCCTTTAATTTATCGTCAAGTCTAAAATTTATCCTTAACCGTAATATCAAATATGATGTGTCCCTTAAAAAAAATAGAAATATCCAACATTAACCTCGGAATACTGACTAAAGCTCGCAAGAAAAAAAATATTCAACCGAATCTGCAAGCTAAATCGGAGCAGCCAAGAAAATATAACCCCAGCAAGGACTCCACTACTCGAGCAGTGTTGCATCGACATTAACACAGAGATATGCAAAGTAGATCGGCCGCATCTTTGATTTCTTATTTACTAGCAGATGATGTCCCGCACTTTGCAGCGGGATATATATGTGTTAGGTATTGGAGAAATTGTGAAATGATTTGGATTGAAATATTATAAAATAATTTGAGAATGATGATTTAGCATGTGTATGCTTAGTTTTAGAATGAAATAAATTATAGATATAATTACTATATACTTGCGTATTAAGCTTTGTGTACTTAATGGGTTGATGTGGTATGCTTGCATGTAGCTTTTAAGAGTGCTAATAAATAATATGCTTGCATGTTGAGTTTTAGATATTTAGTGGGCATTAGCTTTATAGCAAGAAGAGATTTAGTTACATACTCAAATGTGTCGATACAACTTATAAAGAGACAGCGAAAAGAAACAAAAGTATATAGCAAATGAGGGTAGACAATTGTTGTCGAAAGACAAATGTGTTGACAAACTCCTTTTGGTTGATGGAACAAGAACGTCTTTGCTACAAGAGTGTGATATCCTCGGTAGGGTTGTCCCGTAAACTTTTCAACTCGCCCATGAGACAAGTAGTTATCTCCAAATTGATTTAAATGGGTCCTAAGACTGGTTTGTTCTTTAAATTGGCTCCGTTAGCCAATTTTGATCTTTTCTAAACCCACCTTCGTCAAGAGTTTTTCTAGATTAAGGTGGTTGGCGACTTCATTAACACCGCAAATATTTAGGTGAGTTATCTTTTGGTTGATCTCGTTTGAGTAGATAGATAGATGCAGTATATTGTGAGTAATTTATTCAGATTAACAGTAGCAGCTGCCAGTAAAACCCATGCAGTTTTTCATGGGAATTTTCTTGCTTAGCAGTTGCTAGATTAAATTTTTAAAACTATATTGTTCCTTTCACATTTTTTTAAATGTATATACTGTTTTTCGAAGGATTTGTGAAAATGTACCGGTTTCGCAGGGAGTGGCCTTGACACCACATTACCACAACACCGATTTTTTTTTACAGTGTGAAAAGGAGTGTATTGATGAAAAAAAAAAAAGATGAGGCTATTTCAAATTTAATTCGCCAATCGCCACGCCATTCCCATCTAGCGGCATGCAATGCGATGCAAGGGCACGCATCTCCCGCTCCTCACCGAAGTATTCCCGGTTAGTTGCGCCACGCCATGCACGCTCATGCAGCTAAAGCTATCTCATCCTTATTTATCGAGCAACGCATCAGCATGCTGAGCTCTAGCTATAAACACGGACAGGAGCAGCAACCCCAGCTTCTCGCAGCGACAGTACTAGTCTAGTCAATAAAGGCAGCCATGTCGTCGTCTCGCTCCTGCAGCTTCAGCTTCGCGGTAGTGTCAGTGCTCCTCCTCCTCATGCTCTAATATAGCACAAATAGGGGTCAAATGGTCAATGTACAAAGGCAGAGACCAAACAATTCCGGCTCCAGTATATACCAGAAAGGGACAGCAAAACATTAAAGCATATAACTGAGAGTATTGTCACTCAACCGTCCTGGTAACTAAATAAAAATGTATAAAAGCACGCAGAGTATCAAATACTTAAGCAAACTATGGAAATGAAAACCTAACAGGACCCAAAAAATAGTGACAATGATTACAAACCTTTGACATCAGCTTGATGCGCTTTGCATGCTGTCCAAGAAGTTGTCTGACGGTAACCAAATCTGATCCTTTACGGACAAACGACAGAGCAATCATGTCTATGTCATTTGGCACACCCCACCCCAAAATGTCTTCTTTATCCTTCTCAGTCAGTGTAGGAAGGTCCACAACAATTCCTGGCAGATTGCAATTCTTTCTCTCGCCAAGCATTGCTGTGTTCTCACACCTACATCTCACAGTTCCAGCCTTTGGATCACAGGACAAAACAGTCAAGGAGATTGTACCATCGGCACAGAGAATGACATTTCCAGGCTTCACATCAACTGGCAGTTTCTTGTAACTCATGGCAATCATGTTCTCATCACCCTTGATCTCATAATCAGTGGTAACAGTGAGTTCTTGACCCTTTGTTAGCTTGATTGGCTTGCCATCCTTCAAAAATCCAGTACGAATCTCAGGACCCTGAAGCAATGAATGAAATGTTCAGAACAGTCACCACAGAATCGCCTTAAATATGCTACTAAACAGGTAAAAATAATGGCACTAATTGCAGTACAAGAAGTGATAAAAAAGATAAACTGTGTGCAGTACAATTCTGTAAGTAACTTATTTGAACTACAAAGCAAACCATGAAGTGTGAGAGTGTAAAAAGATAAGCACCAATAGTAACGTGCATGACAGAAACATCAAGGCATAATAGAAGAAATGACTACACTAATAAAGCCTTCTTTTACGTGTTAATCATATCCTCCTACAAAAGCAACAAAATCAGAACACTAGGATTTGAACACTCCATACTCCAAAGCCACCGATCCCAAGATCTGTTAACCATCCCTCCAATCCAACTCTACAAATGAATAAATTAACTTGAAAAAGCATAGAGACGAACTGTAAAGCTAAATATGACAAACAAGATGCACGCAGCTCATCAATCTCACCAACACCGCAAACGGATCACACTACGAACCAGTTACACACTTACACTTGCTCAGAATCCATAAGACTCCAAAACTAACTACCCACATGGAGACGCAAGCCTGAGCCCCCAATCCAAGATCCAGCCATCTGCGACAAGGCAAAAGCGCAAGCGCAGGCAAATCTAACCCCGGATACCATTTTGTCGAGTCCTCCAAAGTCAAACCGCTGTAAACTCAACTCATAATCCTACCATGCTGCCTCCAAATCAAACCCAGCTTCTCCCGATCAAAAAGACGAGCAGATCCAAATCGAAATCCGCTCTGTATCAAACGCAAGCTACCCCGATTGGTCCGATCCGAACAACCCAGCAGCATACGAAGCATGTAGAGATCGACAAGCAAAGCAGTGAGGGGGTAACCTTGGTATCGAGCATGACGGCGCAGAGGACGCCGGTGTTGTGCATGGCCTGGCGGAGGTTGTCGAGGGTCTCCTGGTGGTACTCGTGGGTGCCATGGGAGAAGTTGAAGCGCGCGACGTTCATCCCGGCGCGGAGCAGCTTCTCGAGCATGGGGACGGAGCGGGAGGCCGGGCCGAGCGTGCAGACCAGCTTGGTCTTGGGCACCCGCGCGTCGTCCTGCTCCAGCCCCGCCAGGATCTTCCCCATGTCGATGTTCGCCATGGCTCCCCCTTCCTCCTCCGGTGGTCGCCGCGATCCGGGAGGCGGAAGCTTGGAGACGACGAGAGAGAGAGAGAGCGAGAGTTGTGTGTGTTGTGTTGGCTAAACGAGGCGAGATTTGGGGGAGGATTTTTATAGAGATGGAGTGGAGGTGGGGAATTATTTTGGGCGATTCGGTGGGCGAAGCGAGGGAGGGAGGGGAGGAAGAAGAGAAGAGGACTGGAGGAGAATAGCGGAGAAAGAAAGATGAGAGATGGTGGACGCGTGGTCACCACCGAGTCGAGGTGGTGGGCCCCGCTCGCAGTGACACACTGCCTGCCTCGGTGTCTCCATTTCTCCACATGGAAATCGTCCCCACTGATCTTCTTGGGGAGGAAGTCACAAAACGCAATTAGTACTAGTAGGACTGTTTGATTTAAGGTTTATAATTTGAAACTTGGAGTACTAATATTTCGTTGTTTGGCTAATTATTGGCCAAAACCGTACTGAGGTTTTGTTTAGTTCCACGTTAAAATTAAAAGTTCAAAGAAATTAAACGATGTAACAGTTTATGTATAAAAAATTTGATGTGATGGAAAAGTTTAAAATTTAAAGAAAAAAAGTTGGAATCTAGCCATGGCCTGAATGGAGTTTGTTTGGTAAAGGTGTGGCTGGGCGGCGTGCTAATCTTTTGTGGGTGAGTTTGACATCTCGAGGAGTTGATTCCAAGACAACGGCATATACCAGCGAACGGCGACGGGGCCGTGGGCGGGCGCGCGCGAGCAGGGCGGCGCCAGCATCCGGCAAAACCAGCGACGTCTGCGTCAAAAACCGCGACCTGACCCTCTGTTTCCCATTCGCCGGTCCAGCGATCCATCTGCTAGCTGGCTGGCTGGTCTTCTCCTCTTCAGTTTTCTGCCTCTCTCCTACTTCCTTCGCCACATCGTAAGTGTAGCTATATTTTTCCGTGCTCAATTTTAATCGTTTGTTTTATTTTAAAAAAAGTTTTAAAATATAAGTCATGTATAAAGTATTATTTATGTTTTATCTTCTCATAACAATAAAAATATTAATTATAAAAAAAATTAAATAAAACGAACAATTAAAATTGGGTAAAAAAAACTTATGGTTACACTTAAAATGGGACAGAGGGAGCACTTCCTCTGTCCCATAATATAAGATATTTTAAAAGGATATGGCATTTTCTAATATTATAAATCTGGACAGATATATCATATTTCAACTATGCTTCTCTTTCTCCGTGATTTTGTTTTTTTAGAAAGAATCTGCAGTTCGAATTCTCTTGTGACGATTGACCAGCAGTGTACGTACACGCGATGGGCAGACGTGGTTGCGTCCATTGATCATCCTGCAACGAAGTCAACTTATCACAAACCTCTTTAAAAAAAGCCAAAAATATATAAAATTTGTAACACAGATGGTTTCTTCCGCGAGACAGTTCATAGTTGGCTTGCTTAATTGATGAGAAAATAAGCTCATGAAAGAATCAGAATGGAACTTTCTTTTGTCCTCTTTTTCTTCTTTAGTCTTTATTCAGAGAAAGAAACTTCTTTAGTCCTTTATTACAAGAGGAGAAGGTTCTGTTGAGTTTGGAATTTCTCAATCCGTTTGACGATCATTTTTGTTTCGTAGGCGTGGTTCTAGAACAGGAACAGTCACAGTCGACCTTGACAACAACATTGAAGAAAATAAAATAATTTTACAGCAAAACAGAAGCAGGTAGTACATACTTTACATGGTAGGTTAGGCCAGGTCAATACCCGTGGCATGTTTATTGAAGCCAAAACTAAAGGAGTATTTGATTTTCTCGTTGTGATAGTGGATTTAATCTAAACTAGCAATTGCATGCATAGATCTCTCAAAAAAAATTGCATGCATAGATTATACAACATAAAGCGAGCTAAGCTTGGGTGAATTCGTAAAGCTAAAGAAAAAGCCAAAGGTGCCTTGGACAGTTTGACCACGGTCAGTTACGGCTCCCTCCACCTGCCATCAGCCGCGCAAAGTAGTAATGGGCTATGCTTTTCCCCCTCTTAAGTGGATGGGCTTGTTAGAGAGGAATAAGCTCATTTTAGATCCTTTAATTTATCGTCAAGTCTAAAATTTATCCTTAACCGTAATATCAAAATGATGTGTCCCTTAAAAAAAATAGAAATATCCAACATTAACCTCGGAATACCGACTAAAGCTCGCAAGAAAAAAATATTCAACCGAATCTGCAAGCTAAATCGGAGCAGCCAAGAAAATATAACCCCCAGAGGACTCCACTACTCGAGCAGTGTTGCATCGACATTAACACGAGATATGCAAAGTAGATCGCCGCATCTTTGATTTCTTTTTATAGCAGATGATATCCCGCACTTTGCAGCGGATATATATGTGTTAGGTATTGGAGAAATTGTGAAATGATTTGGATTGATTATATAAATAATTTGAGAATGATGATTAGCATGTGTATGCTTAGTTTTTAGAATGAAAAAATTATAGATATAATTACTATATACTTGCGTATTAAGCTTTGTGTACTTAATGGGTTGATGTGGTATGCTTGCATGTAGCTTTTAAGAGTGCTAATAATAATATGCTTGCATGTTGAGTTTTAGATATTTAGTGGGCATTAGCTTTATAGCAGAAGAGATTTAGTTACATACTCAAATGTGTGATACAACTTATAAAGAGACAGCGAAAAGAAAAAAAGTATATAACAAATGAGGGTAGACAATTGTTGTCGAAAGACAAATGTGTTGACAACTCTTTTGGTTGATGGACAAGAACGTCTTTGCTACAGAGTGCGATATCCTCTAGGGTTGTCCCGTAAACTTTTCAACTCGCCATGGACAAGTAGTTATCTCCAAATTGATTTAAACTGGGTCTAAGACTGGTTGTTCTTTAAATTGGCTCCGTTAGCCAATTTGATCTTTTCTAAACCCACCTTCGTCAAGAGTTTTCTAGATTAGGTGGTTGGCGACTTCATTAACACGCGAATATTTAGGTGAGTTATCTTTTGGTTGATCTCGTTTGAGTAGATAGATAGATGCAGTATATTGTGAGTAATTTTATTCAGATTAACAGTAGCAGCTGCCAGTAAAACCCATGCAGTTTTCAATGGGAATTTTCTTGCTTAATTAGCAGTTGCTAGTTTAAATTTTTAAAACTATATTGTTCTTTCACATTTTTTTAAATGTATATACTGTTTTTCGAAGGATTTGTGAAAATGTACCGGTTTCGCAGGGAGTGGCCTTGACACCACATTACCACAACACGATTTATTTTTTTTACAGTGTGAAAAGGAGTGTATTGATGAAAAAAAAAAAAGATGAGGCTATTTCAAATTTAATTCGCCAATCGCCACGCCATTCCCATCTAGCGGCATGCAATGCAATGCAAGGGCACGCATCTCCCCGTCCTCACCGAAGTATTCCGGTTAGTTGCGCCACGCCATGCACGCTCATGCAGCTAAAGCTATCTCATCCTTATTTATCGAGCAACGCATCAGCATGCTGAGCTCTAGCTATAAACACGGACAGGAGCAGCAACCCCAGCTTCTCGCAGCGACAGTATAGTCTAGTCAATAAAGGCAGCCATGTCGTCGTCTCGCTCCTGCGCTTCAGCTTCAGCTTCAGCTTCGCGGTAGTGTCAGTGCTCCTCCTCCTCATGCTCGCCGCCACGGTCAGCGCCGCCACCACGCGGGCGGAGGAGCCCGCGCACGAGGAGGCGACGCACAACGAGCGGATCCTCCTGGCCGACGCCGACACCGACACCGACGCCCACCAAGCTGCTGCACAATGTGGAGAGGAGTTGGCCGCCGCCACCACATCGCGGCCGGCGTGAGGGTGGCGTCGGCGGCCGAGGATCAGAAGAAGGACGGCGGCGGCGACGCGGGCCCCGCGGCGATGCCGGTGGCGCTGGAGCGGCAGGAGGTGAAGACGAAGACGGCGGGCCGCCTCATCGCGACGCAGGGGGACGACAAGAGCGGCGGCGGCGGCAACGAGCACGGCAAGGAGGGAGGCGGCGGCAAGGAGGCGGAGAAGTCGAAGAGCTGCGTGACCAAGGAGGAGTGCCACAAGAAGAGGCTCATGTGCGGCAAGACCTGCACCATGTCGGCGCACACCAAGTGCGCCGCCAAGTGCTCCAAGTCCTGCATCCCCACCTGCGGCTAGCTTGTTCGTTCTTTGTGATCGATCGTATCGACCTCGCCGCGATTCGACTCATCCATCGAATCCTTCGGTTTCGTAGTAGCCTTTCGTAGTAGCCTTGATCATGATAATTAGCTTGTTTTGCATGCTTGGTAAAGAAGGGAATAAGCAGTGGCATGCTGCACTTGCATGACTGCCTCTCATCTCATATATGTCGTCGAGTTAATTTGTTTAGGCCCAAAGTTTGTTCTAGTCTGCTTAATTATGGTGTTTTTGTTGTTGCATGGTAGAAATGTGGTTACGAGTTTAATGAGATTGTATGTTGGTTTGTTTGATAATTGTGAATGTGAGCATAATTATTCAGGAGTTTACTGTTCTGTACCCTGAAAAAAATTGAAGGTACAGTAGTGTTTTTACCCAGAAGATCAAGCTTAACAATGAAATGTTCATGACCCTCCAGATAATACTCCAAAGGGCATATTTCACTTACAAGCAAAGAAAGGTTTCATCAAAACTCAGACATTAGCTGTTGTAGGGACGTGGTGTCGATCAAGAGTATAGATCTCAAATACTATTCAAAAGAAAACTGATGTACAGGTGTACAAGGAGCTCAAATCACTCTTCATCAATCTTGTCATTGAATCGACCAGACATCACAACCAAACAATAAACTATCAAATGCAACCCGCTAACACAAGACACGAGAGAAGAGGCTACAGCCAGCAAGGCACTACAAGCGCTGACATCTGCTCCATCTCACGGTCATCCACATCTATCAAGGGCAAACTGGTATCTTCAGAAACCGACGAGACAAACGCGAAGAACGCTGCCGGCAGATGTCACCGCTCATGGCAGCTTCCCTTCAAAAGTGACAACAGACAAGGATCTCGAGCACTGTTGGTTAGTGTGTGTACAAGAGGAACAAACAGTGGCAACAAAATGTTATCCACTGCTGCTGTGCCTTGGAGCTCGGTGACTGGGCACGAACGAACAGCTCTCCATGGCAACTGATGCCCAACATTGGTGCCATCAGCGGGAATGCATTTCCCATTCAGTTGTGTATGTATGACAGTGTGTGGTCAGTCAACTACATAACTTCCTGGAAGACAAGACTGAGCTCCTGTGCCGTGTTTGCGACTGCCCCTTTTCTTCTGTTGAAAAAAAAAGGAAAAACATATAAAGATTACAAAAATACATACCACAGAATTATGATAGCCTGACATTGGTTGGTTGGTTTGTATTATAACATTGCCTAGGGTTGCCATAGTTTTCTTGCCAAGCTTGTCTAAGGTTATGCGAACAAATTTGGCACCACAATATGGTGAACAATGCCATGTGGGACCAAGGTGCTTAAAAAAAAATCTTGCCACAAGCGTGACAATGAACCAAACAAATAGCTATCTCGGCCAAAGCTACCTAAGTTGAGGTGTGGCAAAGAGTGACCATGAACCAAACGGCAAATGACAGGGAGCTATGCATTTAATTCAGGAAAACGTAAGATCCACTGGAAAGTGCCAATTCTAGCAGCCAGAGAAAGCAATTCACGAGATCTGATCTGTGGGTTGTGCATTGTTTTGCGTGGTTATTTTAACTCAGCAACTGGCACTCAAACTTTATTCTCAAGCAGTAAATGCAGGTGCCGTTTCAGCCAGATAACTCATAGGCACTTACATAATTCAGGTAAAAAGTACAATTTCAGTAAAGTATCATATGTATTGCATCCCATACCTGGAAAGAAATGGAAGCTTATTTTTGACCTTCTCCAATTCAATAAAGCATAGGTTGCAACGCTCCCGCCTAAGATGAAAAAACAGTTAAGAAACCACATTACTGAATCAATCAATGAGTTAGTAATACTCTAGCAATATATAACATAATAGGAGGACAGTTCTAGCAATATACTGTAGCATACTAGGACAGTCTGACTGAAATGATACCTTTGCTCTGCTTGCAGATCTACACCAACAGAAGAGGGACCAGCTGATACTGTTGAATGTATTACTGATCCAAACGTCCTGACAAGCTTCACCAACAATTCCAGTGAAACACCTAAGTGCCTGTGTAGATTTAGCTTTTGTAAGAAATACTTTTAATTGCAATTTAAAATAAATAAATGCATGGCATATAAGATGTCAAGGCAATCAGTGCAGTACGGCGCATAAATATGAGTAAATTTTGTCTCTAACCATTTCTATATACTCCCACAACAGGATCATAATAATCACAAAAGCAGCGGTAAGTTACCTGTCAGTTTTACTCTCCAGAAGGTCAGTAAGGACAGGCAGAATAACAGTACATAAATCTAGTGTGATTGTTTCACTTTTCTCCATCAGAACACTTGCAACATCAGCAGATACCTGCACTTGCCAGAAATCAGGTCATTATAACTATGTTGTTTAGTGCACTGCACATGGAAGAGACATGTTCAAAGTACTGACAGCATGATCAGACATCTTCTCCATTGCTGCAATAATACCCCGTATATCATTTCTTTGCCACATTTGATGAACAATCTGCAAGTCACTTAAAATAGTCAGATACAGCATTAGAGCAATTGCATTTTGAAAGCCTACAGAGTTTAGTATTGAAAATTCTGAGAATGCAACAGAGCAATTTAGCTAATTCAACAGATCATATTTCAGTATAAAGTATAAAAGTATCAACAACCTGTCGTACACTAGAACACTGCAAAATAGGACACAACATATGCCTACCTCTTTTTTCTCCATATCTCTATATGTTATTAATCAACTCAAATGCCATTGAGAAGTTTGAGAATAGAGATACTAGGGGGGGGGGAGTACCATACTGACCTGCAATTTTGTCAACCGAGATCGAGTTGAGCTTAGAAATAGCTCATGATGCTCCATTAGAACAGATAGAACATCCTCATCACTTGCTATCGTTGGAGTTTCAGCAGCTTGACTGCTTCCTCTCTGCAAAAGATAAGATACAGAAAGTGACTCTCCATGTACAAGAGAAGATCAAACATGAAAATAGGTGAATTCGGCAAAACCTTCCAGGTATAAGCTAGAGCTGCCAAAACAAAGTTGGTTTACAGCTCTTCATTACAGTAAGATTCATGATCTGTTGAATTTATCTTTGGTTGAATATTCAAGGTATAGAATGGATTTGTTAAGCCCTATCTTTGGTCCATGATATTCACATACACAAGCTGGGTAAGAGAAGTCAGTATGTGCTAATTCAACAACTAGAAACTAAGAGGCAAAAAACAGATCCATCCATCCATGAGATAAAGACATAACCCATTAAACAACATTTGCCGCTCTTAAATAAAACAAGCACTCCCTCTGTTTCAAATTACTCGTTCGTTTTAGCTTTGTCCTAAGTCAAACATTACTAACTTTGACTATTAATTTTTAAAAATTTATATAGTCCAACATGATAAGATTTATGTTTTTAGATTCACCATGAGAAATGCTTTCATAATATATAGTTTACATGTTGTTAAACTATATGAATTTCTAGAAACTGATATTCAAAGTTAGGAATGTTTGACTTAGGACAAGCAAAAACGATAAGTAATTTGAAACAGAGGGAATACATGTTAAATTCTTATGACATCATTTTCATTTATTCATTTATACTATATTTGATTTCCATACTGGTTAGAGATGATACAATCAAGGTAAAATGGTGAATTCCATAAAGAAAAGAAACATTGTGGATAATGAATTGACAAGAAAGAACAGAAAATCAAAAGTAGATAAAATCTTATTGGTTTGTGTCACACATACAGATGAATATAATCGGCCTGTAGGAGCCATCGAAGAAGAATTGCTTGTTGTCGGTTCTTCATTACCAGGTGACTGATCTCTGCTTTCCCAATTAGAAGCAGTTGGCCTTGTTCTTCCTACATGATACTTCAAGATTAAAACCAGCTGAACAAATTATTGCAAGCACCAAAGGGTAGTAAAACATATACCTGCTCTTGAAACTTCAATATAGCAGTTATCTCTTGGCTTACGCATTCTAGAAACATCTACAAAAAGAGTACCAATATTCAAAGCAGTTACAATTTACTAGTTTACCAAAGAAAAGAGAAACTTTTTTTGCCGAAACACAGGATAATAACTTAACAAGAGCAGAGAGCATGTTTCTCAAAAGAATCAAAACATAAGATATGCCAACCCATACATTTCCTAGGTAACATGTAGCAAAGTGAGTATTGATTAATCAGACTCAGCTGATGACCACAAAACATGCAAATATCTAACTATACAACGCAACACCTCAAACAGATAAATTCAGTTACTAACATTATTCTTGATTGAGTGTAAGGACATGGAACTATGGTTTAAATCACATAAAGATTGGATGGATCTACATGAGCTCTGAAATCTACAGTAGCAAAAGACTCATGTATTATGACTAAAATATACAGACAGGCAAGGAAATCAAGCACCATTAATGTTGTTGAATAGTATTTGAACTAAATTGTAGCAGTGTGTAAATCCGGTATGGAAGTTGAGGGTACAGGGCATACAATTCTCACTGCGGTGTGTATTTGGTTCGGCAGAACTTGGAAATCCCATCCTGTCAATCACACCAGGTTTTGCATCTTCTCGGGTTTCTTCAGAAATTCCAGACTGAACAACACCATTCCTCCGAGGAAGGTATATTTGACAAGTAAAATCATCCGCTTCACTGTTTTTGCTCCCTGCATCAACTTTATCTGCATCAGCTTTGGCATTATTTAACTTTCGTAGTTCACTATATCTTGATTGGACCCTAAACGGTGACATTCTTCCAGCAGAAATTTCTCTCCTAGAATCCGGAGCCATTTCCATTCTAGAAGTTGTTCTGGGAACAACAGGTGCCACATCAGCACTTTCTTTCCTTGAATCAGTAGCAGACTCTACCCTTCTGCCTGCCTTAGAAAGAAGAGGTGCAGAATCTGGGGCCACTTCCATCCGTGAACTAGTCTTCGGAGCAGCAGCAGATGCTACATCAGCACTTTCTTTCCTAGATTCAACAGAAGACTCTAACCTTCTGCCTGACTTGGGAACTATAGGTGCCGAGTCAGCGCTTACTTCCATTCTTAAGTTAGCTCTGGGACCAACAACAGGTGCTGAATCAGAGGCCATTTCTGTTCTAGAGTTTGTTCTGGGAACAACAGCTGCTGCCACATCAGAACTTTCTTTCCTAGAATCATTTGCAATCTCTATTCTTCTACCACTCTTAGAAAGAACAGGGCCCACATCAGCAGCATCACTCCTAGAATCAGTAGCCAGCTCTGGTCCTGAGCTAGTTCTTGGTATTATCACAGGCACCACATCAATTTTGCTAAAATTCTGAAGACTAGAAGAGTTGTTACTCTTCAGTGAACCTCTCTTCAGGTTGGTGCCACTAGATGCAAAGGTTGAATTTCCAACTGTTTTGGTACTGGAGCCATTACCAGCTCTCTGAGGTGTGCCTGGAACCAACCCGCTTGCTTCAATATGGTAAGAACAGATAAATAAAGGACACATTAGGCATATCAAGTGTTTCAACTGAATATAAACGTGTAAAGATAGAGAAAATCAGTGACATACAAGTTGTTGATTTTGTCTCTTTCAATGCAGAGTCTGAATTTTGAGAAACTGATAGTCTTCCTGTAGAAGACTTTATGTTATTCTCAGAATTTTGTAGAACTGATAAACGCCCAATGTTAGCCCTTGAACCACTGTCGTTTTGTAATGGCATAGTGCTACTTGACGAACTTTTCAACTCTGAATGACCATTTAATTTTGTTGAAGTACCCGTTGCATATGGCTCAAGACGCTGAAAATTGATGGTTTTTAGTACATTATAACTAAAAACAAATGGAGAACTCCAATGAAAATAATATATTGGTGTTAGAACTGTAGCAGAGAAGCCAGAAACATACCGTTAGATCTACAACCCATATTCCAACACAACTTTGATTAAACGAACAACCAAGAAGTTTTCCCTCGTGGACATTTAGATCAGACAGTCTAGACCATCCCACATCAACGGTATCATGACATCTTATTGGTTCCCAAGAGAAAACCTGCTTAGATTAAGAGAAGTTTATCTCTAGGAAACATGGAGAAGAAATTTGTTGCCATGCTGTAACATGAGAAAGTAATGACCATACCTTTAAACTTTCATGCAACCCACACAACAGAGATCTTCCATCAGGATTGAATGTCATGGATCGAACACCTGTTGTCTGATATTCAAATAGAGACGTGAGCAAGTAATATAATGGATCTTTTATTTTGAGGTTCTCAGGAACTTTGGGCAGCCTGTGCTATCTTGATGTATATATGCTAGTTATCACTACAGCAGCATATAAAGCACTAACTGCACTTGAATGTTGAAAGGCCATACTATGCCATAAGCAAATGGACCATAGAATTAGGTAAGCACAGGTGATTGTATAAGGACATGTAATTGCGAGCCCTAAAGCATATGCACTAGAACAGGCAGCCCACATGTTTTGAGGAGATATTGAGGTTATGACATGCTGTTGAGAGCTGATTACGACATAGTAAAATATGGTTGGGCACACCAAATAGAGAAATATCACAAAAGAATTAAAATATAATCAATGATGTCATGACTTAAGAGAACTATGCAGTATGTTATTTAATTCTAGATTGGTGCTTCTATGCTCTCCCAAAATTAGAGTGACGCAAATCCTAAAGTACTGAGTAGTCGAACAGCAACCAATGAATGGCTGAAAACCATGCAATTAATGTGATTAAAAAATTAAAAGAAAGCCTGTGTGTTGGAAACTAATTGATTAGTTGTTAGTGTAATGGAGTAATATAAGAAAGAACAAATATGAGGACAAACATTTGAAGCACTCCTTTACGTGTTCAAGAGAAGTCCTCCAACATTTTTTGGTTGAAAAATCTGTGCCTACTAAAAGTCATCCTGTATTGCAAGCATAACAGAGCTTTATAGCGAAACCCCAAGGTTTTACATACCTCAGGTCCAGTAGACCCAATCAATTCAAAGGTCTCCAAATCCCAAAACTTGACGGTTTTATCGGATGAACCTGAGTGACGCAAACAGGAGTCATACAATGAATCTTTAGTAGCAAAGCGTACAGGAAACAAAAAAGAGGCAAGCACAACTTCTGACATAAACAGTTATATTTGAACAGTGCCCAGGCTGCAAAAATGGTATGCATTTCCATGATAACCGAAATGGGATTCTTATTCTACACCAATGAACAAAATATTTCTAACTACATTGCTGTATTGCACACAATTTCAATGGAGGAAAAGATTATAACATACCAATATCTTAAAAATTCATGCAAATCTTTCATTTCAAAAATAGGTCATTAAAATATGCAAAGATATATATTTCACAAAGAAATAATAACCGATGTACTGACATAGCAATTTAAAAAATGCCAGAACAAGACAATTTGATGTTTGGCATTGTTGGATAGCAAAAAGGGAAAGTGTATTAAAACTGCCAGGACTTTCACAATATATATGGGTACATACCATTTATAGCCATAATATGGTGAATTGCAGTTTACCATTTAAATTATTTTCAAATATTACTATACTAGCATGTACAGCATATGTTTCTAATCACTAAACGAAGGAAGCCCAAGAGTTAAGTATAACAGACTACGCTGTACAACCAAAAGGGACAAAGAAAAGTTGATGATTAAGTGTCAGATTAGCATTGTAACATCTGAACCTAACCTGTTGCCAGAAGGAACTCATGGGGATGGAAATCTATGCATTGAATCTGGCCTTCATGACACTTGAAATCATGTAATAACTTTCCAGCTGTCAGATCCCAGAGCTGCCAAGGCAAACTTACCATAAGAAAAAACAAGTTCTATGGAAAATTTACTGTAAGGCAAATTCATCATCCCGTGTTGAGTTCACTAAAGGAAAATCAACCTGTTTGCTAAAATCTTAACGCTAGCAGAATCTACTGCAGAATCAGCACAACGATCTAGTGTATGATTTGAAAGATTATAAGGCATTGACAATTCTTACCTTCACAACATTATCTTCACCACCAGACACAACCCAGCGGCCATCAGGTGTGAATCTAATTGCATTTACACCTCTTGTGTGGCCTTTGTACGTGTGGATACAGCCCTTCCTTCTTATATCCCATATCTTCAGATTTGTGTCCAGTGACCCCGAGGCAAAGAATTCTCCAAAAGGATGGAAATCAACTGACATGCAGTTTGACCTATGTCCAGTAAGCGTGCGGACAACTGCATACAAAACAAATCAAGTGGTGCTAATCAAATAAGATAGGACACAGAATGTAGTCGGTATACATGCGATAGTAAAAAGCATTCGCATTCACATATAGACAAGGAATGTGGTCAGGTATATATGCAACAGCAAAAAGCATTCGCATTCACGTACTTTTTGCCTCCTCTAAATCCCATAGTTTTATTGTTCCACTGGCTGCTCCTGCGGCCACGAAAACTTCTGTGGAATCAAAATTAACAGACTCCACAGCACTGGTGTGCCCTGATAAACTCTGTATAACAACAAAAAGAAGTGAATCAAATAAAGTATTCCATCAGCTGAAACAACTCAGATGACACCTCCAGTAGCTAGACCCACTGTGATCGAACACATATAAGGTAGTAGGTTGACACTTGACATAAAAGTAGCTCCTAGTTAATAAAACACCAACATACAGAAAGTGATGCTGGAGAAGTCGACAAGAGCTAAAATGGTGAAATTTTCATCTAGTGGTTAATTAAATGCCCCATTGACTATTGGGTAGACTTACTTGCCTGTTTTGCTATAGAACCACATTTTACATAGTAGGCATAATAGTCAGAACAGGACAATAGAGACTTACCAAAATTGAATTGGGCTTCCCAATAGCCCAAAGATTAACCTTATGGTCATCTCCTCCTGTCACGAGAACTCGTGAAGTCTTCCTCCCAATCTTGAGGCAGTTGACATTGGATGAATGCGCCACAAACTCCTCTACGCCAAATGCAAGTCAAGGCATTCCAATGTCACAAGTTCACCCACAAAATCACCCCCAAATAAATCATGTTGCAATCTTCATGCAGTTCATAAGCACAAAGCAGCAGTAATCCCACTTGTCAGACAATCAAACATAACCACAGTAACTACTAACTAGTGATCAGCAACAGCTTAAGTGATAAAATCGAGCAAACACTAAATCCCCCATTATCTCAACGAGGGGCAAGCGAGATAAAAGCATAAAAAAAATGATGGGTTTGGTATTCCCGCTGTAATTTGAAGAACTAAATCGCCCAGCTAGCAGAATGAATGCGACAGTGGCGATGGATCGGTCAAACAGACACAATGTACCTCGAAAAAAAATACAAAAATACTTGTCAAAAATACTGGAAACGAATTCGCGAGGATACGGAGCTTGTAGGCGCGCTTGGTGTTGGTCGTCATGGCAGGCAGGTCGTCTCCGAACACCGCGCTTCGGGCTCCAATCTCATCTCCAGATCACGCCGCCGCCACCGCGCCACCCCCCTCCCCCCGTCCCCCGTCCCCTACCCCCCGGATCTCGCGCCGCCGCCCTCCCCCGGGCCAGCTCCACCACACACGCCCCCGCCCTCAGTCCCTCCCACCCCCGGGCGAACCCGCCGCCGCCTCCTCCGCCCCGGTGGGTCCAAACCACCCTCCTCTCTCCCACCCTCCCTCCGCCGCCGCCTCCCCGGAGATGCGGCGAGAGGTGGGCAGGTGGAGCAAATGCGGTGGCGATTTGGGGTTTGGTGCGCGGGCGATGTGGTGGTGGGGGCGGAGGCGGAGGCGGAGGGGGGAATGGAGCTGTCTGGTTGGGGCCGGGTGGTGGAGGTGGAGGAGGAAGACGCAGCCCTCCTCCGCTTCGAAAATTTTGAATTAACAAAGGGTTGGGGTTGGAGGCGATACCGGATTAAAAATGGAGCGCCAGTGTTGGGGGAAATGCAAGCCCAGATGGATCTTGTCCACTTCTCGGTTGGTTCGCGAACAAAAGTTTTAAAATCTCAGTTTTAAATCCATACAGTTTGATGGTTTCACGGATTCACGCACCACCAGCAGCTGCATTTTTTTGAAAGGGTGAATTTGAGTTTTTGAATTTGTCTGGGTTTCTTTGTTTCGTAGTAGTGGGTTTTTGAAGTGGTTGAGTAGTATGTGCCATCGAGCTCAACAACCGAATGAATGATTAACTTAGAATACTACCGGCATGTACAATTGGGACGGCAAATGGTCATACCGTTTGTTTAACGTTTTTGGGGGAGAAAAATATCTTGCACTTGTTGGACACAACATGGTTACTAGGAGTGCACGTTTGCTTGTTGCATATCCAACACTCCATTTATGTTCGTGGTTGTTACGCTTAATTTGTTGTTTAAGCCTTCAAGGTAAGATTTAGTCTACCTGTGGCATAGCTAAATGCAATCGCGTTGAAATTTTGCGTAGACATATAATAGCACATTCAAATTTGATAACAAGTAAATTTCCTCGCAGAATGAATGTGTATAAAAACGAATACGTACACCAGGACAAACGAAACAGTGTGACACTTCAAAAAAAGAGACTCCATTAGTGTGCATGGTGCGCTCGTATTTTAATAGGGCTGGGGCCTTGGCAGCTTGGTGAGTTCATGATTAGCAGTGGTTAAGTTGGCTAATCGCAGTGGAAAAAAATCGTAGTATTATAATCAAGTAGAGCGATCCCGGTAGTTTTCTCCTTTTCCTGACGTGTGCGTAGTGATTAGATAAAGAATCACCCCCAATTAAGCCTCTGCAAATATAATTTTACTCGGTAGGAGTACATTTTTTGTCATTTTCAAAGTATGGGAGAACCGTACAAAGTACAAACGTATAGATACGACGAGTACCCTGTATTTTCGGGGGGCCTGTGCGTTGAGACGGGCCCATCAGTTCGGAATTTGAGAGTCGAGAGACACTACTTGGGTGTACTAGCACGGTTGGGTCGTCCAAATCAACGAAAAGCACGTGGCCTCCAGCCTCCTTGCGGGTCCCACCACCCAAGGGATCCTTTTGACGTGGCCGCGACCTCCTCTCTGTATCGTTTTCCGCTGTGTGTGCCGCACCCATACTTACGGGCATATCTCCTGCCACAATATGGGCTCCATACATGTACCCACGTATACATAATAACATACGTGTACCCCATAGCTGTTCGTGTATCAGGGGAATGGATACGTGCCACGTGAGCATTAAATCTCTTGTAAGAAATACTATGTATGCAAATTCGAAATTTCACTAAAAGCTACTACTAATACGTTTATTATGCAGTTGTTTTTTGAAAAAACAAAAATTGAAAAATACGAACCAAACAGTTACCGAGTTACACCCTTTGTCCAAAAAAAAACCAAATCTTAAGTTTGAACCTAGGATTTGTTTTTTTTACAAAGGGCGTAGGTCTTACGGTGAAATAGTTTGTACAAGTATTTACATTTAGTTATTTTTTCAGCGATGTTTGACATATCAGTCAATAGCGAAACGCTTATATGTATAGGAGCATATGCGTGCTTTTAACGTGTTTCGGGACAAAAAATGTGAAAAAATATATGCCGTCGAAAGAGTGTTTGGTGATCGAAGCCTGTCATCCACTGCTCTAGCACAACGCACGGACAAAGCGTCCTTATCCTGTAAACTGTGTCTAAGCGAAGAGTTTTCAGACAGCTCTGCCTCCGCTGCTGCTGCTGCTTGACATTACATGTACTCCGTAGATGAGCAAAGTTAACAAGCAGCAGGACCAACGGCCTCAACCGACAGGTATACACAACTTCCCAGCTTCAGCAACACCACCACGGCCGGTGAAACCGAAACACTAGCTAGTGATCCTAATCCGGACCTAATTTAATGGCAAAAATAATAATATGTTAGCAGCAAATGGAAGAGTTAATTGAGCTTTGCAACTGAAAAGCTAGTAGAATAGTATGAAAGGGTGAATTTGAGTTTTTGAATTTGTCTGGGTTTCTTTGTTTCGTAGTAGTGGGTTTTTGAAGTGGTTGAGTAGTATGTGCCATCGAGCTCAACAACCGAATGAATGATTAACTTAGAATACTACCGGCATGTACAATTGGGACGGCAAATGGTCATACCGTTTGTTTAACGTTTTTGGGGGAGAAAAATATCTTGCACTTGTTGGACACAACATGGTTACTAGGAGTGCACGTTTGCTTGTTGCATATCCAACACTCCATTTATGTTCGTGGTTGTTACGCTTAATTTGTTGTTTAAGCCTTCAAGGTAAGATTTAGTTTATCTGTGGCTTGAATATAACTAAATGCAGGGTTTTTTTTTTTTGTAATCGCATTGTAATTTTGCGTAGACATATAATAGCACATTCAAATTTGCTAACTAGTAAATTTCCTCGCAGAATGAATGTGTATAAAAACGAATACGTACAGCAGGACAAACGAAGCAGTGTGACACTTCAAAAAGGAGACTCCATTAGCGTGCATGGTGCGCTCGTATTTTAATAGGGCGGGGCCGTGGCAGCTTGGTGAGTTCATGATTAGCAGTGGTTAAGTTGGCTAATCGCAGAGGAAAAAAATCGTAGTATTATAATCAGGTAGAGAGATCCCATCCCATAACATTGTCCGCCCAGTAGTTTTCTCCTTTTCCTGACGTATGCGTAGTGATTAGGGCCGTGTTTAGATATAAAGTTTGGATCCAAACTTCAGTACTTTTCTATCACATCAACTTATCATACACACACAACTTTTCAATCACATCATCTCCAATTTCAACCAAAATCTAAACTTTGGATCCAACTAAACACAGCCTAGATAAAGAATCACCCCAATTAAGCCTCTGAAAATATAATTTTACTCTGTACAATTTTTGTCATTTTCAAAGTATGGGAGAACCGTACAAAGTACAAACGTATACATACGACGAGTACCCTGTATTTTCGGGGGACCTGTGCGTTGAGACGGGCCCATCAGTTCGGAATTTGAGAGTCGAGACTACTTTGGGTGTACTAGTACGGTTGGGTCGTCCAAATCAACGAAAAGCACGTGGCCTCCAGCCTCCTTGCGGGTCCCACCACCCAAAGGGATCCTTTTGACGTGGCCGCGACCTCCTCTCTGTATCGTTTTCCGCTGTGTGTGCCGCACCCATACATACGGGCATATCTCCTGCCACAATATGGGCTCCATACATGTACCCACGTATACATAATAACATACGTGTACCCCGTAGCTGTTCGTGTATCAGGGGAATGGATACATGCCACGTGAGCATTAAATCTCTTGTAAGAAATACTATGTATGCAAATTCGAAATTTCACTAAAAGCTACGTTTATTATGCAGTTGTTTTTTGAAAAAACAAAAATTGAAAAATACGAACCAAACAGTTAGCGAGTTACACCCTTTGTCCCAAAAAAAAAAAAACAAATCTTAAGTTTGAACTCAGGATTTGTTTTTTTACAGAGGGTGTAGGTCTTACGGTGAAATATGTTCAAACGGATTTAAGTACTAGACTTGATAGTTTGAACAAGTATTTACATTTACGGTTAGTTATTTTTTCAGTGATGTTTGACATATCAGTCGATAGCGAAACGCTTATATGTATAGGAGCATATGCGTGCTTTTAACGTGTTTCGGGACAAAAAAAATGTGAAAAATATATGCCGTCGAAGGAGTGTTTGGTGACCGAAGCCTGTCATCCACTGCTCTAGCACAACGCACGGACAAAGCGTCCTTGTCCTGTAAACTGTGTCTAAGCGGAGAGTTTTCAGACAGCTCTGCCTCCGCTGCTGCTGCTGCTTGACATTCCATGTAGACGAGCAAAGTTAACAAGCAGCAGGACCAACGGCCTCAACCGACAGGTATACACAACTTCCCAGCTTCAGCAACACCACCACGGCCGGTGAAACCGAAACACTAGCTAGTGATCCTAATCCGGACCTAATTTAATGGCAAAAATAATAATATGTTAGCAGCAAATGGAAGAGTTAATCGAGCTTTGCAACTGAAAAGCTAGTAGAATAGTAATGGGGTTAGGGGAAGGCACGCAGAGGAGACGTCCCGGAGATCATTGTAGGGGACCAATAATGCACAAAGCGTAATACAATTATGCCATCATCCTGGCCTCTCCTTCACAGATGATGGATGGAGCTGCGTGATGTCGCGCCTGGCCACATGCCCGGCGACGACGACCGATGATTGTCGTGTGCGTGACCCATGTGGAGGACCTCGCTACCCCCTCTCTCAATCTCTAGTTTTTCATCACCAAATTAGGCTATTAGAATCCGGAACAAGCTTAGTTAATTATTGATTAGGTAGCTAGCTTAATCCACCATCTGGAGTAGTATTATTACAAGTAGTAGGAGTAGACGAGTAGTACGAATTGTGGGATTGGTTTGATGAGCATATGTCGTCGTCGAGGCTGGAGGCTGGACGTTACGGTCGTTGAAAGGTAAAGGGCAGTTGGTGTGCAGGCAAGTACTGGAGAGGTTGCAGTCAGCATTGGAGCTAAAACGAGTAGTAGGAGCAGAGGAACTGAGCAAATTTTCAGCTTAGCTATAGGGTGGCAAGTGTCGGTGCAGGGTACTTGCAGATAGCTGATTTTCAGCAGTAAACGCGAGGATCGCAACACGCGACCGACCGACCGACCCCGGCCGGCGTTTCAGTACAGGCAGCCGAGCGAGAGGCAAGGCACAAGACGGACAGGGATAGCTTCTGCTGCACATCGGATTCCTTCAATTGAGACGCATCAACCACCTGTGTTTTGTGCGCCGCGCCGCACGAGCGGCCGGGACGACGGAGCAGCGCCACGACGTGGGATTCTATAGCCCCCCCGTGTTGTGCTCGGGCTTGGCCGCTTGGCTTGGCGCGGCGTTGTTGTTACGGGGGGATTGGATTGGATCGCTCAACCGCAGCCGCGAGCGCGCACGGGAAAATCCACGGACGCGGCCGGGAAAATCCAACGGGAGATCGCGCGGTCCCCGTTTCATGGGATCCCGCGCGTGGAGTTCGTAAATTCTTCTCGCCCGCTCCGCCTGGCCGCCGTGCGATTTATGGCGCGGCGCCCAAACGCGCCCGAGCAGACGCGTCCGCCCGCGGTGGGGTACCCACACGGGGGCGCCGCTGCTGCGGCTACGAGGCTGCAGGAAACAGCAATGAAGCAGGGGCTCGGCTAGCCCTTCACAGTTTATACACATCTTACAAGTGCATTATATTCGAGTTGACACAATTGAACGGACCTCCAAGTTAGCGCTAAGTTAGTTACGATGAAGTTTGTTACTGTTTCATGACCGGAACCCTTTTTACCTCAACGTGAATAACCAGCACGTTTTCTACTCCGTATTACTGATTATAACGTACTGATCTACCACATACAACTTGTATACTTACATGTTATGTTTGATTAAACCACTGGAACTAAGCCTGCTCTCGTACTCGGCTCACAATGCCAACCGCGATGGTGTTTCCCTGAGATCGTAGGAACACTCGGCCTAGCGCTTTCAGGTTTGAGAATTCTTCCACGCATACATCTTTCTCCAGCTTCACCTGAAAGAAAACACCAAGCGTTAGTACAGAGACAACAAACATGATGTCAGCAACAAAACTACCCCATCCATCTGCTGTAAGCTTACCTCGATTACAGCAGTCTGTCTCGAGGTGAGAAATCGTGGTATCTTCTTCGAGGCCTTGCCGGTCTTCTGCTCCAGCAATGACAATATTTTCACCATGCTTGCAGATACCTTCGCATGATGGATGTGAAGCTCAAACTAGAAACATGGGTAGCGACCATGTAAGGTGTCGATATTAGGCCTGAAGTTCCCTTTAAAAAAGAAATGAAGCATGAACAGTTGAAGAGATATGTTCCCCTCTTTTGCTTACCTGCAAGCCAACCAGTATTGGTACAGTGATATCTAGGACCAAAATTTTTAGCTCCAAGCAAGAAGCCACGGACACAGGGTAATCTGGATGGCATATGACTCCGCCAGGCATGACATGACTAGGGTCAATTCCTTGCAAACCAATAGCGACATTGTCCCCAGCTCTTGCTAAATTGCAACTATAGGAATTCCGCTCAATAGTTTTCACCACAGCTAACTCCCCAAAAGGCATGACGAGGATCTGAAACAAGAGTACCATGAAATCAGGAAACTGCTTGAACATCTTGCAAGCAAAAGCATGGTTATTTAATCATTGAGCACAGCATTATTTAGACGGAAAAGTGGTAGGACAACGAAAACAGTGCAAAAGATATAGTTAGAACACAACAAGCGATGCTCAACCATACATAAATATCTCACACTAAGGCAATATAAGAAACAAAGACAAATGTATTGTAGTATGTGCTTAGAATAACAGCAGGGTGATACCTTAGAACCACTTCGGGTTGCTCCAACCTCTACTTTACCACCAATTGCAACTTGCCCCAGCTTATGTGATGAAAAGACATCACAAATTGGAAGGCGTAGTGGCTTTGAAACATCACGAGAAGGAGGCGGTAATGTGTCAATGGCTTTCAACAGGCAATTTCCATCATACCTGACACCATGCATCAATTACGTTGGCGAACAACTACCAGGTTTTAAGGTCAAGGGATATGCAGGTTTACCATAGGGAATATCTATTACCATGATGATAGACGAGTATCTGAAGCTATTGTCATTAAGTTCTCATTCTCCATTGCACTAATTGGAACCCAGGCAACTGCTGAGTCTTTGTAACCGCATGACCGCAGAAAGGTACCAAGCTGTGATTTGATAAAATTAAATCGCTCTTTTGAATATTCCACCGAGTCCATCTTGTTAACAACAACTATCAAGTTATCCACGCCAAAGCTTCTAACAAGCTGCGAGTGCTCCTTTGTCTGTCCAATCCCATTGATGCCCATACCTGCTTCAAATGATCCTATAGAAGCATCAATAACTAGGATAGCTGCATCAGATTGTGTTGCTCCAGATATCATATTAGGAACAAAATCTTTGTGGCCAGGGGAGTCCAGCAAAACAACATGGTAATTTTTAGTGTCAAAGTATGCAACACCGACAGTCATTGTAATGCCACGCTCCCTTTCATCAGCACTCTCATCCATTGCCCAAGCATATGCAAATGATCCTTTCCCCTGGAAGAAGAAAAGTTATATATGAACAGCTCCCAAGATGCATAAAAGGCACATACTGAGATAACATCAATCATTAAAATAAGAGAACCTTTTCTTTAGCTTCCTTCTCATATTTATGCATTTGCTTTTTTGAAATCCTCCCCAGGGCATGTAACAAACGACCACATAGAGTTGATTTCCCAGAATCAACATGACCAACCTAGCATGTTTCTGGTTTGAGTTATTCATAAAGATAGGCAGATAGAAGGCAAACAAATAATAAGCAAAATGATGGATATATCAAATATATCGTGTATATATAGATATGTAGTTGCTTACAATAGCAAGATTTAATTGTCTAGGGATGCCTTCATCTTCATGCTGGAGCATCCATGGTTCTGGCTTGTACAGTGATGAAGAAACTGGCTTTTTAATATTGGCTTTACTTTTTTGTGACTTCCTCTCCAAACTCAAATGCTGTAGCTCATGGTCCAAAATAAGTGTTTCATTTTGACTATCAACAGAAACACTCTCACTACTTTCACCGAATTCATTCGACTTTACAGGCAAATTTGAGTCTGCAGTTGTATCCTTCTCAGGTGTAGAACTATCATTATCCATCACCCTCTTTTCAGCGACATGGAGAGCATCTGTGTCAACTGATGTGAAATCAAGTTACTATGGAACTATAGCACACACTACACAACCAAAATTATTCAAGTGTGGAAAAGAAACTTTGTTTAGAAAACTATCTTAGCATAACCTTTCATTGGTACCAACCACATAAATTTTGAAAATAACAATATCTATAACAAGGAACAGTTCAAATGTTCAAGTGTGTTGGCATACAGTAGTTCTCTATCTGACCAGACTAACTCATTCAGCATAAACTCTAATCAAACTAATTAACTGAAAAGGTTCCACAAAGACTCGCGCATAGAAAAGAAAATAAAGGTTTCACATATAGATGTTAATGTTAAGTTTTTAAGATGCATCCTTTTCATTAGTCTGAGTTAGTCTAACTACATGGGGGTGGGGGAATGCACCTTTCCTAAAACTTCTCGACGATTTTAGTCCTGTAGCGACCACGTCATCCGGAGATGGTGTATCAAACTTGAAAGGCACTGTGAACATGAAGATATGCAGTCATATTACAGATTTCTCCATCAGGAAGTCTAATAAATAAATGAAACATAAGTTCAACATATGGATCTCCCATTGGAAAAACACGGATCAACTGAATGCTTACCCTAATTCAGGGGAAGAACTAAACAATCATAAGTAGGTTAAAATTTACACTATGACTATCTTCATATTTCAAAGTTCAGGTAAACCAAATTATATAAAACCCTGTAAACTCCCAAGACCTGTAAGCCACCTTCCACATATGTGCTTCAGTTTGTTTGTTTGCAGAAGGACCATGGCAGGCTAGCTAAGCTTATAGTCCAGACAGTCACTTGGTTTTGAAACAGGGAAATTTTACACCCAAAATGGTAGTCACACCAGATGCACAATGAGGCAATTGAGAGTTAAGCTATGCAAATGACTAGCATATATAGAATCATAAAACATTAAATATCTGGTTTATATATAGCAGCAAGTACATATAACTACAAGAATTTGGATGATGCCATAAATTAAACAAATCAAATTACCAAAGCGCTTGATGCACAAATGCAGTGTACCTATGTTAATGCGGCGTTCTTTACGGGTCATGTATGTTTTATGCAGCGTATCCAACGTAGCTCGTGTATTTCCTGTTGCATTTGTGCTAGCTTTAAAGCCACCAGAAAGAACAACGTCTTTTGACTTGGCACTGGATGGTGAGAAAAGAGTTCTTGCCAGTACAGATACCGCATAATGCTTGTCTCTCCGTTTAGCTGGATGTCATGATAGAAAAATAAATAAATTAGCAGGCTAGAAGACATAAATATATCTAATCAAAGCCATAAGTCAACAGTGCAACAAAAAATTAACCATACCAGGGAATGGAACAACAAGGAATACACTATACCTCTGCCATCGACTTCAAGGGCATTATTGAAATACAGCGAGAAGTCTCGAAGAACACCACATTGCTCACATGATAATTTTTTTGCATCATTTCCGTGTTCGCAAATGGTGCATTGCCAAATGCCAGGATTTCTTGATGGCTCCTGAGGATCAGACCGGTTATCTAATTCAGGAATAAACTAAAGAGGAGTTAGTACCAAGCAAGCCCTATCTAGATGTTTTCATGAAATCCTTGTGATTCTGAGAAAAAAGTGAGCACCAAGTAAATTCCGTAAATCCAAACACCCATCAATGAAGGCAAAGGTAGCAACAGCACTCTAGTAGTAACTCACCATCTCTTATGATGAGATCATCAACTTTACTGTCTCTAGGATTGCCACCAGACCACACGCACCGTCAGAATCTGGGTTGATATCTACCATGTTAAGCTCTGCCTGATTATGAAACAGAAGCCCTACCAAGTGTGCAATTCCATCATTAAAACAGTCAAAACAGATCTGCTATTGCTATATGAGCCAGTCAATCAGAACTCAGAACTATGAATTTTCTCACTATATATATAGAAGAAAACTCCATTGAGAATTAACCAGCAGGCAACATTAAAAGAGTAATGGGGCGCAGATAGCAAGCATTGGAAACTCCCCGACCTATACCATTCACCACCAAACAAAACAAAATAATAGGGCTCATGAAGCTCAACATGGAGAAGAAACCAAATTCAGAGCGTTTCTGAATCGGAATCGCGATAAGAGGACTCCTCCCGAGATCCTCCGCCGCCGCTCCTTCCCCCCCCACCTCCTCCGAGCAGCAAGCTCCCGCCGCCGGCAGTCACAGTCTCACAGTCCCAAGCTCCACACTAGGATCGACGCATCGCGTGCAGTAACAGAGAGCCATCAGAGACGAGCGCGCTTACCTGATTCCAACCGAGGATCCTCCAGGCCGGCGAGAGCGACCCCGCCGCCGCTCTCGCGCACCCGACCGCGGCCGCCGGCGACCTCCCCGATTGCGCCCGCGACGACGAGCAGGGGAGAAGGGGGAAGACGACGGGGAGCTTCTCTTCTCGTCGCCTCTGCAGCTTCTGTTCATCTCGATGCCTTCCTTCTCTTCTAGACTTCTACATGTTGGTTGGTTTGTTGGCCCAGCTCAGTATAGAGCACGGCCCACTTCCCAGGTTGGCCCATATTGGTAGATGAACAGCCCAGACAAGGCCCAGTAATATATTTCCCAGGCTTGTGATAAGAGCACCAGAAGCTTTTGTCCGGTCAGCTGTCACTGTGTTGCTCTCTTATCTTTGTTGTATAACATGGCACATCATCCCAGTGCATTTTAATCAAAATGAATCAAATTCTTCGTCCACAATGAAGATATATAAAATATTTCCATATTTTAAAGCTAAGATTCGAGTATTCGTCGGTCCATCTGTAAGTTCCAATCATGGATGCACCGAATATCGCCGGGTTAATCATCAATTCATCATGGAGGGGCCCACTCGTCAACGACAGGAGGAAAACTTAACAAGCCGCGGGAACGGGGTGAAGTGAAACATGTCACGTCTTCAAATGTCAACCTCACGGATAGCTGCTTAGCAGTAGCAGCAGCGCATCGCCTCCGGGCTCCGGCTACCTCTGATCATTTGATTCTCTCGCCCTAATCCACATTTTGTGCTGCCAATTAACCACAGGAAAGTGAGCTTTGCTTGCACCACAAAACCTCCAAATTAAACCATATTCGAAGCTAGCTAGCTAGCTAAAGGTGAGTGATTCTTGCTCGGTTCGATGTCTATGGCGTCCATAATCATCCTGGCCGTCGTGTTCGTCCTCGACGTCCTCGCCTTCGTCCTCGCCATCGGCGCCGAGAAACGCCGGAACACGGTGAGCTGATCTCGAACGCGTTGAGATGCATACATGCGTCGTCGCCGTCGCCGGAGACGAAGCCGATCGATCATCTATTCATCTGCTGCGTGCTGACGATCGAGGAGGGTGTGTTTGATTGGATGCTGCAGGCGGCGTACGTGAACGTCGACCAGAACGCGCGGCCGTACTGCGTCTACGGCTCCGACGCGGCGACGGGGTACGGCATCGGGGCGCTGGTGCTGCTGGCGGCAGGGCAGGCGGTGATCATGGCGGCGACCCGGTGCTTCTGCTGCGGCCGCGCGCTCTCGCCGGGGCGGTGGCGCGCCTTCGCCGGCTTCTGCTTCATCGCCTGCTGGTAAGCAGCATCACTTTCTCCCTTCCATAATCCCATCCATGGATGCATCTGATTCTTCCGCGCTGGTACAATTGCTTCCGTGAGCAATACTGCAACCAAAGCCCCTGGGATTAAGATTCTCTTTCGCATAATTAACCTGCACAGAGATGACCAATTATTAGTGCAACTTGGACTGAATCATGATAGGCTTCAAAGCCAATTGCATTTGCATACATGTACATTTGGATAAGACCATATGCAAGTAGGCTGTATACAGTGGCTGTACTGCTGTATACCGATATGAAAGCTGAGATGGAATGAGTTCATATGAGGTTCTTAGCTTTACACCGAATCCCATTTTCACCCCCCCCAAACCATTAACAATCGATCCCTGAACTGTTAAAACTGCCCGAACTGTTAAAACCGCTGCAAACGAGGTCCCTCGACGGTTTTAGCCGACATGGCGCTTACGTTGCTGATTTGACTAGTATTCGTTCCACGTGACATTGACGTGGCGCTTACGTGGTAATTCTATCACGGAAAAATAATAAAAATCATGTCGGTTTACAATAAAAATAATTTAAAAATGGGGCCCCACGTGGGTAGCATGTCAGCCTCACTCCTCCCTTCTCTCTTCTTCCCCATCCTCACTCCTCTCTTCTTCGCTCTCCTCTCTCTCTTCTTCCCGAGGAGCGGACAGGCGGGTGGGCAGCGGAGCAGGCGAGTGAGGCGGGCTGTCCGAGCTCCAGCTGCGGCGGCTCGGCGTGTGCCGCAGTAGGGATCCCCAAGATGGTGGACAACGGCGCCGGCGACGGGAGCCTCGACCGGGGGAGAGGAGGCGCCGTGGTGGCCGGGGTGGTGGGCGCCGCCGGAAAGAGGACGGGTCGGTCCTTTGGATGCAGCCCATCTTCTCGATGCTTCCTGAGATAACGGGCCGAGTTTTCAGCCCAATCTAAAGAACTTGGACTCTCTTCTGGCCCATTAAGTAGAAGAAGCTACAAAGAAGACCCAATCAATTATAACATTATGCTCCGAGCTTTTCTTGGGTATGAAACAAAGTATCTAGTGGGACTAGCTATCCATCACGCGACAGATTTTTCGGTCCAAATCACACAGATTTTAGATAGTTGGATTAGACTCATTTGATCACTTGATTAGAAGAGTCTATACATGTATCAACATATATTAATTATATATATTGCATATATTTTATTTATTAGATCTTTACATCGCAAAAAAAAATATATCACCAACTCATCTACTAAAAGTTACAGTGTAATTATACTATAATTACAGCATAGTTACACTGTAACTATAGTGTAATTACAGTGTAACTATACTATAACTGTAGTGTAATTACAGTACACTTACATGTCATATCAACTGAATTTACAAATGTAATTTTCTTTTTTGAGAAACACAGTACAAACGCAGACGCTCACAACGTGCGCACACTCACCCCTATGAACGCACACACGCACACCCTACCCTATGAGCACCTCTGGAAGACTGGGCCAGCATGTCTTGAGATTGACGAAGTCACCACAGGCACCTCGCTGTCAACGGGTACGTCGCCTACCACTGAAAGAATAATTAGCCGTAAATGCGAGCACCTGTATCAAATCTAGGATTTGAACCCGGGTGGGCTGGTTCCATCACAAGGAACCTAACCAGTTAAGCTATGCTCACTTCGCTACAAATGTAATTTTAGTTATATAGGACTGTAATATTATATTTTAAAGGAAATAACAAATACACATTTACTTACATAGCATTTTTACCAAAATTACAGTGCACTTACATATCGTATCAACTGAAATTACGAATGTAATTTTAGTTATATAGGACTGTAATTTTTTGCACTAATCAGCGAAATGAAAAAACACATGTTTAGCTAAATCGAATAGGGAGGAGGAAGCGAAATCAGTGAGAAAACGGTTTCGGACATGGCGCACTAATCAAAAAATTCGCACCGAAACATGGGCCCCACGCGGCCTCATCGCCCCCTTGCGCTCTAATCAGCACAAATCGCGGCGTAGATCATACGGTCGAAAAAACGTCAAATACGAAGGAAAAATATCACGCGACAAATTAATATATAGCAAATTCGTAATTTAAATCTTTCAATTTTAACATCACAGCGTTGGCCCGTAATGCATGCATGTTAATTTTCCTGACCCATCATCTGTAGGCCCATGTGCGAAGGGTCAGCTGGCCCATGAAAACGCACAAATCTCAGAGCATATCGAGCCGTTAAAAATTCGAGTGATATCTCACGAGAAATCTGTCGACAGACGTTTAGCAAAATCGACTGAGTTTTACAGCAATTTGGGCTATCAATGACAGAGTAATTTGATTGATTTGCGACCAAGAACTAGCATAGCAAAATCATTATCATACCTCTTTCTGTAGGCTTCGGACCTCTTTTTCCATGCCTCGGAAATTTCATAGAACATAATCAATGTCGCACTTCTCATTCTGAAATTTTTCAACAGAAATGTTATTGATAAATGATACATTTAATCAGTACTAAATGAATAGTACTTTTATGCTACCTCAAGGTATTCACCGCATAGTGGTTGCTGGTCATCCTCACTATGCTTGTCATCATCTTTGCTGAAGTTGAAATTGATAGACACGTCCTTGGCACCGCGAGGCGATCCCATCAAAGTTGCAGAAGCTCGGGCTGTGATAGTGAAACGCACAAAGACAGATAGGCAATCAGAGCACAAAGACAGGCGAAATCAAGTGCAGCCGCCTCAGGAAAGGTTCAGGCATAGGGGGGCTTCACCTGTGGCAAGCGATAAGCAGCTCTGCAGCAATCCATCGCGATCATGGTGGATCTGCAGGAAGCGGGCAGCACTGGCCATGGCGAGTTGCTCAGCTGGAAGCTCCGGATACATCACACAGATTGCAGCATCGGGCTCTGTAAAAGCAGAGCCGAACCACAACCAACACCGCCGATCACTCGGCTGTGGCATAAACACAAACACGTAGCGGGCACCGCATCCAAGGCCATACCGTGTATGGAGAGGGATGGTGCAAACCACATCGGCAGCAGCGCGCTCGGCGCGGTGGAGTGCCGCGACGGCCATGGGGGTGTAGCGAGAGGAGGTAGCTCGAGGTGGACGACTCCGGCGGGCGTGGAAGGCGGCTTCCCCGATCCGGCGGCGGAGGCGGGAGCGAGGTCGATGATTACCACGCCTCCCACGGAGCGGAGCATCGCGCTGGTGGAGAACCCGGAGGCGGACGGCTTCCCCCACATGGGCCGCAGGCATCTCGCCACCGCCCTCGTGGCGGCGCCGGAGAGATCGCCGGAGAGCAGGACGAGTTCCAGCGGGTGCATCGCCATGTCGACGGGCGGGCGGCGAGATGTCTGATTATACTGCTACAGTAACAAATGAGCCGTATTTGAATCAGCGAGCGCCATTTAAATTTTTTTTTTAAGAAACACAGTACAAACGCAGGCGCTCACAACGTGCGCACACTCACCCCTATGAACGCACACACGCACACCCTACCCCTATGAGTACCTAGATATTTTTAATTTTTTCACAAAATTTTTAAATAAGACGGACGGTCAAACGTTGGGCACGGATATCCACGGCTGCACTTATTTTGGGACGGAGGTGCAGGGGCATGGCAGAAAGGCCTCGGGGCGCGGGCTGCGCGGCACGGAGTAGACGGCCGGCGCCGTGGAGGCAAAACCTCACCAGCAGTGCAGCACACGGCCACTGGCACGGGGCTTCACCGCATGGGCCTCAGCGGCCGTGGGGATCGAGCTCGCCTGCTCGGTGCGGTTGGCCAGCAAATCAGCAGAGTGCCTAGAACCTTATCTCCAGATTGACGCCGGCTGAGGGGAGGAGAAGAAGTGCAGAACGGCAGGAGAGAGAGGAAGAGATGATAATGGGAAAAGAGGAAATCCAGGATCTATTTGCTCATGAGAGAGGGGAGAGATTTTCACGGGCAGTTAGCTATCGCTTGTTTTCTCAGAGGGGGTAAAATGGAGGGAATAAATGGCGCGATCACAAAAGATGTGAAAAGAATTGCTAAGACTGAAAAGGGAGGGAAATTATGGAGGGAGAGCAAAATAATTTTTGGAGAAAAACGAAATTGTGAGATTAAAAAAAAGAGGGGAAGAATTGAGGGACAGTTATTTAATGTCGATTTGTCTGGTTCTACACATTTTATTTTTGTGAGAAACAGTTAAAACTAGTTTTACAAATTTATAAATGCAGTAGTAAAATTTATTTTTTTAAGTAATACAAACTAAAATAATTTTAGATTTATTCAAAGTTCCACATTTCATAATTAACAAACTTAACCAATCATTTATGCCTATTCATCTTGTTGTCACCAAGCACCGTTCGCACGTCGTCTGGACAACCTACGCTCCCGCAACGTGAATGGGTCCATCGCCACCATGCCATCGTCGCAGGAATTAGCTTGCCGAAAGTCATCACCGCTCCGTCCTCGTTGCCACATAGCATGACATACATTGCCTCCGCAACGCGAACGGGCTCGTCGCCGCCCCCATCATCATTGCACAGAACCTAGGCTCTATTGAGCCGTCAAAGCCCATCTTATCGGAGAAACGCCAATGCCACACTGTCATCGCTACAAATCTTGACCTCCCTGAACTGCTATAGCTTATCTCGCCTGCCTGCTTCGCTCGCCACCCCTCCCCGCGTCTACCCCCTTTGCTGCCAACTGCTGCGCTCGCTAAAGAAGAGAAGAGAAGAGAAGAAAAGAGAAGAAAGAAGATATGCGGACACCATATTTTTTTTCCTTCTCACTTATATGTGGGTCCCATATTTTTTTCTACTTTTTCTAACTAGGATGTCACATCAGCGTAACCAGAGATTCAGTGCTATAGGACCCAAATTACACGGTTTTGTATAGTTTAGGGGTAAAGATTTCTTGATATTAGGGATTAGGGATGTCATATAGACTAGATGTAAAGTTGAGGGATGGCCGGTGAACTTATTCCATTTTTAATTTTTAATTCAATGGGAACTGTTCACACTAACCACAAGGCCTATTCGTTTCCATCATATAAATTTTTGTCCGCTTTTTAAAATTTTGATATAGGAGCATATAAAATGGCTTACACCATAATACTTGGGTTATGTGTACAGCCAAAACCCCTATGGTTTTGTACAACTTGAACCATATATAAGGTGGGGTTTTATAGAATCTACTCTTTCATATAAGAAAGATAAAACGCACAATTACAACCAAATGGGTAAGAGCCCCTACAAAGCAAAAAAGAAATACCCTCTCTCACACCCTTTCCCCCCGTCTGAGAGTCTCCTTTCAGTATGGTAGATGGTGTCTTTCACTGGTGCCATTATCCTCCTACAAGAGTTCAAAGGTGATGGTCAAATAATTGGCTTCCCCTTTCCTTCTATCCATATCGATAGAGAGGCAGTTCATGGTTTTTCTACAGTGTACAAGGCTTCTAGTCCCTCTGTTCTTGAAAATATAATTATCTTTGCCCCCTCTTGTATGTCCCAAAATAAGTTCACTTTGAGACATCATGGCATTGATTTTAATAAAGTATGGGACAATGCATTAATTTGTAATGGGTAAGTAGGGACAAGTTATGGGAACTGATAAAATTAGAGGGTTTCTAAGTCCTTTTTGCTTTGTTCAGTATGGCAGCAGTTCGGTGAAAAACAACACTTAATTTGTTGCTCCCTTGCAATGAGTCATGATGCTACATCATGGTGCCCTTTGAGAAGTAAAGAGCACGTGTCTCGTGTGTTAAGCTTGTGGACTTGTTCAAACAACCCGATTTCCACCCAGAAAAAAATTATTGTCTTCCTATACTTTATCCAAAACATTCTTCCAAACTTTCATGAAATTCCGCAAAAGCAAGTTCTGAATAGCAATATGTATATCTCGAAAAGAGAGAAATTGCAAACCAAAATCCAAAACATTTATTCACATAGTATAAACTTTAGTGAAATGAAGCTGTCAGAAACCGTAGAGACACAGAGTTATCGACAGAAACATTGTTTTTACTCTTGTTATATTTTGTGGGACCAGAAAGGATAGATTGGTCTCCCATCTGGCACTTTCGGAAACAGCGATTGCCAGATCTGTCTGCTCAAGAGTGTATGAGTCTATATGTGATGGCACTGGTTTTTGCTGGACCTGTCTGGATCACTTGCTTGTTACTGGAGGGCGAGCAAAAATAGACCCAGGCCGAGTGCTCTTTCTTGAAATACGAGGGAGGTGCTTCGGAGACCCAAGTGAAACACCGTTTAGGGAGCTCGCACCAATTTTGGCAGCCATTTTCTGACAAAGAGGAATAAGCTGGCATTGTGCAGAGATCGTCAAAGCTATTGCAGCCTAGAGAGTCTAAAGGAGCAGGAAAGCCAACAAAAAGAATTAAGCATACAAGGTGTGGTACATCAAGTTCTCGCACGACTCGTAATTTTAGGAAGGGGGTGGAAGGGACTGGAGGAACCACATGACTCCGCAGATGGCGAACATTCTGAATTCGATTTATCCGAGAAAAGCTTGATGGTTGGGGCTCAACCATATGATATCGCCATATGGCTGGGGTTTCATCTTTTAATTTGTAGTCAACACTTTTCCAAGCATTATTCATAATAAACACAGCCTCTAGACCTGTTTGGAGCTTAACTTGGTAACTGTTTATATGCCTTATAACAGGTACATCTATGATCTATGTAATTTCAGCTGCACCAAAATAAAATCCTTCCGATCCTACCCATCGTTTTTGTCAATCACCATAGCAACCCATCTTTTTGTTAATCATTGTAATTTACCTCTGTTTAGGTCAAATGCTGTAGTTACTTTCGATCTGTTCCTACTATAGAACTCACTTTTGTGTCGGTTGGGAACCGTCTTCGGGTGCCAATTCACAATGGCACCCTTCATGTGACACTTGATGTGAAGAATGGTCTAGAAATTGGTGCTTTTGAGATACTGCAATTAAAAAAAAAGCTCCGAATGCAATCCGGCTCGAATCAGAACATATGCTTCGAGCCGACACATTACAAAAAACTGAATGAAAAGTTCCTCACAAATCCAATGATCAATGTATTAGATCTCCAGAAAAAATTACACACAAACATCATGACCTCCCCCTCAAAGAAAAAATATTTACAAAATCAACACAAGGATGGCCTCCATCGCCTCTCCCGTGAGACCAAGGCCACCACCCACCATGCAGAGGCGCAAAACCCACCTTTGCCGCACCGCTCACCCCACTACTCAATCCAATAAGACCACAGTCAGATTAGGGGTGTGGGAGAGATCAGCGGGGGAATTAATTTTGGGAGGAGGGTTCGGTTAGTCATGTGGATCACCACCACCTGCTCTGGGAGGGTGGGCAGGGGAGGATGCTGCTGCTGTCCCCCCCGAGGGGAGGTCACTGTTGCTGCGTCCTGGTCAACACTGAGAACCAGCGAGGAGGAGGGCAGATCTAGAGTCCTGAACTCGACCATCTGGGATTATGGCATCGGTTGCCACCGCCATCGCCAATGACGATGAATCCGTCCTGCGGAAATTGAGGCGTGTTGGCCATGGTGAGAGGATAACCTTAATGGCTTGTTCGCCAGCAATCGTCTGTCACTGGGAGAGGCAGGCTGCCGCCTTTACTGTTGGGATGTCATCGTAGCGTCGCCAGGCTAGGATGCGAGAGGTGGGAAGAGGAGTAGAGAGTGAGAGACAATGAGAAAAAAAAAGATGAAATTATCTTAGGTGGAGCTTAGATGGTTTGAGAGAGATTGGAGATAAGGAAAGGAATGGATGAGGTCACATAGATATAAGGCGCAGGTCTAATGTGTTTTTTTTCTCCACCGATGCTGCTGCTTCCAATAATGTGGCCGAAAAAAACCAGCACATATATGAACCTCTTTATTGTACTGCTTTTATTAAAGAAAATCAGGCACTTGTAATTATACATGTTGGTTTTAGAATAAAATTGGCATGTTATAGGTGTTTGGTTTTAATTAAAAATTTACAAAGGATCGGGAGGATAGGAAAAAGGCCTTTGCAGATAGAGGATGTCCCCCATTTGTGTTTTCTAGTAGTTGTTCTTAGGTCTAAGCAGCCTATCTGGAGCTTGCTAACTAGGCTTAGCACCA
>CM020184.1:19911046-19924223 GCA_009805545.1 Oryza longistaminata | reverse complement strand
CAGTCCAAATTATGCACGCCTTGGGACTTGAGGTTGAGCCCATGGGCTGATGGTTCAACGATAGTGCTAAAAATGTGGTTTTGGTTGTATTAGATATAACAATACTTCCTCCGTTCCACTTCGATCATCATTTTTTTCTCTCTCTCATTTTTGTATTTGATGTATTTATTTTGGAGCATGTTAAAAAAGGTTTACCATAATACATCTTGATTTGTCATCTAAATCAGCAGTTTTAGCTATATCCACGCACATGTGCCAAATTAATTACTGCCAAATTACTAGAACAAATCCTGTAACACACACATGCCAATTTGATACACAAATCCACGAACAGTATGCAAACAGCTGCTTTGCCTCCACACAATTAGTAAAAAAAAAAACATAGTTCATGAAGATTTAGATCTAGCTATCAGTGAAAATGGGAAAAATAGAAGCCCCAACTCAGCGGAGGTACAATGACATGTTCTTCACGTAGGCTGCGAGCAGTATACTCCCTCCATCCCATAAAAAACCAAATCTAATACTGGATATATGACACATTTTATTATAACAAATCTGGACATACCTCTGTCCAGATTCATTGTATTAGAATGTATCATATTCAGTCCTAGGTTCGTTTTATTTTGGACGGGAGTAGTATTTTTTTAAAGAAGGGTATTTTTTACCCGGTCTCTACATCGGATATATGCAGCCTTTTTAAATTAGGAACTTAGCCTATCAAACAAGGAACTTAGCCCTCAAATAACCCAATCAGAAATTCGCTCCTATGAAAGTTTGAAGTCAGGACTTTGGGTGCTTCTCAGGTCACTGCAACCACTAGGATATATGCCATTTCACGGACAGGAGGAGTATATATCATCTCCATATTAATTGCAGATGTGTGAATTAATTAATTACCTCCCTCCCTTAAGATGACTCATTGTATGGGGCTTGGGCAATAACATTAGCATACTTAGTAATCTATATTAAATTATAAATCCTAAATAAGTACTTATAGGATTTATAACTTCATAAACAAGTACATGGATGGCAAAGCCATCCATTGTCGAAGACCTGGTCCTTTGTTCTTCTCAAAAGAAAGAATTAGAGGTTGAAATTTTCTAGCTTATATTTCAATGAACAGTATACTGGATTGATTGTTGACATTACACTTAGTTATAGTTTAGCCATCTTGAATTGGGAAATATGAAGTTAGTTGAATTCTTAAGTAAGCTGAAACAGTTTGCCTTAAATTACTAAATTTTTGTCTTAGGGTGCAGTAATCATTGATGATAGACTTCTAGAATGCATTTTATATAGTATGTGCATCTCTCCAAAGCAAATGATATCCACAGCCATCTTGCAGCAATGTGTGGGGAATCATTATGTATTTATGCCAGATAGCTAGTCCATTATCCCATTACATCAGTAACCAGAGTAACTCTAACAATTGCCAAAATACAAGCTACATTGTGATTAACCGAATTAGGGAAATTACAATTAAAGGGTTTTCCTTGGTGCCCTGGAAATTACAAAGTTATAACCGTTTTACAAGCATAAAAGGTTACAGACTATACTTCCAAACAACACCATTATTTCAATACATGGAGAAAAGGTTCAACAAGAAAAAAAACAATCCAACGTTTTTTGCGTACTATATATTGTTAAGCATAAATTAAAAGACGAAACACACGTAAAACTAAATGCATATTCAGATAGTGAGTCCTGACCCATCAAACTTGTCCCGGAGAATCGCATCCAGACGTCTTCCCATCTCAGGGGTCATGTGGCTCGTCCAATCCCCTGCCACCCCCTTCCGGAAATACGAGTCGTGAGAGAACTTGATGAACACACCTTGGGCGCCTTCCTTGTTGGCCTTCTGGCTCATGAGATTCTCCATGCTACAGAGCTCTACGATCTCCGTGACAACACCAGCTTCTTCCTCGGAGCTAGTGAATGGCTGCCCGACGAACTCGGCTAGCTCCCTGATGCTGTCCGCTGGGTCTTGAAGCAGCTGCTCATATCTAAGGAAGAGCACCCTGCTTGGGTTCGCTTTGCTTGCCCTCCAGTACTCGAGAATGTGATTCCAAACAGGGCCCCCGAAGCATGTGCCCTCGCAGAAGGACTCGTACACCTCTTGGAGCGACAGATTTTGTAGCCCATTGCGCTTCAGGAAGTGCCACATGGAGACCAATGCATCCTTCTGATCCCTGCACATGTACATTTATATGTTTTGACAGCTCCTTCTTTTTTATTGCAAAAAAAAGGAATAAGACTTAACAATGGTGTTTTAACAAATAGCAAAATTAAACTACATATATATATTTAACTACAAAATCGAAAAACTACGTAACTACAGTTCAAACCTGGTTACCACCTAGCTAGTTATTGCATTGGACGAAGATTATGAGGCATATCTGTATTTTGGGGTACCTAGCTCAATTAAGGCTGGACATTATATGTTAAACTTTAATTTGTCTTTAGATCGATCGATGTGCTCTTTTTTTAATTACACATGGCATGCTGCAGTGATTATATTATAGTGTTCGATGTGTGTGCTCTAATACTTTATTCACGATGCAATTATCAAATTGTGGTTTGGATTTTTGATGAATGATAGGAGTAAAACATTGTTGATCATGATGTGTTCCATGAAAACGATGAACATATATCATATGAGAATTATATTTGTCACAAGCAACTTGTTAATTTTTGCCTTTTTATGTCTTTCAGTGATCTAGGTTCTTCGCACATGCACCAAGCAAAATTTGAAAATGGTGGTATTATTCCATCCCACTTGTTTACATTAACAATCTTAGTTAATTATCACTTCATCATGGTACAAATATAATGGGCCGCAAATTGAATATTATATATATCGACATGTCTATCTATATATACCACACACATATACAGAAAGAGAAAGAGAGAGTATGTGTATAAGATCTTATGTATTTACTCCCGGTCTGTTGATGAGAGAGATTAAAGAGGAATATATGTGCCCAAATTATGGCTATATATAGAGGTTGTTTAATTATATACACCCTCCATTTGATATATAAGTAGTTTGACTTTTTTATTAGTCAAATTTCTTTAGGTCACATTTATAACATTAAATTAGTTTTATTAAATTTAACATGATAATTATTTGATAATATGTTTGTTTTATATTAGAAAATATATTATATATATATATATTATATTATAGTATATATATATACACACACACACACACACACTTATAAACTTAATAAAGCTTAAGAAAGTTTAACTAATAAAAAAATCAAACAACTTACTCCCTCCGTTTCAAAATATTTGACACCGTTGACTTTTTAGCACATGTTTGACCGTTCGTCTTATTCAAAAATTTTGTGAAATATGTAAAACTATATGTGTACATGAAAGTATACTTAACAATGAAATAAATGATATGAAAAGAATAAATACTTATTTAAATTTTTTGAATAAGACGAATAGTTAAACACGTACTTAAAAAATCAACGATGTCAAACATTTTGAAACGGAGGGAGTATAATATAAAAAGTGTGGTGTGTATCTGTCCGATTAATTAGCTAAAGGACACACAGTAGCTAGCAACTTTGGTCGAGCTAGCCCATGCATATATCAGTCCCATTCCGTCGACCGTCCTTATTGTAGCTAACAAATATCCGGTACACCTAATTGATATGATAACACCCAGTCACCTACTTCCACGTTAATTGTCCAATTCTATCACGTAGCTAGCACAAGTACGCCTTGTGCTGTACTAACACTACTACAATACCCTCCAGTCGCTCTCTCCCTCCCCGTTCTCTCTCTCTCTCTCCCCCTCATCATATTTTGTTTGCACGTATATATAATAACGACATGATTCTATATATTCTTCTCTGCCCATTGTTATTCATCACAGAAATCACAATTATTAACACTACTACAATACCCCTTATTGATATCGATTCATAGGTGTCGGTCGACATTTAAAACCGTTACCTACGGATATTTTCTCACATTTGCACGATGAAAAAAATATAGAACATACACCTTTGAGTAATATAAGTGTCAGTTCTAAAGAAAAAATCAGCACAATATTTTCAAATGAACTAGGACCTATAATATATTGTAATATATTGTAGGTACTGGTTAATAATTAAAAAAGAACCTATAATATATTATATGAACTGATTTTTTAATTAACTATTACCCATAAAATTGACGGAGCCAAGCCACTTTCTTATCCACATCTTTCACACATCTATCCTCACATTTTCTCCCTACTTTTCTCCCTACCCCGTACTCCTTGTCCACATCTTTCGCACATCCCCACCACACGGGCCTCTCCTCCTCATCCATCTTCGTCCGCCGCCACTCCTCCCTCCTCTGCCTCCTCTTCCTCTCCCTGGTGACGCCCCTCCAAGTAATTCTGCCCCTCCTCCTCACCACCACCTCTAAGCCATGCTAGATCCGGCCGCCTGGAGGTCGGGGTCCGCCGAATCCGGCTACCACGCAGCAGCAGCACCGCTAGAAGGACCTGTCAACGTGGAACTCGCCGGTGGCACCGGGGCCGAGAATATCGACGAGGACAGCGCCGGCGTCAGCGCCAATGCCGAGGATAGACAAGCGGCGTACGGAGAAGAGTGGCCTCTGCCCTGTCGCAGCGCCATCCACGAGTATCCCGTCCTAGCGGTGGTGTAGGCTGGGGCAGCGGCGGTGGACGGTGAGCACGGGCTTGAGCAGCGCAAGGTCCCGTGCCGCTGCACACCCTGCCGGGCCTGTACATCTCCACCCTGAACGTCATCATCTGGATCCATCCTCCTTAAGGGGATCAAGCGGGAGCAGCACCGGTTTGTCGAGAGGCAGCAACTGCGATGATTTATTTTATTCTCCTCTCTGTGTATTCTCTATTGTTCTTTGATATTGATTTTGTATCTTAGTGTTGATTTCGTAATTGTGTTATTGGATGTGATGAGGGGATCTTATAGGAATGGTTCTTGGATGGGGATCAGTAGCTGCTCGATGTCGAGCAACCTTGCTTTTTTTGTTCCTCACACCGGTGTTAGGTGGTAAGAACCGACACCTATGCGCAACTGCATAGGTGCCGACTACGGAAACCGATACCTATGACCAGTTTCTAACCGGTACCTATGACAGTTCAAGCAATATTGTAATAAGGGCATCAGGAAGGCACGGTTCTCATTGTTCCCTGTGGTATATCTATCTGTTTGCAAAGTTATCCTTATTTCATAGATAAGAGGTGTAACAATGATATATTATAACCTAAACTTAAAGTAATTTTACAAATACCATGAAATAATTTAATTAACAATTGGTAAAAAAAACAAAGTGAAATGCAAAAATAAAGTAAATCTATATACTACTACAATATATTTTTGTAGTTAAAATGAACTAAAATCGAACACATTAACATGGCACTACAAATTTATGATTAGCAATTAATGCATAATTTTAGGTGTTTGGAATTTTCAAATTTTCATGTGCCTAATATTTAGCTTTTAATATCCGGCACATTTGAGTTTAGACTTAATATTTGAATTCGGTATGAATTTTTTTCATTGTGGCCTAAATAAGGATTTTGCGAAAGATGTAGCATCATTTTTTTTGTCCTATTAATTCAATCACTTTATTTTATTACCATTTACTCCATAATTGGTTATCTTCCTCATGTCATGTGTAAGTTAATAAACTAAGCCAGTATATAGGAGTACTTGCTAGCCAGTGTCCTCAAACTGTATCACGCACAAAGTCCCGGATACCTGCAAATGTAGATGATCTTACAGCCGGAGCTACCGTCGGCCACCGTCGCCGGCAGCAGCGACAGCGGCATGTGCGTGCACATCAGCCTCGGCGACGGCAGCTCGTCGAGAACCGCGTCGCGGCCGCGGCGAAGACCTGTCGACGAGGCACGCAGTCGTGCGGGTGAGCCGGCGAGCGGGTGGTCGGGCTCGCCGGCGGGTGCGCCGCCCGCGCCATGACGGCGAACGCGAGCGCATTGAGCCACGTCGTCCCCGACTTGGGGGGCTGGCGAGGAGGACGTCGCCGTCGGCGCGGGGCACGAGGCCGCCGCCGCCGCGCTGCATGGCGACCGCGCCGCGCGCCAGGCGTCGAGCACCCAGTACCCTGGTGCTGTCGCAGCTTCAGGTGTGGACGACGCGCGCCGGCATGGCGGACACGGGGCGTCGTGCTCCGTGGAGGGCGCACCGGGATGGCGTCGGCGTCGGCGGCGTCCTTGAACGCGACGGGCCCCAGCCCCGCGGCGGCCCCCGCCCGTCGCGCGACGTCGCCGGCGCCGGCGCCGCTCCTCCTCCCGATGCCAGCACTACTTCTCCCGTGCTACCCATAGGCGGGATGGATGGCCAGTGTCGATGGAGTGAGCACGTGAGTCTCATATATATAGCTGCTCCAGAGGAAAATTATGCGTTTTGGCCCTGCAAAATTAGACGGGATTGCTAAAATTATGACACCATGCATATATTTTTCACTTAATTTTATCTTTTTATGTGATTACTCTCTTCCTATATTATATATATATATATAATATATATATCTTCTATATACTCTTTAAGTTGATAATAATAAATTATTTTTATTCTAATTCTTTTATACTCGTATATTAGAAAAAAATAACAATATGTAAATAATGTAATTTAATATGTAGTATATGTATAAGTTTTAAATTTACAATGTAAAAAAGAATCTTATCTCTACTAATTTGGGGTGAAAAATATGGGTCATAAACAAATATATAATATAGCTATCCCTAGATTTGTGATTAGCTTGTAATACGTGTGTGTCTATCGGCCACGACGGAGAAGATTAAGATGTAACAAAACCGTACATAGAGTTTTTGGCCATATCGCATGGGAGCCATATCCTGTACGTTCCAACAAGATAACGCATAGATATGATATATTGGCTATATCCGCAGATAGCCGGATTAATTCGTTATTGCAGACAAATTAAAACGGTAGCGAGCGTGAAAAACGGCGACAGTATTTAATTACTCCCTCCGTCCACTCGTATAAGAGATTTTAACATTTATTTGCACTGTTTGACCAATCGTCTTATTTAAATTTTTTTAAAAATTTTATTTATTTTATTGTGACTTATTTTATTATCTAAAGTATTTTAAGCCCAACTTTTCGTTTTTTATATTTGCACAAATTATTTAAATAAGACGAGTGGTCAAACATCACTATTTTTGTAGTGAATATCCTTTACTATATGACTTTATATGAGGACGGAAGTAGTAATTACTAGTGTTTCCTGGGCATAGCAGTATTATTTGAGTATTTCCACTAGCTGTTGCTAATGTGTAGTTGTGTACTGGAAGGCCACTGGCCAGATAAACCATCTTCATATTTTTCATTTTTATACTTAATTACTTAATTAACTAGAGGCCTGTTGATATTACATGTACTGTCAACTTGGATCTTGACCGTAGTGATCAAAATGGATGGACGAGATTAGCTGCAGTTTTTATTAACGTGCAGAAGATATCAGTCCAGCTGATCTCTATTCCTCATCCGCCGATATATTACAACTATAAAACATCATTTTTTTTTTGACCGCTACACTATTTATTTCTCAAGCAGCCAAAAGAAATAGTGCATGTGAAAATAGTTACACCTCAGAGTCATTGACCACCTATAAAAACCTTTTTTTTGGCAGGTCCACAAAAATTCGTTTTTGCGGGTGGCTTTCCTAAGGAAAGGCTTACAAATCATATTTTTCAGTAAAGATCCAGTGATTTTTACCTGTTGGTTCTCATAAAGGAAATCATCTAAAAATCCGATTTTCATGGGATGATCTCTTTAGAAAAATGCATTTAGGGGCCTTCTTAGATCGCATTGGAATGGCAAATGGCAAATGGCAAAAGTTTTGGTGGCAAAAAGATTTGACATTGCAAAAGTACTAGTTAGTATTTAGATGCATCTTAAAATTTTGCCATTTTAGCACTAAAAGAGAGAGAGAGAGAAAGAGAGAGGGTGTGGGTCCCGGAGCACTTTTTGGCAAAATTTGCTACCATGGACTAGCTGTTGGCAACTTTTTGACAAAGTTGACAAAGCACAATCACAGCACCTACGCTTTTGCGGTAATCTTAGATCGCCAACCACCTCAATTTAGCAAAAGCTAAACTAAGATGATTTTGATAAACTAAAAACGCGGCTAGCGGAGCCGATCTAGATAGAACGATAGATAACTACCCGTCTCGTGGGAAAAACGGAAGGTTTCAGGACAAACCTACAAAGAGGTGTCGCAACTCGCAACGGCGGCGGACCGGCGCAAATCGACTAAGATGGACAAACTAAACTAGAACTAGAAGCAAAAGTAAAAGAACTATTCGATTGATTGATAGTTGATTGATCTCTTACAATTGAACCGGCCTTGTCCCTTATATAGTGTTGGTCTTGCCCTTTACATGCCTCCTCCACGTCAACTCGGGCTAGAAACAGATGGAACACGAAACATGCCTTCCCAAGCAAGGAAACCGAGACCCGATGAAAAAGTCTGACTCGGACTCTGCCGGTCAGACCGGCCCACTAGCGCGGTCTGACCGGCCGACATACGGCGGTCAGACCGGCCCTCTCAGAGGAAAACTGACAGATCGTCCAAACTTTGCAATTTCCTATTTAATCCTAGGTGCCAAATTTGGGTGTAAACACTAGCAAATGCCAAATGCCAATTGCAACTTTTGCTACTAGTGTTTATATCTAAAATGGCAAAAAGTGCTCCAAAACGGCATAACTTTGCCATTTTGGAGGATCTAAACAGCCCTTAAAATAGGACCACACTAAATATTAAAAAAAAACTAACTCTTTAAAATGAAGTTGGATATGGTACACAAACTTTAAAAAAAGATAGAAATTTCATATAAGCGCTTTTGACGTAAACAAATTTTTTTATAAGATTCTACTAACTATTTTTGGTAATAAGACATACAGTTACTACTTTATTGAATATTTCTTTAGTATGGTTGATTCAATAAGAAGAAAGCTATGACATAAGTTAAAATCATACTAAAATAAAGTATTTTGAATTAATGTGAAAACCACACAACACACACCACACAACAACACACACACAACACACCACACCACACACACACACTATATATACTATATTTAAAACAGAATATTAGTTTTCCTCAGTTGGACTTAAAATGATTTATCCACATTTATTTAGAGATTAGCGGTTTTTCGGACGGACTAATTAATGAATCGCCCTTAAAGGCGGACTTCTGTAAGAGCCACCCTGACCTCATGGGAGAGTTGTGCTATGGCTAGATTATTAATGATCCCTAGTGGAAGGACCCCACAACAGCACCCGACCCTGCATGAGGCTACTCATGACGAGTAGGTAAGGACCCCCGCCCAGTGTTCTGCTTGAAGAGCCCTAGGATCTAGAATCCTAGTCGGTCTGAGCCCATGAAACAAATGGTACCCTGACCCATCCCATGGCAGGCGAGCCATGACCGGTCGCCATTCCACCGTACACGTTGCCTAACCTCCCTACGGCGTCATATGTGTTGAAATCTAGAATAGGTCCGATGCACTAGGGATGCCTCAATGGACCTAGATTCGATCACCAAAGCCACCAGAGCAATGGCTCGTGTGCCTCATCATTGAACGAAAGACTTCAATCGAAGTTCTAGTTGAAGGTTGTGCTGGAGGACGTGGCCACCTCGCCACACACTAAACCATATGTACCTTGGTAACCGTAGGTGCAAACAGGCAGCAATGCTAAAGCAGTGCAGGCCCCGACGGCCGGAGGGATGACCACCCCCTGGAGGGGTGAGGATGGTGAAGCCTACGATGTGTTAAAGGGCACTGGGTCAAGACACAAGTTAAGGTCGTGGCATAAGCAAAGCCACTAATGTACATACAACGTGCTAGCCAGAGGGGCAGAACTGTCTTTTTCTCATGGTTTCCCCCTCCATTAAGCCCAGGAATGATGAAATAATGACTGTGGTGTCCACTAGTAAATCACATGTCTTTTAGGAGTCCTAGAGCCATGTCACGCCTTTTAGGAGTTCGTTAGGAAATACCAGAAAATTTGACCGTCCTCTAGCAAATTTTTCCTATATATTATGTCGAATTGCAGAAGGTAAGAAAAAGGATAGTCTGGAGGCCAAACAGTAGGCAAGGCTAAGCCAGAGAGAAGGCTACATGAAGAGAAGTAAAAGAAACAGGGAACACAGAAAAAAAAAGAGAGCAAATTTCTCTAAACTACATGTACTTTGACAAAACTATCACAAAACTATATATTTAAGGTGTATCACAAAACTATAGATTTAGGACCAACTTTATCATAGAACTACAGATTTAAGGTGGAAGATCACCAAACTACACATTTAGTAATAATATTATCACAAAAGTACATGTTTTGCAACATGTTAAGTACAAAACTACAACATTTATCACTCTAACATAGCAGTAGTGGTAGGGATTTAAGTTGTAAAATATATAGTTTTGTGATAACTCTAGTATTAAATCTTTAGTTTTGTGATAGTTGGCCTCAAATCTTGTGTTAAATCTATAGTTTTGTGATACAGTGCCTTAAATTTGTAGTTTTATGATAATTTGATTGAAGTAACTATAGTTTTATGAAATTTACTAAAAAAAATTAACTAATCCCTACACCTTGGGCACACTCTTCGTTTTCCCCTCGGTGTAAGCGGCGAGCTCAGCCACTACAACGTTGTGACCCAACGAGGGCCCAATCCTCCGGGTGAGGTCGTTCATGTCACGATGCGGGGATGGTGTGCTGGAGCGCCCTACATTAGGATGGAGTACACCACGGGGTCTAAGCAAACGGAGGGGTCGATGTGCCTACACTCCTGGTGAAGCAACGACAATAAATGGGTGGTGGCCTATGAGCACCAAGCCTCGTAGGTGGCTATGACCACCAAGCCTCGTAGGTGGCTATGACCTTCTTGGTGAAGCCCCTACCTCATCGACCAGGTCATCTTGTCGGTGATGGGGGCATTGTCCTTTGGGACTGTAGGTCCTTTGATCCACAATCCACGAAGTCAGAGCCCAAAGCCCACGCAACCGCTAGGGCACATGCACGGCATTCTCATCTAGTGTGCGGGCATCAAGCGAACGAGTCTCCGACTCTCCCTTGGCCATGCTAATCTCCTAAGACAACGCCTCTTCTCCGGGGACAGGCGGGCCACCTTGGCATGAACATCCCACAACCATTTCTCCACCTATGACCGAGACACCTCCACCTGCAAGAGGGCCAGTTGCACCGTCACCATTTTGCCTCCACCTATGAGGCTGCACCACTGGCCTCCGCTGTACCTAAGGCTATAATCTCGTCCAGACGAAGCCTCTCCGCGTGTTGTGTTGCTGCATCACTTCCCCCACGCTTGATGGATGCTTTGACGACCACCATGGCCTGAGCGAAGGAGGAAGGCACTCTGATTACTCAAAACAAACCCAACAAGAAACAAGGACAGATGGACGCACCTACTAGGCCAACACACATTGCAGCTCCATTAGCTCCATTGATCTCATCATAGTAGCCAATACACGAGCGTCATCCCCAAGCAGGGAGGACCAGATCGGTGCCTCCACATCCAACCGGAGCGCCACCAAGTCTCTGGGACGCACGAGCCGCCCCATGATGGTAGGCAACGGATACCATGAGTGGATGATGGCCTCTGCATGGATGCCCTCTGGAGCTGCCTCCATGATATGCCCCCACAGAGGGCAATCACTTGCTCCGGAGTCAAATCAAGGACGCCATCCGCCTCCGATATCACCATATCAGTCGATATCTCCACTTGAGGTGGCAACGACGCCACCTCCTCTTCTCCAGTCCACCACGGCATCGAGGGCATTGTCTCAACTTCCGAAGAAGACGACTACGACCTGTACCCTGGAAAACCTACAATGAAGAAGGGGAAAATGAAGAGAGAGGCATGTCAGAGATAACAATATGGCCTCACGATAACAGGAAGGAAACGAGACCCTTACCTGTGAGGGCCACTTGCCAGGCCGTCTCGTTGGCCTCTATGGCAACCGCTACCGTTACCACCTTCGGTGCATGGATAGTGGAGACCGACGAACCGACCTCGATGATGTCATGATCGAAGGCTTTCACTGACGTCTCTGACAACAACAATGTTGGTCGCTTGGCCTGTAGAGGCACGCCCACAAAAGGAGGAGCCAAAGATTTGCTCCCTGCTTGGACCTCTTGGGAGCATGGACCACGTCCGCCCCGCGATGCCCCTTGCGCTTTCCATCCTTGTTGGTCTCCTCTAGCTCATGGAGAGAAGGCATGGCAAGGAGTGTAAGCCCAAACCTCTTGGCCACACTATTCCGTCAAACTGATGCATTCTTTCGAGCCAGGCGAGCGACCTTCTTCCTGGGTAGCGAACTCCCTAGTATCTTCTTGGCATCCGCGATCACCATTGTGACTAGGATAATGGTCTTAGAACGCTGCAGTGTGTACCGAAGGTCGGAATGGGGAGACAACAAGTGGAGCACTACTGCAAGGTAGAAATATTTAAGGGGTTATCAACTACGCGATGTGAAGGGGCCTAGGTCCTCCCATAGAGACTATTGGGTGCCCAATGTAAGGGAGTGATCCCATTGGCCCTTAGCCATGTGACCCCCAGCAAGCAGGACTCCTTGACTAGATCCCTCATCCTCTAGCGAGAGGAGATGCGGCGGAGGATGGTGTTCAGCGGAGCCCCCACTAAGTGTAATGCGTCCACATCCAGCTTCCACTAGTACCGTATGTCTTGACTGGTAAAGCAGAGCCCCGAGTCTGTCCCCCACCATTAGGTAGAATTAGCGCGAAGGTCACCTAGTGGCCTATCGGTCATTGGTAGCCCGTGAGGGAAAGTACTCCGCCATGCCTAGGTGGACCTAGAAATTGATTTAAAACAATTCAATGATTTCGTCACCCTGCCTTACATCACCTTATTAGGGTGACAACTAGCTAATTGGAGGGTGCCAAAGTGCTTCACGGAGCCTTGCCTGTTGTCCACCCACATGTTTCACTCATAGATGGCGATGTGAGCCATGGCGTTGGCTGTCAGTATTAGGAGCTCGACAACAAGGAAGAAGTCGAGCACACCCACCACCAACGAAGCCATGGTGGACTCGAAGCTCGCTGCACATAAGGCCTCAAGCACCACTATCTCATCATCCCGGGGGGGCCGGGGGGG
>CM020184.1:19888724-19911021 GCA_009805545.1 Oryza longistaminata | reverse complement strand
GGAGGGGGGGGAGGGGCGGGGGAGGCAGGCGTGTGCTTGGGGTGGGCAATGGATGTGGTGCGGCCCCACATCTGGGCGTGGTCAGTTAGGGCGCGGAGCTAGGAGGAAGGGGCCGGGCGGACGCTGGGTGAACGGCTAGGTGCGGGGGGAGGCGTGAAGGCGGGAGTCGGATCGGGGCGGGGAGGGGGTGGGAACAAAGTGACCAAACAAATACAGGGGGAGGTAGGGCATCGCTCGCAGCAAGTACGAGCGCGGGGGCGGTGGGAGGCGTGGGGGTGGGGTTAGGACGTAGGCTAAGGAGATTGGGAGAGAAAGATAGCCGTGGCAAGGGAGATCCCAATAGTATCGTGGGAGGGGCCATAACCGAGGCGGGTAGCGACGCGGTGTCACCTGATGATTGTTAGAGATGTCCAAGAAGATCAGCTTGTACTCAACCTGGGCCGAAATCCCCGTGGGGAGGGTAGACACAATGTCCGCGCCTGGCGATCCACAATGAAAGGGAAGCAGAGACAGGACCACCAAGAATATGACCTGGCAAGCAGGGACAGACAACCGGTGCGGTGGGGACAAAATTAATCAATCAAGATAGATCAAGCTGTCAAACGGACCATTGGGCCAATGCCGCGATCTCAGCATCTTCGGCTATCTTCGCCTCGCGCTAGCCGCAACATGGATTGGGAGTGGACCGCAGTGAAAGGGTTGCAACGAGTTCCTGCCCACCAGCCTAGATCATATTCAACTTCCACCAGCACCAATCTATGGAGTCTGGTTCCGTGAGAGAGAGAGTCGAGAATACAAGAAGAGGGTGGGGAGAGCAGAGCCTTTCCCTGTGGGAGTGCGCTGCCAGGAGAGACGACCCGTCTCGATGTTGCCGATGTGCCTCCCGTGATTGACGCCTCGCTCCGAAGCGACCGAATACGCCAGCGGGGAGTCATGGCTTGGACGATCCCGGCATGACCCTTGCCACCGGCGATCTGGCCACGCGAGGGTGGTTAGCAATCTGGAGTAAGGCATCGATGGGTCGAGAAGAGGCATCGCGGTGCTGGACTGGAGGAGAGATAGGTGTGTGCGGCAGCCGGCCAGGAACGAAGTGACCGGGACACGCCGAGTGGTTAGGAGGAAGAAGAAAATGAAGAGCAAAGTCTTTCCCCAATGGAGCTCGCTCTTATGGAGAAAGGACCGACCATCGACACTACCGCATGAGTCTCTAGATGCTAGAGCCAAGCCCACGCCTATCGGGTGGCGGATCCGCCGGCGGGATGGCGTGCCGCCGATCCGGTGGCCACGGCTCCCCTACACCTGGAAACCGCCCCGCCGCGAGAGGGAGGCGCGAAAGAGTATGCCTGGCGGCTGGCGTAAGAAGGAGGGGGCGTGAGGAGGAGGAGCGACGCGTCGGGTGTGGCTAGGAGAGCGAATGGGGCGGCTAGGGTTTCGGGGAGGGTTTAGATAAAAGTTTGTGATAAATAGCCCCAGTGGTTCATGTTCCGGCGCCATCCTATTTCCATAGATTTCTACTTCTATGTATGAATATTCAATATTTTGGATCCTTAAATGCCAAGAATTTTAAACCAAAAAAACTTATGGATTAGCATCTATTTCGAAATATCAAGCAAACTGCGAGGGCTTTTCTGAAAATTCTTTCCAAAGACGACGCGGAGGCACGATGGGCTCGCCGAAATCTCCACCGTTTTTCCACGCCGCGCTGGACGTGTTCGCGACACACAATAGGGGGTGCCGCGTCCACGGCCAGCGCCAAAACGCTGAGGGAAGAGCAGACCGGTGACTTTTAATACTAGATGTTATATCACATAGCTACCTATGGTGAGGAGAAGAAGTTATCATATTATCATTTATTGTTGAACATTCTTTCCATTGAAGATACGGCGTACCTACCTAGTTACCCGTTCATATTAATTTGGTCGTTTTCTTGTGGCGACCGGAGTCGCATCACATCTCTCGCGGTATTTATCTCCGACAAGATTATTTTTGGCATCACCTTCACCATCCGAGTATAGTGTATCGATAGATGGCCCCAGCCAGCCGAAATTGAAGGACAGTATTCTGTCCGTGAATTATCAACCAATAATATTAAGTACTGCCTGATATTATACGCATAGTCCTTTAAAACAACTAGGAAAGAGCCGCGCAGATCCGGGCCATCTTATTTAGTTTTGCATGCATTTATCTGGATAAATATGCTAAAGATGTCATGTTTTTATGCTGTAGATAAACTGGCTTTAATACTAGAAATGATTAAGAATGTCTCCAAGATTAAAAGAAAATCATCGTATCCCGATTACCGTATAAATCTCCAATTCACCCACAACTTATTATATTGTTTTAAAAGTTATGTTATCTATAAATAGATGAAACTGGATATTGTACCAATAAAATAAGGCCTAGAATACATCATTGGATACGACTTAAAATATCGACTACTTATCTAAGTTTGCATGTTTCACTTATTCGAATCCATATATAAATATTTTAAAATACCACTTGTATACGCAATAATAAAATTAATACGTTAAAATGAGAAAACATAAAATGCCCCCCTAAACGGCGTGAAGCCGATTCGTAGCCACCAAGACTTCTTTCCTGTTTGAGTTGAAAAGATGGTATCCCTCTCGATGTCTAGGTCGTACCCCTAAAGAAACCATTATCCAGGAGCATAATAATGTCTAATTTACTATCACAATCGCTCATGGAGAATTGTATTCGATATTGGGGTCACCCTCAACCACCATTCAGTGGGAGTATGCTCCTAAAGGAGAGTGTTGTAGCCATTGCATTTTTGTGCGGTTAAGTTGAAACCTACTAGTACTTAGGACATGTAGCAAACTCTATTGTTCATGCCTATACCTTTAGAGAAAGACACATTAAAGTGAACCGGTGATCAAAATAATAGTTGGGTTCAAGCTTTGAAATAGTGAGTGGTGTCACACTAATAGACACAAATTATTGTGTTAATCATCACTACTCAAATTTCATAGTATACAGCAGAGTACTCTATTTTGAAAAAAAAACGACGAGGTTCATTATTCGATGCTACATACTAAAAAAGGCTATACCACCACAACAATTCTCAGAATCACCGATAATTGGTTATAGTTGATAAATACTATAGTTAGCACCTGATTTGATTTCAATACCTATAAAGTATTTATGTTTTGAAAAACTCTTACAAAACTAATAATTTGTGGGAGAGACTTATAGTCACGTGCGTGGGGGGTTTGATCATACTTCATCAATTTGCTTAACATTGTTGAAATTCCTTGAAATATATCAGTGTAAGTTATACTAGCCATGACACTGATGTGCAGTTGTTGTTAAAAACGTATTTCGTAATAGCGAAAAACCATACAATATATGACTGATATGATGGATGAGAGGTGGTTTATAGTATAGCAAAGATCATGTAGGAAATAATTTTATTTTTATCACCACTCTATGTATCGTATGTTGCTCATCACTTAGGAGATATTAAACCATTTGGCCTACATTACATGTGGCATTAAATTTACCACTGACCCACATTCATACACATGTGGACCCACATGTCATTGAGATAGAGGTGTAAATAGTTATTTGCTAAATCAAAAGTCTAAAAATTGAAAATAAAATTTTTGATAAATTAATCCAATCAAATTGTTTTTTTATCATTTTTTACATTGTAGATTTTAAATTATTTGTATATTTATCAAGTATATTAGAAATCCTAAAAATAAATGTGAAACTATTTAAAAATTACCACAACATTAATGTATTAATGTTGGTCCAATGTGTCATGATGTATTTAGGTACCAAAATACCTCTATTAATACATAAATAATTTCTTTTAATTAAAGCATAGACTTAATTCACAAATTGAATTATAAATATAAATTAAACAATATAAATGTTAAAGACCATTATTTGAATTGAATTATATTATAATCTAGATTTGCTGGATATTTTGTGAAGTAAAATTTTATTTTACATTATAGAAACATTTGTTTAGAAAAACTCGATATCTTTTCCATTTACCGTACGTTTTTTTTTTGCCTTTATCTTTTATCCTAAGTACATGCGATATTTTCTTAGTAAGCCTCTAAATTTTTTTAACATACATACACTACTTAGCTTTTTGCAACATAAGATGACAGTAGATTTGACTTAATGTCCTAAGATAACAGGCCACCAATTAAATAAAAATTAATGATCGATTAGACAAAGTCACATGTGCCTACAAGAGTTGGTAGAAAATGGCACATAGATATAATTCTGACATATTAGTAAAAAATAGCTAATAAGCTCTGGAATTGCTGATTTTAATTTAAAAAAATCTACAGCGCTAAAGTGTATGCGTAGATCGTCTATAAAAAATTAATTGTTATTTTACAACACCAGATCACTTCTTATTGTAAATTCCTAGCATGTCGCATTCACACTCAGATTACTCTGTATGAAAAAACTGACTAAAAATTATCGATAATAAAATTATTGATGTACATGTAGCATGTAATTTGGAAAAAAGAAAAAAAATAGAATAGGATCTGAGGAGATAGCAATCAATCCGAGCTCGACGCCGAGGCAGTATCAGTGCTCCATGAAAATCCCACACACTAATATTGATTGCACACTGTATTGTGAATAGAAAAAAAGAAAGAGAGGGAGAAAAAATCCAAGAGGTGGATGGCATTCAGCTACAGCAAGCATAAGTACGTACAGTACGTACTGGAGTCGAAGAAAAGGTGTGAGAAGAGATTTAGTTTTGATTTTCCAACGGTTAAATATTCATGGTTGGTGTCCAAGCCACTTAAATGAAAACTTACAGTCAAATTTTTTCTTTTTCTCAGAAATTTAAATTTAAATATTAGGCCCATGTTGCGACTGATGAGCGTTTATAGAAGTTCTCACGTGTGCTTGAGAGGTTTGTAGAAAGTTTAAGATTTCATAATAATAGATAGTATGGGAGAGAACATTAGACAAAAATATTAGAGCTAGTTTTTTAGTGAAAAAATTGTTTTTTATCTTAATTTATTAGAGCGTTATAGGAGCATTTATTATTAGTGTCACATGTATATTAGCGTTGATAGGAAATTTGATGTACTTTACTGCTATAATAGATAGATTGAGTGTGGATATAAATTTAAGGACCAACCTGTGTAGAATATATTTAAAGTTAAAATAATATATGCTACTGTTAACTTTTTTATAGTTAAAAAGTATTTCCTTGTAATATTTGGTTCCACTAATTAAAAGCATATGGCGCATAGAACAGCATAAATCTTAAAATTAACTTATATTAGTAAAATTAAAAATAACAATAAAATAAAGAAGTGGTTTAATTGGAATTAGGAAGGAAAAAAGTAGATAGGACGAGGAGTCACATACGGACGAGGGAGATTATTATGTACTACCAACAGGAGGGAGATCGGAATGGAGAGAGGAATTGTTTTTATTAGATCATAATGGCTGATAATATTGGGGACCCACCAATTAAAGGAAATCGAACGATTAGAATTGTAGTGCCACTGGCGTTAGGAGCGATTTGAGGAAGCGACACCCATGGCGTCTAGGATCGTTTGTAGAATTCATGACTTTTAGATATATATTGATACGAGACATAAATCAAACTTGTTTAAATGAAAATATGTTTTACAAAGTTCATAGAAATCAGGGATATGTGTAGATCACAGTACACGTATTTGAGATGAAGTAAGTATTCATAATTTATCATTATTTGAACAGTTCTTTCCTTGAAATAGCGCTACCTTAGCTAGTTTACCCTCATTAATTTAGCGTCGTTTCTGCTGTGCGACCCGATCGATCACATCCTCGCGGTATTTATTTCCACAGATTTTTGGCATCACTGCACCCATCTCGAGGTATAATGATCCATCTAGAGGCCGCAGCCAGCGTCGGAATATTGGAAGACTAGTATTCTTCCAGTGATTCAATCAACCTAATATATTAATGTACTGCATATATACGGATGAGTGCCTTTTAAAGACAATGGGAAAGAGTTCTTGCGTATTTACTTCACAAGCATAGAGCTAAATTATTACTCCATCTCCTTCTGCTATCACAATAACAACAACACACTACCATCATAACTTTGGTGACAAAACATTATTAAAGCAAAGTAACAAGAACTGATGTATATATCCGACATTTTGACAAACAGCTAGAAAAAAACTCCCACAATTAGTTTGATATGACACTGAGTAGAAAAAACCAACTTTACAAAACGGGCCAAAATGATCTTTTTCAGACGGCCTCCCACTACCGACTTGGCTTAGCTCAAGCCTGGGAAAAATTACACGATTTTGCAAGCGAATTTAGCCCACGCCTGCAAAAAAATGATTTTCAGCAGCCCCCATTCTCCATGTTCGCAGACGTTATAACACATGCCTGCAAAAATGTTATCGTGCGAACAAAAAAAAAAGCCACCACTCCCTACCCACCACTGCGGCGCATCCCCTCTTCTGCCGCTAGGCCTAGCGGTCGCCCCTCCTGCAAAAGTCTGCGGACGCGGAAGGGAAGAAAGGGTAGGGGAGCCCACCCGCCGCCGCCCAAGGAGGGGGTCGCGCCGCTGCCTCCATGACGGACAAGGAAAACGACCACTGAGCAGCTACGAAGCAAGGGTGCGCCCTCGCGTCACCATCACCGATCCATCGTCCCACGCGTCGCGGGTCGTCCGGATCCGCCGCCACCCGATTGCATCGACGTCCGCCGGATCCCATCCCTCCCGCTCCGTAGTCGGATACACCACTCACGCACGTCCTGTTGCCAATCCCACCACCCCGCCAATCGAACTAGCACCACAGACCACGGAGCGCCACGGCTGCTCCCTTCCCCACCACCCCGCTGTAGCAGCACCCTCAGCGAAATCTGAGGAGAGGAGATGAGAAGAGAGAGTTGACTGAGAAAGGATCTTTATGTTTAGTTCCTCCCGCGTCTATTGAAACTGTCACCAAACAATTTTCGAGAGGCCAAACGCCTTAAGAAGGTCCCGCCTGCACAAATAAATATATTTTAGGTTCTTAAGCCGTCCGCCTACGAAACATGGATTCTTTCCCATTGCAGCACCTTCATATGGCATGTCTGGAAGATAATCTCAGTGAGTAAGATGGCGTATCTAGCCCCCTTCCTATCTGACAGGCGAACCGTTGATAAAATTTTCGTCCCCTAGAAAATATAAGGTACCTCATAGGGAAAAATTGTTTTCAAACAGAGGATGATTGGCCTATCTTTCATATATGACCGATGTGTTTTACATGTGGCACCGATCTTTTTTTATTTCAGTTTCAAAACACAGCATTATTACAGCTATATACTAGGGTCGTTTGACTTAAAAACAAGCTCTCACATCATGATCAGCTCATTGGTCTTACTATATGGTGAAAAAAAATAATTTAATAATTAAACTAGACAAATAATTAGTGTGGTAGAACTGCGCAATAAAAAAAATTGTAATCCAGATTCCCATAGCGATAAAAATGCATCTAAGCGACATGCAAAACTAAAACAAATAAGTAAATTAAAGAAAGTGGCATCCGGTTAGAATAAGAGTATATACAGATCATGCTTGAATCGAAGAAATTCCAGACAACTACTAACAAACGACAAAACTTAAATAAAATGAGATATGACCGATGTCGTTGGATACATTTAGGACTATTCAACATGCCTGCCTGATAACAGTGTTGCCCAAGAATCAGTGAATGTAGATCTAAACAAATAAATAACATAGCCAATTCAGCTAGTAGTTACTTATATTGCCACTCATGTCAAATATATATTTTGCACGCACTACTCCCTCCGCTAAAAAAATAAGAAATAAAAATCCTAATTACCAAATGTGTTGCCCAGCGCTGTGTTTCCCAACTCATCTAAATGTTTTTTTAACGGAGGCAAGTGTGTGTTCACATATGTGCCCCCCTTACAAATATTGATTGCTTGAAATTCCAGTGAAATTTTAAAATTTTTAAGCTATTAAAAAAAAAAAACTAAAAAACAAAAAAAAAAAAAAAAATATTTCAAATAGCTAATTTCAACACGAAAAAATTGGCACAATATATTGCCTTAATATCAATAATGATCAGTTTGTAAGCTTAAACTTATTAGGTTTTATAAAATAAATAATTGTAGTTAAAATATTATCCATACTAATATCTTCAACACGAAATTCAAATCAAGCAATTATGAACATATGACAATTGTAGTTAATAGGACACAACACGTCCAGATAATTAACTACCTCCACTTTACTCGGTCAGGAGAACTGGATTACTGAGCCATATAGGTGCGGAAAAAAAATTTTATTTGCGTTGTCATCATCGCCGAATATACGTACACACATTTGCAAGTATTAAACATAGTCTAATAATAAAACAATTACATATTCCGCCCCAGAGAAACTGCGAGACGAATTTATTAAAGTCTAATAAGCCGTTCATTAGCAAATGTACTGTAGCATCACATTGTCAAACATATTGTGTAATTAGACTCTAAAAGATCGTCTCACAATTTACACGCAAAGACTGTTGTAATTGGTTTTTTTCCACATGAATTACCTTTTGACGTGACAAACACAGAGGCCTGGAGGATCTGCTAACTCCAATGCGAGATCCAAAACTCGCCTTCGGTATGCTAGCGGATGCCAGTGAATTTGATCCTTGGAATTCTCTATCTCGATTCGGCCATCTCGATTCCTCCTTTACATCCGATCCTTGGATTAACAAATTGGCAGTATACAATTACCCTATGCATGTGTCCGAAACATCGATAGTAAATAGTAGCAAAAAGTTTGTTTTGGGAACTAAACCAGGCCTGAACATGGATCACTCAAGAATGTCTTTAATTTAAAACATACTAGCTACCTTCACCCCATAAGAAAACTAATATGACTAATATAGCTATAACCAAAATACAAAATATCCAGAATATTGTATTAATTAAGTTCATGTCTAATGTTAGATTATGTATTTTGATGAGATAGAGAGTAATTAGAATAAATAGTTGTTGCTGACATTCATCGCCAATCTGAATATCTACATATCAACCTTCTTTCTATAAAGCTAATCACCAACACCTAAGTCCTCAACATATAAGCATAGCCAATTATTAGTACTCCTGAAACCTAATGTAAACATGTCACGTCAGCCCTTATTAAGCATACAAAACTCAACATTCATACATATAGATAATTATATCTAAAATTATTTATTTTAAACGTTAAAACATACAACATCTAGAATCATCATTCTCAAACATTTTATAATAGTTTAATCCAAATTATTTCATATTTCTTCAAATAGCTAACATATATCCTTGCAGCATAGCACATGCATCATCAAACTAGTATTAAGGAATAGATACTCGATGACATATACCATTATAACATTAGGTTGGTTAAAATCTGAGCCTAACTATTAATTGATGCTTTTGATTGGATTGCGTTGTTGGCATTTCACTAAGACGTGAGTACTCCGAATCAAGTTTAGCATGAGGTCTGTACGGCCCGATGATCTCAATGAACATGCAAAAAGAACAAGTTTCGCATAGTGTTTCACACCCACATGTAAAATAATTTTTAGGCGGGTCTCTAAAGCGCCACCAAGAACAAATCAATTTTCGTAAACAACCTTGATAAGGTGACCAGCATGCAATATACCTTTTAGGCGAAAAAAATGAAAATCAAGCTTAGTGCTTTATAAGATCACACAAATCAGTGGATTCACAAACCATGAATTCTTTAAAAATACATAGATTCACAAATTCAGCAAGGGGTCACACGATCACCCCATTCACTTCACCGTCACCACTCAGCGCAATCCCGCTTCGGATAGTTGTGCCCTCGCTGACCATCGCAAGTCCCCGAACTAATCTAACAAAAGCACTACCCTACCTCCAGTCGATCATTGACGTTGTCGAGCCCCGCTGTATCTGCGCTGACCATCCCCTATGCCACCCAACCGCCGCCACCTCCGCTAGCCTTCGGGGATTGGTGCTCTCCTCAGTCGCCAACCAGCGCAGAGCCCCACCACCCCTGGACTCTGTGGCTCCTTTGTTGCCCACTCCTTTCCATCATTGCTCCTCTTCCTCCCACCGCGTTGCTCAGCCTGCCCTACTTTTATGCTGTTGTCGTCGAATCTAAGGTTGAGAATGAGGGAGGAGAGTGAGAAGGTGAGTGCTAGATCGAGGACATAGTCGATCTTGTTTTCTATTGGGGGGAAAGATCATGTGTCCTATACTCTTGCCGATTATGTGAACCCTCCTCATGATTTACACAATCGTATCTTCTATAATCCCCGCATGTTATAAAAGTCAAATGTTTACAGATAGGACCGTTTGCAAAAGTACAAGGTTTGTGGAGTCCTCTTTTAATCTACATATAAAAATCGGACTTTTGCAAAGCGGGACTAGAATCTATGTGATTCGACCTCCCGTTATTTTGATATTGTGGGATTTATGTTAGGAGAAACGTATTGTTCAGCGACTAATATCTTGCTCCAACTCATCTCCATCTAGATTTCTCAAACAATTATCTAATGAAAAATCTGAATTTCAACCATATGCCCTGTTCTCTTTTCTCTGATAAAAGTTGATAAATTTTGAACTCGTGGCATGCTTTTCAAAACTAATAAAAGAGCTGTATCGTGCGAAAACTTTTCTATATTGAAAGTTTGTTCCAGAATAATCATAATTAATCCATTTTTCAAGTTTATAATAATTAAAACTCAATTAACGCACGATAATACCACCACGTTGTTACGTGAAACACTATAATCCTTTATTTTTATTTTTACTTTCAGTTAGATTCAAAACACCCAACCTGGCCGTCACATGCATGCATCTATTAAATACGCATGAATGCCCCGTCTCCTTCCAACATGTATCCACCACATCAAAATTAGTAACGTAAAGATAAGTCGTAGTTATCCCATCGAAGGTAAAACGGAGATTGTTAATGGCGTCTCCGGCCACCTCTTCCGCAGTGCTCCTCGTCGGACGGTGCGCGTGGGTCGCCGCCGGGACTGCGGAACGCCATTCCTTGCACCATCACCAACCAGTGCCCACGTTAACTCCACGGTGTGAGCGGCGGCGACGCCGGTGGCGGCGCTTGGCCAGCTCAACCCGGGGGACCGTGGACCACGGACGGCCCGGCGGGACCAGCTCGCCCGCAGGTGTGGGGCCGGGACCGGCGCCAGCGTCAACGGCGCCGGCCCACCCGGCAGCTAGCCCACCGGCGACTGCGCCGGGGCGCTGTCGTGCACCCCTCTCCAGCCAGAAGCGCTATGACGTTGCGAGTTCATCGCTGGGCGGGCTCCGCCGGGCGCGCCAGGCAGCTGGATTCTACGACGTGTCGGTGATCGACGGGTTTCAACGTGGGTGATGAGCCTTCTCTGCAGCTCCGCGAGACGCTGACGTGCAGGGACACTGCTCCCGCCGACAACACCAAGCTGCCGCCACTGCAACGGCCTAAACAGCAACTACCAAGTCTCTCCTGCCATTAAGTCGAACGATGAAACTCATCTTGCCCTAGCTTAGCCTGGCTATAGATTATATATATGTCCATGAACGGTATACATATGTTCTATTACCAGTGTCATGATATATTAGTATTCATGGACAGTAGTATAAAAAGAGTTGGATTGAATAAAACGACCAGCCTTTGATCATCGATAAATAATCAGCATGACCGATACGCATGAAGGTGGGCATGAATATAAACAGAATATTACTCGACCCACGTGTACAATTGTTGATCTTTAACCTTTCCAAAACAGTGTTAAACTATATATTCTTTTGTTTTAGAAAAAACCTTAGAAGAGAACATAAAGATTCTTGTTCTAATTTAACAAAAAGAGACATGGCCCGTTTTTTAAAGAGGAAACCGGAGCCCCAAACAACATAAAGTTCACAGTTGAAGGAAACTGGGGCTACAGACTCACATGAAAACAATATAAGAAAACTTACGAACAGGCACAACTAGAGGATTAAACATAGGGGTCAATCGTTGCCAAAGCTCCAAAGAGCAGTCAGACTTCCTTTGATAAAAAAAAAAACATTAAACAATATGAAGTTGGAAATCGATTAATTGTAGTTCTCAAGGTTCATATATGAAGGCGCGGAGTAATAAATCTATACACTCCCTCGATCGCCATTATATAAGCGTATCATGCTCTGGACACACAACCAAGATTTATAACTGTCCTTCGCCCGATGCTTAATTCACCTCATGGATCATAGGCCTTAATGGTTAAAGTTAATGTTCGATACCAAAAAATTTCAAAAAAAAAATCATACTCATTTAATTAAAGTATTATATCCAATTTAGTCTGAAACCAGCGACCGTATATAGGACTCCCATGGTAACTTTTCCATAATTTTGTGTGAGTTACTTTCTAATTTATGTCATTTGCTAACCTCTAATATGTTCAATGGTAGGGCCTTCAAAATATCATGGTTGTCCTTTGCCTAACAGAATTCTGCAGCTTTCAGTAGTCAAAAGGTCTTAAAGAAACAGCATGTTTATAAGAAGGGAACAATGGCTAATTAATTAATCTACCTAGTGGCCTCTTTAGTATATTCTATATTGTGATTAGTGTGCAGCCCTCCACTTCATGAATGCAAGCATTTTTTTTAGATAATGACATATATGGCTTGTACTTAAGTGTGATACATCAACAATTGTATTTTGTCCTTACGGTCGTTTACGAATTTTATTAGTGCGCTGCCAGCCTCACACATCCAGTAGCGTGGATTCAGGAAAAGTTTGAGCCTGGGCAGAGAGTCTCTTTATAGAAAATTTTAAGATACAATATATCACAAAACTACATAAACTTTTTTTTTTTTCATATCACAAAGCTAGAGACTCTGAAAGTTTCATCAGGATAACAATGCTAGGATTGAAACTTTGTGACATGGAAATTTGTTATAAATTGTGATTTAAATATATAGGTTGCTGATGCTGTGGCATAATTGTACAGTTTTGTAATAAATTTGATGGTTTTGCTAAAGTATATATATAGTACCCTTGTGAAAATTGAGTTGTACATCCACATGTAATTTATAGCCAGCAATGAACATCAATGGCACAAGTACATCCGTATAATTATTTATAGATAAATAACGAACATCAACTCGACAACATACTATTAATTCACTCCATATAATTTAAAGAAAATAGTGTACATCAAATGCATGGCTGCTTGATATGCAAACTTTTATATCGAGAACGAGAGTTTTATTTCGATGAAATAATTGCACTGGTCTTCCTAGCATGATTAATTAGCAATCTTCATTTCAAGTGTTTGTGAAACCAGTCAAGCATTAACGCAAGTGCTTGCTCAGCTTTTTTGACCTCGAAAGGGTTGCTGGCGTTATACCTGCAAGCGAAGCCATGGTTCACTCCTTGAAAGACCTTGGCAAAATAATCAATCTGCAACAATAACTCATATATAAGAGGTTATTTAGTTATAAAACATAATATATTATTCCCGCAATCATAAAATATAAAAATATAAGGTACAAACCACCACTAACACGAAAACCAAGAAAAAAATATTATCACCTTCTCATTTGGATTACCTCAATATAATACGATGCATGCATCCAATGTGATTAAAGATCTTGGGGTGGAGGATTGAAAAAAACAAATTTAGGGAAGATGGAGATGATTGTTAACTACAACATAAAAAGGTATGATTTTGCCTTTTTATTTTGGAACGAAGGAAGTAATATGCAATGTTATAGCACTTATTCTTCCAAATTGGAGCTAGCATTCTTTCTCAAAAAAAAATGCAAATAGAGCTAGCAAGGTCTTTTAACATCTCATCATCAGTAAAAATTAATTCTCTTTTATGTTTACAGTTGCAATTTTTTTAGCATATTAAACACTGGTTCAGTTTCAGTTAGTGAGAGATAGCTTGTGTGTTTTGTACATGCAACTTGTATTTAGAAACTATTATTTTGCTTGTCGCTATTGACTATCATTTTTTCAGATTAATAACTTTTTAAAGATTAATGAAGTTAACTTATGTAGTTGTATTATGGCAGAACACACATCGTTAATATGTAATATAATTATTTTTGCAAATAAGATGAATGGTCAACGTCAAAAACTACTTCTTCCGTCCTAAAATAAACAAATATTAAATAGCACGAGCTTTTACCTATTCAACAAATCTGAACAATTGCCTGTTTAAATTCGTTGTAATAGGTAAAGACTTATTTTATCTAAGGTTTGTTTATTTTAGAACAAAGAGAGTAAATAGAATCCAGTAACAAGTATTTGAAGAGCGAGATGGAGTTTAGAAGTAAAAAACATGGATGTATTTGGGACCAACCGTCAATAAAATCAACAGGAACTCACCTGATCAGTTCTTTGACGCAAGGCATGAACAAACTGGTAAACTAATCTTGGTGGTGTAACTGTGTCATTCTGAGCTCCAAGGATCTCAATGGGCCATTTGACCTCTGTTAATTAATCAAGGAGAACTTGGAATAAGAAAACAATTATTAGCTATTTTCTATTGTAACAACGAACAGCGCAACAAAAGAAAGAAAGTTCACCTTTCATGTCATCAGCAGTCACCGCTGCAGGATGGGAGATGACAATTGCTTCAACCTCGTTAGTTTTTGCTACCTCCACTGCGAACTTCCCTGTCAGTAAAACAAATTTGTTTTCAGAGACTTCAATATGAATTAAATAACTGCTTGTTGAATATATGGGGTTAGGAATTATATATTCTGGAATTCCATATCAAAGATTTTGACCATTAAGTTCAGGATATTACAACTACATTTTCTTATATTGATTGATAGATGTGACTCACCGCCCCAACAGTAACCTCCAACTCCAACAATAGATTTCCCTTCCTTGCTTAGAGCAGCAAAGATTGGTTTAGCATCTTCAGCTGCTTTTACCTGCAAGATCAATTGAAAATGCTTGTCAATATTAATTATATATTCTTTCTTTAGAACTTTAATTTATTATCTTGAATCGTTTATAACTGTTTATATATTATCTTTTCTTAGAACTTTAACATATTATCTTTATAAGCATCCCGCATAAGTTACATTTTTGGGATAAAGTTTTGTTTTGTGGCTTTGTGCATATCCTTGGTGCAGCTGTCGAGTTTTCTTTTACTCTATCGTCTCAATCATATATCACGATTTCAAGGTAAAGTTACAGGGGAATATTAGATCAAATTAATTAATATGGTGAAATGAATTACCGGAGAATGAGCACTGAGCCATTCTGTACGGTTCTGGTCAAATGTGTAGGGTTGTCCATGGAACAAATCAGGCACAACGACGTAATATCCGGCTTGACCAACTTTGTCAGCTATTTTCCTGAAATTGTCAGCAACCTTATAATCAAACATCTGCTTTTACATTGTTTTCAAATGTAAAATTAAAATAAAGTACTGGCAGATAAACAGAGTTTCTGCAAGCCATGGAGAAATAGCTTGACGTACAACTTGGCAATGGAAGATCACATAATAAGTTCTGAATTAACATTGGGTTCACAATCTTACATATATTAATTGTCCCTAAGCAGATGTGCACACTATACAATGATGTACAATAGTATATGTGTCATGTAAAACATATTTTAGTTTAAGTAAGCACAATATGGAATTCTTATCATGGCGCATATACTCGCCCATTTTAAATTGCTGTCCAATTATATGTGCTATCTAAGTACTAGTTAAAGATATTAAACCATGATTACCACACTATTAAATGGTATATTTGAACCTCTTGGTATATTTATATTACTAGCAAATATGCCCGTGCGTTATAACGGGTGAAAAATTCTAATAACAATATATGCTTTTTGTCGACGGGGGATACCCGTAGACCGGATATAGAGGGTATTGGGGTACGCTGATACGAGGATCTACGTAGTACGACATCAAGCAAACAGGAAACAGGGATTATATTGGTTCAGGCCCCTTGATAGGTAATAGCTCTAATCCAGTGATATGGGATTATATAATGAGAATCACATATTAGAAAGGGAATAGTGGAACTCAATGATACCGACGAGATCGTAGTCGAGTTGGTTCAACTAAATCACCCGGCGACTTGGCTCCCGTAGGCTCCGGCTTTGTAGGCTGTGGTGGATGTGTTGGCGGTAAGATTCGATGTCTTAGGTCCTCCCGGGGTGGTCCTTTTTATACCGCAGGTCAGTTGGTCTCCAAGTAGAACTCAGAGACATCGGACCCCACACGATACAGTAACGACCCAGTTCTGTCCGAGTAGGACTCCTTCTATCTGTGGATTCCGTATCTATCTCGTGACGAATTTCCTTAACGTACATAGGAAATATCCGTATAGGCGCGGGTATACCGTATCAGTATACAACGTGTATCCAAGGGTAGAGGGTATACCTTATCCATAACCCTGACACTTTTCATGATAATCACTACTAAACGATAGATTTTCGTGGACGTTACCCCCTTTTATTTCCATGCAGTTCTTAAGTGGAACTGCACGGAAAAATAGGGGAACCGGGGCTGGGCTGTTGCCCGTATGGGAAAATCGATTTTCTCGTGCGGTCCTCCTAAACAGTCACTAATTCTCCTGCTATCTTTCGACTAACAAAAAGTCATCATTCAGGTAACAATTTGTACAGAAATCGACAAGTTGTATAGCACAATCTAGTTCCATATGCAATTCTGAAAGATCATTTAGATGTGCTACTACTCTGCTGTGTCCACAACAAAATTCTGTCCAAACCAAAAGGTGCAAATGAGCGCAACAATGTCCCAAATCACATATTCACAACAGTTGAGCATTCCAAAAGTTCAGTTACTTCAATCACCCACATGATAATCCTTAAACTATAGTACTATACCTGCCTCAAAATCAGTAATTGTTGGTCTGTGCCAACCCCATAAATCAGCAACTTCTATGTCTGATGTCCTTGACATTAGTGAACTGAACATAAAAATGCTCTACTAGCAATAGCATTCAACAACACATCTTAATAAAATCTTACCACAACAAACCTGCCCCCAAAGCTGGATTTCTTACTACTAAACGACAAACATTACTATCCCCAAAACCTAGAGTTGGTAAATTAACATCGAATCCGCCGGATCCACGCCTACAGCAACAAATCCAGCACGGGAAAGCGCACCGAGCAAGGCACAACGCAAGATCGACGGAGACGCGACATGGGAAAGGGAGGGACTAGGGGGGGTTCGGCAAAGTAGGGGAGGTGGGGAGGCATGGCGGGGTACCTTGCCGCCGAAGAGGAAGATCCCGGCGAGGCCGGCGGTGGCGACGCCGCCCCAGATGACGACGGTGGAGGAGAGCAGCGACCAGTTGCGGTAGATCATCGTCGCCGGCGGTCGTTTGCTCCGGGCGCCGCCGATCGGTCGATGGGAGATTGGAGACGACGAAGAGGGGAAAGAGGAATCGGACCAAGTAGGAGGAGGAAGAAAAGCTAGGCCCACCTATAGCCAGTGGAGGCGGTGGCAATGGAGCAGGTTGGGCCTGGGCCTGGGCCTGGGCCCCCGATAAGAAAACGGGGAGCCCAATCCCTGGCCCAACCTAGTGGGGTCCCCGTGGAGAAAGGCGAGGGGAAGGGATGAATCTCCACTGATACGTAGGGCCGCTGGGTGTGGGATTCATATGCCAGACACTCAAAGTCAGGCGGCAGTACTGCGAAGGACATGTTTCCGAAAAGAGTGGTGATGTTGACGGCGCCACTAACGGCGTGCGGCGGAGGCCGAACGGTCATTGAGGATTATTATTGCAGATAGTATAACAATATTTCTCAAAATAAGCAAATTTTGTAGTGGCAGATATCCAATTAATCCTTATCTAGTGTATACTTACATTGTTTACACCACTTGTACACATTTGTTTTTTAAGTTTACTTTTAAAAATATTTAATTTGTCCATATCAATCAAATAGTTTGATGAATAGAATTTGTTTCGAACGCTCTTGGGATAAGATTATGAATATTAGACTGGGCCACTAAAGGGGATTTTTTTTTCTTAATTAAGTTGCTAATCCATATCAATCAAATAGTTTGATGAATAGAATTTGTTTCAAACGCTCTTGGGATAAGATTATGAATATTAGACTGGGCCACTAAAGGGGATTTTTTTTTCTTAAGAGCTACTCCCTACTTCCCAAATTGATCATCATGTAATAGAAACCAAAATTTCTTAAATTGATCACGATATAACTGTATAGACACGAATTTCATCGGAATACAAGTAATGCAGTATGGTAGAATGTATGCATGCTATGGTGTAATTGGCATGGAGTTTTAATCGATGCATGCATTGTGGGAGAATGTGTGCATGATATCTTGATTGATGTGATTTAAATTGTCTTTAGTCTTGGTGTATAAACTTATATGATGATCAATTTGAGAAGGATGGAGTACTAGGAGCTGCCTCTCCTTTCGTTTTCCTATTTCAGATTACTGTGGATCCTTGCGGGTGGAATTGCTCCTCCACCCTCGACCTGCTAGCCTTGCGGGTTGAAAAACTCACATATGGTCCGGTCCTCTACTCTCAACAAATAAATTGATATCCATATATAGTAGCAAAAATGTTATTAACCGTTGGAAGCACACACTCGGCCCACACCCATGCACATAAAACTTTCAACTCAAAATTTATATTTTGAATGCTCTACCTAAATTTCAAAACTTTCAACTCAGTTTTTAAAATTTTCAACTAAAATATGAAAATTGTAACTTACTTTTGAAACTTTCAGCTCAAAATTTAAAACATTTAACTCGACTATTTATATTTTTATGATAGAAATTTACAAACAACGCTTAGCGCTAACCGTAGGAAAAAGAGTGTGTGTTTTGGGAATGCACGTGCACTAATTAACAATCCTCATATAGGCCGTTGTGAAACTGGCCCAATGCATACAAAGGCACATGTGAAGGACAACTAAAAGTTGGTTATTATTGAGTTTTAACACCCTAAACATGAAATTTAGCAAAAAACCGAACGACTAAATATAAACCAAAGATACTAAAATTGTCGACGAGTGATACTCGTAGACCGGATGATTAGGGTATTAGGATACGTTGGAAGAAGGATCTACGTAATACGACATCAAGCAAACAGAAGACAAGGATTATACTGGGTCAGGCCCCTTATCAGGTAATAGCCCTAGTCCAGTTTATATGAGATTAATGATGAAAAACCACATGGTACAATGGAAGTAGACGAACTCGATGATACCGATTGAAAGTGCATTAATCCCCCTAGTGGGTTTTGGTGATTAATGACAAATGTGGTTAAGGGACTAATGAGTTCATTGAGTTACTTTCAGGTGCATTAGTCCAAGGTGTGGAAGATGGATGCTTGGAGACCCCCAAAAAGTACAAAATCAAAGCGGACTGGAACTCGAGAAGTGCATAGGATAGTTTATCTTTTGAAATCGAGTTTTTAAGAAAAACCGTACTATTAAGAGGGGTTCCAGGTGATGCTCTGAGATATGCCAAGTGCTCTTAGTATGAACCAAGTGTCAAGTTTCCCTAGGAGTCATTTTTGCAAATACTCCATTTGTCCAAAAGTGCAAGTCCGGAACTTCCTGTCTTCCAGGTCCGGAAGTTCCGGTCTTGTGAAAAAGATTTTCCTAAGTGTAGTCCGGAAGTTCCTGTCTTCCAGGTCCGGAACTTCTTGTCTTGTTTCCAGTTCAAAATTGTGAGTAACGGCTAGATGACGTCACCTAGCCGTTATACATAACCAGCTCGTTTCCAGCTCATTCTTTGGCCATTCCACTTTCACTTTTCGACCCTAGAGCTGTTGCTAGCCTCTCCCAAGTGTTTCTTGCCTTCTCCACTCAATCTAGAGCCTAATTCTTGTGAGAAAGAGAGATTGAGAGGGAGAGAGGAAGATTTGGAGATGTGTAAAGACTAGGATCTTGGGTGAGCACTTGGAATATCTCGTGGGCTGTCATCTCGGTGCTTATTACTCTTGGAGATGACCTCCTAGACGGTTAGGTGTCGCCCGCGAGAATCCGTTGCATATTGTGGATGTCCCGGGTAAGTTTGTGAAGGATCTCCTCTCCTCCGAAAGGAAACGAGGTAAGTTAATGAAGTTCTGGTGCTGAGATTCTAGAGTTTTTCCAAGTAGAGTAACCCACACTTGTGGCGGATTTCTAAAAGTAGGTTGAGTTGGATCTTGGTGGTCACTCAATTCTAGAAATTTGCCTAGGGGTGTTTGGGGTTGAAGGCTGTGGATTTCCTCTAGGGTTTTTGCACAAGTGAGGCAAGGGGTTAATCGAGACCCAGCTCTTTGGAGCTCCTCAACGGAGAGTAGGATCGCAAGATCCGAACTTCGGGAAAAAATCGCTCTTGTCTATTTTTGTGATGTTTCTGTGGATGTTTCTGTGATCTATCCTCTGCTTAGTATACCTGTTCACCATCTTGATGAGGAGTTTGTTGATCCTTTTGCTGCTTATGAGTTTGCTCGAGACATTGCTAGTGGTGGGGGTCCCTCTGGCACTTCTCGTTTCTTCAATGAGGAGTCCTCTCACTCCGAGGAGAGCAGTGATGATGAGGAGTCAGATGCGCCTACAGAGAATGTTCCTACAGATCCCGATGAGGCAGTGGACGCCGCCGGGCAAGACATCGACTCTCCTCACTCCGGCGACACTGAGATCATTCCTTCTGATGGCGATGATGATGAGGCTTGATCCTCTTCTTCCCTTGTGATTTTGTCTCTTTTTGGTGCCTTGATGCCAAAGGGGGACAAAATTGCAATCGAAGAGGGTCAAAAGTTTGTTTTTGATGGTTGCTGCCTGCTCTGTCTGTTCAATCCGGAAGTTCCGGATCCTCTTATCCGGAAGTTCCGGACCTGGCAGCTCCGTCGCATTATTGTCGCCAACTTATCCGGAAGTTCCGGTATCTTATGCGGAAGTTCCGGACCTAGCAATCCTTTGCCCCTTTTCTTAAGAACTTATGGACATGTTATTTTTTTTCTGGTGGTGTGGATGTAATGACTGTTTAGATGCTGTTTAGATGCTCGTAGCTGCTCTTTATATCTATTGCACTTCATTTATGCTATGAGTGTCTTATTTGTTGTTTGTGATGTGATGTTGATTTTATCCTTTTTGAGTGCTTTCCATGTCATATCTTTTGCACATCATGTCTTCTTTTACTGCCTTTTTGCATCCCACGAATGGGTAGAGATGAACGAAACACTCCTCGGTTGCTCCCTTATACATATGCATATGAGTTTCACTCATATCTTCCATATGCATACACTAAGGGGGAGTTTCATTCACCTCTAAACATTTAAAACAAAATTTATATCAATCTTTTGTAAGCTTTAACCATGTTGTCATCAATCACCAAAAAGGGGGAGATTGAAAGTGCATTAATCCCCCAAGTGGGTTTTGGTGATTAATGACAAATGTGGTTAAAGGACTAATGAGTTTATTGAGCTACTTTCAGATGCATTAGTCCAAGGTGTGGAAGATGGATGCTTGGAGACCCCCTCAAAAGTATAAAATCAAGCGGACCGGAACTCGAGAAGTGCATAGGATAGTTTATTTATTGCAATCGAGTTTTTAGGAAAAACCGTACTATTAAGAGGGGTTCCAGGTGATGCTCTGAGATATGTCAAGTGCTCTTAGTGTGAACCTAGTGTCAAAGTTTCCCTAGGATTCCTTTTTACAAATTCTCCTTCTGTCCAAAAATGCAAGTCCAGAACTTCCTGTCTTCCAGGTCCGGAAGTTCCGGTCTTGTGAAAAAGTTTTTCCTAAGTGTAGTCCGGAAGTTCCGGTCTTCCAGGTCCAGAACTTCCTGTCTAGTTTCCAGTTCAAATTTGTGAGTAACGACTAGATGACGTCACCTAGCCGTTATACATATACAGCTCGTTTCCAGCTCGTTCCTTGACCATTCCACTTTCACTTTTCAAACCTAGAGCTATTGCTAGCCTCTCCCAAGGGTTTCTTACCTTCTCCACTCAATCTAGAGCCTAATTCTTGAGTGAATGAGAGATTGAGAGGGAGAGAAGAAGATTTGGAGATGTGTGAAGACTAGGATCTTGGGTGAGCACTTGGAATATCTCATGGGCTGTCATCTCGGTGCTTATTACTCTTGGAGATGATCTCTTAGACGGTTAGGTGTCGCCCGCGAGAATCCGTTGCATATTGTGGATGTCCCGGGTAAGTTTGTGAAGGATTTCCTCTCCTCCGAAAGGGAACGAGGTAAGTTAGTGAAGTTCTTGTGCTGAGATTCTAGAGGCTTTCCAAGTAGAGCAACCCACACTTGTGGTGGATTTCTAGAAGTTGGTTGAGTTGGAT
>CM020184.1:19868635-19880773 GCA_009805545.1 Oryza longistaminata | reverse complement strand
TATTCATTAATGGTAATTGTGATAATTAATTTGACTCCTGGTTTGGAATGGTATATTCCTGGTTTGGAGGTTTGGTTTGTTCAACCGGGGTTGGTTGTTTATATGAGGTTGGGCCTATGCAACATGGGTGTGTTGTATGGTGTTATTTAGTATTGATTAATTACTCAATTGTTTTACTATTCTCTTAAATATTTATTAAATGCTGTTTATGCAAATGAGCTATATTATGCCATCCTTTGTTATCCTGTGCACTTGCATATTTGCTGTGTGGCTTGTTGAGTATGTCATATGCTCATTCTTGCAATATTCAATCATCAGAAGAGGAGTATCTCAGCGAAGGTGATGATCTGGAGGATTAAGCTTGTTCTTGGTTAAGATGCCTGTGGAGTGGAGTCGCCATAGCTGTTCCGTAGTTTGCTTTGGTTTTTTTTCCCGCTGCGTAGAATGTTATTCTTTGAGAGGAACTATCCACCTCTGTAATAATTTATTATTCGCGAATATTGAATAGTTATTTATTTGTACTCTATTATCAATTTGTTATTGTGTGCCTCGGCTGATTCCTGGACGAGGGTTTAACACACATGTAAGCGTTTGGAATTTTGGATAGAAATTCCGGGCGTGACACACCGCTAGCTGGCGGTTGTTCTGGCTGTACTTCGGCAGCGGCCTCCTCGAACGCGTTACTGAGATTAGCCACTGACTCCCGTAGTCGTTCTGTCCACCGTGCGAGATAATCGTATTGCGTTGATGGCCCCGATGTGCTGGGCCGGTGTAACCACTTGATTCTCCGCTTCCGCGTCAGCGTGCGCAGACGTGCTGGTCCCACCGATAGCATACACATCGCGTGGTGTACTCGTCGATAGTGAGCCCTGGTCTTTGAGCAAGTGTAGAACTGACGGCTCGTGGGTATCGATGTCGATTACCCCAACGAATCGGTCTGAGATAATTGTCACCCCTTGTTCCATGTCCGCGCATCTAAGAGAGATTTGCGGCTGCTGGACCTTAGGAGGCGACGTCTTCATGGCGCTGAGAAGAACCTTGTAGCTTGAGAGGTCGTGATTCTTTGTCTTGTGAATAGGACAATAGACATCACGAGTTGGAGAAGTACGTTGAATTCCACGCTCTTTGCAAGCACGGATCTCAGCTTGTACGTCGAGAAAAACCCAGCAAGCTTGCAAGGTGTGTTTCCTGGTTTTGTGGATAGGACACCAGGACCTTGTTGCCTTGGAAGTTGTCCTTGTCGGCTCGTGATTCTCGTCGGAAGGACAAGATTTGGCCGCACTAGGATCCTTCTCAGGCTCGGATGTCGTCGATGTTCCGTTCTCCACTTCTGTGGAAGGATCCTTCGACATGGAGTTGCCCAGGGTTGTAACGACAGCGTTCTCGCTTCCGGTCATTGATGGACCAGTCGAGATTGGCACCGTGGTGTAAACCGGGAAGACGATTTCGCCGACTTGAGTCAACACCAGCATTGTTGAAGTAGAAACTCCTCGGTTGATGCCGGGGTTGACGCTGTTATCTACGAAGCTTGATGACATAGTAGTAGAACCTTGAGTACCAAGTTCCTCTACCTAGCGCGCCACTGTCGATGGAGATACCCGTAGACCGGATATAGACGGTATTGGGGTACACTGGTACGAGGATCTACGTAGTACGACATCAAGCAAACAGGGAACAAGGATTATACTGGTTCAGGCCCCTTGATTGGTAATCCCTAATCCAGTTGATATGAAATTATATAATGGAAACCACAGATTACAGAGGGAATAGCAGAACTCGATGATACCGACGAGACCGTAGTCGAGTTGGTTCGACTAGATCACCCGACGACTTAGCTCCTGTAGGCTCTGAGTTCGTAGGCTGTGGTGGTTGTGTTGGCGGTGAGATTCGATGCCTTAGGTCCTCCCGGGGGGTCCCTTTTATACCGCAGGTCAGTTGATCTCCAAGTAGAACTCGGAGACATTGGACCCCACACGATACAGTAACGACCCAGTTCTGTCCGAGTAGGACTCCTTCCATCTGTGGACTCCGTGATGAATTTCCTTAACGTGTACAGCAAAGCAACTAGCTTCAAGGAAGAAGAGGCGAGAGGAAGGGACGTGGTGCTAGGTGGCAGCAGAGGTAGGGGTTCGGGGTGGGGGGGGCGAGGCGGACGCCACGGCGGTCGGAGGTCAGCGTCGCCTCGTTTGCGCCGGTGCACCGGAGTCGCTGACGTGCCCCACTGCCGACGGCCCCACCGGACAGCACAGGACAGCCGAGGCGCGACTCGCGCATTCTTGCCTCGCGTGCCGGCTTGCGCCGCGCTGCCTCCTCGGCCGGAATCGCCCCTCGCTCCTTCGCCGTTGGAGAGGGGGCGACGACGGGCGCCGCCTCACGTGTGCCACTATCCGCCACCTGCATGCCTGCTTTGCATTGTACCGTAACACGGCCTGTGTGTGCACCACCGAGTTGTATGTGGCATACATCCTTGTGAGCCCCTCAGGCTTGTCCTCCACGGGAGCAGCGAGGGTGGTGACGACGGTGATAGAGGGATCGCTCATGACGGCGCGTGGGACAAACCTAGCTTGATGTACTCGATGGAGTCAATGTGCTGTCAACTTGTGGGTGGTGCGGCGACACGGAGAGGACATAGGGCGTGACGAGTGCGGATGTGATGACGGTGCCGCCATCGAGCACGGAGGGAAAGGGAATATTGAAGGGGTGCTTCTGGGTGAGGAAGTGGAGCATCTCGTCCTTCAAGCAGCCTAGAGCGGCCTCGGCGACGTTGTGTGCGGCCTACGGCTCCGCCAGGGTGGTAGCGATCTTTTACGAACTAGTGGGGGAATTGGTTCAAACTAGGAATGCAAGCCGGTCGACCCGCAAAACTACTTATATGTTAAATAAAGGGTAATCCGCAGGTTTTCACGTTATGGCTCAGCTTGCCACGTCGTAGAGATGCAAGTGGATCAACCCATAAACCCATTTATATATCAAATTAATAGGTAACCCACGAATCAACCCGCAGGTTACTTACTTATTTTGCCTATAAGCGGATTTGTGGGTTGGCCCGCTTGCATCCCTAGTTCGAACAGGTTAGGGGCAAGGAACAGTGTAAGAAACAAAGGAGAAGACTTGGGAGAGGGGAGATAGTTTCGGATTGAGTGATTTTAAGTATTTAAAAGTTGCCCGGCTTCTAGAGCACAGGAGTACTTATAGATTCGTACACCCTGGCCTAACTTACTTACACCCATTCTGGCCCAATTACTCGAGAGTTGGGCCGCTTCAACCGACCGCCACGGCCAATACTTTTGACTGGGTTTGTCTCCAGTTTGGTATCCTTGGTAGTAATAGCAGTTGTAACATTCGTCTCCCCTTCAGAACCAGCTTGTCCCCAAGCAGGTGCACCCGGGAAACGATGGTGCAAAGCCGCTGCATATTCGCAAGTCGCTTCATCATACGTGGCTCCCAATCAATGCACCTTGATTTGTTCCGGCACCGCTACTCCTCGCTTGCAACGCCGACATGCCTGAACTTGAACTGGAATAGGATCTTCATTTGCCATTGTAGGAGGAAGACGAACAGTAGAAAGGTCTCCAAAAGACAAAGCCTTGCAAAGCTACGAGACATGGACCATCAGGTGCATGAAGCAAGATGCAGGCAGCTGGAGACGATACGCTACTGATCCCACTCTGGCTGTCACCTGAAATGTGCCAAAATAACGAAATGCTAATTTATGGTTAGTGTGCACTGCCACTGATGATTGAGCATAGGGTTGGGCCTTGAGGAACAACCAATCGCCCACAACAAACACATGATCAGAGAGTAAAAAGGTCTCCAAAAGACAAAGCCTTGCAAAGCTGCGAGACATGGACCATCAGGTGGATGAAGCAAGATGCAGGCAGCTGGAGATGATACGCTACTGATCCCACTCTGGGTGTCACCTGAAATATTCCAAAATAACGAAATGCTAATTCATGGTTAGTTTGCACTGCCACTGATGATTGAGCATAGGGTTGGGCCTTGAGGAACAACAAATCGCCCACAACAAACACATGATCAGAGTGTCTTATCAGCTTGCACTTTCATCCTCTACTGAGTGCAATTCAAATGTTGACGCAGCAAGCTAGTCACTACACTCCTTTCTTTCATCCACTCCTCTAGATTAGGTACTGCACAAGATGAGATATCTAGGACCCAAAATGGCGAGGTGGATGTCCATACAGCACCTAAAACGGCGAAGTACCAAACACAGATGGCCTGTTCGGCTGGCAGGTATAGCAGCTGCTTGCAGCCAGCCGTGGCCAGCTGCTGCTTCTTTTTGTGCTTGCTTCACTGTTGCTACAGGCTGCAGCCCTTGTAGCCGAACAGACCCAGAAAGATGGGTTGTGTTATACCAAAATTCCGCTAATGCCAACCATCGATACCACCTCTTCGGGCAAGCATGCACAAAGCAGCGCAAAAAGGTTTCCAAGCATTGATTGACCTGCTCAGTTTACCTATCCATTTGCGCATGATACGCCGAGCTCATCCTCTATTGAGTATCTTTTAGCCTGAACAACTCAGTCCAGAGGGTACTTGTAAAAATACAGTCCCGATCCGACACCAGTGATTGAGGTAACCCATGAAGCTTGTAGACATTGGATAGATACACCATTGGAACATCAAAAGCTGTAAAGGGGTGAGCTAAGGCAATGAAGTGAGAATACCACGAAAATTATCCACCACCACAAGTATGCAACCGTATCCGAAAGACGGAGGCAAGCCTTCTATAAAATCCAGTGATAGCATCTGCCACGTATGTTTTGCGACCAGCAAAGGTTGGAGTAGACCTGGATAGTGCACTTGTTCGGCTTTAGCTTGTTTACACATAGCACAATCTTCCACAAAGGAGCGAACTATTTTCATCAACCCATGCCAAGCAAACAATTTGCACACCCAGCTGTATGCTACTTGTATACCAGAATGAACCCCCCCCCACACACAAACACACACCTGCATGCAAAGTCTGTAACACCCGTTAATGCAATGCCAGATTACTGCCCAACCAAATGCGCCCATGAAAATGCAATATGCTTTCTGACAGAGTGTAACTCGGTAAGGAATCTGGTTTCACTACCAATTGCGAAATTAATTTCGATGTGATAGGATCCTGAGTAACCTGCTTGCACCTCATCCAACCAAGCTAGCACACAAACAAAAATAGCAGCCAATTGCAAGGGGTCACAGTTTGACTGGTCACAGCATGATAATGCATCCACTGCATGATTCTCCAACCCTTTTCTTATAAACCAATTTGTACAACAAGCCCAATAACTTAGTCATTGCTTTTTGTTACCAAGGAGTAGCCAAACTTCGATACCCCAAATGAATCATACTTCATTGATCAGTACGGATGATAAATTCTCCAAATTGCAAGTACGACCTCCACCGATCCACTGCCAACAGTAACTCATGACATTCCTTTTCATAGGTAGACAAATCTCTATTCCTTGGTCCCAATGCTTTACTAAGAAATGCCAGAGGATGCCCTTCCTGCATGAGCACAACACCAACACCGCGATCAGAAGCATCCGTCTCAAGGATAAAAGTCTTTGTAAAGCGGGCAAAAGCCAAGACCGGTGCAGAGGTTAAAGCCAATTTCAAAGGCTCAAATGACGTCTGATGTTTAGTTGTCAATAAGAAAACTGTATGCTTTTTCAAGTGATCTGTCAAGGGTCGACTAATAATGCTGAAGTGTCTGACAAACTGGTGATAATAACCTGCGAGCCCAAGAAATCCACTTACTTCCTTGACATTAGATGGTACCGTCCAATTTATCACCGCCTAAATGTTCTTGGGGTCGGTTGAAACTCCTTCCCCACTAATCACATGCCCCAAGTAATCAAGCGAGATTGAGCGAAAGAGCATTCGGAGTGCTTTACTTTTAATTGATGTTCTAATAGTAACTACAGCACCTGACACAACAGAACGACATGATCCTCCAAATTGCTGCTATATACCAGAATACCGTCAATGAAGGCTAACACTCCCTTGCGCAGAAGTGGAGCTAAGATAGTGTTCATAAGCCCTTGGAAAGTTGTTGGTGCCCCAGTCAGACCATAAGACATCACCTTGAACTCAAAGTGACCATGATAAGTTTTAAACGTTGTTTTTGTTTATCTTCAGGTCTCATCCGAATCTGATGATAGCTCGCCCTGAGATCCAAACTGGCGAAGAGAGATGCCCCTACCATTTCGTCCAACAATTCATCAATAATTGGCAATGGATAACGATTCTTGACCGTGATTGCATTGAGATGACGGTAATCAATGCAAAATCTCCAAGTGGGATCCTTCTTTTGCACCAACAAAACTAGGGAAGAGAAAGGACTAGAGCTCGGCTGAATTACTCCTTCAGCAAATATTTCAGCAACCTGATGCTTAATATCATCCTTCAGAGCCGGATTGTACCGGTAAGGCCGTAAATTAACCAACTACTAGGCTCCTAGTAGTAGAGGAATTGAGTGGTCAAAAGGACAAACTAGAGGCAAACCTTTTGGTTCATCGAACACTGCTGCAAACTCTTGTAACAACTGTTGAATTTTTGGGGAATCAATAACCTCTACTGAACACAGGTCAGCCACACACAATTCAACAGTACGAATGATGGCATCATGATGAAATAAACCTTTGAGGTGTACAACTGACATCAGAGGACAATCAGATATGTTGGGCACCACACATGTGAAGCACACGGTCTTATCACCCTGTTTGAAAGTTAGAGACTTGCCCTTCCAATCCACTTCCATTGGACTATGATCTCCCAACCAATCCATGCCCAATATCACATCATAACACCCCAGATATAGCACCTTCAATGTGATCACACACAGGATACTCCTTGAACCCACCAACAACAGTCTTTGATTTCCTTAGTACAACAATAGATACCACCATCTACCACTCATACGCGAATAGGATTTTCTGTTGACTGAACACCCCCCCAGTTTTAAAGCCAACACTCAGATATACAACTCTACGAGCTTCTGGAAACAACCAACATAAGTACTTCATGCTACTGAATAATACCCTGCAACCTCAAAGTTCCAGATGCCTCGGTACCCTGAACTTCTTCCATGGATAACTAACAGAGTTCACCACACACATGTTCTTGTTCATCATCCGACACATTAGGTCCTACGTCAGTTGCTTCCTCACTCTGCTCAAACAACATTTCCATAAGCTCCTGCACAACATGCAGTTGAACCGTAGGGCCACACTTATGTTCTCAATTCAACCTATCACCACAAGTATGAAAAAAACCCTTAGCACGACGATATGCTCGCAATGCTGCCACCTTATCTTCCACAATCGGTGGTCGTTGGTCATCTGCTTGGCATCAATCATCCGCCCGGCCCCCCAAACCCCCAATTTTGGCAGCCCGTGCCAATTTGGTGGCCGTCAGTGTTCCGGGTCTTTCACCCACCCGAGCTCCTGCTCCAAACTCTACACGACGTGTATCTCGCCAAGCAGACTCCAACACTTCCTCCTGTAAACAAGCCAGTTCCACAGCAGTATCCAAATCACATGGCCGATACAGCACTACGACCGCTCGAATTTCAGCACGCAACCTATACATAAACCGAGTAATGAAAAATACTGTGGTCCACGACAAATGATGCGTATGCAATTTATGCATGAGTTTGCTATACTTCTCTACATAACCTGCCATTGAACCCACCTATATAAACTTATTGAACTGTCGAATCAACTTTTGTAATTCCTCTCCACCAAAATTCACACACACTGCTTCCACAAACTCTCCCCAATCAGCATACCCACATGAGCGTTGGATGATTGAAATCACAGCAGCACACTACCCAAAAATTGCAGCGACGCCACACTCATCCACAGCTCTGGATGCAACCCACACATACGAAAATAGGTCTCACATTTCAATTTCAAAGCTCAAGGCCCCACCCATCAAACTGCGGGCATCAACGCGAGCAGCAATCCCATTCACAAGATGACTCAACACTCTCCTAGATGTCTCACCCAATTCAAATTGCGGAGGAGCGGAGAAGGGGGAATGGTACACACCCTTGACCGGGAGACATAGGAGAGAAATTCTCCCCAATTGCCTTTCCCCAGAAATTCATTGCATCGCGATGGCCAACTAGCCCATGATCGATGTCACCGTTGTTGAGGTGCTCCTCCTCCTTGATCTCCATCAGCTGCGTCCCAGTAGGAGTCAGAAGTAGAGGTGGTAGATCCGTTGGCCTCATCAACAGCACTGGATTTTGCACGATTTGTTGGACTTGCTGCCACAGCTTGCCCATCTCCTCGCGTAGATCCGCGACCGCATTATCCATCGCTGGCTTCCACCCCATCAACTCCACCACTATTGGCTTGATCTCCACCAACGAATCTATGGCCGCCTGGATCGAGGGGTTCTAAGTTTGAATCGCCGTCATCGCCGCCGTCAAATCCACCAGTTGTCGCTCCATTCCCTGGACTTTGAGTTGCGCACGCGAGGTGTAGCGTGGCTTGTCGAGGTACTCCAGATTCATTGGCTCTGATACCTATTTGTTCCGAACTAGTGAGGGAATTGGTTCGAATAGGTTGGGGCAAGGAATAGAGTAAGAAACAGTGGAGAAGACTTGTGAGAGGGGAAGATAGTTTGGGATTGAGTGATTTCAAGTTTTCAAAAGTTGCCCGGCCTAGGTTACACCAATTCTGGCCCAATTACATGAGAGTTTAGCCACTTCAACCAACCTCCACGGCCAATACTTTTGACTTGGTTTGCCGCTAGTGAGGTATCCTTGGTAGTAGTAGAAGTTGTAACACGACCTCGGCCATGAGGTCCGAGAAGGACTTGTGCGTGGCGGGGTTGATGCCCATCCTGGACAGCTTCTTCTTCAGCTTCATGTTTCAGTGGTTCTTCATGTTGTTGCCCATCCGCCCAGGCAGCCGCGCCATGATCGCCGACCATCTGCACGCACAGATCGCTTTGCTCAATACACATTGCAAAAAATGGAAAAAAAACAGCATAGAACTCGCTTACCTGTTGCCGACGACGGAGTGGAGCTTGATGGTCTACTCTTCTGCGTCGGTTAACTCGCTGTGCTTGAGGTTAACCAGCAAATAGTTGGTCCACCGTAGCCAATAGCTTGGTCCAAGGGCAAATTGATCTTTCTCCATCCTAACTCACTGCAACAAACTTGACCCGAATGACAGCTGTGATGAAGGTGCTATGAATCGAAAAAAACGGGTGACCCGTGCTTCTGGTCGAAATTGGAATTTTTTTGTTCTGTTTTTTGGTATCATTATGTTTGCTGTACTATAGATTGAATTTTCTCAACATATTAGACTTAGTATATTCGACACCTATTCTAACACTAATAATACTATTCAATTTTACCCCCTCGGTCACAACGAGGTGGTTTTCTCACACGTGTCAATCCAGTCAGCAATTTATTTTTTAAAACAACATTAACCCCACCTATCAGTATAACACTACTACAGAATAGGCGATAGGTGCCGGTTTTTCAACTGACACCTAGATAGTGGCACCTTTGAGTCCTCTTAAAGCTGCTGGTTTAAGAACCGGCACCTTTGAGGTCTCCAAGATGCAAAAGAAAAAAGGGTCGGCTCGATGCAATGGCTTAGAATCAAGCCGATAAACACAACAACACAACAACACAAACACACAAATAACAAAAACACCCACGGATCCGCCCACCATCGCCGATGTCCCCTCCGCCGGATCTGCCCGCGGGAGCTGCCAACGTTGTTGTCGCCGCTGGATCTGCGGGAGAAGCCGCCACCCTAGGAATGTCAGATCCGCCGCTGGAGAAGCTTGGGGGAGGAGGGGGAGGTAGTAGAGGACCACTAGATCCGCCTACCGGAAACGTTGCCGCCGCCACCTTTGCCGGATCTACCCGCGGGAGCGCCAATGCCACTGCTGCCGCCGCGGGAGAAGCTTGGGCACGGAGGGTGAGGGGGAGGGGGTAGAGGACCGCGGGAAACACCTCTGCCGCCGGAACCATCCACCGGAAATGACATCGTCGCCGTCTCCGCCGGATCCGCTAGTGGGAGCTGCCGATGCCACCACCACCGCCACCGTCGGATCCACAGGAGAACCTTGCGGGCAGATGGGGAGGGGGAGGGGGTTGAGGACCGCAGGATCCGGCCCGTGGGACCCACCAATGCCATCGCCGCCGCCTCCTCTGCTACCGGCAAGGGAGAGATGAGAGGGAGAGGGGGCGGGGACAAGAGGGGAGGAGAGGGAGTGACCAAGTGAGTGGGGGAGAGAGACGGGTGAGATGAGGGGGGCGAGTGGATAAGGATGCCCCCCTCACCTCCCACGCAGTGTCTTTATCCACTCGCGCCCAACCCATGCGCTAAAAAAACGGCTCTCTCTCTCTCGGCTCAGCTCGGTTCGTTTTATAGGTGTTGGTTTTAATTAACCGACACCTATATTATATTAAAGGTATCCACCTATAGTATAGGTATATTTTTTTGTATAGTCACATGAAAGTGCCGATTTTTTTTTGTACTTTCAGTCTATGGAGCCTATGAAAGTGGGAAAAACACTATAGGTGCTTGTTTTAGCTATTCCAGCACCTGTAGTGCCGACTTGTATGTATCTTTTTTTTAGTGTAAACGGCATTGGAATCAAGTTCGTAAACTTGTGGAGAATCTCCGGTGACCCTATGAATAGCAGGGCTGGGCCGAAGTGAGCCACTCAATATGTAATGGGTGGTTTAATCTCACATTAGTAATGGATGATAGGGAAAGCAATCCGATGTGTAACGGGTGGTTTAGCACCACATCGGCAATTGATGATAGAGAAGCACAACTTAATCACATTATGGAAACTTTGACATTTGAACTGAAAATCCCCATGCTATCCATCAAATGGCTACAAAGGTACACCTTGGTTGCTTCCATGATACAAGAATGCACTCACCCACACTAGTACCGATGCTTCTTCTGCACTCGTCGGACGGATCCCATGATGTAAGCCACACCCACACTATGCTCCTTCTGTACTCATTGACTCCTTCTGTGACTTGCTCCATCGATCCCCATCGACCTCCATGTGGGACGGGATGCTCCCCTCTGCCCGAGTACAACTAACAGGGGGCGGAGGTACTGCAATGATTCATTGTATTCAGTTGGAATACAATAAATTTTCTGTTGAAATATATTACATACATACGTACACACAACTTGTTCTTTCACAGTGGCTGTGGAGTGCATCTTTATCTCATGCACCTAGCTCAAAGCTTACGCTTTCGTACGTAGTGGTCCTTTATAGTGTTTCTTTCATGCACCTGGTACTAGGTTCAACTGGCTCAACCCTCACCCATTTATTTTGTCCTTTTCGGTGTAGCTTTCATAAATACTAGAAAGTAACCACGGCTTCGCGTGGAAGTATATGTAGGCCTGCCCAATTGGATGCAGCGTATACCCTATTAATTATTAAGCCTTATCATCAGCCAAATAAGACATTAATCTTGTTCTGATTGGCATATATGCTCATATTGCAAAGCCCAAAATCCCTTTGTTCCCCTTGGAAAAAAAAAAACTCAGTTCCATGTTTAACCATCATGTTGTACTACAGAAATGATTCTTTTCCGTTTGATGGCCATTTTCAACAGATAGAAATTTCAGTTTATGGATGGTAAAACTATTGAGACAGCCCCAGCACTGCATGAAGGTTTACCATGTGCTTTTACGAAAAATTTTTGAAAATATACTCTCTTTTTTAATAATTTATGTTTATATACATGTATAGGAGGGTTTAGCAGAAATCTAATCGGCAGAACGAAAACACGGGACCGCAAAGCAAGCGCAGAATGGACAAGGGGAACGGTGGCCGCTTCGGTGCCGCGGATTGGAAGCGCGGAACCGGACCGGTCCCGCATGGCAGAGGAGCGGAACCGCCTCGCTCCCGCGGCCCTGTCCTGCGGCAGCGTAGTGGAGTGCATGGCCGCGCGGGAACGCCTCGCTCCGCTGAACCGTGCCGCGGAACGGACGCGTTTCCGCGTCCCGGATGCGCGGCAATGCTCCGATCCCGCTGCTCCGCGCACCTGCTTGCTCGTGGCGCGGCACCGTGCCCACACCCGCAGCACCATCACGCGGGAGCGTGATAATTATTTGACATGCGAGAGTG
>CM020184.1:19820552-19868610 GCA_009805545.1 Oryza longistaminata | reverse complement strand
CCGCTATCCATCACATGGCTACAAAGGTACCACCTTGGTTTGCTCCTGATACAGACACTCACCCACACTAGTACCCGATGCCTTCTTTCTGCACTCGTCGGACGGATCCCATGATGGTTAAACACCACCCACATATGCTGCCTTCTTGTACTCATTGACTCCCGCTGTGTGAACTTGCTCTCCATCGATCCCCATCGACCTCCATGTGGGACGGAAAGCTCCCCCCTTGCCCGAGTACAACTAACAGGGGGCGGACGGTACTGCAATTGATCATTGTATTCAAGTTGGAATGACAATAAATTTTCTGTTGAGAAAATATATTACATACATTACGTACACACAAACTTGTTCTTTCACAGTGGGCTGTGGAGTGCATCTTTATCTTCATGCACCTAGCTCAAGTTACGCTTTCGTACGTAGTGGCTCCCTTTATAGTGTTTTCTTTCATGCACCTGGTACTAGGCTTCAACTGGCTCTCATCCTCACCCATATTATTTGTCCTTTTTTGGTGTAGCTTTCATAAAATACTAGAAATAACCGCGCTTCGCGGTGGAAATGGAAGTATATGTAGGCCTGCCCAATTGGATGCAGCGTTATTACCCTATTAATTATTAATGCCTTTATCATCACAAATAAGACATTAATCTTGTATCTTGATTGCATATATGCTAATTGCAAAGCCCAAAATCCCTTTGTTCCCCTTGGAAAAAAAAACTCAGGGCCTGTTCACTTTGATGCCATTTTCAACCTTTACCAAATTTGGTAAAGTTGTCAAAAAAAAGTGGCTATAATTAGTTTGCTGCCAAATTTTGTGTAACATATATAAAAATCCTACCAAAATTTTGCAAGTTGCCAAAATTTTGGCAACTTTGCCAAATTTTTGGTATAAATACCAAAATTCGGTTAAGTTTTTGGCATTTAAAGTGAACGGCCCTCAGTTCCATGTTTAACCATTCATGTTGTTACTACAGAAATGATTCTTTTTTCCGTTTGTGGCCATTTTTCAAACAAAGATATGAAATTTCAGTTTATGGATGGTAAAACTATTCAGGAGACAGCCCAGCTCTGCATTGAAGGTTTACCATTGTGCTTTTACGAAAAAAGTTTAAAAATAGTACTCCTCTTTTTAATAATTTATGTTATATACATATATAAGGGTTTAGCAGAAATATACCATTCGGCAGAACTGAAAAACACGGGACCGCCAAAGGCAAGCGCAGAATGGAACGGTGGCCGCTTCGGTGCCGCGGACTAGAAGCGCGGAACCGGACCCGCATAGCAGAGGAGCGGAACCGCCTCGCTCCTGCGGCAGCGTAGTGGAGTGCACGGCCCGCGCGGGAACGCCTCGCTCCCGCTGAACCGTGCCGCGGAACGACGTGCTCCGATCCGCTGCTCCGCGCACCTTGCTGCTCGTGGCGCGGCACCGCGCCCACACCCGCAGCACCATCTGCGCGACACCACACTGGGAGTTATTTGTCACGCGTGACCGTCTCAGCTTTGCGGCAAGCCAGAGCGCTGCATGACATTGGAAGATGCATGCAGCAGGGGGCGATCACGGGACTCGTGGTCACGCAATTCCAGCTATGTTGGTACTCGGTGGAATGTAACAAAACCAATTACCATGAATCAATTCAATCGCATGTCAAATAATTATCACGCTCCAGCAGCGAGGCAGTTCCGCTCCTTTGCTCTCTGGGACCGGTCCGGTTCCGCGCTTCCACTCCGCGGCACCGAAGCCGCCACCGTTCCCCACATGTCCATTCTGCGTTACTTTGCGGTTCCGGTTCTGCGGAATTATGTGTGTATTTCTGCTAAACCTCCTATACATGTTATATAACACAAATTATTAAAAAAGAAGGAGTGTATTCTAAATTTTTTCGTGCTTTTACCTCTCTAGTTGTTTATAAGGGCATCCACAATGTTGCTAGAAACCAGGCATTAGGCATTCATGCATTCTTACTACCTGGTAAGAAGCATTGTGAGGTGATACATAACTACTATCCGGCCATATAGCTATACCCGGTAAGAAGCACTGTATGCCTGACACATGGAGTAAAAAATCAAATGAAAGCAACTGGTTGCCACGTGCAGGTGTACAATTGAGTGATGGATGATGTTTTTTCAAGAGGGGTCCACCTTATTCCTCCCTATTGCACATAAGCATTGTGGCCTCCTGTGATATACTATTGCTATGTACTGTTTGGGCCCACCCTCCTACCGAGTTGGTAGGATACATTGAGCTTGCCCTAAGATCACAAAGCTTTACACATGTAGAATTGTTTTTTTAAACATAATACATTAGAGTATTGCTATGATGGGGATCTATTCCCTGTGTTTAGACATTCATTATAAATATTATAACATCATTAAATATGTAAGATGATCAAGTAACTGAAAATAAAGAAGTCAAATATTCATAACAATACAAGTCCTTGGTACCCACATCTCTGCAGATTGGATAAAGAGCACAACGATTCCGCTGTAGTAAACAGTGTTCATCTGCAAACATTTGATGAGAAGATCTCATTATGGTAAGGACAATATGAAAAATATAAGTGTTAATTTTAAAGGGCTACAGTTCAAGAATGTCCAAATCAAGATAACATAATGCAATATGCTATATACCCTAAAGTGTAGGTAATAAAAATAAAATCAGATTAAAACCATGGAAACTTTTGCTTGCTGAGAAAACCAAACAATCAAAATAGCGTCCTTAAGCATTCTATCATCAATGATCCTGTAAAATGTGAGGCACATGATCTTCTAGAGCAGATTAGAATAGAAAAGACTGTTACACATGATGTAAGACTGCTTCTTTGTTAAGAAAATTGCAAATGCTATATATTTTGCACATGGTAAAAAAAAAGGTTCTAGCAGTTCTTTATAGGGATACAAAAAAATGAAAAAAAAAAACAACATTTGGCAGTTTTAATAAATATTTTGCACTGAAGAAAATCATGAAGTTCTACATAATTAGATCAATTAAGTAGACCAAATATAAATTCTTCTTGTTCTTCATGAACCACAATGCAGTATACGCTGACAAAACCAATAAATATTTGAACTAAAATTGACACAGCTACAGTCAACAGTATACTAAGCCCCTCTCTCACCTTTTCCTTTTGTTTTCCTTATTGCAACCTTTGCTTATAGGATCTGTCTAGACCAGATCAAGAGAGCAACCTAGATTAATTTAACAGAAAAACATCCCACAACTGATGTAACAGAAAGAATAGGCAAGCAGATAATTCCATCATTGATTAATGTCTGAAATCACCATGTTCAACCTGCAAAAAAAAATTTGTCAACAAGAATCGGAGATTCTGAAATTAATTACCACACTGGCCATCAAAGCCAAGTAGAGATTGCTAAATAAACGCTTCTGCAAAGTATATATGCCAAGTAACGCTTCTACTTCTGCAAAGTAGAGGGTTCCTTCACAAGTGATTGGTCAGCTTTAGGGTCATTCCAAAAGGCTGAATGGTGTGTTTGAGAAAGAAAACGAAGGACTGCAACGGTTACATTTTGCCTAAATTTTCAGATTAAACTACAGGTTCATCATAATAGTTAATAGAGATCGTTATTGTAATTTACATACAGCTGTTGCAATCTTACAGTCTAAAGTGAGGGTTCACCTGGGTGGGGCAGATCCTCCACCATAGCCATGTCGCACACCCCAGCTGTGTTCAAAGAGAGGAAGCGAGTCACCGGGCGATTGCTGAGAGGAGCATGTCGGAGTGCAAGCCGGTTGAGTTGGGCCGGCGGCCGAAGCGGCCAGATCCCCCAGCTCGAGCCCTCTACGGAGCAGGGCTTTGACTCCACGCTGCTCCTGCCATAATACGGAGTGTCCCCAATGTCCCGGCTTGAGAAAATGGAGTCGGTGAGTTGCAGATTGAGATTATGTGTCATCACAATCATGCGAGCATCACGGTGGCGTGCAGTTGCTGGTGGCCTGTGGTTGATGTCCGACGGTGTCAGGAGCAGAGAACGGGGAGGGGCCAGTAGGTGGAGCAGATGCTGGATCGGCTTGGCCTCCCTGGCAGGGGCAACCTCAATGGAGGAACCAATCGGATCGACTCGGACTCTCGTAACAAGCACGAGGAACCGGCGATGCGATGGGGTGCGATCGGCGGGGCAGAGAAATCACGATGGAGCAGCGGATGGGCGGAGAAATCGCGGTGGAGTGCGCGGCTTATGGGGAAGACCTCAGCTCCGTGGGGGGCTGGGGAAGACCTCGCCTCCGGTTCAGTGCGTGGTGCGCGACGGCGGAGTGTTGGCGGCGGAAGAAGGCGACGACCTCGAGGGTAGCAGTGGATTGCGGCGGCCGGCGCGGATGAGGACGACGTCGGCTCCTGCTGCTGCCGGCCGCGACGGATGGGGAAGACGACGGCTCCGGCGGTGGCTGGGGAAGACCTCGCCTCGGTTCAGTGCGCGGCGGCGGCGCGCGGTAGAATGGGACGAGACGACGACGCGAGGAGGAGCGAGGCTCGTGTTGATAGGGTGATGAGGCGTATTCTTTGCCGGAGACCGCGTGTGGAGGTAAAGGCAGGGAGTTTACGGAAATGCTGTTCGGCGATGGATCGCCCTGGGGATGGGGCAGCGATCGATCCGGAAATGCTTCCTGTCGTACGTCCCATGGAATCGGACGCTCGTGGCCCATATAACTCTAGTGCTCTGCCAGCCCAGGTGTTAACCTGGCACACTGTGTGAAAAGAAAGAAAAAGAAATCATTAGCTTCAAATGATTTTTCTAGTTAAACTATTTATCCAATCCATGATCTAATTACACCAATACATTTGTTACGATTAAATCTTTATAGCAAGACCCCACATGATTATATTCCGTTGACTTTATCAAAACTTATTTTTCAGCGACTGATTTTCTTAGTGTTGCACCTAATATTATTTGGATGTTCCAATGAGTATTTCCTAATGTTCCACTATGTTATTTGAAAATGTTGCACAAGTGGTGTTCTTTTGAATGTTTTTTTTTCAACAATAACAACTATGCTTCATGTGGTGGTTTTTTTTTTAAATAAAATCAGTATTTAAATTGCAAATATAATGTATGGTTTTTTTTTATGTTTCACATGATGGTCTATTTAGTGTTTCATCTAGTGGTTATGATTGTTGCAACTAGTATTTTTCATATGTTGCAATTCTCTGAAACATCACACTGAGATAAATTGAAACATAGGGCACAAATGGTGAAACAATTTTCTATAAATGATAAAAACAATTGATTTTTTGAGACACATATATTTTATGGCTAATTGAATAAAAATTGGATTTGCATTTTAAGATTAAAGTTTGTTTAAAGAGTAGATATATGAGAGAAAAAAGGAGGAGACACGTTATGATTTGTTTAAAGAGTAGACATGCAGCCATAACATGCATGTAGCGTGAGAGAAGTGATATGCTGCCATGTAGACATGAAAAGAGCCATCCAGCACACAGCCATAAGCCCGTGATCGAGGAGCAAAGAAGCGCAGTAGCATGCGCTTATGGTTGGCTGGGGCGTCCGATATATGGTGAAATATCGGACGTCCGAGCCAGCGCTCTCCGTTCCCTCCCCCCCTCCCTCCCTCCATCCCTCCACCTGGTTTCTTTTTTTGGCACCATATTACTTTTCTATTTTAGTAAATTTATACACCTCAAGTTTACACATCTAAATTTTAGAGACCAAAAGTTTATAAGTCAAAGTTTATATAATCCGATTCAAATTTGAATTTGAATTCAAATATTTTTTTATATATAGTATTTCTATACATCTAAAGTTTATACACACTAAAGTTATAGACCTAAAGTTTTAAGTCAAAAGTTTATATGCCCGTTTCAAATTTGAATTTGAATTATATCTGATTAATATTTGAATTTGAATTCAAATATTTTCTATATATAGTATTTCTATACATCTAAAGTTTATACACCTAAAAATTATAGATCCAAAGTTTATAAGTCAAAAGTTTACATACTACCCGATTCAAATTGAATTTGAATTATATCTGATTCACAATTTGAATTTGAATTCAAATATTTTCTATATATAGTATTTCTATAACATCTAAAGTTTATAGACCTAAAGTTTATAAGTCAAAAGTTTACGTACCCGATTCAAATTTGAAATTGAATTCAAATTTTTTATATATAGTATTTCTATACATAAATTTTCTAACTTTTGTTTTTTAAAAAATTGTGTGGTGTACTATAGTAGGAAAGAGAAGAAGGGAAGGAGGAAGGGGAGAAGAGGGAGGAATATAGGGGGAGGAGGGGGCAAATTGATCGATGGGTGATCGCCCCTGACGATCGATCGTCCATTACCCACCCCCCCCCCCCCCCCCCCCCCCCCGAGTTTAGTTTAGGTGGAAGGGATGGATGATTCAGTTATTCTCGTCGTCTGATTCTTCTTCGGGCTTGGGCAGAAGCAAAACAGCCTATAATTCCTTATGATTGTTCTGTCTTATACCATGTAGGTGGTTTTCCATTCCCTATACTATGCTATATAGATAGATTATTGATATCTTTTTTGAAAAAAAAAATCAGTACTGAAAAATCATGATGTAATTTCTCTTGAATACAGGGCTCTCAGTAATTTGATTTTCTCAGGATGATAGCTCATTGGCCTTTACAATTAGTAATATCTTAAGAAGAGATTCCAGACTAATAAGAGCTACTTAGCATACATGCAGTTTCGTATGATTAGTTTCGTTAACACAAATTTCAATCAGGTTAGTTTTGATAGCAAATTTTAGTCAATAGAGATTAGTTAATTTCTTAGTACATTTCAGTTGGTAAAGATGAGCTATGATGAGCGTTATCAACTAGCTCTGAGCATGTGAAGTTTTTATGCAGGGTTTTCGTTAAGTTCACTAGTAGTACTATTAGCAAACATATTTGTGAATTATTATATTTGTCAACAAATTTCAGAGAAAACTTGTAATCAGAAGAAAATACATTTTTTTCTGGTACTATGAGTACACATAGTTTTGTTAGCAATGAAGAGTATCTGTTATTTTTGTCATCTACTAGTCACACATAGTTCTGTTATCTAGTACTAGCTAGTTTTGTCATTTTGTCATCTAGTAACACTATCTACCCCAGTTTTGTTAACCAAATTAATTTTAGATTTTGTTAGCAAATTTTAGTCAATAGATGTTAGTTTTGTTAGCAGAAGGTTCATCTAGCATAATTAGTTAGTTTTTGTATTTTTTTGGTTTTTGTATTTTGTATGTTGTCAGACCTTTTTTTCAGTTTGTCAGAATTTTTTTGTCATATTATTTACATATGTGCATGAAAGCAACTATGAAATCATATTATTTAGGTGGCCATAACCTAATTCCTACAACATTGAATATTTTGTAACTCTATGTGTTCAGTTTTAAAATGCCTTGAGTAACAACAATTCTCCCCTGAGCTTGGCAATAGTTAGTGTACATTTCAAGTTCAACTAGTAGTTAAGTACTTTTGCTAGATGCACCTGAGAGTGTGTCTACATAACAAAAGAAGCAAAAATGGACCCATCTTTTCGCTTATTCACGGAATAAGCCAAACGACATATTTGCAAACGAAAAATAATTTGTGAATAAAAAATTTTATATACATATTCTTAGCGATCTAAAAGCAAAGGCTAAAAAATAACTTCGATGAAAAAACCTGAAAATCAGCACCAAATTTAAGGTTGAAAATGTAAATTTTAGCTGATAAGCATAAGCATAAGAAAAAGATGAGGTCCTTATTTGCTTAATTATTATTGCTTATGTCGGGGTAAAACAAGTAGAGTGCCAATCATCTAATGCAATTATAGTGGAAATGTGAATAACCTTCCTGCCAGGAGAGCTACTAGTTGTCAATTACTGTAAATTGACAGGATGTAGCAAGCTTTCTGTCATATAGCTACTTAGAGTAGTTACAATAGCAGACTATAAGCAAACTATAAACATATTTTAAAGAGATAAAAGAAGAAAGAGAAGAGCAGCAGGATATAGATCTGTAGCCAACTGCAGCACGGACTCCAAGACGTAATGTGTATATGACAGGTGGGACCAGGTATTAATAGTGTAGTAAGCAACTATTGTCTGAATTGGCTATTACATTGGCTTATAGATAATTTGTAGCTAGTAGTTGGCTATGCTACTAAACATGCTCTAATCAATGTAATAAAACATACTATACTATGTCAAGTCAGTGTTCCCTGGGTGATCATCGATACAAATGTAATTAGAGCAGGTACAATAGCAGGCTATAAGCCGGCTGTAACCATATATCGAGAAGAAAAGAGAAGAGAGAGAACAAAGTGGGCTACAGATTTATAGCCGGCTGCAACACGGACTCCAGGATGTTATGTGTGTATGAGAGGTGGGACCATATATTAATGGTGTAGTATATTTTTATAGTTAAGTATTATATGAATGGACTATTAGATTGGCTATGGATGTTTTGGAGCCAGTAGTTGCCTATACTATTGACCTTGTTTTAGCGAGCTAGAAATACAGAGCACTAAACTTTTCTTAATTTTGTTAGCTTAGTTATTACTGAGCTTGACTACTTGTTCTTTGGGGATTGGGCCGGGGGACGTTTTTGTCAGTGCCATGAGTTCAGAAGTTTTATGATTTTTGTTAGTGCTTCACTAGCTGCGCAATTAAAAGTGTATATCTGAACATCTATCATCGCATTAATTGTGTCAGGTTAGTTCTCCTGTAGGCTGTAGTGATCTTGAAAAAACATCCAGGGGTCCTAAGGTTGTGTTTAGTTGCATTGAAAATTTGGATTTTGGTTGAAATTGAAGATGATGTGACTGAAAAGTTGTGTATGTATGACAGGTTGATGTGATGGAAAAGGACTGAAGTTTGGATCCAAACTTTGGATCTAAACACAGCCTAAGTTTCCAGAAAACAAACTTCCTTGGAACAACGTAACATCACATAGGATAAGCGGTGCCTGAAAGCTGGCTGGCACAAACTGTAATCAATCTCTGCTCCTCAAAGATGAACATTGCCCAATTAGAGCAGCAGAACATGCATGTCAGGCTGTCAGCACAATATTGCATACATACACCTTAATTATAGTGTAGTGTTTAGCACAGTGTACATTAATTGCATTTGTTTCATTAATTTTGGCATTTTCTTGTTTCTCTCTGCTTCTCCTGAAGAGAAAATATATTGTTTTTTTTTTGTCTTGATGTTCAATGGAATACTAGAAGATCTCTTGCTATCACTTTCGATAAAAAAATATTTTCTTTTTATGGAACAACTAGTATTTTTTTTTTAAAAAAACATGTCTATAGGTTTCTTTCTCAATTTTATTTCAAAAGATATATGAGGCATGCAATCAAATTCATAAGTTTCCACTTATTATTGCATCACGGTGCCAAGCTTTGTATAACTATCTATTCTAACATATTTTCAAGTTACTTTTTACTGATAGGATTTTCAAGTTACTTAAGTACTCCTATGCAAATACAGGGGCTGACCTGGACTAAGTTATCCATGCCAAAAAGGGACGTGGTACATTTTGGTCAAGTTTGGATAATGAGAAATGAATTAATTTCCCAGTAACTTTTTAATCCTAAGTTCCTAACCGTTCATTCTTTCCACCGCATTTCATCCAAACCTTATATTCAGTTCCCAAGCCCATCCCACGTTTCATATCCCGTTATTTAAAGGGACCCTTTTCAGTTTTCAACATACTAGTGGCCCAACCTACAATAAACATGGCCCACCATGGCCCATGGACTAGTTTTTGGATCTGCACTGGATGAACAGTAATGTCATTCGGAAAAGTTCACTTTAGATCCCTCACGAGTTTGGGTCCCATCCCTTAACCATAAAATCGGGTACAACGCATCTCTCATTTTTTTTCAAAATTAGTGCAAATATAGTCTCAAGGAGGCTTTGGATGGCGATTAGCCGGTTTCGGATGACATGGCACCTACGTGGCGCGTTGGCTTGGTATTTATCTAACATAACATCTAAAAATAAATAAAACATGGCTGCCATAAAACATAATGCCGCCCATGTGTCAATCACAAGAAAAAAAAAAGAGAAACCACAGGCCCACATATCAGTTGGCATCTTCTAGCCATACTTCAGCTAGTTCCGCAGCCTCGGCTTCTCTTCCTCCTCCTCCGACAAGGCTAGCTAGCTCCAACCTCATCCTCCCCGGACGGCACGCTAGTGGGCTCCTCGACGGCCTTGGTCAGTCAGCCTAGCCTGCGACGGAGAGAAGTAGACAGTATTTAAGGCAACTCCTCGGCCCAGGTTCCCAATCAATTTCAGTTGTACTTGAGGGCACCCGGGATCGCGGAAGACATCGGGCACATGCAGCCATGGCGTGTGGTGATCGAAACCCCCTCTCTTCTTTATTTCACGTTACATTGACATATAATCCCCACTCTGTCACGTGGGACAAAACCACCGTCGAACCCACTTGAGGACACAAAATGGACGGGTATTGACAATTGAGAGATGTTGCATAGCCGATTTCACGGTTAAGAGACATATGAATATGAAAATGATCCTCAAATTGAGAGATGCAATATAGAATTTTTCCATATCATTTTGCATTTCCTTGGATCCTGGGTTCTACTTCTACGGGTCAAAAACAATTGTCCTGAAAACGCAGCAAGTTTCTTGTACTCCGTGCAACAAAAAACCACACGCATATGTCTCACGTTGCTGATCCACCTAAAGGCTGTGTTTAGTTGAGGGGGAAGTTTGGATTTTGATTGAAATTGAAGATGATGTGACTGAAAAGTTGTGGGTGTATGACAGGTTGATGTGATGGAAAATATGACAGGTTGATGTGATGGAAAATGACTGAAGTTTGGATCTAAATTTTGGATCTATACACAGCCAAAGTCTCTTGCCACTTTTAAACATCACCCACTTGGAGTTGAGCAGTTGACTCTCTGACAGGTGCGCCCCCCGACGCAATCAATTTGCTGGTAGACATCGTAAAAACGTATTACGGTTGAAAGACCCTCTAAAAAATTGGTAATTTGCTGGAGGACACTTTCGGCTGAATTTAATTGATAAATTCTTAATAAAGACGAGAATGCCCCTATGATCACATTCTTCAAACATGATGTTAGAGTAAAAATTTAGAAATTATGCAAATCTAAATTTGTCATCTCCCCAAGTACTTCACTAGCATACATTATATTCCATCTTTGTTCTAGTCTCAGCGCAAAAAGATTTTGACCCTAGGGGTACTCTTGTCTTTTTGAAGAATTTCTCTCTCCAAATGAGCTGAGAGTGTTCTCCAGCAAATTACCAGTTTTTTAGAGTGTCTTTCAGCCGTAATACGTTTTTACGATGTCTGCTAGCAAATTACATAAAATTTGAGTGTCATGTAGCAAATTTTGCCCTCTTCTCCGACCCTAGCCAGAAGTCCAAAACCATCGTTCCCCTTTCCTGTGCACTGCCTGTCTAGGCGCCATTAGCCAGTGGACAGGACGTAGTGGACGGTGTCTCCATCGAAGCGTAACGTTGGCCACAGACCGCAGCCAACTGCCTCCACCAATACCAGTCCGGGCAGCTCCAGCCTCCAGACTAGACCAAACCAACCTTGCCGCATGGAGTCACGGAGTCAATACAAAAATACTGAACGCTTTACCAGTTGATCAGGTAAAACCAAACTCTCAGTCAGAGCAAGTTAAATAGTAAAGCTAACTATAACCTTATATCTTATAGTATTACAGTTAATATGTATGGTAGACAAACTATAAGATTGTGTCTAAGTTTTTTTTCTCTTCTATATCTTTCTCTCACCTATGTATTATAAATACATTTATTTTGAAATGTGTGAATAGCTAACTTTTACATGAGAGCTAACTCTCTTCATTTTTATACTTCTCTCTTCTTCATATAAGTTTATAGTTGGCTTATAGTCTCTTACGTTGATGACCGGCAATGAGAAAATATAATTATGGGCATAACCCATTCGCGTTTTAAGGTTGTCATATTCAGAGATCTTTTTCTACAATGTCCTATACCTGTACCTAAACCCATAAAGTTTGAATGTCCAACAGCAATTTTTACCTATAAATTATAGATTAAACTATAGTCTTTACTTCTTCTGATATTTTTTAATAGAACATATGTCTTGTTCTGATTTTTACAATATTCTAGACCTCCCGCAGTTATTTTATTAAGAACACAGCGGTCGATATTCTCTATTGCTAGAGCAGTTTCTTCTTTATATAATCACGGTTCTTACAAAATTAACTATATGCTGTCTTAGTTTAATTCGTCTAATAATTGTAACGATAACTTGATTATGTTATGCTACTTACAATGTAGTTATACATCCAGTTACATGCTAGTTATAATGTAATTACATCGTAATTATATTATAATTATATTTAAAAGTTTTTCATATACGAATATTTTATAGATACTTCCTATAATTAACTGGCTATATGAGGCATGCCACTCTTCTTCAAAGGATACCATCAGGAAGTAGACGTAGACATAGATAGAGATTTAGATTTAGATATCTCCATATCTGTATCTATATCTAAATATGAATCCATGTATATATACAGACATGACAAATATACAGATGATGATACATAGAAGATACTGTTAGAAAAATCTAGTCATAATTTAGCATATTTTAATCCAAAAATATAACATAACAAACATGGCATACGAAAAAGAGTGTCATCAAGTTATATTGCTAACCATGAACATGTTAATATCATAAATAGCATCATCTAGTAACATGTTCAACACTAAAGTGAATAAAGTGACGTACCCAGAGAACGCTTCAGATCTAGAGGCATTGGGGGACGTGATGGTGTTGTCATCACCGTTACCGTCTCCTCCTCCATTGGTGGTAGACACGATCCCGATTATTGATATAGAGGAAGAAGAACATGATATAGAGGAAGAAGTGCCGAGAGCAATCACGCGTTCTTCATGCTCACTACAAACTTGATCGTCCGCTTACCCGTGCAGGTACTCAGGTGGACGGAGTTCCGGAGGCCTGCGTCCTGAACACTTATGCCCGCATGTGCTCAGAACCGGAGATTGCGTAAGCTGCTCAGGAACAGAGGATCAGAAGGGTGGTGTGTTCCAGAGGAAGAAGCAGGGAGATGAATAGAAAAAATGCCACGCTCACGCCCATGGGCTCGGCTCGGTGAGGGCGTGTGGCAGTCCCACCACCACCTCATCAACCGCTCAATAAGTGCTCTCAATTAGCATTATATATAAGTCGAGTTCCCTCCATACTGGTTTCCAAGACGGTATTAATCCGGGAAAGTGATTTCATCCCTCAAGAGGATATCCCCTTGTTTCGTGCATGTTATCTAAATAGTCATCAAAAAAATTGGCAAGATAGATTAATATAAAATATATTACTCCATAAACATGATAGTTAAAATTCAACTTCTATAAGTTGTAACAAAAATAACAAATATAGATGGGAATGTACGATAACTATTTTTAGTTTAATTTGTTCTTTTTGTTACAACTTGTAGAAGTTGAATTTGGTCTTGCATGTTTATGGGTGATATATTTCATATTAATCTATGTTGTTAAATTTTTTTTCAATTTTTTCATAACTTTTTTTAGATGACATACAAACAATGAGTGGATATCCCCTCAAGGGATGAAGATCCATATCTTATTAATTCTAATATTAATTGTGTGCCCATGAAATTTACTAGAATTAAATTGGACCTAGCCTATTTAATTCTAATGAATACTCTCTCCGTCCCAAGATATCGTATCTAGATTTATGGCATAAACATACATGTAGCTATATTTTGAAACGGAGGGTGTAGATAGGCTGCGTGAGCATGTGATTTGTCTTATAAAAATTGCAAAAGAGAAATCGAATGGCGTGTGCGGCGGCTAGGAGATTGCAACGTGCATGCATGTGTTGCTGTAAGGCTGTGTTTAGTTCTGCGCAAAGTTTGGATTTTGGTTAAAATTGGAAATGATGTGACTGAAAAGTTATGTGTGTATGACATGTTGATGTGATGGAAAATGACTGAAGTTTGGATCCAAATTTTGAATCTAAACACAGCCTAAGTCAATAGGTGCGCCACTATTTAAATTGGCCGGGAAGAGATAAGAGGAGAGAGAGAGCCATAGTGAAGACCCCCATTCCAAGCTTTGACTTCTCACTAGCTTGACTACTGGAGATCCAGCAAGAGCCTCAGATTTCAGAAAGAGAGAGATGAGCCGGGTGTGCGTCACCGGAGCCGCCGGCTACATTGCGACATGGCTCGTCAAGAAGCTCCTCGGCAGAGGCTGCGTCGTCCATGCAACCCTGCGAGATCTCGGTAACTCTCTCTCTCTCTCTCTCTCTTTTCCATGATTAATTCCATCGACCTCGATCTCGATCTCAGCTGCTAAGATCGCCAAATCCATCATTCAGAATCTGTGGATTAATTGCTGATCTGAAGAAATCGTACGTACAGGGGATGAGAAGAAGACGGCGCTGCTGAGGAGGATGCCCGGCGCGGCGGAGCGGCTGGTGCTGTTCGAGGCGGACATGTACGACGCCGCCACCTTCGAGCCCGCCATCGCCGGCTGCGAGTTCGTCTTCCTCATCGCCACCCCGCTGCAGCACGACCCCAGCAGCACCAAGGTGCGTATAAATCAACATGTGCGCTGCTGCCTCGAATCGATCGATCGATCGATCCCTTGGTTAATTAGTTTGGTCGTCGATTGGTCGATCGGCAGATTAGTTTACAGCTCACGACGGCGTGCAACCTCGTGACTGCTTTGTCAGTACACTGTGTTGTATATACATAGTATGCAGGAACTGACGGCATGCGTCCTAGATTCCTAGGACAACTTGTTACTGTTCATGCGAGTAATCATGTAAATAGCATGAAGTACTTACATGAACAGTCATGAATACGATGAGAACAAACTAGCACTCCCTCCCCCTTCAAAATGTAAGAGATTTTAGAGGAATGTGACACATTGAATCTGGATAGATGGATGTGATACACTCTATTATTATAGGACGGAGGGAGTAGTACTAACAGCTGGTTTAGTTGGCAAAAAATTTTACCCCTACATGTCACATCGGATATACGGACACACATTTGAATTATTAAACATAGTCTAATAACAAAACAAATTACATATTCCGCCAGGAAACTACAAGACGAATTTATTAAGCCTAATTAATCCATCATTAATAAATATTTATTGTAGCACCATATTGTTAAATCATTGCACAATTATGGTTAAAAGATTCGTCTCGCAATTTTCTAGCGAACTATGTAATTGGTTTTTTTTCTACATTTAATACTCTATGTATGTGTCTAAATATTTGATGGGATAGAGTCAAAAATTTTGTTTGGAAAATAAACAGGCCTTACTCTCCCGTCCAAAAAAAAAATACAGCGTTGTCAATTGTCACTTCTAAGGTACTGTACACACTTGCCATTATCATATATATCATCCACTTTGTCCTTCGTGAGTTTGTGTTAAATTTCTCCTTAAATCTTGCTAAGTTTGTGCATTATTTCAAATTAAATTTGACTGTCTAGTGCAGTAGTTGGTTGAGTCTGAGTTTGGCTGACAGCAACTAGAGGGAAAGCGATCAAGAGATATCGGGCTCGAATAGGACGTGTTTGTCAGCTGATTCGTCGGCTCGTCCACCGCTATCTGGCTTAAAATAAGCCCTCGATCAGATCATTTTAGCGTGTCGTGTCCTGATAGGGGTTACTGGTCTTTGACTTAAATCTTATTATTTTCCAAATATTTCCAATGGTTCGTCTGTTTGTACTGGATTAGTATTAAAATGGTTCCACTACTAGTGATTTGGGAATTAATTGGGACTATTCTATTTTCGGTTGCGCTAGTGTGCGCACGTGGTATCTTTCAATATAATAATAAGAAAAAAATAGTTTCTTTTATAATTGAAGAAAAAAGAGTGAATGCCTTTTTTTTCTCTCTCTCTTTAAGGATATATACCATCTCTCATTTCTTGCAAGTCAGTGAAAACAGTTATGAATTTTTTTAAACAAAATGGACAAGGACAAGGCAGATTAATATACGATTTATTACTTCACGGCATACAAGTTTAAATTTGGTGAAAAAAAATACGATCATGAAATGGTGTGCGTATTGTAGTTAGAGTATAATTTATTCTTTTAAGCAACATGTTGAGGTATAATGAATTTGTGTGTGTAGGGATATGATGATTATTGATATATCTTATCAAACTATATTTTTATAAAAAAAAATCAAAACTATTTCAAATGATATACAGGACATGTTCACTTTAGGATAAAAAGTCCATCTTTTAAAATTTCACCGTCGATGACATCCGATTAATCGACTTTTGTTACCTCGCGTGGAAAGTATCTAGCTCAATCTTTTTATTTTATTTTTTTTCTCGGATCATATATATCTGAATCTTATCGATAGGAAAAAAGAACTCCATCAAAGCAGGCTTTCTTTAAGCCCACAAATTTGGATGGGTCGATCGGGATTTCGATATGTCAAAAGGAAGTCAAATTAATGGACCAAATTAAAACGAAAAGAAAGGGTTTGTTTGGCACAACTCCAGCTCCACCTCTCCTAGAGCCCAGCCAAACAGTTTCAGCTCCACCTAAAATAGGAGTGGAGTTGGGTGGAGCTCTATCACAGAATGAACTAGAGATGTGAAGTTGGGTTTGTGCAGCTCCACAACTTTACTTCAGACCAAACTCCTAGAGTTAAATTTAAGAGTTGAAGCTCTACCAAACGGGCTCAAAACGTCATGTCACGCGGTTCAAGGGAAGAAAAACAATTTTGCTAAAATAATATGACGTCATATTCTTTTAGTCACTACTCCCTCCGTTTCAGGTTATAAGATGTTCTGACTTTGGTCAAAGTCAAACTGATTCAAATTTGACCACGTTTATAGAAATAAATAGTAATATTTTCGACTCAAGATAAATTTATTATAAAAATTTATTTAATTATTGATTTAATAAAACTAATTTGATAATGTAAATATTACTATATTTGTCTATAAACTTAGTTAAACTTGAACCAGTTTAACTTTGACCAAAATCAAAACATGTTATATATACCTGAAACGAAGGGAGTACTTACATATGCTTGCTACCGTATACTACTTACCTTTTGAGTTTCTATCTGTTCTATCTTCTCTTCTCTCTTCAAAGTAGATAATAAATTGATTTTTATCCTAATTCTACTTAATAGAAAAATTATAGTGTAAGGTATTAAAAATTATCTTGATTTATGTATAATTTATTAGTGTAAAAACGCTTGCCTTTCCTAAAAAATTATTGGACTTTTTCAAAGAAAATGTGACACAAATATATAGCTACTAGTCCCGAAGTTTTTTTTTTTTGAGGGGATAATGGCAGGAGCTCTGCCTATTCATTAGAGGAGAAAGAAATAGTTTCACGTACATGGACACCTCCAAGAGGTGTCTTCAGATTTTACACTGGAGGAGGTTACAGCACTTTGAGAAAGTGCAAAGCCACTAACAGCAAAAGTCGGCGTTTTATCATCTAAGCGATTTGCGCTTCATCGAAGGCTTTGCACATGTTGATGATGAAGTCAACCACATGTGACACTGTACCATAGTCATTGTTAAAAATTCTAGCATTTCTTTGTAGCCAAATCCCCCATGTCGTGTAGATGAAGAGGCCATCAAAATTTCTTCTCTGCTCTTTGATAATTTCTCTCCGGCAAGCTTCCCACCAATCCATCATGTTTCCATTGAAGGAAGAAGACCTAGGCATGTTGAGTCCTAGTTTCAACCAAATGTTTGTCCATACCTGTTTCGCGAAGGGGCAATCCATGAAGAGATGTGTCGCTGTTTCTGGTTCTGTCCCACAGAGGGAGCAAGTTGGACTGTTGTCCCAACCTCGGATTTGGAGTTTGTCAGACGTCAGAATTTTCTTTTGGACCATGAGCCATCCAAAGAACTTGCATTTGTTTTCTGTTTTTGCTCACCAAATGAAGTTAGCACGATTGTCCTGAATGCTTCCAGTGAATTGAATTTTGTAGGCCGAGTTGGCTGAGTAGATTCCATTCGCATTCCATTTCCACATTAGATCGTCCTCCCTGTCTTCATCCAGTTGTACCTGTTGTATCAAGTGCTAGAGCAGGATAAATTCTCGAACCTCGGTCGTCGAGTTCATCCTTCGGAGTGGCCGTAACCACTTGTGGTTTTCTAGTTCTTGGGCCACTGTTTTGTTTTTCCTCGTAGCAAGCTTGTATAGGGAAGGAGATAGATCTTTGGGGGATTGGCCATCAAGCCATCTGTCGTGCCAGAACTTTGTCTTGCCCCCATTGCCTAGTGCGATGATTGTAGAGGCCCTGAAGAGTTGCTTGTCCGTTTCATCGCATGGTAGGGTGGAGCCTTGCCATGGTTTCTGAAAGGACCTTGATGTCGCCTAGAGGGGGGGTGAATAGGCGTTCCTAAAAATTATCACAACTTCATAGCACATTAGAGTGATGATAACTTTTGATTCAAATCGAAACTTCCGGTATGGGATTGGAAGTTTCGGTCTCAATCGAAAAGTTCGGCGGATAACGGAATAAACACTAGCTATGAACTTGTAGCTCAAACAAACAAAATGTATATGAATCAAAAGGTGACAAATAAGGTATCTAAGCAAGATATAAGGTCACCAACTAAATCAAATAAGCATGCAAGTAGATCGGGTAAAAACAAGCTCAAGCACAATATGAGAGAATGCAAGAACGGGCAAACCAAGAGGGGAGACGCGCGATTTGTTTCCCGAAGTTCGGATCCACGGATCCTACGTCTCCGTTGAGGAGCCACAAGGGCCGGGCCTATTTCAACCCTTTCCTCACGAGGTTGCACAAATGCACTCCTCGGTTTCACTCTTGATTTCTTCCCTTGCGAAGGCGAAATCGAAGCCTTCACAAACTTTCCGTGGCACACCACAACCTTGGGTGCTCACCGGCAACGCCTAGCCGTCTAGGAGACCTTAGTCCCCAAGAGTAACAAACACAATCGAAGATTTGCTTGCTATGAACTCGAGTGCTCAAAGTATGGAGTGAAGCTCACTAGCTCTCAACTCCTCACTCTCTCAATCCAACTCTCTCCCCTTCTCAAATCCCCCTCACAAAGAGGCACCACAAAGGATGGAGTGAAGCTCACTAGCTCTCAACTCCTCACTCTCTCAATCCAACTCTCTCCCCTTCTCAAATCCCCCTCACAAAGAGGCACCACAAAGGATGGAGTGAAGCTCACTAGCTCTCAACTCCTCACTCTCTCAATCCAACTCTCTCCCCTTCTCAAATCCCCCTCACAAAGAGGCACCACAAAGGATGGAGTGAAGCTCACTAGCTCTCAACTCCTCACTCTCTCAATCCAACTCTCTCCCCTTCTCAAATCCCCCTCACAAAGAGGCACCACAAAGGATGGAGTGAAGCTCACTAGCTCTCAACTCCTCACTCTCTCAATCCAACTCTCTCCCCTTCTCAAATCCCCCTCACAAAGAGGCACCACAAAGGATGGAGTGAAGCTCACTAGCTCTCAACTCCTCACTCTCTCAATCCAACTCTCTCCCCTTCTCAAATCCCCCTCACAAAGAGGCACCACAAAGGATGAGAAATGGTGATGGCTATTTGGGTTTGGATGTGTCTAATGTTGCCCAAGAACATCAGCTACTCAAAGGAGGGGTGGAGCAGTTTATATACCCAAGCCTCTAAAAAACTAGCCGTTGGAGACAAAGACTGGAATTTTCGGAACTCCGAAAATTTACAGAAGGTTTCGCAGCCATTTTCGGAACTTCTGATAATTTTCGGAATTTCTAAAATATTTTCGGAACTTCCGAAAAGCACAGAGTAAAATGACTATAACTTTTTGCTCGGGAGTCCGTTTAAGGAGAAAGAAGCAGTTTCACGTACAGGAACACCTCCAAGTGGGGTCTTCAGATTTAGACATTGGAGGAATTACAGCACTTTGAGAAAGTGCAAAGCCAGTAACATCAAAAGACGGCATTTTAACATCTAAACAGTTTGCGCTTCATCGAAAGCTTTGCACATGTTGATGATGGAGTCCACCACATGTGACACTGTACCATAGTCATTGTTGAAAATTCTTGCATTCCTTTGGAGCCAAATACCCCATGTCGTGTAGATGAATAGGCCATCAAAGTTCCTTCTCTGCTCTTTGATCATTTCTCTCCGGCAAGCTTCCCACCAATCCATCAGGTTTCCATTGAAGGACGAAGAGCTCGGCATGTTGAGCCCTAGTTTCAACCAAATCTTTGTCCATACCTGTTTCGCGAAGGGGCAGTCCATGAAGAGATGTATCGCTGTTTCAGGTTCTGTCCCACAGAGGGAGCAAGTTGGACTATTGTCCCAACCTCGGATTTGCAGTTTGTCTGACGTTAAAATTTTCTTTTGAACCATGAGCCATCCAAAGAACTTGCATTTGTTTTCTGTTTTTGCTTGCCAAATGAAGTTAGCTCGGTTGTCCTGTATGCTTCCAGTGAATTGAATTTTGTAGGCCGAATTGGCTGAGTAGATTCTGTTTGCATTCCATTTCCATGTTAGGTCGTCCTCCCTGTCCTCATCCAATTGTATCTGTTGTATCAAGTGCCAGAGGAGGATGAATTCTCGAACCTCGGTCGTCGAGCTCATCATTCGGAGTGGCCTTAGCCACCTGTGATTTTCTAGTTCTTGGACCACTGTTTTGTTTTTAATTCTTTGGGGGATTGGCCATCAAGCCATCTGTCGTGCCAGAACTTTGTCTCGCCCCCATTGCCTAGAGTAATGATCGTAGACGCCCTGAAAAGTTGCTTAGCCGTTTCATCGCATGGTAGGGTGGAGCCTTGCCACGGTTTTCCTTCTGCCTTCCAGTCATACCAGAGCCACCTGAGACGCAAGGATCGGCTGAAATACTCCAAGTTAGTTATTCCTAGTCTACCCAAATTTTTTGGCCTGCATACTTTTTTCCAGTTCACCGGACAGTGTCCTCCATTAGCCTGTTCTGAACCTGTCCAAAGAAAACCTCTTCGGATCTTGTCCATTTTCTTCTCTGCCCACTTCTTAAGAGGGAAAACCGTGAGATGATAGGTTGGTAGAGCCGACAGAGTGGATTTGATGAGGACTGAGCGACCTGTCTTATTTAGCAATTTTCCTTTCCATTTTGGTAGTCGCGCTGAGAACCTGTCTATTAAGGGTTGTACATCCATTTTCCGGAGTTTTCTGATGTGCAGAGGAAGCCCAAGGTAAGTGCAGGGGAAGGTCTTTTGTTGTGCTGGGAAAGGGGCTAGGATGTCCTGTAGATCAAGGTTCTCACATCTAATGGAGTAGACTTCACTTTTTGTTAGATTTGTGATCATCCCTGTGGCTTGGCCGAAATGTTGTAGAATGCTCTGCACCGTGTGAAGTTCCTGTTTGTCTGGCCGTGTGAAGACCACTGCATCGTCGGCATACAAGGCGACATTAAACCTTGCTATTCGTCGGTGTAGAGGTTGAAGGAGGTCTTCTTCCTGTGCTGCGGCGAGGAGTTTTTGTAGGGGGTCAATTGCCAGAATGAAAAGCATCGGAGATAGGGGGTCGCCTTGTCGAAGGCCCCTACCATGCATGAAGCTGAGTCCTGCCCTGCCATTTAAAATCATCTTGGAGGAAGAGCTCACCAGGATAGAAATGATCCAGTCAATCCATCTATGACCAAAGCCTAGCGCTCTTAGTCGATCTATGAGGTAGGCCCAACTGACCGAGTCGAAGGCCTTGGCTATATCTAGTTTGAGCAAAATCGCCGGCGTTTTCGAGGAGTGAAGCTCTTTTACCATGTTGTTGACAAAGAGGAAGTTGTCTTGAATGTTCTTGCCTTTTATGAACGCACTTTGGTTTGCTGATACCATCTGTTGTAGTCTCGGGGCCAATCTGTTAGCTAGTAGTTTGGAGAGCAGTTTCCCGAAGAAATGAATTAGGCTTATCGGTCTGAAATCACCTACACGGAAGGCATTCTCTTTTTTGGGTAATAAGATGATGTATGCTGAGTTTATTAGTCTAAGACGGTCTGGCGGGGAGGAGAAGGCCCTGTTGACAGCCTAGACTAGATCCTGTTGAATGATTTCCCAACATTTTTTGAAGAAACCACCTGTGAAACCATCTGGGCCCGGGGCACTATCTGATCTTGACTGGAAAACCGCTCTCTTTATCTCTTCCTCTGTGAAAGGAACTTCTAAATCCGCCAGATCATGTGCCTGTTCATGTAAGTAGCTGAAATTGATTGCCGACGAGCGTTCTCGGGCAACCCCTAGGTGTTGATGGAAGAAGGACAGCAGCTCGCTTTCTTTGTCTTCATGACCTTGCACTAGACCATCATCTAGTGCCCCGGGCCCATATGGTTTCACAGGTGGTTTCTTCAAAAAAATGTTGGGAAATCATTCAACAGGATCTAGTCCAGGCTGTCAACAGGACCTTCTCCTCCCCGCTAGACCGTCTTAGACTAATAAACTCAGCATACATCATCTTATTATGCCTGTGAAATACTTGCACTAGTCCCGAAGTGAAATACTTGCATAGTTCATGACCTTGTACTAGTCCCGAAGTGAAATACTTGCATAAACAATTCCGAAGTTTGTGCACATGCTCCGGCCGGATCATAGCATCAAAACATACTCAATCCATCTTTTAATACAGGGTATCGTTAACTTTTTAAATATAACTTAAATTTATCTTTTTTTTTCGAGGGACTTAAATTTATCTTTACACGTGATTTAAATTTTCTTTATATTTATAAAAATTTTAAATAGGACGAAAGATCAAACGTTTTAAAAGAGAACAACGACGTTATATATAAAAGACATAGATAATAATAGGTGTCGCCTTTTGCATGCAGTACAAGAACAACACGGAAGCGGCCGTGGACGCGATGCGCGTCATCCTGCAGCAGTGCGAGCGATCCAGGACAGTGCGCCGTGTCATCCACACGGCCTCCGTCACCGCCGCCTCGCCGCTCCGGGAGGACGGCAGCGGCGGCTACAAGGACTTCATCAACGAGTCCTGCTGGTCTCCACTCAACCTCACCTACGACTTCACCAATGCTCATCTGGACGTAATGTTAAATTAATCACCAACTAATTAACAAACTATTTCAGGGAAGAGGATCCTCCGACGTGAACTACCCTCTTACGTGATCACTGACTGGTGGGCCCGTGAGCGGCGGGGTCCATATCTCAGTCACCACGTTCCTCTGACTTCACGTTAGAGGATCCCAATCCCTATTTCAGTCTCCGCATCAACTGGTACTAGAGCTTGACATTTTCTCTGATGGATTTTGTACAGGGTTATGTGTCATCCAAGTCGCTCTCCGAGAAGGAGCTCCTGAGCTACAACTCCTCTCCATCGCCGGCGTTCGAGGTGGTCACCTTGGCGTGCGCGGTCGTCGGCGGCGACACGCTCCAGCCGTACCTGTGGAGCACCATCCCGGTGATCATGTCGCCGCTCACCGGCGACGAGCTCTGCCACAACGTCCTCAAGTTTCTGCAGGCGCTGCTGGGCTCCGTGCCGCTGGTGCACATCGACGACGTCTGCGACGCGCACGTCTTCTGCATGGATCAGCCGTCCATCGCCGGCCGCTTCCTCTGCGCCGCCGGGTACCCCAACATGAAGGACTACATCGACCGCTTCGCCGCTAAGTACCCAGAGATCGAGATCAAGCTCAAAGAGTACGTGTGACCAAAAAAAATCTTGATTATTACATATTAATTCATCTTGATTAATTGATGAATCATGACTAAATTGTGTGTGGTTGCTTTCATGTTCGTCTCTCTCAGGGTCATTGGGGAGGGGGTGAGGGTGCAAGCTGACACCAAGAAGCTTGTAGATTTAGGGTTCAAGTATAAGTATGGGGTGGAGGAGACGCTGGATTGCAGTGTGGAATGCGCGAAGAGGTTGGGAGAACTCTGATGTGATGATGTGTAGCAAAAATGCGTGAATTGCTTGACCTTATACACATGGGTATACCGTGTGTGTGTTCGGTAAGAAACGAATGAACGACAAATTCGTTCTTGCTCGAATATTCGTAAACGCAGATCGATCCGAGATGTGAGGAAATGTTGGGTTATAGTCATCATCAACGGATCACAACTTTTGGACTGTTTTGAGATATAGTCATCTCTGACAGGTCCGCACTTGTAACAGTTGATATTTTTCTTATTACTAGTGATCACCGACGAGGCATACATTATGTAGGTTATCATCCATCACGAATAAAGGATTTTATTGTAGTGATCTTTAATGCATATATCTCGTGGGAGCTATATATTTTTCAGCTCAAGCCGGTCAGTCCTGCGAGATATGGACCTGAAACTCGTTTCGTTCAGAGCCACATATGACACCCACTTGCGTGCAGGAAAGGAAATCAAACAACGAAAGTCTTGGGTGCACTCAGTTAGCCACACAGGTCAGCAGGGCAGGAATGGATGGATATGAACAGTGCGATGACAACTACTGCTGAGATCACAAATTCACAATTCGTCCCACTCACTGAATCGATCGGTTTCAGAAGAGAGAGAGAGAGAGAGAGAGAGAGATGAGCAGGGTGTGTGTCACCGGGGCCAGCGGCTACATCGCGGCCTACCTCGTCAAGAAGCTCTTGGAACGAGGCTGCGTCGTCCATGGAACCTTGAGAAATCTTGGTACGCAGTACAACGTATACTCTGCCAATGTCTCTCCCTCTCTTTCTCTCTGCTTCGTGTTTCCAATTCATGGAGATGGTGATAAAACTGATAATATATCTTGACAGGAGATGAGAAGAAGACGGCGCCGTTGAGAGAGTTCCCCGGCGCGGCGGAGCGGCTGGTGCTGTTCGAGGCGGACATGTACGACGCCGACACCTTCGAGCCCGCCATCGCCGGCTGCGAGTTCGTCTTCCTCGTCGCTACCCCGATGCAGCACGACCCCACCAGCACCAAGGTATGCTCGCATCCGTCCTCAGAAAAACGAATCTAGTATTGAACGACGTGAGTATAACGAATCTATAAAGAGATATATATATATATGTCTTTGTTGCACCACTATGGCTGTGTTCGCTGGAGCATGTTTCCAACCTGGAACAGTATGCACGAAAAACGGAACAGTCCATTAGCACATTACTAATTAAGTACTCCCTCCATCTACTTTTGATAGTCATATTTTATCTTGACACACAGACCAAGGATAATTAATTCTACTTATCATCCATTTAAACATACTACTAGTCATTCATCGTAAACAAGCGATTCATTAATATTTACATTTCTCAAAGCCCATGTAACCAATCATATGTGGAAGAATGGAGAGTCATGCATTAAATTCGAGAAAATCATTAAGATGATAGGTTGTTGGATTGAAATATGCCTATCAAAAATAAAATTTTCAGATTTGGAAATATGACTATCAAAAGTAGATGGAGGGAGCATTAGCTAATTTTTTAAAAAAAATGGACCAATATCATTTTTATAAGCAACTTTCATATAGAAACTTTTTTAAAAAATCGCACCGTTTAATAGTTTGAAAAACATGCGCGCAGAAAACGAGGGAAACGAGTTGGAAAACTTGGGGGTAAGAACACAACCTATGTTGGTTTTTCGAGGGACAAAGGGAGTATACTATTGAACCCAAAAGGCCATATAATTAACCCATAACTTGTCGTTGCTAATTTTCATATGTATCATCAGTAACTTAATTTGTTAATTTCCATCTCTCGCAGTACAAGAACACCGCCGAAGCGACCACGGACGCGATGCGCATCATCCTGGACCAGTGCGAGCGATCGAGGACGGTGCGTCGCGTCATCCACACGGGCTCCGTCACCGCCGCCTCGCCGCTCCGGGAGGACGGCAGCGGCGGCGGCTACAAGGACTTCATCAACGAGTCCTGCTGGTCTCCTCCCAACCTCACCTGCGACTTCACCAACGATTACCTGAACGTCCGTAATCGATCGATCAACATAATTAACCAACTCGATCACTCTCACGGTGACACTAATTTTCTGATGGATTTTGCATAATGCAGGGCTATGTGTCATCCAAGACGCTCTCCGAGAAGGAGCTCCTGAGCTACAACGGCTCCTCGCCGTCGCCGGCGTTCGAGGTGGTCACCCTGACGTGCGCGGTCGTCGGCGGCGACACGCTCCAGCCATGCCCGTGGAGCAGCAGCATCCCGGTGATCCTGGCGCCGCTCACCGGCGACGAGCCCTCCCACAACTCCCTCAAGTTCCTGCAGGCGCTGCTGGGCTCCGTGCCGCTGGTGCACGTCGAGGACGCCTGCGACGCGCACGTCTTCTGTATGGATCAGCCGTCCATCGCCGGACGATTCCTCTGCGCCGCCGGGTACCCCAATATGAAGGACTGCGTCGACCACTTCGCCGCCAAGTTCCCGGACATCGAGATCAAGCTCAAAGAGTACGTGTCACCAATCCAACTCTTGATATGCTACCTCCTTCCTTTAATGTATATATGAGGTAGTATTCATTACGTATTTATCTTGATTAGTTAGTTGTTGTTGAATACAGTATGTAGTAACTGAATTAGTGAGATTCTTTTTCTTTTTTTTTTGAAATCAGATCAACTTTCATTGACCCGGCTTTGATCTGATTTGTGTTGTGAATTTGTGAGATTGGTTTTGTGTTCGTCTTTCGCAGGGTCATTGGGGAGGGGGTGAGAGTGCAAGCTGACACCAACAAGCTTGTGGATTTAGGGTTCAAGTACAGGTATGGAGTGGAGGAGACGCTGGACAGCAGCGTGGACTGTGCCAAGAGGCTGGGAGAGCTCTGATAGTCTGATGTGATGTGTTGTGTAGCAAAATCCCTTGCTTCGCTTGACCTGTACATGTATACCGTGTGCGTACATTCTGTGAGAACGGATTGATGAATGATAAATTCGTTCCTGCTCAATTATCCGTCTTTAACTGAGCAATAAACTAAACTATAGCGATGTTTTTGCCGCTCCATCTCGGTAGTATAATTTGTTGGAGCGATTCACCCCACTCCGCTCCATTATTTGGTGAATCTAGACCGTTTGGCACAGCTCCAGCCAAACGGGGCCTATCTAGCGAGCAAATGCAGGTTGATCAGATCGTGAGGGGAATCTGCTGAAGTCCACAGAGTGTCGCCCGTCGAATCGAGTGGGCCGCCATCGAATCTAGTGGGCCGGAAGGCCCAAAAGAAAAATGGCTAGGGCCCAGCAATTTGGAGCAGTAGGGGTCGGAGTTTTCTTCTCCGACGACCCCAACCAAAACCATCGTTTCCTGTGTAGCCACGGTGCCTCCCTGAACGTTTAGCATCGTCGAGCGCTACGAGCCTCAAAGAGAGTGGTGAGGCTGGCATATGAATTCACAAACAATTTGGGAAGTTATTGTCAATTGGTCATCGTCAAATCCCACAGCAAAATAGAGGAAAATAACAGTCCAAACAATATTCTTATCCACACCAGAAATCACGTTAAGGAGCACCTCCCACTAATTATAATTACTGAACCTCATCAGGCCCAAATTAAAATTTGTTCTGAAATCCAAATAAAGATCTTCCCCTGTATATATTTGTTGAAGCAAAGCACGGATTGATCGATGGCCGTGATCAGAGAACGCGCCCGTATACGTACGTATACGTATGCTAGTTAATTTCTCTCCTAAAAACGAGTAAGAAATATCCTATAAAAAAGTTTCTAGAAACAAAAGAAGATATATATATATATATCCCTACGAAATCTCGGTTGTTACTTGTTACTGCAGTTCCGTTTCGTTCTTGTGTTGTGGTGCGAAACGGTGACGTGGATCACCCGACTTAGCGCCCACGCATCATACCGACTCAATCCTGTGTATTTCACGGTCTACTACTAGATATCTTCAGTGCTGCCGTCACCCACAACACAATCCTCCTCGTTCACTGCAACATTAGATCTATACATAGTGAAACATTGTGAGTACATTAGGTAAAACATTTTTCGGTGGAACGAAAAATAAGCCAAATTCCCTTAATATGGGGTTTCTAAAATATGTGGGTTTTTTTTTGTTGCAATGGAATGTTTCGTTCACTGCAACATTAGATCTATACATAGTGAAACATTGTGAGTACATTAGGTAAAACATTTTTCGGTGGAACGAAAAATAAGCCAAATTCCCTTAATATGGGGTTTCTAAAATATGTGGGTTTTTTTTTGTTGCAATGGAATGTTTCGTTCACTGCAACATTAGATCTATACATAGTGAAACATTGTGAGTACATTAGGTAAAACATTTTTCGGTGGAACGAAAAATAAGCCAAATTCCCTTAATATGGGGTTTCTAAAATATGTGGGTTTTTTTTTGTTGCAATGGAATGTTTCGTTCACTGCAACATTAGATCTATACATAGTGAAACATTGTGAGTACATTAGGTAAAACATTTTTCGGTGGAACGAAAAATAAGCCAAATTCCCTTAATATGGGGTTTCTAAAATATGTGGGTTTTTTTTTGTTGCAATGGAATGTTTCGTTCACTGCAACATTAGATCTATACATAGTGAAACATTGTGAGTACATTAGGTAAAACATTTTTCGGTGGAACGAAAAATAAGCCAAATTCCCTTAATATGGGGTTTCTAAAATATGTGGGTTTTTTTTTGTTGCAATGGAATGTTTCGTTCACTGCAACATTAGATCTATACATAGTGAAACATTGTGAGTACATTAGGTAAAACATTTTTCGGTGGAACGAAAAATAAGCCAAATTCCCTTAATATGGGGTTTCTAAAATATGTGGGTTTTTTTTTGTTGCAATGGAATGTTTCGTTCACTGCAACATTAGATCTATACATAGTGAAACATTGTGAGTACATTAGGTAAAACATTTTTCGGTGGAACGAAAAATAAGCCAAATTCCCTTAATATGGGGTTTCTAAAATATGTGGGTTTTTTTTTGTTGCAATGGAATGTTTCGTTCACTGCAACATTAGATCTATACATAGTGAAACATTGTGAGTACATTAGGTAAAACATTTTTCGGTGGAACGAAAAATAAGCCAAATTCCCTTAATATGGGGTTTCTAAAATATGTGGGTTTTTTTTTGTTGCAATGGAATGTTTCGTTCACTGCAACATTAGATCTATACATAGTGAAACATTGTGAGTACATTAGGTAAAACATTTTTCGGTGGAACGAAAAATAAGCCAAATTCCCTTAATATGGGGTTTCTAAAATATGTGGGTTTTTTTTTGTTGCAATGGAATGTTTCGTTCACTGCAACATTAGATCTATACATAGTGAAACATTGTGAGTACATTAGGTAAAACATTTTTCGGTGGAACGAAAAATAAGCCAAATTCCCTTAATATGGGGTTTCTAAAATATGTGGGTTTTTTTTTGTTGCAATGGAATGTTTCGTTCACTGCAACATTAGATCTATACATAGTGAAACATTGTGAGTACATTAGGTAAAACATTTTTCGGTGGAACGAAAAATAAGCCAAATTCCCTTAATATGGGGTTTCTAAAATATGTGGGTTTTTTTTTGTTGCAATGGAATGTTTCGTTCACTGCAACATTAGATCTATACATAGTGAAACATTGTGAGTACATTAGGTAAAACATTTTTCGGTGGAACGAAAAATAAGCCAAATTCCCTTAATATGGGGTTTCTAAAATATGTGGGTTTTTTTTTGTTGCAATGGAATGTTTCGTTCACTGCAACATTAGATCTATACATAGTGAAACATTGTGAGTACATTAGGTAAAACATTTTTCGGTGGAACGAAAAATAAGCCAAATTCCCTTAATATGGGGTTTCTAAAATATGTGGGTTTTTTTTTGTTGCAATGGAATGTTTCGTTCACTGCAACATTAGATCTATACATAGTGAAACATTGTGAGTACATTAGGTAAAACATTTTTCGGTGGAACGAAAAATAAGCCAAATTCCCTTAATATGGGGTTTCTAAAATATGTGGGTTTTTTTTTGTTGCAATGGAATGTTTCGTTCACTGCAACATTAGATCTATACATAGTGAAACATTGTGAGTACATTAGGTAAAACATTTTTCGGTGGAACGAAAAATAAGCCAAATTCCCTTAATATGGGGTTTCTAAAATATGTGGGTTTTTTTTTGTTGCAATGGAATGTTTCGTTCACTGCAACATTAGATCTATACATAGTGAAACATTGTGAGTACATTAGGTAAAACATTTTTCGGTGGAACGAAAAATAAGCCAAATTCCCTTAATATGGGGTTTCTAAAATATGTGGGTTTTTTTTTGTTGCAATGGAATGTTTCGTTCACTGCAACATTAGATCTATACATAGTAAAACATTGTGAGTACACTAGGTGAAACATTTTTGGTGGAACAAAAAATAAACCAAATTATCTTAATAGAGAATTTCTAAAATATGTGAGATTTTTGTTACAAAAGAATATTTTAATTCACTACAACATTAGATCTATAAATAGTGAAACATTGTAAGTACACTAGGTGAAACATCTTTTGTGGAAAAAAGGGGGGAGAAGTGGGTGGGCCCAACAGGTGCGCACGTGGTGGGAGGGGCGAGCGGGGGGAGCGCCCGATCTGGCTCCCCCCGCACCGGTCGCCCGAGTTAAAGTATTTTCGCGATTTTTCCGATTAGTTTTTTTCACATATGGAAGGTTTCTTTTTTGTTGCGCACTCGGTGAGGCTTTGGGTTTTTTTTGTCTGTCCGTTCCAGCCGCTGCCCGAGCCAAACCCTAGCGGCGCTACCACATCATCTTCCTCCCCGTGCGTTTCCTCCTCTAGTAATTGATTGAAAAAATGATTTCCCACTCCTCACTCGTCATTTTCCCCATGATTTTCCTTTTCAATTCACCCCGATGATGACCGACCGGCGAGCTTCCCCAGTCATTTTTGTCCCGAGTTTTGCGGATTCTTTCCGATTTCGGGTAAACGAAAAGAGGAGATCGGGTGGATGAAAAGCTCTCAACCAATTTTGGGAGATCGAGAAAGATTCGACCAGATTTAATGGAAGGATCGGCTCCGGTATCATAGGGGATGTCTTCCGAAGGCTGTAGACGGCAATTGGATATACGAGCTAGGCCCTGCGGGTCCACTTGTGGACTGGACCGAAGAGAGGTAGGCCGAGCGGAGTAAGGTAGCGAGCTGGGCAAAAAGAACGGTTTTCATAATATCATATATCTGGTTTTGCGGTTGAAGGACGATTTTGTAACTCGATGACAAGTTGAGGGACCTTTGGTGTACTTTTTCCATCCAATCTGTTCTGTCCAACGTGGGCCCGAAGGTTAACTGGGCCGTGTCACCCCCCGAACCCCCCCTGATTCCTCTCGCCTGATGCGCCGCGCGCGCTAGACAGCCATGATTCGAGTCGAGCCCCACCCCTCTCGCTGCCGCCTGCCTGCATCATCCACCCTGCTTCTGCGCGGCCATTACTGCCTCCATTAAACTCGGCTTGCCTGCGCCGATCACCAGGCCCACGTGAGTGACAGTGGTGACACCATCATCATTCATCAAGCTCCTCACTTGCTCTTGCTCCATCATCATTGGCAGCTTTGGCTTTGGGCTGTGTTTAAATCTAAACTTTAGTGATTTTCCACCACATTAACCTGTCATACACATATAACTTTTTAGTCACATCATCTCTAATTTCAACTAAAATCCAAACTTTGCGCTAAACATCACATCAACCTGTCATACACATATAACTTTTCAGTCACATCATTTCTAATTTCAACTAAAATCCAAACATTGCGCTGAACTAAACACAGCCTTGGCTTAGCTTAGCTGTATGCATGCCTGTGTCCTGAACTAGCTTCGTACCAGCACACTGATTGGTCATCAGAGAGCTGCAGGTGCTTGTTTCACAATATTTTTTTCAAGTATCAACCGAGAATCTGTCTCGATGCGCTACGCAACAACAAGACGCCCGACGTCGCGATGGAACCCCCACATGGGCGCAAGAAACGGACGACGGTTTCGGCGATACAGAGTAGCAGCACTGATGCGCCACGTTACCTAACAGCTAGAGAGCTAAATGTCACTCTGCAGGAGCCACATCTGCACAATCTGAATAGGCTACCATACTAGTACCACATGTTCAATTCTGCCTCTCACATTTTCACTCTCATTTTTTGCGGTTTTCAGAGATACTAAAGAGCAAAAGGATGTGAGCCACAACCATCTTCAGGGATGAGCAACTTGATGATAAGTTGATAACAGCCTTAAGATGGCATTGTCCCAACAACAACCTTCTCATTCCAACCAACCTTGAGCCTACCTACTGGTTTTCCCTAGATTTACAAGATAATAAAGATGGGAAAAAGAAAAAGAAATAGTGGGAGTCCTTGCATGAAAGAGACAGACATCCTACTACCAAATTACAGAGTACACGACATAAGAAAAGGGAGTACAGAAACTCACCCCACACAAACACCCATCGACACCAAACAAGAATTGGCAGGCAATAGTGGGTTTTCGGATGGGATGACATCTTCAGAAAGGATCAGGGTTTCTGTTCATTTTTTTTTTCTTTTCACAGATCACATTGCTCCTGCAACCACCGAAATCGGGTTCTTTCAATCGGCGAAAATGAGTGTTGCTTCAAGGGTGCAACCCTCATGCGATCGCAACGAGCAAGAGGAGCACGGCGCAGAAGGTGGCTAGCCCGGCTCTTAGGTGCAATCCCGCTGCCGCGGTGTCCATGCTGCCTGTGCCTGTTGGCCCTAGCCCGCCCAGCCCGGTGCCGGTAGTAGTCCCTGTTCCCATGCCGGTGCCGGTGGTTGTGCCCATACCAGTTCCAGGTGTGAAGGTTCCTGGGGTCATTGTTCCAGTTGTGCCTCCCATGGTCGGAGTGGTTGATGTTCCAGCACCACTGCACATGAGTATGGAAATGTTGTTAGGATATTACAATCAACGAAATCCAGAAGAGTCTTGCGTGTTTCAACTTGCAAAGCATCTCAGTTGCCTTCAGATATATGGCACACCATACTATAGGAATCCTTCAATGATACTTGCATCAACTATAGATCATTCAGGAGTCATGTGTACATCACAAATGCAGGCCGGAAAGGCATAGGTGTGCATTTTGGTATGGATGAGTAGTTGAGGATGAGGTACAAGACTAGCTTTAAATAACAGATGGACTTGGTTCTTAATGGTGATGTATACTTACTTATTGACTCTTTGGTATTTTTCAATAACAAAGCATATACGACTTTGACAAGCAAACAAAAGAGATAAGGAAGTTGTAACACATTCAGTTCATTGAACAGATGGCTACATTCAGTTCATAGGTCTTAGTATTGCAGTTCAGAGTGAACATGTACTACATAATGGAGGCAGATAGTGTGTTCAAAAGAACCTTCTGCTCAAACACAATGCAAAAGTTTCATTGGTGGTTACCACTTTGAAACGTCAATCATCCTTAGTGATACTTAATAAAACTCAGTCAGTTAAAGTGAAGTTAATAATGTACCTTGCACTAGCAGGGAAGGAGCAGCCAGAAACACCTGCAACCAAAGATAATATGAGATTGTGTGAGGAATAGATATGTCTCTAACCAATGAAGAAAATAACAAAAATACATAGAATGGATATCATCCCACACTCAGATGAACTTCCATGCCAGCTATCAAAAAGATGTTACCGACATCTCCTTTTCCTTTTCGTTTGTCCTAACTGACCACAAGCTCAAATGCTAGCCAACATATCAGACTGAGAGACCTTATAATTGAGATAAGGTGACACAAGCAAACAAGCTAAAAAAAACTTCAACATACTTTACGGTTGAATTAAAGCACGTCCCATTACGCCATGCTTGCATTGCCCCAACGCACGACAAATCTTAATTCCATCATCTGTACAGCTCGTCCTTCACATTGCTAGTCACCACTCCCACTCATCACCATCCAAACATTTCTAATCGTGCAAGGCAGAAACACTTGCCGCAAAAACTTGCAAGCGCTCAATGACATTATGACAGCCAGTACTCGAACGCGTTCTTGAACCCGAAACGCGAGCGCAAATTTAATCAAGCAGTAGACAGTGGACAGAAATGCTGGGAAGGAATTGAAGTGACTACTACTCCCTCTGTTTCACAATGTAAGTCATTCTAGCATTTCCCATATTCATATTGATTCTAATGAATCTAGACATATATATCTATCTAGATTCATTAGCATATTCATATCTAGATTCATTAGCATCAATATGAATATGGGAAATGATAGAATGACTTATATTGTGAAACGGAGGAAGTAATATATTGACGTGCAATCCTTTTGCGCATTCGTGAAAAAAAAAAACAAGAATTGAAGTGACTTGGGTGGTGAATCATTTTTTACTTGGGTCGCTGGTGGTGAGGGTGGCGGTGCCGGTGAAGTCGCAGGTGGCGCCCATGGCCCTGTTCCTCTGGAAGTAGCTGTTGGCGGCCCAGGAGCAGTGCGCCACGACGGTGTTGGGGTTGAAGCACTGCCCCTGCTCGTGGATGGAGTTGCAGTCCGCGCCCGCGCCGCACGCGTAGTCGATGGTCTTCTGCAGCGCCGCCTGTGGCTGATCCGACCTGCACACGCACCAATCTGCATTCGCCAAGAAACACCACACACACAAAAAAAAGAAGAGATTCAATGAGAGAGATTAATTAACTCGTGCGTTTCATTAAAAGGCGGCAGTTTTTATGCCAGTTTCTTGATGAAGAGATGGGATGCGGAATGTGACGAAAGCAATCAAGAAGAGAGAGTAGCGTCTGCGCAGAAAGAGCAGAAAACTAGGAGAAAATCAGCGTAGTAACGGTTTTGCTTGTTTTAGAAAGTAAAAATGTAAAAAAAATAAATCAACTTGAGAAGAACACATCTCCAACTCTCGAAGAGGGGAGAACAAGAGATTTCTTGTCCTTGGTCCTTGTTGAGTTATTTTCTTCAGCAATAGATGAACAGCAAGAGCTAAGCAGTACATGGCTAGTACTGTTTGACATAGCAAGGTAGGAAAGGGGAATCTGAAAAAAAAAAAGTAGTTCACAAACCATAACAAAAGTAGCGTGTACTCCTACATGCAATGCTGATCTTTCCTAGAAAATGGAAGAACCAAACAGAAAGATCTCTTCTTCCAAGTTCCAAACATACCAATGGATGAACCAAGCAGAAACTGAGAAACATCAAAGAACAAAAAAAGAAAAAGAACCACCGACAAGTAGAAGTGTAGAATAGAACAACACCTGAACAAATCCCCCCAAAACTCCAACAAAATCAACCTTCAGAAACAAAAAGCAGCAGCCTTTGCAGTTCCCAGCCATTATTTAAGACACACGAACTCACTCAGGACAGAAATCTAAACGAGACGGAAAGAGAAAGGTTAGAAAAAGACCCTCCCCCGGGGAGAGCTGAGCTTAAGCTCGCTCACCTGAAGCGACGAGACTGGACGACATGAGAAGCACCAGCGCCGCCACCACCACCGCCTCCATTATGAAAGCTACCACCACCACCAAGCAAGCAGCAAGAACAGAGAGATTCTTGGAGGCCTGGACGAGGAGAAGAGATGGAGACGAGCTAGTAGAGGAGAGTGAGTGAGTGAGAGAGAGAGAGAGAGTGTGTGGTGGCCTCTGGACAAGAGTGGCAGTGGCAGCAGCAGCAGCAGATGCAGAGTGAGTGAGAGAGACAGTGTGTGTGTATGATGCGTCGGGTACTCGGGTGCGCGTGCGAGTTTGATCTGCGCCACGGGCGCCTACGGAATTTTTAACCTTTTTTTTCTTCTTCTTCTTCTTTGCGCATCAACGGTTGCGACCCCTGGGAGACTGAGCCGCACCCACCGCTACCTTTTTGCTTTGCTGCAATTTGCAGTTTTGGCCTCCTGTGTTTCTCTGTTCGTTCTCCTGCCCACCGCGAAACGCCAGCCTATTTTCGTGAGGTTAATGCTTGGCTTTTTTTTTTTTTGCGGGGAATGCTTGGCTTTTGGGACTAATAAAAAACTGTTGCAATGATTTTTTTTAGTGCAAAACCATTCAAACGTAGCTATAGTTTCATGTGCAGCTACGGACAAAATAACACCTTATGATCTTTTGATCTGCAGGATAGGAAAAATATAGAAATAGAGAAAAAGCAGAAATTGAAGTAGTAGTATGTTTCTTATGCTATGGGAAAAACAAAAGAAAGTTCACAAAAAGGTTACACGTCTTACTATTTTTCCTATGAAATGTGAAGCATAGAAATATAATCCTATAGAAAATTTCTCACAAAGAGGTCACACATCTTACTATTTTTCCTATAAAATGTGAAGCATAGAAATACAATCCTATGAAAAATTTCCTTTCTTTCATATGAATCAAAAGAACGTATAGGAAAAAAACCATAGGAATTTAAATCCTATGAAAATCATTTGCCAATCCTATAAATCAAAGGAGCCCTGATTGTTTGTTTGTTCTTGGTAATGTCACGGTCAAAATTTAAATTTTAAACTCTCTATGTGTTTTTATATTTTTTTTTACTTCTATTTTTAATTTTGGCTTTTAAATCGCTAAGAAACATATTCATACCTTAAAATTTTTTCTCATTTCACTGCTTATTTTTCCACTACTAATTAACAGTCGAAGCCAACCAATATAGCACTAAGGGCCTGTTTGGTACAGCTCCAACTCCTAAATTTAACTCTAGGAGTTGGGTCTGGAGTGGAGTTGTGGAGCTGCCTAAACCCAACTCCACAACTCTAGCTCATTTTGTGAGAGAGCTCCACCCAGCTCTACTCCCAGTTTTGCTGGAGCTGAAACTGTTTGGCTGAGCTCCAGCTCTATGAGGGGTGGTGCTGGAGTTGTGCCAAACAGGCCCTAAGCTAACTTTACAAATTTCTAGTAGCACCTGTTTTTTTCTGTATATTTCACAATTTTTGTACATAGTGTCTACTAGCATTCTCTGTAATAATTTTGTTTAGCAAATTTCTGTTGAAAAATCTGCTAGTATCAAATTTCAGCATGGTTTTCTATTGACAACGATGCAAAAACAATTCCAAAACAGTTCCATTTCAAGACGATGCTGCAAGCCGGGTTACATTATTTTCGGTTGGTGTGATGGTAGGGCCCACGACGCCAGAGCCAAGCATGCCACTCCTTCCACTCCGCTCCACGCTTTGGTCCCCTTTGCAATAACCGCATTTACCCCAGCTGCTGACAGATCCGACCAAACCACTTTTCTCATGCTAAAAACATCCTGCCGCAGTCAGTAGTAAATACCAAAAATATCAAAACAAGTGTTCGTCTCCAAAAAGGAAAAGGAAGAAAAATAGAGGAGAGTTCATGCTGTTGTTTACTCCGTGACTAAAATTCTTGTAAATAAAATGAGATGGTATGTTCAGTCGTTTAGGCTGTATTATATACACTATAATTTCTTATCTTTTACTCTCTATTTTTTTCACACGCACGTTTACCGAAATACTTAATGACGTACTTTTTTAAAAAAATGTACAAAAATATATTAACTTATTTTTCAATTTTTTAGTTGATACTTAATTATCATGCGTTAACGAGAGGCTCCGTTGTCCATGCCAGAGAGATCGGTTCCAAAACGGCCTTTTACTCTCCTTTTTCATGTGCACGATTTTTCAAACTACTAAAGATATATTTTACAAAATAAATCTATAAGAAAATTGCTTGAGAAAAAAATATTAATTTATTCATTAAGTTTGTTTTAGTTAATACTTAATTAATTATTATGCTAATAAGCTATTCTATATCATTTTTCTTGTTGAGGAAGAGAGTTTAAACCTTGAGGTTCGAACTAGACATGGATCAGGTTAATTATGTGCTAATATGCATCATATTTTTTTCTTTTTGCTGAGGAAAAGAGTTTCGAACATTGAGGTTCGAACTAGACATGTAAGTATGATGTTAATGCGAAGAAGCTACTCAGCTTCTCGCTTCTAGTTCATTTTCTAGATTTTACACCTACCCAGCGTTTTCGAGTCTGGGTAAAAATCTGGATTGTTTGGGTGCTTCTCGCATCTGGAGACCCTTATAAGCCACCGGAAAATTTAATTTTCTAAGTGGTTCTAGGTGTTTTTTTTTATTGTTTTCTAGTTCTCTTTTAGACCCTTGAAAATAAAAACATAGAATCCCTATCCAAATTATTTTGGTTGTCCAAAGCCAACCAATACAACACTGAGTAATATATCAGGACCACGAAATAAGCTGGTTGACACTTGGCAACAGCAACACGCCCAGACGCGACGCAACCGCCCTGCACGCCCGCCCGCACGCACGCACGCACGAGCAAGCTAGCGACGCATCACCCGACGTACGGGCAACTTCGCGAGAGCTCGCGGCGCCGCCCGCTTTGGACCCGGCCGGAAACGGTGATGACGACGAGGCCGCGGCGGGGCGCGATCTGCTCGTCCGCTTTTGAGTGACCCGACGTACGCCAGATTCCTCCGTCGATTGGTTGGTGCGGCTGCTGCTGGTGCGCTTGGAATATATGCTGCCGCTGCTGTTGCGAGCGGACTCCCGAATCATTGCAGCTGTGGCTCCGCAGCCGCTCTCGGCGCATGTTCCACGGTCCAGCCGGGCTGCCCTTCCCCCTATTTTTATCCTGCATTTCTCATCTCTCCAGCTTTCGAATCTTTGGCGCCTACTCGATCTCCATGGGCTCGTCGCTGATCGAATATCAAAAGGGAGATCGCAAGAGAAGATGTCGCGCCACTGTCCTAACTCGGACAATTTTTTTATGCAGTCTGTTGTCAAGTGCCAATGCTGTTTGAATATAATTTGTTAGTAGGTTCGTGCAGGGTTCAGTTTATGGCAGAGCTTGAACTTGGGGAATGACACTGATCGGTCGTGCAAACAGCAGTGATGGAGTGTGTGCTGCTTAAAGTTATCGCCATTTGATCTGCTGCCTTGCTTCTTTTAGGTTAACGAGATGTACTACCGGAGGTTTGGCCGTTTGGGGGAGGACCAGGGGTAAAACGGCTAAAATCTTATCAATAACAACGGCCAAAATCTTAGATGCCACTGACAAGGGTAAAAAAAAAACGTTAGGTAGGACAGTAGCAGACAAGTGTAGAACTCATCAGAATCTTTGCTTTCTCCTTCTATTTTGAGTCTTTTCTGCACCAGCCATGTACCTTCCTCTGTTCTCGATTGGATATCGTTGTAGAATAGGTGCAATCAAACCTTACAACCATTAATTATTAACTAATTAAAAAAATACTGTAATTTAACATAAGAAAATAATATAGCTAGATTTGTCATGAAAAACACTTTCGGATATACTGCTTTAGAAGATAGTAACGGTGGTAGTAGGATCTGCCGTGACCTTTATCATTGACAACATGTGGTGTCTCCTTATCGGTGAAACTCACGTGTGCTCACTAAATCACGTCCCCGAAAGAAGCATGTCTGAGTAAAAATTATATCAATAATCTTTGGTAAGATTTGATTAGCATGTAAGAAGCATGTCTGAGTAAAATCATATCAATATTCTTTGGTAAGATCTGATTAGTATGTAATTAAGAAACTAATCCAACGAGTGTGCACATCATGCATATGCATATTGGTATATATTCGTGCCATTTTTAAGGAAGAAATAGGGCGAGAAGTGTACCACTCCCTCTCATGGTTCTCAACATGTACATTCTCTAGTTGATGGATAGGCCGACATGGTGGCACTTTGACATGTTGTAACTCAAACATCATTGCATCAAGCTAAGCTAAGAGATCGAGCACCACACATGGTCGGGCCCTTGTGACTTCAACCGTGTATGTACCTCACAAGGAACCCTAACCGAAGTTTGCTGCTCATTATTCGTTAGACCAGTTGCTGTTAATGTGGGGGGCCATGTTTGGTGGTACTTTGGTTCACTAGCTATACTGTGGACTCTTCAGTGTAGTATTAGTAGCGGCAGTACTGAAATCCTAGTTAGGTAGTTAGCCTGGGCCGGATGCCGGCCCAGCATTTGGATATATGATATCTGTGGGCTAACTTGGGCCAGAATAGGCAGCGCGGGAAAAAGGAAAAAGTCGAGTTTGATTCGCATCCCTCGACCTCAAACCCAGGAACAAACCATGCTAGCTTTCAAAACCAGTGCAAATCAAATCTCTCTACAATATTGATAGCGGTTTTTTGGCTGATATGGGACATACGTGACACATTTTTTAGCCAAAGTTGGCACCATATGTCATCCGCATGTAAGTGGTAATTACACCTTACATATTAACGAAATTTATTGGACCCACATGTCAATCATACAGAGAAAAAAGCCCTCTCTTCCCTGCTGAGCTCCTCCTATCGTTGGCCGTCATCCAGACAGTGCCAGAGGTCGCAAACTTGGCATGGAGATGCTGGAGATGGTTAACAATCACCTATTTTTGTTGGCAACCTGGACATCATCGAAGAGGAGGCTGGGTTGCAACCTGGACATCGTCGAAGAGAAGGCTGGGTTGCCATTGAGCACTCCCTACCTCTTCCACCAAAATACATCGGTCGCTATCTGGATCTAGAGCTCGCCATGAGGATGTGCACACCAAGGCCATGCGGGAGTCGTCGTCGTCCACACACTCCAAGGCCGCTACTGCCCTCACCGTCGGTATCGACGACGCGCAAGTTGCTTGGCTGACGGCTAGTGCTACCAACGAGAAGACGGGCAAGATAGAAGATTTGAGGATGAGAAGAGAGGAGAGAGGGGTGATGACATGTGGATCCACTGTATTTTTTTCACCAGACACCCATTAACATGTGGCCTCACATATTTGTTCCAAAAACATTAAACGAATTCCCACATACCTTTTTCAAAAAACTTAGCTGAATTTCCACTTACGTGTGGGGTCCCATTGGTGTTTTTTTATTCTAGTACCATGTAAACGCCACGTAGGCGTCATGTAGGACAGAGATCAAGTAAATAAGACATGTAGTCTCTATATCAGCCAAAAGTACCCTCAATACGATCGAGGACTCGATTTACATTGGCTTTTTATGTTGGGGATGTTCTATATTCAATTTTACGGGTAAGGGACGTAAATGAAGCTCAACCCATAGTCAAGGAAAGTGGATTTTTTCCAGTGTAAAAGTGCCCCTCTCTATAAATTTGACTTTGTTATAGAGATTACAATAGGTTAAACCTGTATTTAGAATTGCGTTGAAGGCATTTATAATTTGCGAAATAAACGACGATTGCTCAAAGTTAAAGTTGCAAATTAACCATGAATCAATTGGTATCCCTAAATTTCCAATCATGAGATATATGCAACGTTATTTTTTCACTTATACTTATACTTATCAGTCAAAATTTTAAATTTTAAGTAGATTTTAGGTTTTTTTTCATCAAAGTTTATTTTCAAGCATTTGCTTTTAGATCGCTAAGAATACGTATATAAAAGTTTTATTCACAAATTATTTTTCGTTTGCAAATATACCGTTTGGATGGTGACCATGGGTACTTTTATAGTGCAAATTATGTAAAGTGGAGTGGAACGATTGAATATTTGAATTAGCAGTTGAGGTCGGTTCATACACATAAACACTGTCCGAATATAGTTGGAGGGGTTTTCTACAAAATGGACATCTTCTTCTCCTCCCCATCTGGCCATCTGGCCGTCTGCCTCGAACGTGATGTCACTGCTACTGGGCCCCACATCCTTCAAAACCCTAACCAAATAAATTCCCCATTCGAAACCCTCCCAAAACCCCTCTTTCCCCTTCCCGCCGGGGTGCCAGCTGGTGCACGCCAATTAGCCACCCCCATAGAATGGTGCCGCACGTGGTGGTGCGTGTAGAATACTCCGTACGATATCGAAATTGCTATACGTCCGACCTATACGTCCGACTAGTGTATGTATAAGCATATATGCTGTTTGTCTGGGCCCACATGGTAGTAAACAAGTACATGGTAGTAAACAAGTTCAGTGATTGGTTGCATGACTCGGTCGGACACAAATCGTACGGCTCGGTCATACGTATACCAAGATTCGTACGATATGTATCGTACATTGGTACGTGTACGACGGCCGACGGGAGTATGACGAGGGAAAAAAATGAAAAAGGAAAAATCAAAATTACCTTACAGATCGCTATGCCTCAAAATTGATAAGGACACTTTCGATAAATCCTGACCGAATTTTGATCAAATTTAATGCTTGACATTTAAATTTGATCAAAATTTATCATAAAACATTAAATTTTGCAAAATTATAATGGCATGGTTCCAATTTTCCCTTAAATTTATCATAAAACATTGAAAAGTCCAACCAAATACTCTCTCCGTCCCGGAATATAAGGTATTATGTCTAAAATAACAAAATTTTAAGGAAGAGTAAGTAGTACATTCTCTGAAAAGATATTCTAGGCACAATAAACAAATTAGTAGTACCAGTACGTTTTCTGAAATTATTTTTAGTTTCTGCCAAGAACAGTGTGGAGTAGTAGTGCTAGTACGTTTTCTTTATCTTTTTAATCCTGACAGAAACCGGTTGATTTTGGATGGCTGACATTCCTTGGTTGTCTTGAAAAAGAGAAATCCACTATATTTATGGACAAACTAATGAAACAAAGTCCCCTATATTTCTGGATAGAGGGAGTATTAATTTCGAGCCACGTTGAAACATGGAAAAACTCTCTGACTCGCTTCCTCCGGTCTGGGCAGCCTCCCCGGATCACCAGGCGCAGCCCTTCGACTTCCTCGTCGACGGCGAGCTCGTGCGGCTCCCGCTCCAGGAGTTCCTCCTCGCCAAGGGCATCTCAGTGGTATGAATTTTTGACCCGATGTTCGTTTTTTGGGGGAGAATTCCGCTGTGCTGTGGTGTGGACCTTTCTGTGACATTGTGCGGGGTTATCGTGTGAGCGTTTTTGCAGGAGAGGGTGCTTGAGCTTGAATATGTGAAAGCTGTGGCACCGAGGAAGCAGGAGGATCCATGCCCGCATGATGACTGGGTTAGCGCAGTTGATGGATCGAACCCGAGGTATGGTTTCTGTTTTACGAGGACTTAGGTGGTCTATTTTTCCATAGGACATGCTTCGAGCAAATAGCAGGACACAAATGTTTGTCTAGCATCATGATAACAGGTTATTAATCTTTTAGATAATTCAAAACTATACCTGGATTGCTGATTTTGTCACTATTGTCTTCACTTATTACAAGAAGGTTTATCAGCAACATTGCTCTTGTGGTCAAATGATTTTAGATCTAGTCCACCTTGCTGATCAATATTTTCAAATTCTGCGGAAAATTTCTTAACTCAACTAAAATGGACTGTGGAGCCAAAGATTTGCCCATCCCAGGGCTAAGCTAAAATCGACTAGTGCACAGTTCACCTATCTCGACTAGTGCACAGTTTACCTATCTTAAGAAGACAAAATGAAGGATGCATTCAAAACAAGTCCATGTATGAGCTCAATACTACATCTAAATTTGGATCCTAATCTCATACTGCTCTTATTCTACCACATAATTTTACCGCTAGCCCAACTAAAGATCTTCGCAAAATTGTCTTCCTTGTGGTTCCATACTTATCACCATTACTATTATGCAACTAATACATTTACATATGTATACAATAGATCATAGGCTGATAATTCAAATGTACTGTTCTTTCTTAACCTTTTCTCATATTTTTCTTTCGCTTGGTTTCCAGTATCACTAAACTATTCGTCTTTTGGCAGTTTCGTATTAACAGGTTGCTATGATGGTCTTGCAAGGTATTCATCTCCCATGTCTATGCTATTATTATTTTTAATTCTACCCCTTTAGACAAAATGACTGTAACACCAACTCCAACTGTTGTATGTCTTCAATCTCAACCTTCTGATTTGCTTTTTCTTGCCCAGAATATGGAGAGATGCATCTGAATGTACACATATTTTGGAAGGACATAGTGACGGAATCACTTCTGCTCGCTTCATTAATAAAGGTTATCTTGCACACAACATATTTGCTCACTCATGCCCTTATACTAATTGTTTTCCCCAAACAGTATATAACATCAGTATATTAAATATCTACTAATTCCAATAATGTTATTCCAGGTGAAACTGAAGACAGGCTGCATGTAGTCACTGCATCAAAGGATAGGTCATTGCGCTTATTCAAGGTAAAGATAGTAAGATACTCTATTTTGCCTTTCCCTCCAAGACATGCTTCATGAGTAATATTCTTCATCCAATCTTAACATTTATTCTCCACTCCTGGATCTCAAGTTTGATACATCAGTCAGTGTTCCAAAGCAAATTGGGGCTTACAAAATTCTCCGTGGCCACACATCATCTGTTCAGAGTGTTGCAGTAGACCCTTCCACAAACATGGTAATTATCCTTCTGGTCTTCCAAATCAGTGCTATATGTTAGTATTTTATTCTTAGGCCCTTTTAACGTATTTTTTTTCGTAACTAGATATGTTCTGGTTCCTGGGATAACTCAATTAAGCTATGGTCAGTCGAAGGGTCGGAAGAAGATGGTGACACTGTCTCAGTGAAGAAGAGAAGGACAAATTCTGATTCATCTGGACCTGAAGAATCTCTGTTTGAGGTCATTTTACTTTCCAGTCCAAATTCTTTGGTCTTATGTGCATGGTGCCATCATGTGAAGTACTAAAATATGTTCATCTCTTGGTTGATTGGCTCCAGTTATTTGGCTTTATAATGTGCTGGGTATTGATTTTGAATTTCCAGTGCTTTGATAATTTTTAGTATGCACCTGCTAAAATTTGGGGGAGATTTAATTCTGGCAATTCTTTTATTGTGAAGTTTTATACTATTTATTGTCATGAACTCATGATACAACCCTGCTGATCTCAGTTTGGAATGTTGCACTTCAGGGTTCTGCCACTTCAACATTTCTGGGACATACGCAGTGCGTTTCTGCTGTTACCTGGCCTGAGCGACAAACAATATATTCAGCATCTTGGGACCATTCTGTTCGGCAGTGGGATGTCCAAACAGGGAAAGAGACATGGAATATGGTATGCAAAAAATATCTACACATTTAAAAATAAAAGTATTAAAATGCATGGACAGCGTGATGATAATGTCCTGCCAGCATAATAGCAGCAAGGGATTTTTTTTTTGTGCTCATTAAGTCATCAATTGGCATCTGCACATTTCTTGTCCTGAGTTCCTCTGAAATTTGCTTCGTGGAATCTGGCACTTTGAATTAGAAAGGCACTAGCTATGTTTTAACTACTGCACACTGTCCAAAAAAGTGCTGTTGCCAAGGAGAGTCAAAGCTTTTGCTACTCTCTTGCTCTGTTTCACAAATTAATTCATCCGATGTCTGTAAATATTTTCCATAGGTATCTGGGAAGGCCTTGAATTGCTTGGATTGTGGTGGTGAGAGCTCTTCACTAATCGCTGCTGGTGGCTCTGACCCTGTCTTGAGGGTATGGGACCCTCGTAAACCTGGTAAATGTGGAAGCAAAACCATGCTCTAATTATCTTTTGGAATTCAAATTAGCTAATACTCTTTATCCTCAAACAGGAACTCTAGCTCCAATTTTTCAGTTTTCCTCCCATAAAAGCTGGATCAGTGCTTGCAAATGGCATCCAAGTTCGTGGTTTCATTTGGTATCATCTTCATTTGATGGGAAAGTAATGTTGTGGGATCTAAGGACAGCAGTAAGATTCTAATAATATATTTCCTTCCTGATTACTCTTTTCTCTTCAAGTTATTTTATCAAAATGCCATAGACCATTAATGGTTCTGTTCTGTTGCAGTGGCCACTGGCTTCTGTGGAGTCACACAAAGACAAGGTATTCCTTTTGTGGTATTTATTTTTACATGTTTGAACAAAAGGCGAGGTCCTAAATTTTGGTGATTATAGGTTTTATGTGCGGACTGGTGGAAAGGGGATAGCGTCATCAGTGGGGGAGCTGATTCCAAGCTGTGTATAGCTTCAGGGATTGAAATAGTGTGATGATGTTCCCTCGTTTTTGACCAGGTTTTAACATTTTTCATCTCAATTGATTGAAAAATATCCTGATTTGATATCCAGGATCTAGTATCTAACTGCTGTTCAGAATTGAACAGAATGTTATGTATGGAAAGATACCTGCAAAAGGAAGCTGTGCCAATTTTGGTAGGGAACAATGTGTAATCGTTTGGCAGATTCAATACATCACATAATTTATCAGATGGGGTCTGCTTATGCACAAGGAAGATGATTTAAGGGAAAGCACCACATTTCTGATGAAACCTATCACTCTTGTTTGTTTATCACTCTTGTTTGTTTATTTCGTGGAATTACCTCAGAAAATCATATATTCAAAATTATTGTTTGGGGTCTTTTAGATAGTTGAAGCTTTTATAGTGAAGGTTACTGCTAGGTTGTCGTACTAGTGTTACTTGAATAAACTGAATGCTTAACGGTGTAGAAATGAAACATTGAGAGTGCGTATCCGTACGATTTTGGCGAAGAGAATAGCAAGCAATGATGATCCCTGCCTTGTATTAGTGTACAATTACAGGTTATTAGCCAAGCTACTAGAAACTAGGAGTTGCAACAAAAATAACTCCTCAGCTAAGCATCTGCGGCGGCAGAGATTGTTGCGCCAATATGCACTCCTTGAATACGTTCTCATAGGAGTGCATATACGTTCTCATACTTGTCCCTTCTGCACAGGCTCTGTCGCTTACTTTCTGAACATAGTGCACTGGATACGCACGGTGTTCTCGCGGAAAATCATGGACAAAAACCACAGAAACCAACGGTGCTATAGCTGAAATCATAGGCAAAAACCATATAAAGTATAGAAACCACCAATTAAGAACACTTGCAGATCAAGGACGTCGTATTCTGTGGCGTATACAAGTTGCACTGCTCATCTCCCTTTTCTCACACGTCCAAAACTCGAGCTCGAAATCTCTTCAGCTGGATTATATATGCCTTCCAACAAGATGGCCATCTCCGTCGTGCTAGCAGCGCCCGCGAGTGTCTCCTCCAAAGGAAGCAAAGGAGCAACTGGTGGTCACCATTCCAGGGTTCACTGTGCTCGGGCTGCTGGAAATGCACTTGGGAATAAGTGTGATTTTATGGTACTTGAGAAAGCAATGTCGTAGTTTTAAATGTTAATCCGTGGTAACAAAAGAGGGAGAGAAAGGAACTCATCTGATCAAATTTGCTCCTCAATCAAAATTGCCATGACTTTCAGGTCGATGTCAAGATCCACTGTGGTAGAAAAAGAAAACCTCATCTGATCGAATCTCTTCATTCTCAATCAAAGTTGCCATAAACTTCTTCATTTATGTTTGTTCAATTCTGAAGCAGCAGCAACAACGATATGCATCATTCAGAATGTTTCTCCACTCCGCAGTAACTCGAATAATTGACTTGGAGAAATGTGGGCACAAGTACAACAGCCCACAAGTTTCTTCCTTCCATCCCCTCTCATCTTATTGCAATTCGCAAGACGAATGCGTCCTTTTCTGCTGTTGCAGTGAATATGATCTCCTCAGGTTGCAAGGGCAACACCAATGTATATAGCTAAAGTAATCCATATAGATGGAACCCACATTTGTGGACTTTAACTATTATAACATTCACAATGTATATGGTTAGTAAGTAGTATGAGGAGGAGAGAGGAAATAGAGACAAATGACATATTTTATTCTATATGGGTAGCCTATATGCTTATGGATGACTTTTGTTATTTCTCTCCTATGGACTACTTCCACAATGTGGTTAGATAGCTGAGTATATTATTTTATAGGCTATGGACTGATTTTGAAGTACACTGTGGATGCCCTTACACTCACAACGTATAATCGCAAAGGCAACATCCGCAAATTGGCGATCATAACTCATACTTTAGAGCATTGGCTCATCAACTATATTTGACTGGAAAATTGTAGTCATGCACAGTACATGAGTAGACAAAGGCGTTTCGAATGGAAACCAGTGGATGTCGGGACTCGGGAGCAGAATGCAGTCGTGGATGCACATGCAACAGAATCGAGCGATGGATCGTTCATTCATTCCAGTCGAATGTCGGTCACCTAATGGATGGTCAGTGAGTGATAGGTAGGCAATAGCTTTCTTTGTTGAAGCGGTGACCAGCGCGGGATGCTGCCGCTTGCTGTGTCTTCTCTCTTGGCGTCGGATCATCGAATGCACTGAACATATATGGTTTTGTCTCATACCCAGAATAAAAACAACCTCCAAATATACTCATGCCCAACAAGTAT
>CM020184.1:19797661-19811201 GCA_009805545.1 Oryza longistaminata | reverse complement strand
CCATTCCGGTTGGAAAATTTTTTGGGCCCCAAACCCCCCCAAAATTCATGCCATCTGCATATTTTGGTAAAAATAATATTTCCGTGCCAATTTTTAAAGGAAGAAAATAAGGGCGGAGAGTTGTACCACTCCTCTCATGGGTTCTCAACATGTACATTCCTCTAGTTGAAATGGGATAGGCCGACATGCGGGCACTTTGACATGTTGTCTAACCAAACATCAATTGCATCAAGCCTAAGCTAGAGACGATCGAGCCACCACACATGGTCGGGCCCTTCGTGACTTCAACCGTGTATGTACGCACAAGGAACGCCTACCGAAGTTTGCTTGCTCATTATATCGTTAGACCAGTTGCTGTTGAATGTGGCGGGGGGCCATGTTTGGTGGTACTTTGTTCACTAGCATATACTGTGGGACTCGTTGGGTGCCAAGTGTAGTATTAGTAAGCGGCAGTAACTGAAATCTAGCTAGGTCAGTTAGCCCGGGCCGGATGCCGGCCAAGCAATTGGGAATTAGTGATATCTATGTGGGCTAATCTTGGGCCAGAATAGGCAGCGCGGGAAAAAGAGAAAAAAGTCGAGTTTGATTCGCATCCCTCGACCCAACCCAAGGAACAAACCATGCTAGACTATTCAAACCAGTGCAAATTCAAATCTCTCCTAACAAATTCGGAGTAAGCGGTTTTTACTGGCTGAATTATGAGGACATAACGTGACACACTTTTTTAGCCAAAGTTGGCACCATATGCTCATCCGCATATGTAAGGTCGGTTAAATTACTACACTTACATTTAACGAAATTTATTTGCGAGCCAACATGTCAATCATACAGACGAAAAAAGCCCTCTCTTCCCTGCTGAAGTCCTCCCTAATCGTTGGGCCGTCACCAGACAGTGGCCAGAGGGTTCGCAAAACCCCTTAGGCTATGGAGAATCGCGGAGATGGTTAACCCAATCACCATATTTTGTTGGCAACCTGGACATCATCGAAGAGGAGGCTGGGTTGCAACCTGGACATCGTCGAAGAGAAGGTGGGTGCCATTGAGCACTCCTACTCTTCCACCAAAATACATCGGTCGCTATCGTTGGATCTAGAGCTCGCCATGAGGATGTGGCACACAAGGCCATGCGGGAGTCGTCGTCGTCCACACACTCCAAGGCCGCTACTGCCCTCACCGTCGGTATCGACGACGCACAGTTGCTTGACTGACGGCTAGTGCTACCAACGAGAAGAGGGGCAAGATAGAAGATTTGAGGATGAGAAGAGAGGAGAGAGGGGTATGAACTGTGGATCCACTGTATTTTTTTTCACCAGACACCCATTACATGTGGCTCTCACATATTTGTTCCAAAAACATTAAGACGAATTCCCACATACCTTTTTCAAAAAACTTAGCTGAATTTCCCTTACGTGTGGGGTTCCATTGGTGTTTTTTTTTATTCTAGTACCGATGTAAACGCCACGTAGGCGTCATGTAAGACAGAGATCAAGTTAAATAAGACATGTAGTCTCTATATCAGCCAAAAGTACCCTCAATACGATCGAGGACTCGATTTACATTGGCTTTTATGTTGGGGATGTTTCTTTTTATATTTCAATTTTTTATTTTTACGGGTAAAGGGACGTAAATGAAGCTCACCCATAGTCAAGGGGAAAGTGGGATTTTTCCAGTGTAAAGTGCCCCTCTCTATAAATTTGACTTGGTTTATAGAGATTAACAATAGGTTAAACCTGTATTTAGAATTGCGTTGAAGCATTTATAATTTGCGAAATAAACGAAACGATGCTCAAAGTTAAAGTTGCGAATTAACCATAATCAATTGGTATCCCTAAATTTCCAAATCATGAGAATATATGCAACGTTATTTTTTCACTTATACATTATGACTTATAGCGTCAAAATTTTAATTTTTTAAGTAAGATTTTAGGTTTTTTTTTCATAAAGTTTATTTTTCAAGCATTTGCTTTTAGATCGCGTAAGAATACGTATATAAAAGTTTTATTCACAAATTATTTTGTTCGTTTGCAATATATAACGGTTTGGATGGGTGACCATAGGGACTTTTATAGTGCAAATTAATGTTAAAGTGGAGTGGGGAACGATTGAATATTTGAATTAGCAGTTGAGGTCGGTTCATACTACATCAACACTGGTCCGAATATAGTTGGAGGGGTTTTCTACAATAGACATCTTCTTCTCCTCCCCATCTGGCATCTGGCCGTCTGCTCGAACGTGATTGTCACTGCTACTGGGCCCCACATCCTTCAAAACCCTAACCAAATAAATTCCCCTTCGAAACCTCCAAAACCCCTCTTTCCCCTTCCCGCCGCCGCCGCCGCCCGCGCCTCCTCCTCTCCCGGCCGGCCGACGCCGCCGCACCGCCATGGACTTCCGGCGGCGCCCTCCGCGCCTCGCGCCAGGTGCGGGTGCGCTTCGTGACGAAGGCTCCCGCGCCGCCGGCTGCGCGCGCCGCCCACCTCCATCGCGGCGTCCCCCGCGACCTCACCCGCATGGCCTCTCCGAGATGCGTCACAGCCTCCTCCTCGCCGGTGAGCACTCCCCTTTCCAGAACCGCTACGCCCCCGCGTCCCCTCGATGGACCTCGGGATCTCTCTGACTCGCTTCCTCCGGTTGGGCAGCCTCCCCGGATCACCAGGCGCAGCCCTTCGACCTTCCTCGTCGACGGCGAGCTCGTGCGGCTCCTCGCTCCAGGAGTTCTCCCTCGCCAAGGGCATCTCTCAGTGGTATGAATTTTTTGACCCGATGTTCGTTTTTTGGGGGAGAATTCCGCTGTGCTGTGGTGTGGACCTTTCTGTGACATTGTGCGGGGTATCGTGTGAGCGTTTTTTGCAGGAGAGGGTGCTTGAGCTTGAATATGTGAAAGCTGTGGCAAGCGAGGAAGCAGGAGGATCATGCCCGGCCATGATGACTGGGTTAGCGCGCAGTTGATGGATCGAACCGAGGATAGGTTTCTGTTTTACGAGGACTTATGGTGTCTATTTTTCCATAGGACATGCTTCGAGCAAATAGCAGGACACAATGTTTGTCTAGCATCATGATAAGGTTATTAATCTTTAGATAATTCAAAAACTATTACCTGGATTGCTGATTTTGTCACTATTGTCTTCACTTATTACAAGAAGGTATTATCAGCAACATTGCTCTTGTGGTCAAATGATTTTAGATCTAGTCCCACCTTGCTGCATCAATATTTTCAAATTCTGGCGGAAAATTTCTAAACTCAACTAAAATGGATGTGGAGCCAAAGTTTGCCCATCCCAGGGCTAAGCTAAAAATCGACTAGTGCACAGTTCACCTATCTTCGACTAGTGACAGTTTACCTATCTTAAGAAGACAAAATGAAGGATGCATTCAAAACAAGTCCATGTATGAGCTCAATACTACATCTAAATTTGGATCCTAATCTCATACTGCTCTTATTCACCACATAATTTTACCGCTAGCCCAACTAAAGATCTTCCGCAAATTGTCTTCGTTGTGTGGTTCCATACTTATCACCATACTATTATGCAACTAATACATTTACATATGTATACATAGATCATAGGCTGATAATTCAAATGTACTGTCTTTCTTAACCTTTTCTCATATTTTTCTTTCGCCTTGGTTCCAGTATCATAACTATTCGTCTTTTGGCAGTTTCGTATTAACAGGTTGCTATGATGGTCTGCAAGGTATTCATCTCCCATGTCTATGCTATTATTATTTTAATTCTACCCTTTAGACAAAATGACTGTAACACCAACTCCAACTGTTGTATGTCTTCAATCTCAACCTTCTGATTTGTTTTCTTGCCCAGAATATGGAGAGATGCATCTGAATGTACACATATTTTGGAAGGACATAGTGACGGGATCACTTCTGCTCGCTTCATTAAAAAGGTTATCTTGCCAACACAACATATTTGCTCACTCATGCCCTTTATACTAATTGTTTTCCCCAAACAGTAATAAACATCAGTATATTAAATATCTACTAATTCCAATAATGTTATTCAGGTGAAACTGAAGACAGGCTGCATGTAGTCACTGCATCAAGGATAGGTCATTGCGCTTATTCAAGGTAAAGATAGTAAGATACTCTATTTTGCCTTTCCTCCAAGACATGCTTCATGAGTAATATTCTTCATCCAATCTAAACATTTATTCTCCACTCCTGGATCTCAAGTTTGATACATCAGTCAGTGTTCCAAAGCAAATTGGGGCTTACAAAATTCTCCGTGGCCACACATCATCTGTTCAGGAGGTGTTGCAGTAGACCTTCACAAACATGGTAATTATCCTTCTGGTCTTCCAAATCAGTGCTATTGTTAGTATTTTATTCTTAGGCCTTTTAACGTATTTTTTTTCGTAACTAGATATTGTTCTGGTTCCTGGGATAACTATTTAAGCTATGGTCAGTCGAAGGGTCGAAGAAGATGGGGACACTGTCCTCAGTGAAGAAAGAAGGAACAAATTCTGATTCAGTCGGAGCTGAAGAATCTCTGTTTGAGGTCATTTTACTTTCACGTCCAAATTCTTTGGTCTTATGTGCATGGTGCCATCATGTGAAGTCTAAATATGTTCATTCTCTTGGTTGATTGCTCCAGTTATTTGGCTTTATAATGTGCCTGGGTATTGGATTTGAATTTCCAGTGCTTTGATAATTTTTAGTATGCACCTGCTAAAATTTGGGGAGATTTAATTCTCGGCAATTCTTTTTATTGTGAAGTTTTATACTATTTATTGTCATGAACTCATGATACAACCCTGCTGATTCAGTTTGGAATGTTGCACTTCAGGGTTCTGCACTTTCAACATTTCTGGGACATACGCAGTGCGTTTCTGCTGTTACCCTGGCCTGAGCGACAAACAATATATTCAGCATCTTGGACCATTCTGTTCGGCAGTGGGATGTCCAAACAGGGAAAGAGACATGGAATATGGTATGCAAAAAATTATCTACACATTTAAAAATAAAAGTATTAAAATGCATGGACAGCGTGATGATAATGTCCTGCAGCATAATAGCAGCAAGGGAATTTTTTTTTTGTGCTCATTAAGTCATCAATTGGCATCTGCACATTTTCTTGTCCTGAGTTCCTCCTGAAATTTGCTTCGTGGAATCTGGCACTTTGAATTAGAAAGGCACTAGCTATGTTTTAACTACTGCAACACTGTCCAAAAAGTGCCTGTTGCCAAGGAGAGTCAAAGCTTTGGCTACTCTCTTTGCTCTGTTTCACAAATTAATTCATCCGATGTCTGTAAATATTTTCCATAGGTATCTGGGAAGGCCTGAATTGCTTGGGATTTGGTGGTGAGGAGTCTTCACTAATCGCTGCTGGTGGCTCTGACCCTGTCTTGAGGGTATGGGACCCTCGTAACCTGGTAAATGTGGAAGCAAAACATGCTCTAATTATCTTTTGGAATTCAAATTAGCTAATACTCTTTATCCTCAAACAGGAACTCTAGCTCCAATTTTTCAGTTTTCCCCATAAAAGCTGGATCAGTGCTTGCAAATGGCATCCAAGTTCGTGGTTTCATTTGGTATCATCTTCATTTGATGGGAAAGTAAATGTTGTGGGGATCTAGGGACAGCAGTAAGGATTCTAATAATATATTTCCTTCCTGATTACTCTTTTCTCTTCAAGTTATTTTATCAAAATGCCATAGACCATTAATGGTTCTGTTCTGTTGCAGTGGCCACTGGCTCTGTGGAGTCACACAAAGACAAGGTATCCTTTTTGTGGTATTTATTTTTACATGTTTGAACAAAGGCGAGTCCCTAAAATTTGGGTGATTATAGGTTTTATGTGCGGACTGGTGGAAAGGGGATAGCGTCATCAGTGGGGGAGCTGATTCCAAGCTGTGTGATAGGCTTCAGGGATTGAAATAGTGTGATGATGTTCCCTCGTTTTTTGACCAGTTTTAAATTTTTCATCTCAATTGATTGAAAATATCCTGATTTGATATCCAGGATCTAGTATCTAACGCTGCTGTTTCAGATTGAACAGAATGTTATGTATGGAAAGATACCTGCAAAAGGAAGCTGTGCCAATTTTGGTAGGGAACAATGGTAATCGTTGGCAAGATCAAATACATCACATAATTTATCAGTGGGTCTGCTTATGCCAAGGAAGATGATTTAAGGGAAAGCACCACATTTCTGATGAACCTATACTCTTGTTTGGTTTATCACTCTTGTTTGTTTATTTCGTGAATTACCTCAGAAAATCATATATTCAAATTATTGTTTGGGTCTTTTAGATAGTTGAAGCTTTTTATGAAGTGAAGGTTACTGCTAGGTTGTCGTACTGTGTTACTGAATAAACTGAATGCTTAACGAGTGTAGAAATGAAACATTGAGAGTGCGTATCCGTACGATTTTGGCGAAGAGAATAGCAAGCAATGATGATCCCTGCCTTGTATAGTGTAAAATTACAGGTTATTAGCCAAGCTACTAGAAACTAGGAGTTGCAACAAATAACTCCTCAGCTAAGCATCTTGCGGCGGGCAGAGATTGTTGCGCCAATATGCACCCTTGAATACGTTCTCATAGGAGTGCATATACGTTCTCAATACTTGTCCCTTCTGCCAGGCTCTGTCGGCTTACTTTCTGAACATAGTGCACTGGTACGCACGGTGTTCTCGTGGAAAATCATGGACAAAAACCACAGAAACCAACGGGTGCTATAGCTGAAATCATAGGCAAAAACCATATAAAGTATAGAACCACCATTAAGAACACTTGCAGATCAAGGACGTCGTATTCTGTGGCGTATACAAGTTGCACTGCTCATCTCCCTTTTCTCACCACGTCCAAAACTCGACTTCGAAATCTCTTCAGCTGGATTAATATGCCTTCCAACAAGATGGCCATCCTCCGTCGGCTAGCAGCGCCGCGAGTGTCTCCTCCAAGGAAGCAAAGGAGCAACTGGTGGTCACCATTCCAGGGTTCACTGTGCTCGGGCTGCTGGAAATGCACTTGGAATAAGTGTGATTTTATGGTACTGGAGAAAGCAATGTCGTAGTTTTAAATGTTAATCCGTGGTAACAAAAGAGGGAGAGAAAAGGAACTCATCTGATCAAATTTGCCTCTCAATCAAAATTGCCATGACTTTTCAGGTCGATGTCAAGATCCACTGTGGTAGAAAAATAGAAAACCTCATCTGATCGAATCTCTTCATTCTCAATCAAGTGCCATAAACTTCTCTTTATGTTTGTTCAATTCTGAAGCAGGCAGCAACACGATATGCATCATTCAGAATGTTTCTCACTCCGCAGTAACTCGAATATTGACTTGGAGAAAATGTGGGCACAAAGTACAACAGCCCACAATTTCTTCCTTCCATCCCCTCTCATCTTATTGCAATTCGCAAAAGAATGCGTCCTTTTCTGCTGTTGCAGTGAATATGATCTCCTCAGTTGCAGGGGCAACCACACATGTATATAGCTAAAGTAATCATATGATGGAACCCACATTTGTGGATTTTAACTATTGCAACATTCACATGTATATAGATGTATATAGGTAGTAAGTGGTAGGAGCCATTGCCAGGCGAGGAGCCATTCCCATGATCCCATCTCGTGTCGAACCCCGGGCGCGGCGCGCCGGCGGCGTGCTCTAGGCGACGAGGTCGTGCTCGTCGCGGGGCGGGTGGCACGACGTCGAGCCGCATCATTGCTCCTGTATGCGGCGGCACGGCGCGCCCGGCGCGCACGCCAGAGCTCCACCACCGGCGGGGGCCTTGCCGTTAGTATCTCTTCAGCTCGTTGGCGAGCGGCGGGGCGCCGCCGTCGCCGCCATGGCCGGTGCGGGGACGTGCCAGACGTAGTTGGGCCGGATCCAGGTCGTCGACGGGTGCCCTCGCTGCCGACGCGTGCTGCCCGTCCCGCTGCTGTGCTTGCTGGCCTTGCCCATCCGCACCTTGTGCCCCTTCGGCCCGACCTGCACCTCCGGGCAGTAGCGCACGTCACCACGCCGGTACTTGCCCATCAGCCGCCGCGCGGCGGCGCATTGTCCAGCCACGACTGCAGCGTCCGTGCACCCTCAGCCGCACACCGTCATCTCCTCCTCCATCTTGCCGGCTTCATCGCGGCAAGAGAAGCAGCGATGGGCCTGTGTCGTCGGCGCTGTCATCTTTCGTCGTCGTCTGGCTCAAAGTCCACGATTCTCCCTTCGATGGAGTATACCGGGCGTGTGCGCCGCTTGGCCGGGTAGCGTTCGACGTCGACGCCGCCTGGATGCAGAGCTCGAGGATCGCCGGGAGCCTCGGACGTCGTACTTCCTTGTGCGACACCGTCGAGCTTGCCGACGCGGTCGAACAGGTGGTAGCAGTAGGGGAAGCCGACGACGTCCCGCGCCGTGCCTGGCCGCCAACACGTGCAGCGCGTTCCTCGCCGCGCTGCCGGGGCCCTCGCACGTCCGGATCTCGGTGCCGACGCCGCCGACGTGCACCTCCGGGCAGAACCTGCACCGCCTCACGGCGACGGCGCCGCCCTCGACGAGCCTGGTGAGCCCGCGGAGGAGGCTCTCCCACGCGCCGTGCACCTGGTGCGCGACGCCGACGAGGCCCGGCACGAGGAGGCCGTTTCTCCGGCGGGGCGCTCCAGCACGCGGCACGGTTCTCCGCCGCGCGCGCCGCTCCTCCTTGGCCCGCCGATGAGGACCTTCATCGGCGTCACGTACGGCTTCCGCTCCCACTTCCTCCCAGGCCGCGGCACGTCGGCGTACGGGAACTCCTCGCCTTCCGCCTCAGACCCCCCGCGCCGCATGTACCATCTCGTCCATGAACCACGCGACAAGAGGGAGTGACCTGCCAGCGCTCCGGCTCCCTCGGCAAGGCTCGCCGAAGGAAAAAAGCCCCGCGGCGGCATTTCTCGAACACCTTACGGCGAGCAAGATCGAGGCGGAAATCGCCTAGACGGAGTGGTGGACCGACGAGAGGCAGCGGGAGGGTGGCGGAGGACGGCCGACGGCGGTGAGACGGAGCGGTTTGCCACACCAATCTTGTCGACTCCAGAGATTGGGCAGACGACGCTCAGAGGCGAGGAGGAATACGGAGGCGGTGTGGGAACACGGACGGCGGCGGCGGCGGCGTGAGGCGAATGAGGATGAAGCGGCGGGCGCACACGGGCAGAGGACGGCGGCGACGCTGAGGGGAGGCGACGGCGAAGAGGGGAGTTCGAGGATGTGTAGTGGAGGCCTGGACTGGAGGGAGGAACGAGGCTCTGGATGCGGCAGAATACAATACCGTCAATACGGCATCGTACGTGTACCACAGAAATACGACGGGAAATACGATGAGAAATAAAATTCAAATTACTTTACAGTTTGTCCAATGCTTTAAGATTGGTGAGTAATTAGGTGCACCCATTTAGCTACCGCGCGCGCGCACCACTCGGGAGTAGTTTAGCCTAACTAACTAAATTAGTTTTATATAACGACAATAGTTAAGATAATATTTTTTTTCTGGAAAGATTATTTTTACTAACCGTTGAAAACTTTCAAATTAGTTTTATAAAATTTTGACTTTAAGATTTAAACTTTGAAGTTAATTTTGAAAACTTTTACACAGATTTAAAAACTTTTAACTCATATTTGGAGAAATTTTAACTCGAGATTGAAAACTTTTAAGTCTAAATTTGAAAATTTTTAAGTTAAGGATTTTTAAAACTTTTAACTCAAACATTTGAAACAAAGATTTAAAAAATAAAAAAAAAGCAAAATGAAAGCATAAAAAAAGAAGTGAAAAAAAATCACGCGGGGGAGGGGGTGCCAGCTGGTGACCGCCAATTGCCACCCCCCATGAATGGTGCCGCACGTGGTGGTGCGTGTAGAATACTCCGTACGATATCGAAATTGCTATACGTCCGACCTATACGTCCGAATAGTGTATGTATAAGCATATATGCTGTTTGTCTGGGCCCACATGGTAGTAAACAAGTACATGGTAGTAAACAAGTTCAGTGATGGTTGCATGACTCGGTCGGACACAAATCGTCGGCTCGGTCATACGTATACCAAGATTCGTACGATATGTATCGTACATTGGTACGTGTACGACGGCCGACGGGAAGTATGACGAGGGAAAAAAATGAAAGGAAAATCAAAATTACTTACAGATCGCTATGCCTCAAAATTGATAAGGACATTTTCGATAATCCTGACCGAATTTTGATCAAATTTAATGCTTGACATTTAAATTGATCAAAATTTATCAAAACATTAAATTTTGCAAATTATAATGGCATGGTTCCATTTTCCCTTAAATTTATCATAAACATTGAAAAGTCCCAACAAATATCTCTTCCGTCCCGGAAATAAGGTATTATGTCTAAAATAACAAAATTTAAGGAAGAGTAAGTAGTACATTCTCTGAAAAGATATTCTAGGCACAATAAACAAATTAGTAGTACCAGTACGTTTTCTGAAATTATTTTTAGTTTCTGCCAAGAACAGTGTGGGGTAGTAGTGCTAGTACGTTTCTTTTATCTTTTAATCCTGACAGAAACCGGTTGATTTTGGATGGCTGACATTCCTTGGTTGTCTTGAAAAGAGAATCCACTATATTTATGGGACAAACTAATGAAACAAGTCCCCTATATTTCTGGATAGAGGGAGTATTAATTTCGAGCCACGTTGAAACATGGAAAACCACGAAAAACCGATCGGCTGTCATCTGCTCTGTGAACCCTGCCTGTTATTAGTATCGATTGCCCGGCGGCGCACGGTGGGGTTTGGAGCTCCGCCCCAGAGAATTTTTTTTATTTAATAGTGATGAACGAACAATGCTGTTCGACCACAGAGATGTATTCTAATAGCTCGAGTGGACGTCCACCCGTTTATTGCATGTCAACTAGATGGTTACGAAAAATTTTCAAAAAAATGACAAGATAGATCAATATGTAATATTGAATATCCAACCCAAAAATAATTTCAAGCCACATCAATACTCGAAAACCGTGAAAACGATCGGCTATCATCGGCCTTGCGACCGTACCTCCATTTGGATCACTTTGCACTTTAGAGTGGATGGACATTATCTATAGTCTATAGTGTGCGCGATAAGAGAATAGCATAGAGAGAGAGGAGAAACCAATGATTCGCTCCGAGACACGAGCCTGTGTATGTCTGGCGTGCAAAGAGTCTCACGCTGACTGGGCATGCTATGAGACAGATCTCCTGTGTGTCTCGTGGCCTATAAATCCCTGGACTGTGTGCGGTGAGGAGATTTCGAGAGCACCAGGCATGTGCAAATACGTTTCGTCCGTACGCTCGGTCTTCTGGGAACACATGTTGATCTGCATTTGGGGGGTTCGCAGCTGTTCGCTCAACCCGACAGCTTCTTCTTCATATCTTCAATTCTATAGACAAAACTACACAGTTAAACCTACGCTACCAGCCATAAGTAGACATCCTGCGATTCAACGCACCACTCGCGAGCAACGCGCGGTTGTTTGCGCTTCGCCTATTACAATTATAATTACACCACCATTTGTTCAATTCACTGGGTTCAAAATCAATCTCTCAGGTACTAGTATAATAGGAGGGCATTATATACTGATCATGGTAATTCTAGGTATCGACAGTGCGTGCAATTAATCGACAGCTCCCAGATTCGCTTATCTCTCTCTGCTCCGCGCTGTGGTCGGTCGCGGCGCCGCCGCGAGCGGCTCGGCGGCGAGGAGGCTGGAGGAGGAGGAGACGTCGTCGACGGCGACTACGCCCGAGGAGGAAGATCAGGAGGAGCCGAACCCCCCGGCCGCCGTCTTCCCGGAGCTGCCGGTGCCGGAGCACGAGCTGCCGCCGCTGCCCAAGGTGGTGGGGCTCCCGCCGTTGTTCCCGGAGGCGCACCTGCCGCCGTTCCCGGAGGTCGACCTGCCGCCCAAGCCGGAGTTCCCCGGCGTCCCCGAGTTCCACTTCCCGGCCGAGCAAGAGGCCAAGCCATGATCGATCTCGATTAATTACGTGCAATTAATTAATCCGGTGTGAAGTAGATCGAGTAGAGGGTATATATGAACTGTTGCCGGTGAGCATGCAGGCTCGATCTTGTGGATAGTTAATTTTCAGCATGGATGTGAGTGTAACTGGGTGTGCGAGTTCGATCGATGTCGTTGTTTTGAGTCGTTGTGTGTTAATAAATGGATTTGTGATTATGAATATCTGGTCGTCCAGAGCAGTGTGCAATTTTCGCCAGCGTTTCATTCCCTACAATACTGAACTTTCCATAAAAAAAATGTTACTTCCCACCGTCCTACTAGTAAATATTTAACATTCAGAAGAGTTGAACTTTAAAGTTCTTCAATAAATGAGGTGGTCTGGGAGCGACCGAGGAGATTTGGCACGCAGGTGTGGCAAAGGGCCTTCAATGCCTGCTACCAAACCACCATGGAAACACAACTGACAAGTGACAATATGTTATCGGCCTGATCACAAAATCAAACGCTATTTTGTAGTTACATCCTCCCACACCCGCTTTCTTTTTCCTTTCTTGATGTAATCTCCTAGCCTTAAGGCTATTGTACAGTGTTTCCATCTCCTTTAATACAAATACATTCCGCGGGGTTTAAAGAAAAAAGAGGTGGTCTGTTGTTTTTCTCCTCTTCTATAAATGAAATGGCAGAGGTCCTAGCCGTTATTTCGAAAAAAAGATGAGTTAAACTTTTAAAATTTTATATTGAAAAACACCATCATAATACTAGTAAACTTACTGTTAATATAAAATTGATATCTAAATTTTAAAAATTTGACGGAATCTTATTTACCACCATAGAGAGAAAATGGTAAATGCAAACAGCTAAATAAAATTGAAAGTGTAACTCTCTTTGTCCTAGAAAGCCTGTCATTTTAAGGTTGATACAACAAATTAATAAGAAGTAAAAATGACCATATTACCCCAATTTAATGGTTGCATTTGTCACTTCAGATTGGAAAACAAATTTACTGCATCCCTTCTTCCTATATAGTTGGTACCCACTACAAGCATTAACACTATAAAGAAGCATCCAAGTTAAGCCACATCATCGATAATCAATAGCCGTCGGATCAAATGCATCTTTGTTTGTTTAACTGTGCATGCCTTAAGTAAGGAAACTGCCATGGGTAATTAGGCACATCAATGGATGACCCACTTAAGTGCTCCTGGTCATGCATTACATGCATCCCCCATATTAAGCCACTGCTATATCCCTTAACCATCTACCACTCAAAATGCCAACTTTACACTTGATTATTTTAGAATGTTTACTTTTGATATTTCAGTTCTTCAATTCTGTTTGTAAGCACATAGGCTGTGTTTAGATCCAAAGTTTAGATCCAAATTTCAGTCATTTTCCATCACATCAACCTGTCATACACACACAACTTTTCAGTCACATCATCTCCAATTTCAACCAAAATCCAAACTTTGCACTGAACTAAACACAACCATATTTACAAAGTTGTTTATCATCACCATAAAATCCCGCAGCAACGCGTGGGGTATCAAACTAGTATAATTAACCAATGACTACTAGTACTGCTATCTACCGCATGGTAC
>CM020184.1:19743935-19797636 GCA_009805545.1 Oryza longistaminata | reverse complement strand
GGAGAATGGGCAGGTCCATGCCCGTTTTCCTAAAAAAAAAAAAAAAAATGAAAAGTTTTTTTTTTTTTTTTTTTTTTTTGAAAAAAAAAAAAATTTTTTTTTAAAATTTTTAAACAAAAATCACTTAGTTTTTATATTTAAAAATACGTTTTTTTTTAAAAAAATAAATAAGCACATGTGTAAATTTATTTTATATTTGAAAATACCATCATAATACTAGTAAACTTATTGTTAATATAAAATTGATATCTAAATTTTAAAAGTTTGACAGAATCTTATTTATCACCTAGGGAGAAATGGTAAATGCAAACGGCTAATAACATCGAAAGTATTACTCCTTTTGTCCCAGAAAGCCCGTCGTTTTAAGGTTGATCCAACAAATTAACATCAAATAAAAATGATCATATTACCTTCATTTAATAGTTGCATTTGTCAATTTAGATTGCAAAACAAATTTACTGTACGTAATTAATTAATGACTACTAATACTATTATCTATCACATGGTAAGTAGTGGCACTGTTGTACAGAGAAAGAGTAATCATTAGCCAAATTCAAATGGAATTGACTTGATGCCCAGTTCGCTGGTCAAGATCGATGCTAGGATGACAAATTTACGGAACAAATTTTGAACAGCAGAACGACCAGCTCTGTGGGATGGAGGAAGGAAGTGCTCAACCATCATACTACGGAGTACTACCATACGGGTGCTGTAGTTAGTTGCATTTTCGTGGCAAGGAGGCAAAGGATTTTTTTTCAGTTTTAAATTTTTATTTTTAATATTTACAGAAATATTATACCATCCAAAATATTTACAGAAATGGCCCCTTCTACCCAAGTGGAGGGGGCAAAGGTGTGCGCATTTTGCACTGCGGTCCCTTGCCGCCCTCTGCAAGGGCTGCAAGGGGGCAAATGTAATTTTCACCCTGCCAAAAATGCATTTTTCTTTTCTTTTTTCATCTTGTCCGTCTCTCACGTCACCCTGCCGCCTCCTCCTTGCAATATTTACATTCTGTAAAATATTTACACCGGTACAATATTTTCTGTAAATATTAAAAAATAAAAATTTAAAATGAAAAAAAATTCGGCAAAAGCAGCGGTTAGCATTTAGCAAGAAGTCAGGTGGGCCTATTTTATTTCGGGAAAAGTACACGCAAGGTCCCTCCAACTTGTCATCGAGATACAAATCGTCCATAAACCGCAAACCGACATCCGGCATCCCCCAACTTACAAAACCGGTCAAAAAAGGTCCCTAGGCGGTTTCACCCCGGTTTTGTCCCACGTGGTGGCTTGACTCAGCGTGGGACCCACGTGGGCCCCACATGTCATGGAGACCACGTCAGCCTCCTCTCTCTTTCTTTCCCTTCCTCTCCCTTCCTCATCTCTCTCTCTCTCTCACTTATCTGCAAAGCTAGCCCGGGGCGAGCAGGAGAGGAGGAGGGCGGCGCCACGACGGGCGACGGCGGCGGCGGGGGCCGTAGTGGGAAGCACGGCGGAGGCGCGGGGAGCCCGGAACCCTGCCGACGACGGCGAGCCTGTAGCCCTTGAGCCCGACGAACTTTGCTACTGGGCGCCGATTGCCGTACTCAACGGGAGTCGACAGCGAAGGCCGGAGCTCGACGTTGGCCTGGACGGTGTCGTGGCCGTCGTCCAGGAGGTTGTAGGCGCCGTGGCCATGCGACCAGGGGAGCAAGGTTGTCGGCGGCGACGACGCGGGAGCAGGGGAGCAAGGCGGCGGCAACGGGCGGCGGCCTTGACCTCGCCACGGTGGCGCAGCCTCAACGGCGTCCGCTGTGGCCGGACGAGATCCTGCGGCTTGTCCCGGACGCCGCCGCGTTCCACACCACGCTGCGGTGCGTGAAGGAATCGACAAGCTGCTCAGAGGATTCGACGGCGCGCGCGCGTCGCATCATCCGTCGTCGTCTTGCAGCCAGCAAGGAGCCGCGGCGGCAGCGGGAGCGGGAGGCCGTCTCCGCCGCGGCCCGCTCGACGCCGAGGATCTCGAGCGGCGCGGCTGACGGGGAAGGAGCGGCGGAGAGGAGATCGACGGCCGGCTCCCCACCCGGCGAACGTGAGCGCGAGCGTGAGGTTCATGCTGGGCCGGTGACGCGGCGCGGAGACACGGGACAACAAGCTCGGCGGCGGCAGGCGGAGCGCGGCTGCGGATGGGGAGCGGCGGCCGCGACGACTCCACGCCGCTCGGCCCTCATCGTCGTCGGCGGCTCCGGGCGCGGGCGGAGGTCTCTCTGATAGGCGATGGCGCGCCACGGTCCACCGCGCCACTGTACGCGGGGGGGCGTCGCACCGCCTGCTTCTCGTCGCTCGTCCGCCATCACCGATCGCACGAGGGGACGAGGAGGCCGCGAGCTCGCGGCGCCCTGAGCCCGCGCGCCGCCACCAGGGAGCCTTCGTCGCCAGCCGCACCACCCTCCGGCCGCGCACGCCGCCGCCTGTGCGAAGGCAGAGAGCGAGAGGAAGGAAGGAGAGAGAGAGAGGAGAAAAAAGAGAGAGGGTGCTGACGTGGTCTCCATGACTGTGGGGCCCACGTGGGTCCCACGCTAAGTCAGCCGCCACGTGGGACAAAACCGGAGTCAAAACCGCCGAGGGACCTTTTGTGACCGGTTTGTAAGTTGGGGGACGCTGGATGTCCGGTTTTGCGTTCGGGGACGATTTTGTATCTCGCTGACAAGTTGAGGGACCTTGCGTGTACTTTTCCCTTTATTTCTCATCCAGTCCATATTCAGTCCAACGGCCTCACGATCACCACGACCTCGGCCACGGCGCCGACGACGATCTCGTCTGCACGCGGAGGCCTAGCGCTGCACGCATCGGAGAAGAAGCACGCACGCATGCATCGATCTCGTCTCCGGCCATTTGGTTGCTCGATCTCACGGTAAATCTCGTCGACGTACAGTAACATATACTGGGGCACTGGGCTCCAATAATCCATACAGTGGATGATCTTCGTGTGCACACCTATTCATACGTACGGCTCACGATATATCTCTCGCTTGATAGCTTTTCCAACAACCCAACCAAAACCCATGCAAATCACACGGCGGCAGTACATAACCGGACGTGTACATGCAGCGAGGAGTAAAATAAAGTGTGGAGTGACACGAAACACGCAGCTGAGCTTGCCTCCACGGACGACCCCAACCGTGCCACCACAGTGCATTGCCAGCGATAGCTACCATTTTGGCCGCCGCGAGGCTATAAAACACCTCGCCAGCATCGGCTTCTCATCACCGATCCAGCTCAAACACATCTTCTTCCTGAGCTTAGCTTAGTTAGCTCTTGCGAGCTAGCTAGCCATGGCTGCTCGCAAGATAGCCATGTCCACTTCGTCACTGCTCTTGCTGCTTGCTGCTGCCCTGCTGCTCACCGGCGATGCGGCGAGAATCCTGCAGGAAGCGGCTTGGCCACCCTACGATTACCCAAAGCCTGATCAGCCGCCACCGCTGCTGCCAACACCTGATGTTGTGCCAAATCCAAATCAGCCTCCCCTACAGCCCACACCCGGTGTTCCACCACTGCCCAATCCTGATGTGCCACCGATGAATAAGCCTGATGTGCCGCCGATGCCTAAACCCGATGGGCCACCCATTCCCCCGGTACAACCATGTCCTGATCAGCCACCACAACCTAAACCTGATGGGCCACCGCTGCCAAATCCTAATCAACCACCACAACCCAATCCTAATGGGCCGCCAAAGCCTGATATGCCACCGATGCCTAAACCTGATGGGTTGCCCAATACTTATGAGCCATCAAGACCTGACGAGCCACCACAACCTAAACCCGATGGGCCACCACTGCCTAATCCTAATGTGCCGCCAAAGCCCGACCAACCACCACAACCCATTCCTAATGGGCCACCGAAGCCTGATATGCCGCCAATGCCTAAACCTGATGGGTCAACCAATCCTTATGCGCCTTCGGTGCCTGACCAATCAACACAACCCAATCCAAACGGGCCATCACTGCCTAATCTTGATATGCCACCAATGCCTGACCAACCACTCGAGGCCAATCCTGATGGACCACCGAAACCTGATGTGCCAGCAATGTCCAATCCTTATGTGCCGTTCAAGCCTGACCTACCCCCACAGCCCAGTGCTGACATGCCATCAAAGCCGGACCAGCCGCCGCAACCTAATCCCGCCGGACCAATACAACCTGATCAACCACCACAACCTATACCGAATGGGCCGATAAAGCCTGACCAGCCACCGCAGCCCAATCCCGATATGCCACCAAAGCCAGACCAACCACCCCAACCTTGTCCTGATGGGCCACCGAAACCTGACCAACCTCCACAGCCCAATCCTAATGGGCCACCGAAACCTGACCAGCCGCCACAACCTAATCCTAATGGGCCACCAAAGCCTGACCAACCGCCAAGACCCAATCCTGATATGCCGCAAAAACTTGATCAACCACCACAGCCAGAGTACTATGAACAACCACCAAAGCCTGATGCACCCCAGATGCCACCGTTGCCGAACGGTCAGATTCCATTTTCACCATAGCCGGAAGAAGCTAGCGCCGGCCACTGAGCCGGAGATGCCGGTCATTCCTGAGGTGCACCTCCTGGTAACGGGAGGGCAAAAACCATGATGACCACCAAGAGGTCCATTCAGATTGATTCGTCCAGATTCTACATTTGGTTTCATTTGTGTATTTCTTTCCTGTATCAACGGCGTGCATGCCATGTCTGTCGTCCGTGTAGATGTGTGTTACTTGCTGAGTTTGTTGCTATGAGCAGCTCACATATCTCTTCTCTGAGGGTGTGAGATCATATATTCATATTTGTTTATAATAAATGGATTCAATTATGTGTGTATATGAGCACACACTTGCATTCATCAGTCATCATTGTCATCGATTCATTGACCGCATGATGAAAGAATAGTCCTCCAGAGCTGTATGGCTTCATGTTTTCTTCTTCAGAATTACATTACATCTGTCATCATGTTTCCCAATGTGTTCGCCAAAAAGAAAAGGCTTCTTGATCGTTGAATCAACATGGATAAAGGCCGATAGGATGTTAATTTGTGCACATTTTAATATGACATTTGTCATTTTCCGCAAATTAAGCTCGCTAGTCAGATCTGACCACAGTTAATTGTTGTAAACTGAACCTGAAATCAATATGGAACGGTTAGCTGTATCACCATTTTCTTGTTTTTTTTTCTTTTCTGAAGGAAGGCAAAAGCTTTCCCGTTTTATATTAATAGAGAAGGGGTAAATCCACAAATCACCATTTTCTGACTAGCTAGAATGTGCAGAGCATGCAGCAGGGCCTCCAGGATTGTAAACCGTCTCTTCTCTTGTTAATTTCAGCTGGACCACTTTCAGTTGTTTAATCTACAATATTAGAAATATTGTTTGCAAGCTAGCTAGCTGGTGCTCTTTTAGTACCTTGGAAACAGGTCATACTTTACGTGGAGTAGGAGAGGTTGCAGCACGTACAAAAGTACAGACAGTGCAGAAACTGCAGGTACAATTGTGGTACAAATTATAGTTCCATTTTCCATGTCCTGTATTATCACTGATGAGCCTAGCTATCAACCATAAACCAAACCTGCAAGTTAAAGAGATCAAAGGGAGGAGCAGATAGGTTGCAGTAGCGCCTTCTACCTTCAACACTACACTGAATAAGCCATCGTTTTCAGAACAACTTCTTCCTTAGCCGATGTGTTCAGATTCATCATTTCTTTGACTGTCCACGGGAAGGCTGTTACAGAAGGAATGGTGGTTTTTCAGCTCGGTTTGGAGGCTTTGGATCAGTCACTGAAACTGACAAGCGACTAGCTTGACCTTGTAGTGATTTTATCAACAAATCCCTGAACTTTTTTGTGCAGATATCTTGAACAGGTGACCTAACACCGATTGATCACTAGTGTGCTATGTACGCTCCTACTCGAACATGCAGTCGATCGCCAAACCACGCAGAGTCAGAAAAGAAAGTTGGAGAATTTTACTGCTATTTTTGACACTCTCTTCAGCAACCAGATCAGACATTTTGTCAGAACTTACTGGGACGGTAGCATAGTCTCACTTGCTCTGTTCCTTAGCTGTTGTTCATCACATGCACGATTGATCTTACTTTGCATTAACATCCCACATCACACTGCACACGTGTACAAACTTTTTTATAAAGGGCTAGATTTAGTTGGTGGTGCATTTCATCAATCAGGTTTGAAACTCTGAATATTCCCAGCTAATTAAGCCATCCTCAAATATATATTAGGAAACCAATTGATCACCAAATTACTGATGCAGATGACCTACCAAGCACCAAAGATCAGAAGAGACTTCCATGCACATTCAGCAAGCTAACATTCCTTAAATTTTTGCTCTATAAATACCAGCTTCCTCTTGCCTCTCAACCCATCACACAAAGAACTAGCTCTCTCACCGTCACTGATACACCGAGACGAGCTAGAAATTAACTGCATTTCGATCGTCGACATGGCTTCCAAGAACTCCATGTCCTCCTCGCTTCTCTTCCTCATGGCGCTGCTGCTCTCATGGAGCTCCATCAGCAGCGCAGCTCGCTACCTGGAGGAGGAGGCCGCGCCCAAGGAGGAGTACCCGGAGCTGCCGAAGCCCGAGCTGCCGCCGCACCTCGCCGTGCCGGAGCTGCCAAAGCCCGAGCTGCCGCATGGCGCCGCCGTGCCGGAGTTTCCGAAGGTTCCTGAACTGCCACACCCCGAGGTGCCGGAATTGCCGAAGCCTGAATTGCCTGAGCACCCTGCGGTGCCGGAGCTCCCGAAGCCTGAGCTGCCATCGTTGCCCAAGGTCGAGCTGCCGCCATTGCCCAAGCCTGAGTTCCACTTCCCGGAGCCGGAGGCCAAGCCATGATGAACGAACGATCAGATAGAGCATGCACGTAGTGCGCGACATTTTATCTATACTGAATAATAGTTGTGTGTGGTTTTTATTTGCGATGGTTCACTGTTTACGTATTCAGTATTCACTATCTACACTAGCTTGTATCAGTACATGATTACAGGTTTACCATGGAGTTGTGTTTATATTCATGTACAGATCAATATATATATTGGAGAGTTTTCTTTGAGTCTGCAGTTCTGCAGACTGCAGTACATGATTCAGATTTCAGAGTTTTGATAGTTTACAATGAGTATATATATATGCTCCATGGTTTGCTAATAACTCAGAATAGTTTATACCAAGGAGAATGGATTAATTACAAAATCACTGTGCACCCCGTTATTTTCTGCGTATTGACCGAATCGTTATCACGGATTATTTTCTCCACGCTTCTTAAAAAATACTCCCTTTGAATTTTAATGTATGACGCCGTTGACTTTTTGATAAACGTTTGTATTCAAAAAATTTATGTAGTTATCATTTATTTTATTGTGACTTGATTTATCATCAAATATTCTTTAAGCATGACATAAGTATTTTTATATTTGCATAAAAAATTTGAATAAGACGAATGGTCAAACGTTAATTAAAAAGTCAACGGCGTCATACATTAAAATATGGAGGGAGTACTATTTATCAGAGAACTTTCTTCCATTGCATTGCTAGCCTAGGCACTTGTTCTAAATAGATTTATAAGGTCTAAAACTTAAATTGTCCTTAAAATGAAGTAGATAATCCATCATTAAGGGGCGAACAAGCCATATACGGCGGACCGCCTAGTCTATGTTGGGCTATGTGGTGAAAACCAACACATCGATATGGGCTTCTAATCCTGATTACATCCAAATGACTACAAATACAGTTTAATTTGCAAGACAAGTACAAAGCTCTGTTTGGAGGATTGGAGCCTAGGAATTTTTTCTATTGTGTATTGTTGTAGGAAACTGAACTGTTTGTTGTAAAAATTCATGGAAATTTGACATGCAAATCATGCACCCAAACTTATGACATGGTTTTGTAGTACTGATCGTGCTTGGGAGTTGAGAGTTGTTTGATTCTTAAAGCAAGATTTTGTTAAGCTAGTATTTTCAATACAAATAAACGCATATAATCTTAAAATCTTCAGCCTGAATCTTTTTTTTTTCAAAGAAAGTGTTCGGCCTAAATATTAGTAGCATTACTAATATCCAAATTTATAAAACTGGACAGTATATAAGCTAAACTTGCTTGCTACTGAACATACTCAAATCAGCATTAATTAAAGTGTTAACTATCTACTACGTTTGGAAATTTGTTAAATGAGCATAAAAAAGAAACCCTTGCAAAAATATATGACAGTGTCCATTTTCAACAATTCAGAACAACCAAAACCAAACAATCAAACATGTTGTCAGCATTGCCTCAGTCCCAGCTGTAGTCCTGAGGTCCTTAGCACAGGTGTATATACACTCCTAAACTAGACATAGATGGTCTTGCATTTTCACCAACCAAACGATTCAGGGTCTCAATAATCCCAACCAATCAAACCATACATGAAATGGAGATCCGCATAGATCAGATACTCATACCATAGTAAACAACCACCAAAAATACAGATCACCTGCCACTGCTGCCAGCCACCAAAGATCAGAGACTCCTGCAAAGTGATGATGCATCAAAGCTTCAATTTATCACTATAAATACAAGGATTGTCTTCCCACCCAGCCATCATCTCACAAACTGATCAAGTGATCATCAGCTAGCTATTAGCCTACCAGCCTCTCACTGACACTTTCACACAGAGTTCATCAGCTAAGTGCAAACCATTCGACATGGCTTCCAGCCACACCAAGCCATCCATTCTCCTCCTTGCGGCAGCGCTGCTGCTGCTCTCGTGCAGCTCCATGGGCGGCGCGGCGAGGTATCTGGAGGAGGCTGCGCCGGCGGCGGCGGCAGAGGAGGAGCACCCGGCACACCCCGCCGTGCCGGAGCTACCAAAGCCTGAACTGCCGGAGCTGCCAAAGGTGCCTGAGCTGCCTCACCCCGTCGTGCCGGAGTTGCCGAAACCGGAGCTGCCGAAGATCCCCGAGGTGCCGCACCTCGCCGTGCCGGAGCTGCCCAAGCCGGAGGTGCCGGAGATTCCCAAGGCTGAGCTGCCGCCATTGCCCAAGTTCGAGTTGCCGCCGAAGCCCGAGTTCCACTTCCCGGAGCCGGAGGCCAAGCCATGAAATTTCCAAAGACGATCAGATTACACCCCCGTGCCGTGCAGGCGTGTGGCAGACAGTGATGAGTGATCTGAATCAAATTCGCGTGGGTGTGCGAAGTGTTGGACGTTTTGCGTGTGATCTTGTTCGTGGTGAACCGGCTGGTGTGATGTGATCGAGTAGGATCGTGATGTTTCAGAGTTTCGTACTCTCGTTGTTGTATTCAGAGATTCAGCTGGCTGATGGCTGATGTTGTGTACTTCCTATCCGTTCCCAAGTACTTGTCATCAGTTATTATTCATATTTCACGCCTCCACGGAGGAGAACCCCGTCACGCCGCTCTGCCTGTGGCTGCCGCGCTCGCTGAAGAGAGAAGAGGAGAAGAAGAAAAGAGAAGAAAAAAAAAGATGTGCAGCTGACATGTGGGTCCCACGTATTTTTTTTAAATTTTTTTGCTGACTAGGATGCCACGTCAGCAAAACCGGGTAAAAATACTGCCGAGGGACCTCCGGTGAACGGTTTTAGAGAGTTTTGGGGTACACATTTCTGGTTTTGTAGTTAAGGGATCTCCAAAAATCTCGCTGTTAAGTTGAGAGACCTCCGGTGACCTTATTCCATAGATTTATAACGTGCAAAACTTAATTTGTCCTTAAAATGAAGTAGATAATGGGAACAAGCCATACATGGCGGACCGCCTAGTCTATGTTGGGCTATATGTGGTGAAAACCTACACATCGACATGGGCTTTTAGGGGCTGTTTGGTTGCTGCCCTCGCCTGGAGACCGTTGCTCAGGCAGGTCGATCCGACCGCAGGCGACTGAAATCGGACGCCTGACATCGACGCCTGAGCCAGGCGCGAATCTGAGGGCAGCAAGCAAACAAGCCCTTAGTCCTAGGACCAGGTCCTGATTACATCCAAATGACTACCAATACAATTTAATTTGCAAGCCAAGTTCAAAGCTCTGTTTGGAGGAATTTTTTCTATTGTGTATTGTTGTAGGAAACTTAACTGTTTGTTGTAAAAATTCATGGAAATATGACATGCGAATTATGCACCCAAACTTATGACATGGTTTTGTAGTACTGACCGTGCTTGGGAGTTGAGAGTTTTTTTTATTCTTAAAGCAAGATTTGTTAAGCTAGTATTTTCAATACAAATAAACACATATAATCTTCAAATCTTCAGCCTGAATCTTTTTTTTTTTTCAAAGAAAGTGTTCAACCTAAATATTAGTAGCATTACTCATATCCAAATTTATAAAACTGGATTGTATGTAAGCTAAACTTGCTTGCTACTGAACATACTCATATCAGCATTTAATTGAAGTGTTAACTATCTACTTCATTTGGAAATTTGTTGAATGAGCATTAAAAAGGAAGCCTTGCAAAAATATCTATGACACTGTCCATTTTCAACACTTCAGAACAACCAAAACCAAACAATCAAACATGTTGTCAGCATTGCTTCATTCCCAGCTGTAGTCCTGAGGTCCTTAGTACAGGTGTATATACACTCCTAAACTAGACATAGATGGTCTTGCATTTTCACCAACCAAACGATTCAGGGTCTCAATAATCCCAACCAACTAAACCATAGTACATGAAAGTGAAATCATCAGAGATCAGAGACACAGACCATAGTAAACAACCACCAAAATACAGATCACCTGCCACTGCTGCCAGCCACCAAAGATCAGAGACTCCTGCAAATTGATGATGCATCTAAGCTCCCATTCATCACTATAAATGCCAGCATCGTCTTCTTAGTTTCTCACCCAGCCATCTTCACACAGACTGATCAAGTGATCATCAGCTAGTGCCTAGTAACCTCTCACTGACACACTCACACAGAGTTCATCAGCTAAGTTAAGTGCAAACCATTCGACATGGCTTCCAGCCACACCAAGCCATCCATTCTCCTCCTTGCGGCAGCGCTGCTGCTGCTCTCGTGCAGCTCCATGGGCGGCGCGGCGAGGTATCTGGAGGAGGCTGCGCCGGCGGCGGCGGCAGAGGAGGAGCACCCGGCACACCCCGCCGTGCCGGAGCTACCAAAGCCTGAACTGCCGGAGCTGCCAAAGGTGCCTGAGCTGCCTCACCCCGTCGTGCCGGAGTTGCCGAAACCGGAGCTGCCGAAGATCCCCGAGGTGCCGCACCTCGCCGTGCCGGAGCTGCCCAAGCCGGAGGTGCCGGAGATTCCCAAGGCTGAGCTGCCGCCATTGCCCAAGTTCGAGTTGCCGCCGAAGCCCGAGTTCCACTTCCCGGAGCCGGAGGCCAAGCCATGAAATTTCCAAAGACGATCAGATTACACCCCCGTGCCGTGCAGGCGTGTGGCAGACAGTGATGAGTGATCTGAATCAAATTCGCGTGGGTTTGTGTGTATTCGGGTGTGTGATCGTGTAAAGTTTGGACGTTTTGCGTGTGATCTTGTTCGTGGTGAGCCCCGGCTGGTGTGATGTGATCGAGTAGGATCTTGATGTTTCGGAGTTTCCTTGTTGTATTTGGAGTTTTCAGCTGGCTGATGTTGTGTACTGTCTATCCGTTCCGAAATAGTTCTCATCGGATGTGGATTTTCATCGCTCGAGGAGACATCCTCTCGTTGTTTGCATGTCATCTAAATAGCTATCAAAAATTTTGAAAAAAATTGATAACATAGATTAATACGAAATACATCACTCCACAAACATGCAAGACCAAATTCAACTTCAACAAGTCACAACAAAAATAACAAACTAACCTGAAAAATAACAGAACCGCGTAGCCCAGCCCAACCGACGAGCGGGCCCACTTACACACACCACCCCACTTACACTTTCGTCCTTGCTTCGTGTAAAAGGGTTAACCCGGGAGTGATGTGGTTGGAGCATGTCACATACACTTTCGTCCTCGCTTCGTGTAAAAGGGTTAACCCGGGAGTGATGTGGTTGGAGCATTTCACATACACCCCCCTCACACAGTCCGTATGTCCAATGTTGATGCCATGTGCCTCACACAGAGGCCACATGCGCAACCGCGAAGATTGGCTCTGATACCATTTGTAATGGCCCTCTCTCCAGAACCGCGTAGCCCAGCCCAACCGACGAGCGGGCCCACTTACACACACCACCACACTTACACTTTCGTCATTGCTTTGTGTAAAAGGGTTGACCCGGGAGTGATGTGGTTGGAGTGAAGAGGCCTTAAAAGTCGGTTCCACTCGTGCTAAACTAGCAAGGTGGTACTAAACATGCGACACAGCTCACATGGGCAACACAGGCCTAATCCTTATTGGGCCGGGATGTCACACTATATTTGTTATTTTTGTTACAACTTGTAGAAGTTGAATTTAAACTTGCATGTTTGTGGAGTGATATATTTCATATTAATCTATGTTACTAATTTTTTCATATTTTTATGACTATTTAGGTGGCATGCACGAAACGAGGGGATATCCCCTCGAGGGATGATTTCACTTTCCCGTTCTCATCAGTTATTATTCATATTTCAACATTGACCATTCATATTTTCTTTTAGAAAAAACGACAAATACTTAAAAGGATGACACATTATAAAAATGTACGTAATATACTAATAAACATTACTCTTTCATTAATAATAGTCTGGCCATTTAAAAATCACTAGTTAAAGTTTTAACGGTGATAATTAATATATAGTGACAAATACTTAGGAACAGAGGAGGTATCATGTATGTTTCACGTCAATAATTTTTTTTCCGGGGCATAAAAGAATCCCGTTTTTCAGTTTTCTGACGTATCTCCTCTCCCGTGAGCCTAGCCCAACACCACTATTCACCAAAGTATTTTTTTTTATTCTCACACTTCAAACTATGAGTTTGTTTGATTAGATTAAGAAAAACAACTCTTAGATTGATGTATGAAAATAAATAAAAACATTCATACTATATTATGAGTTTATGAGGATTTTTTAAAATATTTTGAAATAGAAATTAACGGTTAAATCTGTACATAAAGATCGAATCAGATATTCAAAATGGCACATTTTCATGACTGAAAAGGTAAGATCTTACTTTCATTATCTGGTGTTTGGATTAATTTCTAGAAGTCTATGTTCCTCCTTTGGTGCATAGCCGTTTATTACACGGATGTTAATTTGATAGTTAGTTGCCGTTTAGTTGTTCTCTTTGTTGGCTCTTGTCTGACTTCTAGCAAAAGTAAGAATTGACTAAACTGGCTTTGAAGTCCAATCATATCAACACAATCTCCCAAACAAAAAAAATAAATGTATTTTTCCTCAAAACTAAAACAAATTTTTAGTTAATTCAATTTAGTTGGAATTAAATTATTAAGCAGTAATAAATAATTGAAATGGTACTAATGCTATTTCTGAAAATAGAAAATAGAAAGATGCTTAAAATTATTGAGAGAGAAAAACTAATTTTATCCCAGCCCAAACTTGCTGGCCAATTTGGAGGCCCAATAGTGCAGCGGCTCAATACGAGAGAAGCCAAAGCCGTCCGATTGAATGGACGGTCCAGATTGATCCCAACCTATAGAAATATATGCAACCAAAACCCTAACCAGTATGTGTGTGTCAAACCTAGCTAATGCATCACAGCTAGTATATGTGTGTGTCAAGCAGTAGCAGTAATCTACAGTTAGGCTAATCTGATCTTAATGATCAAGACACGCATGAGTGAGTAAGGGCATCCACAATGTTAGGAAAAAGCAGGTATTAGGCAATATAATATTCCTATGACCTAGTAATAAGTAAGAGCACCCGCAATGGTAAAGTAAGGTGCTCTCTATAAAACATGTACATCTCAGCAATAGACTAGATTAATAGTAAACCACCTCAATAGTATGTCTACATGGGTATCTATAGCTCTCTCATGCATTGCGTCCTCGCTTCGTGTAAAAGGGTTAACCCGGGAGTGATGTGGTTGGAGCATGTCACATACACTTTCGTCCTCGCTTCGTGTAAAAGGGTTAACCCGGGAGTGATGTGGTTGGAGCATGTCACATACACTTTCGTCCTCGCTTCGTGTAAAAGGGTTAACCCGGGAGTGATGTGGTTGGAGCATGTCACATACACTTTCGTCCTCGCTTCGTGTAAAAGGGTTAACCCGGGAGTGATGTGGTTGGAGCATGTCACATACACTTTCGTCCTCGCTTCGTGTAAAAGGGTTAACCCGGGAGTGATGTGGTTGGAGCATTTCACATACACCCCCCTCACACAGTCCGTATGTCCAATGTTGATGCCATGTGCCTCACACAGAGGCCACATGCGCAACCGCGAAGATTGGCTCTGATACCATTTGTAATGGCCCTCTCTCCAGAACCGCGTAGCCCAGCCCAACCGACGAGCGGGCCCACTTACACACACCACCACACTTACACTTTCGTCATTGCTTTGTGTAAAAGGGTTGACCCGGGAGTGATGTGGTTGGAGTGAAGAGGCCTTAAAAGTCGGTTCCACTCGTGCTAAACTAGCAAGGTGGTACTAAACATGCGACACAGCTCACATGGGCAACACAGGCCTAATCCTTATTGGGCCGGGATGTCACACTATATTTGTTATTTTTGTTACAACTTGTAGAAGTTGAATTTAAACTTGCATGTTTGTGGAGTGATATATTTCATATTAATCTATGTTACTAATTTTTTCATATTTTTATGACTATTTAGGTGGCATGCACGAAACGAGGGGATATCCCCTCGAGGGATGATTTCACTTTCCCGTTCTCATCAGTTATTATTCATATTTCAACATTGACCATTCATATTTTCTTTTAGAAAAAACGACAAATACTTAAAAGGATGACACATTATAAAAATGTACGTAATATACTAATAAACATTACTCTTTCATTAATAATAGTCTGGCCATTTAAAAATCACTAGTTAAAGTTTTAACGGTGATAATTAATATATAGTGACAAATACTTAGGAACAGAGGAGGTATCATGTATGTTTCACGTCAATAATTTTTTTTCCGGGGCATAAAAGAATCCCGTTTTTCAGTTTTCTGACGTATCTCCTCTCCCGTGAGCCTAGCCCAACACCACTATTCACCAAAGTATTTTTTTTTATTCTCACACTTCAAACTATGAGTTTGTTTGATTAGATTAAGAAAAACAACTCTTAGATTGATGTATGAAAATAAATAAAAACATTCATACTATATTATGAGTTTATGAGGATTTTTTAAAATATTTTGAAATAGAAATTAACGGTTAAATCTGTACATAAAGATCGAATCAGATATTCAAAATGGCACATTTTCATGACTGAAAAGGTAAGATCTTACTTTCATTATCTGGTGTTTGGATTAATTTCTAGAAGTCTATGTTCCTCCTTTGGTGCATAGCCGTTTATTACACGGATGTTAATTTGATAGTTAGTTGCCGTTTAGTTGTTCTCTTTGTTGGCTCTTGTCTGACTTCTAGCAAAAGTAAGAATTGACTAAACTGGCTTTGAAGTCCAATCATATCAACACAATCTCCCAAACAAAAAAAATAAATGTATTTTTCCTCAAAACTAAAAGTTACCAGGCTTTGAAGTCCAATCATATCAACACAATCTCCCAAACAAAAAAAATAAATGTATTTTTCCTCAAAACTAAAATTTACCAGTTTTAAGAGCAAAAACAAACCTAAAGACGCCTAGACGTTTCTCGGGCGAAACAAACCTAGTATATGAGATTTACAGTATTGGGTATTCCCTCCAGTTGAAAATACTTAGCACTTAGGACATGATCTGATCAAACTTTGACCATCAATGACTTCTGAAACACTTAGTTTTGAAAAACATGGAAATGATATATGCAGATTTATCATAAAAAGTTACTTTAATTTCTCATTATTTTTTAAATTTTAAAAGCAGATTAAATGAAAAAAATGTGGCCAGAATCATACTTCAAAGATCATATAGAAGTCTTAGCAAAAAAACATAAAAAATAATCAAACTTCAATTGCATATAGCAGATCATAAAAAGGCCATGCAATATTTCCGCTTAAAAGATTTTTTCTAAAAAAGTGATGAAAATCAGAGCAAATAACCCAACTACCCGACAACTACCACGCTGCGCATCTAACGTTGTCCATTCTCCACGAACACAAAAATCTCTGCCTGTCATTGTATTATAAAGTTTGGTGTTGAAGTAAGAACAAAGTAAGTTGCTTAAGAGAATGGCCTCACCGACTTGAAAAGGGCAGAACACATAATCGCTTAAAAATTTTGGTTTTAAACATTGGAATGACTACCGCATATTTTTTTTTTTCATAATCCAGCAGCATATAAAACACGTTAATGTACTTACACATATACAATTTCAAAGTGGAGTTTCAAATTTAAGATTTAAATCTAGATTGTTCTGGCTTAGGTGTCAGCCGGTACCGGCTCATGATCAGCGGTAACCGGCCGGTTAATTACCGCCGATATTCAAATCTCTGCTTACAAACGGCAAAGCTAAGCATTTCGCCAGCATTACCTGCAACGTACAGCTAATATATATACTACTATTTGTTGTCTTAAAAAGAACTTTGTCAAATTTTTTTGGAAGATAATATAGTGCTTGGTTAGTCTTTGTCATGCACGGCTTCACTTACTCTGCAATATCATGTGGCCACGCAAGGACACAATTCTAGATACTGCATTCACCAACCAATCTCACTTGCGTCTCATTTTTTCCCAACTAACTAAACCATGCATAAACACACAAACAAAGATGGCATGCCAACAGAGATAGATCAGGGCTCAGGGGAGATCACACTCACACATCGAAACAGGTCGAACAACCAATGGAGTGCAGTTCACCTACCTACAAGTAATTAATCAACACATCAGCAGGCTAGCTCCTGTAATTAATCATGCATTAATTAATTTATTGATCTTGATTAATGTTCAGTTTAGCACTATAAATACCAGGCTTGCCTGCCTTCTCCAAACCATCAAAGCACACTAGCTCACACAGTGAGGTAGCATAGCTAGCTAAGCCAGCATGGTCTTTAAGAAGAACCCGTTTTTCAGTTTTCTGACGTATCTCCTCTCCCGTGAGCCTAGCCCAACACCACTGTTCACCAAAGTTTTTTTTTTTTTTATTCTCACACTTCAAACTATGAGTTGGTTTGATTAGATTAAGAAAAACAACTCTTAGGTTGATGTATGAAAATAAAAAAAATCATACTATTATGATTTTATGAGGATTTTTTTAAATATTTTGAAATAGAAATTAACGGTTAAATTTGTACATAAAGATGGAATCAGATATTCAAAATGGCACATTTTCATGTCTGAAAAGGTAAGATCTTACTTTCATTATCTGGTGTTTGGATTAATTTCTAGAAGTCTATGTTTCTCCTTTGGTGCATAGCCGTTTATTACACGGATGTCAATTTGATAGTTAGTTGCCGTTTAGTCGTTCTCTTTGTTGGCTCTTGTCTGACTTCTAGCAAACGTAAGAATTTACTAAACCGGCTTTGAAGTCCAATCATATGAACACAATCTCCCAAACAAAAAATATAAATGTATTTTTCCTCAAAACTAAAAGTTACCAGTTTCAAGAGCAAAACAAACATAAAAGACGTGAATATTAAAGAATGATCTAATATTAAATAATTAGAAGGAGGTCGTCTAGCCCACCACTCTATAAAGCTAGCCGGAAGATCCCTAGAAATTTCTCGAGCAAAACAAACCTAGTATAAGAGATTTACAGTATTGGATATACCCTCCAGTTGAAAATACTTAGCATTTTGGACATGATTTGATCAAACTTTGACCACTTTTGAAATACTTAGTTTTTGAAAAACATGGAAATGATATATGCAGATTTATCATAAAAAGTTACTTTAATTTCTCTTTTTTTTAAAAAAATTAAAAGCAGATTAAAAGAAAACAAATCGTGGCCAGAATCATACTTCAAAGATCATATAGAAGTCATAGCAAAAAAAATCATAATCAAACTTCAATTGCATATAGCAGATCATAAAAAGGTCATGCAATATTTCTGCTTAAAAGATTTTTTCTAAAAAAATGATGAAAATCAGAGCAAATAACCCAACTACTCAACAACTACCACGCTGCGCATCTAACGTTGTCCATTCTCCACGAACACAAAAATCTCTGCCTGTCATTGTATTATATATAAAGTTTGGTGTTGAAGTAAGAACAAAGTAAGTTGCTTAAGAGAATGGCCTCACCGACTTGAAAAGGGCAGAACACATAATCGCTTAAAAATCATATCCTATATCAAAAAGGCAAATCTATCAGATAATCCACATAAAAAGTCAAATAATCTACATCCGTCGGATTTTATGAATAATATATCCTAGTCTATTGAATTTTGTAAATATATATACCAGAATCAGAGTGAATCAGGATAACAAGATGCCTATTATTCTTCCTGAAAAAATGGTAGTGCTCCTAGTGCATCTATTTATTAACAGAAAAACTACGATATGGTATCCCATCTAGGGAGTTAGGGACGAGATACTTAATTAATGCTCTCCATCCACCCTAAGTGCTTCCCATCCACTCGTTGATCTTTGTGAGCCACACACCCATACGTCCGCCGCCACCCTCCTCCTCACATCCTCCCTCTGCCCTCTTCTCTTCCTCCTTGCTCGTGCTGGCAAAAAGAGCACATCGCTGCTCCCCCCTCTCGCCGACCACCATTTCCTCTTTCTGTCACTAGATCTGGAGGCCTAGGCCATTCTCATTGCTAGATCCATTCTGAGTGCATGTTGGCGATGAGGCGATGGACGACGCTGGCTTCATGGCCTCCTTCTCCATACAAGCCATCAGGGAGGACGGTGTCTGGTGTGAGTCTTCCTTCAAGGCTGGTACCGATGGTGATGGAGGGAAAGGCTGACGAAGGTGCTAGATCTAGAGCTTCGATTGGCAGCTTGTGCTGTTTGCCAATCCATCGTGCTGCTCGTCAATATTGTGTGTAGGTACACTGTGCAGCGTGTAATTCTCGCTTGATACCGATAGGTGCCAAGTCTGATACTCGTGGTATCATGGCTGGTATGCACAGATATCAGGCATGGTACCTCGGGCACCGATACCACCTTATAACCATTGGTGCCTGATCAGTAGGACACTCGCCATCGCTGCTTGGCTGGCTGGCGAACCGTTTCCCACTAACGTCTTTTCTCCATTCAACGCTTCTCCTTGGCTCTGGTCTTTCCTTCCCTAGTGTTGCTGTGGCTAGCGTTGCCATGTGTGTCGACACCTCCTAGCATCCTAGGCATTGGCGCCGATGCATTCGCCTCACCATGCTCCTCCGTCGACCAATGGTTCTGCTCAAGGTGTGAGCCATGAGCACGTGGCGTGGGGTGGGACGGAGTCGTAGACTTGCGAGGATAAAGCGGAGGTGCGGATGACATCACCTTCGTAAAGTATCATGTCGAATGGGCGGAATGCCGTCCCCTAGCAATCATCATTTATTAAGGCATAACAAACAAGGCAAATTTGTTCTAATTTTATCAAAACATTTATAGTTATTGAGCAAGTACATCGAGGAACCTATATTTATCTAAAATATGGAGAAAAATTAATTAATTAAGAAATTAAGATGTGCTACCTACTCTGCACATAGCTGCTGCTTACCTGCACTGCACCTGATTGTCAACTGAATACCCACGTTAGTCATGTACTCACAGTGCCGTGTATATTCTATAGGTCTTCTAACGTAAGCCGTTTGAAAATCGGCCTATATCAACACGGCAACCTGCAACATTAAGCAAGTTGCCGTGTACGGATTGTACAACAATGGTCGTTTTCAACTAGATTTGTAACCAGCAAGTCAAGCAGTTCGTCACCATGGACCGGGATGGTTCAGAGTTCAGGCATTTTCAGGTGGCCAAACAGCAGCATAATTCATAAACATCTCGCGGTGAAACACGTGTTGCCCGCAATGACTCTGCTGTTTGCACACCTGTTTGCCGGTGCATATACGCAGCTAGGCAGCTAGCGATTAGGTGATCACTGATCTCTCTCTGAACAATCCTCGGAATTCCCAACTAACTGAACCATAACACGAAGGAACAGATAGAGATCAGGAGAGTTCGATCACGCATTCAGGAAACCAGAAGGATCAGAGATGTGTGATGCAGCAGCAGTTCACCTGCCATGTACCAAACAACACGTACGCATCAAGATCTGGGGCATGTTCACTTTGATGCCATTTTCAACCTTACCTAATTTTGGTATTATCAAAATTTTGGTGTAGTTACCAAAATTTTGGCGACTTGCTAAAATTTTGGCACGATTTCTTATATAGTTACCAAAATTTAGCAGCAAACTAAATGTAGCCATTTTTTTTTGGTAACTTTACCAAAATTCGGTAAGGTTGAAAATGGCAACAGACCCCTGGTTAGATATGATATGATATCATCTGCACTTCACTGTTCATGCTATAAGTACCAGGTTTCCCTTGTGTTCTAGTCATCGATCCCTGGCTGCGAGGAAGAAGAACTAGCTTAGCTTAGCTAGATCAGATCATCAGAAGCTTAGCAGGAACGCCATGTCGTCGTCGTCGTCGTCGTCGGCTCTGTTGCTCATGGCGGCGCTGCTGCTCTCGTGCGGCGCCATGGGCAGCACGGCGAGGCACCTCGAGGAGAAGGCGCCGCACTTCCCCGCCGTGCCCGAGCTGCCGCCGCACCCCGAGCTGCCGGAGCTTCCAAAGCCCGAGCTGCCGCTATCATGAATTATGTTATATATCGTTGTTGTCTTTGTGTGTGAATCTTTCCAGGTAAAGAAATAGCAACCTGACAATTTCTTTTCAAATTTAATGTGGCATATATGGCATCTCTTAAGTAGAATTTCCATGAGTTTTTTTTATATCGACAACTATGGGAGCAAAACTATGGAGCTGGGTAATTCATGGTGTTCATGCTCTAGTTTTGAATGGCATAACCAAATAACTACTCTTAATGGCTATTCTTTCTTATTTGAACATTTAAGTTCTTAGATTGAGCAAAACATTGCACTCTTTATGTATAGTCTAGAACATTTTTTTAGATAATGGATTATATTAAACCCGGCCTCTACACCTTGTGAGGGTGTACACAGCCTAAAAGTCACAAACACGAGTACATAAGACTCTCCCGTTACATGGGTAAAGCATAAATAAGTTTTAAAGATGGATAACAAGCAAGAGGAACTAAAAGCTAAGCTTCAATCCTTCTTCTAAAGTTCCACCCAAAAGTAGAGAAGAGCTCCATCATACGCTTCTCTAAAAGCTTGCACTTCGCGATTACTTCAATGCCTTCGTCTTCCTTAAGAAGCAAAGACCAAAGCCTTGACAACTGAGTTGCTTTGAAAATTACCTGCAAAAAAGATACGTGGTTGTAGCTATTAAAGGCTAAGTCATTTCTATTGACCCACAAAACCCAACAAATCGCCGCTATGCCCACCCAAGTTTGTCTTTTAAGCTTAGGTTCAAAACCTCTTAACCAATTTCCAAACAAGTGTGAACTATTACGGGGTTGCTTGACTCCAAAAGTAAGATAGATCGCATTCCAAATGTATCTAGCCATTATGCAATCAAAGAAGAGATGTTGAATTGACTCATTAGAGTTACAAAAGCTACAAAGCAAGCTACCCTTCCATCTTCTTTTAGCAAGATTATCTTTTGTTAGAATCACCCCCTTTTTAATATACCAAAGGAAAATTTTAATTTTTAAAGGAATCCTTAGCTTCCAAATTAAGTATTACACCATTAAACATAAGGGCTTTATACATGGAGTTAACATAAAACAACCCTTTTTTATTGCTCTTGCAAAAGAATTTGTCTTGCTTATCATTCAAATTGACACTCACCACCTTTGAAACAATTTCAAGCCAATCTTCCAAGTTTTTCCCTACAATTGCTCTTCTAAAAGAGACATTCAAAGGGACCCTTCCTAACACATCGGCCACTACTAAGTTTTTATTTCTAACCAAGCTATACAAGGTTGGAAATTCCAAATGAAGGGGTTGGTTTCCCAACCATCGGTCCTCCCAGAATCTTACTTGTTTCCCATTATTCACTGTGAAGTGGCCAAGTGTCTGGAAGGGTTCTTTTGCTGCCATAAGGCTAGCCCAAAAATGAGAATCCCCCGGTTGTTTTTGGACCTGAAAAATGGATTTCCTTACCAAGTATTTTTTCCTCAACAAATTCTGCCACACTCCCTATTCATTAATTAACTTAAAGATCCATTTACTAAGCATACACTTATTTTGAGTCTCTAAGTCCTGGATTCCTAGCCCCCCACATTTCTTTGGCTTGCAGAGCACACTCCACCTAGCCAATCTATATTTTTTTTATACTCATCGCATTGCCAAATACGTTATATATCTATAAGATAAATACGTTATGATTCTACGTACGTATATATGTGTGTACAGTTCTATAGACTGGTATATATACATATGTATCGATGATGGCATGATCCATGATGTGCTTGCTATATACAGTATCTTTCTCATTGATGATTTGTAGTATTAGTTTCCGCTAGAGGAGTACTCCCTCCGTCCCATGAAAAACCAACCTAGGACCGGATTATGGGACGGAGGGAGTATGATGTTTCAGCATTTGTTTAGCGCGTTGTATATATGGATATATATGTACGTATGGTGGTGTATATTGTACTGCTTTGTTTCTTTGATAGATCGGTGTACCGGACCTACTTATGTATGTTTATTTGGATGAGTATACATGAATAATGAACTGAATTCTCGTTTGCATCTAAGTACTTCCCTAAACATCTATCATAGCTTAATTGTTTGTCCCACAAAGAAAGGTGTGTTGGCGAATATGATATTTGTCTTATGTATACGGCGGACATGGATTCTAATAATTCGAGGGGATATCCCGTTGTTCTTACATGTTATTAAATAACTATTAATATATATATTTTTTAAAAAAATAATAAGATATATTGATATGAGATATATAACTTCATACACAAATTCGATCTCCATAAATTGTAACAAAATAGCATATGTGTGATCACAGCCATGTTTGATTTTTGTTTTTTATTATGCAATTATGCAATTTGTCATAATTATGCTTGCATATTTATGGAGTAATATATGTTTATTATTTTTTTAAATAAATATTTAACTGAATCTAATTTCAAACGTCAATATATATAATCGGAAGAAGTGAAAGGTTATTTTTTTTCTATAAACTTGGTCAAACCTAAAGAATTTTAACTTTAAAAAAAGTTAAACGACTTATAATATGAAACGGAGGGAGTAGTTTTTTTTAGTGAAGTATAGCAAATAGTCCATTCTTGCCTTCGTTTTTGAACTTTTGATAATGATTCAAGAAGCTGGATAGATTACCATTGTGCAGTGTCATGCATGGTATGATAATCTGAGGGTTCCTTTAGATGTAGTATTCATGCTATGTTGCTTGAAGATTTTAGATTTGCAAGTTTGAGCTTGATTCATTAGCACTACTCTGAGGTTTTTGGTCAAACATGACTACAGCACTGTCTCCCAATAATAATTTGTGTGCAAATTATATTGAAAAGTGAAAACAGTAAAATAATACACTCATAAGTAAACTAAGTTAACTTCGTCAAGAAAGCTTCCATCCTGAACAATATAAAACTCAAAAGTCAACTGATCAGGTTATCTTTGAGTAGGCTATAAACAATCTCCTTTTCAAAAGAAAGCTGGAAACAGTCTCCATTTTCTACTCAAGTGACGTAGGCTACAGTTTTATTGACTTTGGACTGTGGAAAGGATTCAAAAGGTGAATCCCATTTTGCTGACTCTAAGCTTGTATTTTCTCTCCCAGCTTTCATTTGAGGTCAGAAGTGCGGTAGAGCTTGTTTCTGGTTCTTTGTTCATCTTCTATCCTAGATAGATGGAACATGCTGTTGTTAGTGCCGCGGAAGGTGTGATCCACACTCTCTTGGGAAAGCTCGGCACAATCGTCCTCCAAGAAGCCCAGCTTCTGGGAGGTATTCGGGGTGAACTGCAACACTTGAAGGATGAACTGGAGAGCATGACAGCCTTTCTTCAGGACCTTTCTGGGAGAGATGAATGCGGCAAGCAAGTTAAGATTTGGAAGAAGCATGTGCGTGAGATTGCATATGATATCGAGGATTGTATTGATGAGTTCAAACATCAACTTGGTGACAGCAGTAGTGCCGGTGGCAGTGGCCCTGTAGCGTTTTTCCGCAAGGCCACTCACATATTGCAGACCACCAGAGTGAGGCATCAGATTGCCAAACAAATCCAAGAACTAAAAAGGCGTACTATGAATATCAGTGCCCGAAATTCAAGGTAACTTCTGTGCTATTTCTGTCCCTCTTTCCCGAATGATGGTTCAAATTCTGGACTATTGCCGTTTTGCTTTTTGATAGCTTTAGGTGCTAGCAGGACGCCAACAATCTGGTACAAAAGGCAGCAAAGTTTCTCTTGTTTATCTATAGTTGTCCCTTCTGTAAATAGATTTGCTTATGAACTTTTCTGTTCTTTCCACAAATTATATGTTGAAAAATATGTTGCACCGATAAGCCAAAAACGTTTGGGGAGACCCATATAGCCTAGTAGAGCACATGGTTGTGAAGGTGGAGATCATGGGTTCAAGTATCTACTCTTGAAATGACCCATGTCGTCTTCTTTTTCTTGAATGAAAAGGCAGGTGCTCTGCCTATTGCATTAGAGGAGGATAAAATAGAACTTTAAGAAGCAGGGAAGAAAGGAGCAACACAAAAGCAAAAAATGTACAAACTAGCTAGAAAAGCTCTTATAGACGATGTCCTGTGACTGAAGGCTCTGGTCTTGAAAAGTTTGCCTGTTCCACTCCTTCCAAGTGTTCCAACAAGGCTACAACTGTAAATCACTAGGGCATTTAATCTACACCTCCAGTCCTTTTGCATGTATGAGCAAGCTTTATGCACCAATCTGCAGTTGTATTTTAGTCTTAGAGGTTTGGTTGTTGCCGCGATTGTGCAATTTGCCCATGAATGACCCATGTCATCAAAAAGAAACCTCTTCTTTTAGCAATTTCTCCGTAGTATTACTATAAAGTACAGTTTCTGAGCATATACAGTTTTTTTTAATCTCTTTTCTACTTCTGTAGTACGATTTCATCACCCAGCAAACTTACTTAGTTGTTCTTGCATGCAGGTATAGTGCCAATCATCTCATCTCTGGAACTGCTGGGAATAGCATGGCTGCATATGATAGCCAAGCTAATCTTTTAAATGTTGATACTCGCATTACTGCACTCTTTCCAGAGAGAAGGCAGCTTGTTGGCATTGAACCACGTCAGGGAAATCTTGTGCACTGGTTATTGGAGGCACATGTGCAACAATTACGGGTGGTGTCTATATTTGGTTTTGGTGGTTTGGGCAAGACAACACTTGCTATGACAACATATCAAAGTCTATCTGGAAGAAATGGACCTTTTCAATGTCAAGCTTTTGTAACTGTGTCCCAGAGTTTTGATGTCAAGGTTCTGATGAGAGATATTCTTCTCCAAATCACTCAACCAGTTAATCAACCGAGTTCTCCATCAACTGGAGCTGGCAAAGGTCCCATGGAAGGCCTACTCAAGGGCATGGAAGCATGGAATGTGGTACAACTTGCGAGCATCCTCAGGCAGCAATTGGAAAATAAGAGATATCTGATTGTTCTTGATGATATCTGGAGCATGACTGCATGGGAAGGTATTCGGTTTTCTTTGCCGGACTCAAATAATGGTAGCAGAATAGTGGTTACTACACGAATCAGAGCTGTAGCACACACCTGTTGTTTCCATGAGTACGACCGAGCTTATGAAATCAAACCTCTCACTGATTGTGAATCCAGAGACTTATTCTTCAAAAGAATATTTGGCAGCTCAATTTGTCCTGAGCACTTAGAAGATATTTCAGCTAAGATTCTGGGAAAATGTGGTGGCACACCTTTATCCATAGTCAGTATAGCAGGCCTCTTGGCTAGCAAGCCTGTTCACAGTAAAGATCTTTGGGAGAAGATTTATAGCTCTCTTGGTTCAGAGATTGAAACCAATCCATCACTTGATAGATTGAAGAAAATACTTGAGCTTAGCTATAATGATCTTCCTTACCACTTGAAGACTTGCTTCTTATATTTAAGTATTTACCCTGAGGACCATAATATCAGAAGGAAAACTATACTCAGGCGATGGATAGCAGAACGCTTTGTGACTGGCAAACGTGGACTGAGTGTTTTTGAGGTGGCAGAAAGCTACTTTGAGGAATTCATTAACCGGAGCATTATCCAGCCGGTGACCACTAGCTTTACAGGCAAGGTTAAAACATTCCGAGTTCATGATGTGATGTTGGAGATCATTGTGTCAAAGTCAATTGAAGATAATTTTATCACTCTAGTAGGAGAACAGAACACTTTGTTTCCGCAACAGAAGATAAGGCGGCTAACTGTTCATAGCAGAGGCGTGAAATATATTGCCACAAGAGAAATATTATGCCATGTCCGGTCCTTGAGCATATTTGCCGATGGAGAAACATTGCAGTTTGGTTGGATGAAATTAATGAGAATATTGGACTTAGAAGGCTACGAATTCCTGAGAAATAGAGATCTCAAAGACTTGTGCAGGCTGTTTCAATTGGAATACCTTAATCTGAGAAGAACACATATTACGGAACTCCCTGCACAAATAGGAAACCTGAAGAAGTTGGAGACTCTGGATATAAGGGACACAGCCATAAAGCATTTGCCTCCTGGCATAACCAATCTTCCACATTTAGCAAACTTACTTGGAGGAAGAAGATCCTATAACCACACTGGGCGGTGGCCTATTTCTGAGTTCTGGGGTTTACATATCCCTAACGAACTTCGAAAAATGGATTCACTTACAACACTTGCACAGGTAGAAATCACGGCCTCTACATCCCGTTATATCAGCGAGTTGTCGAAGCTATCGCGGTTGAGGAAACTTGGAGTATTGATGTTTGTTGATGATGACAACACCTGGGCATCCTTGATCTCTGCTCTTGAGAAGCTCAGCGGCAGCCTTCGCTCGTTATTACTTTGGCGACCTGATGGCGCGATGAACTTCGACATTGTCAATTCATTATCCAGTCCACCAATATTTATGAAAAGTATGAACCTTCGAGGTCAGTTAACACAACTACCATGTTGGTTTCCTTTGCTTTCCAACATCACAGAATTAACCCTTCGCGCAACCGAACTAAGCGCCGAGGCACCGCCGCGCGCTTCCTCGACGTCCTCGCCAAGTCCCGCAACGTCGACCTGCTCCACTCCACCCTGCTCTCCTTCCCGCCTGCGCTCCGCTCCCTTGCCGCCCTCCGCGCCGCCATCCGTGGCCTCGCCCCGGCCCGCGAGGTCGGCAAGGTCTCCTCCCTGCTCGCCCTCTTCCCGGACGCCGACCGGCCCCGCACGCTCAACTTCGTCACCGACGTCGTTTGCTCCGTCTGCAAGCTGCCCGACGTCGCCGAGAAGGTGATCAAGCAGGCCGAGCACCGGTACGGCGTGTCGCGGACCGGGAGGTGCTGCGAGCTTCTGGTCGTCGGATACTGCCGCGCGGGGATGCTCTCTGACGCGTGCAGGGTGTGGAACGGGATGGAGAGGCGCGGGCTCGACCCGGGCGCCGCCGCGTACGAGGAGATCGTGGTGACGCTGTTCAAGAATAACCGCGTCGCGGACGCCATGAAGGTGTTCGACGGAATGCGGAGGAGGGGAGTTTCAGACGGTGGCAGAGGCGGGTGCTACCGGGCAGTGGTGTCGTGGCTGTGCAAGGAAGGGAGGATGTGGGGCGCGTACATGGTGTTCGCCGAAATGTTCAAGAGAGGTGTGGAGGTGGACGGAGAGGTGATGGGGGATTTGGTGTATGGGCTGCTGGTGAGGAGGAGGGTGAGGGAAGGATACAGGGTTTTTCATGGTGTTAAGGAGAAGGACATTGCACTGTACCATGGGTTGATGAAGGGATTGATCAGGATCAAGCGAGCTCGAGAAGCGACGGAGGTTTTCAGAGAGATGGTTGCTAGGGGATGTGAGCCGAACATGCACACATACATTATGCTGCTTCAGGGACACTTGGGGAAGAGGGGAAGGAAGGGGAGGGATCCATTGGTGAACTTTGAGAGCATCTTTGTTGGTGGGTTGGTGAAGGCTGGGAGGACATTGGAGGCAACTAAGTTTGTGGAGAGGACTATGAGTGGTGGAGTGGATGTGCCAAGGTTCGACTATAACAAGTTCTTGTACTACTTTTCAAATAAGGAAGGGGTGTCGATGTTTGAGGAAGTTGGAAGGAGGTTGAAGGATGTGGGGCATGTTGATCTTGGGGACGTCTTTCTGACTTATGGTGAGAGGATGGCCACAAGGGATAGGAGGAGAAGAGCGATGAATGGACTTCTAACAGAGGTTTAAGATAATACTTGATCATAATCATCTCAGGAGCTTGGTCTTTTTTTTACCACAAGGTAATTGTATAGATGACCTGCTCATATAGTGAGGACTTTGTGGGAGGAATAGCAGATACTCCCTCCATTTCATATTATAAGTCGTTTGACTTTTTTCTTAGTCAAACATTTTCAAGTTTGACCGAGTTTATAGCAAAATATAGTAATATTTTCAATATAAAACAAACATTGTAACAAAATATATTCAGTGTTAAATTTAGTGAAATTAGTTTGGTGTTGTGGATGTTGCTATTTTTTTTCTATAAACTTGGTCAAACCTAAAGAATTTTGACTTTAAAAAAAGTTAAACGACTTATAATATGAAACGGAGGGAGTAGTTTTTTTTAGTGAAGTATAGCAAATAGTCCATTCTTGCCTTCGTTTTTGAACTTTTGATAATGATTCAAGAAGCTGGATAGATTACCATTGTGCAGTGTCATGCATGGTATGATAATCTGAGGGTTCCTTTAGATGTAATATTCATGCTATGTTGCTTGAAGATTTTAGATTGCAAGTTTGAGCTTGATTCATTAGCATTACTCTGAGGTTTTTGGTCAAACATGACTACAGCACTGTCTCCCAATAATAATTTGTGTGCAAGTTATATTGAAAAGTGAAAACAGTGAAATAATACACTCATAAGTAAACTAAGTTAGGTGGTGTTTGGATCCAGGGACTTAACTTTAGTCTATGCATTTAGACACTAATTTAGAGTATTAAATATAGACTACTTACAAAACTAATTACATAAATGAAAGCTAATTTGCGAGACAAATTTTTTAAGTCTAATTAATCTATAATTAGAGAATGTTTACTGTAGCATCACATAGGCTAATCATGTATTAATTAGGCTCAATAGATTCGTCTCGCAAATTAGTCCAAGATTATGGATGGGTTTTATTAGTCTACGTTTAATATTTATAATTAGTGTCCAAATATCCGATGTGATAGGGACTTAAAAGTTTTAGTCCCATCTAACCAGGGTCTTAACTTCATCAAGAAAGCTTCCATCCTGAGCAATATAAAACTCAAAAGTCAACTGATCAGGTTATCTTTGAGTAGGCTATAAACAATCTCCTTTTCAAAAGAAAGCTGGAAACAGTCTCCATTTTCTACTCAAGTGACGTAGGCTACAGTTTTATTGACTTTGGACTGTGGAAAGGATTCAAAAGGTGAATCCCATTTTGCTGACTCTAAGCTTGTATTTTCTCTCCCAGCTTTCATTTGAGGTCAGAAGTGCGGTAGAGCTTGTTTCTGGTTCTTTGTTCATCTTCTATCCTAGATAGATGGAACATGCTGTTGTTAGTGCCGCGGAAGGTGTGATCCACACTCTCTTGGGAAAGCTAGGCACAATCGTCCTCCAAGAAGCCCAGCTTCTGGGAGGTATTCGGGGTGAACTGCAACACTTGAAGGATGAACTGGAGAGCATGACAGCCTTTCTTCAGGACCTTTCTGGGAGAGATGAATGCGGCAAGCAAGTTAAGATTTGGAAGAAGCATGTGCGTGAGATTGCATATGATATCGAGGATTGTATTGATGAGTTCAAACATCAACTTGGTGACAGCAGTAGTGCCGGTGGCAGCGGCCCTGTAGTGTTTTTCCGCAAGGCCACTCACATATTGCAGACCACCAGAGTGAGGCATCAGATTGCCAAACAAATCCAAGAACTAAAAAGGCGTACTATGAATATCAGTGCCCGAAATTCAAGGTAACTTCTGTGCCATTTCTGTCCCTCTTTCCCGAATGATGGTTCAAATTCTGGACTATTGCCGTTTTGCTTTTTGATAGCTTTAGGTGCTAGCAGGACGCCAACAATCTGGTACAAAAGGCAGCAAAGTTTCTCTTGTTTATCTATAGTTGTCCCTTCTGTAAATAGATTTGCTGATGAACTTTTCTGTTCTGTCCACAAATTATATGTTGAAAAATATGTTGCACCGATAAGCCAAAAACGTTTGGGGAGACCCATATAGCCTAGTAGAGCACATGGTTGTGAAGGTGGAGATCATGGGTTCAAGTATCTACTCTTGAAATGACCCATGTCGTCTTCTTTTTCTTGAATGAAAAGGCAGGTGCTCTGCCTATTGCATTAGAGGAGGATAAAATAGAACTTTAAGAAGCAGGGAAGAAAGGAGCAACACAAAAGCAAAAAATGTACAAACTAGCTAGAAAAGCTCTTATAGACGATGTCCTGTGACTGAAGGCTCTGGTCTTGAAAAGTTTGCCTGTTCCACTCCTTCCAAGTGTTCCAACAAGGCTACAACTGTAAATCACTAGGGCATTTAATCTACACCTCCAGTCCTTTTGCATGTATGAGCAAGCTTTATGCACCAATCTGCAGTTGTATTTTAGTCTTAGAGGTTTGGTTGTTGCCGCGATTGTGCAATTTGCCCATGAATGACCCATGTCATCAAAAAGAAACCTCTTCTTTTAGCAATTTCTCCGTAGTATTACTATAAAGTACAGTTTCTGAGCATATACAGTTTTTTTTAATCTCTTTTCTACTTCTGCAGTACGATTTCATCACCCAGCAAACTTAGTTGTACTTGCATGCAGGTATAGTGCCAATCATCTCATCTCTGGAACTGCTGGGAATAGCATGGCTGCATATGATAGCCAAGCTAATCTTTTAAATGTTGATACTCGCATTACTGCACTCTTTCCAGAGAGAAGGCAGCTTGTTGGCATTGAACCACGTCAGGGAAATCTTGTGCACTGGTTATTGGAGGCACATGTGCAACAATTACGGGTGGTGTCTATATTTGGTTTTGGTGGTTTGGGCAAGACAACACTTGCTATGACAACATATCAAAGTCTATCTGGAAGAAATGGACCTTTTCAATGTCAAGCTTTTGTAACTGTGTCCCAGAGTTTTGATGTCAAGGTTCTGATGAGAGATATTCTTCTCCAAATCACTCAACCAGTTAATCAACCGAGTTCTCCATCAACTGGAGCTGGCAAAGGTCCCATGGAAGGCCTACTCAAGGGCATGGAAGCATGGAATGTGGTACAACTTGCGAGCATCCTCAGGCAGCAATTGGAAAATAAGAGATATCTGATTGTTCTTGATGATATCTGGAGCATGACTGCATGGGAAGGTATTCGGTTTTCTTTGCCGGACTCAAATAATGGTAGCAGAATAGTGGTTACTACACGAATCAGAGCTGTAGCACACACCTGTTGTTTCCATGAGTACGACCGAGCTTACGAAATCAAACCTCTCACTGATTGTGAATCCAGAGACTTATTCTTCAAAAGAATATTTGGCAGCTCAATTTGTCCTGAGCACTTAGAAGATATTTCAGCTAAGATTCTGGGAAAATGTGGTGGCACACCTTTATCCATAGTCAGTATAGCAGGCCTCTTGGCTAGCAAGCCTGTGCACAGTAAAGATCTTTGGGAGAAGATTTATAGCTCTCTTGGTTCAGAGATTGAAACCAATCCATCACTTGATAGATTGAAGAAAATACTTGAGCTTAGCTATAATGATCTTCCTTACCACTTGAAGACTTGCTTCTTATATTTAAGCATTTACCCTGAGGACCATAATATCAGAAGGAAAACTATACTCAGGCGATGGATAGCAGAACGCTTTGTGACTGGCAAACGTGGACTGAGTGTTTTTGAGGTGGCAGAAAGCTACTTTGATGAATTCATTAACCGGAGCATTATCCAGCCGGTGACCACTAGCTTTACAGGCAAGGTTAAAACATTCCGAGTTCATGATGTGATGTTGGAGATCATTGTGTCAAAGTCAATTGAAGATAATTTTATCACTCTAGTAGGAGAACAGAACACTTTGTTTCCGCAACCGCAAGAGAAGATAAGGCGGCTAAGTGTTCATAGCAGAGGTGTGAAATATATTGCCACAAGAGAAATATTATGCCATGTCCGGTCCTTGAGCATATTTGCCGATGGAGAAACATTGCAGTTTGGTTGGATGAAATTAATGAGAATATTGGACTTAGAAGGCTACGAATTCCTGAGAAATAGAGATCTCAAAGACTTGTGCAGGCTGTTTCAATTGGAATACCTTAATCTGAGAAGAACACATATTACGGAACTCCCTGCACAAATAGGAAACCTGAAGAAGTTGGAGACTCTGGATATAAGGGACACAGCCATAAAGCATTTGCCTCCTGGCATAACCAATCTTCCACATTTAGCAAACTTACTTGGAGGAAGAAGATCCTATAACCACACTGGGCGGTGGCCTATTTCTGAGTTCTGGGGTTTACATATCCCTAACGAACTTCGAAAAATGGATTCACTTACAACACTTGCACAGGTAGAAATCACGGCCTCTACATCCCGTTATATCAGCGAGTTGTCGAAGCTATCGCGGTTGAGGAAACTTGGAGTATTGATGTTTGTTGATGATGACAACACCTGGGCATCCTTGATCTCTGCTCTTGAGAAGCTCAGCGGCAGCCTTCGCTCGTTATTACTTTGGCGACCTGATGGCGCGATGAACTTCGACATTGTCAATTCATTATCCAGTCCACCAATATTTATGAAAAGTATGAACCTTCGAGGTCAGTTAACACAACTACCATGTTGGTTTCCTTTGCTTTCCAACATCACAGAATTAACCCTTCGCGCAACCGAACTAAGCGCCGAGGAAGACCTGAAGGTACTAGGAAGTTTACCTAGCCTGCTATACCTCAGGTTGCATCACAATGCATACATAGGAACAGAATTTTCTGCTTCAGCAGGGGAATTCCCATCTCTTAGACTGCTTGTCATTCATCTCGACATGTCCGAAGATTGGGAGGCAAGATTTGAAGAAGGGGCACTACCAAAGCTAGCAAGGCTAGAGCTGTCTCTGTTCGAAGAAGCCTCCATCCAAGAGATCACTGGCATAGAGTTCCTTCCGAGTCTGAAGGAAGTCTCGATTCGTGCTTGTCACAGCAATATCGTGAATGTGGAAGAGATAGCTGCCTCTCTGATGGCTGATGCCGAGAAGAACATCAACAAACCCATCGTCACTTTCGAGGAGAAACAGTGGGTGCCGATGAGGTCAAGGACGGATCCTCCTTTAGATCACATGGGAAACCTACTATCTTCATCTTTCGACGAAGACTGATGCCCAGGCGGGGTAACCGGGTAAAAGCTTCTTGTGTCTAGTGTCCGCAATGCTATCGTCTCCTGCTTGGCTTCTTGTGTCCGTAATGCTATCGTCTGATGCTTGAGTCTCTCCTGTATTCGATCTGGTGCTATTGTCGATGGTCAGAAGCTGCATGATGTCTTGTGTGTGTGATGTATAGCATAGCGGCAAGGTACTACAATGCGGATTTCTTATGAGTTCAAATTATGAATTTGGGTTGTATGGTATTATTTGGGTTTCATATTGGATTTAATGAAACTAAGCTGAACAATATTCTCAAGGAAATTAATGGAGCATTGCACAAGCCAATCATGATTCTACAACTTACGAACTGCGTCTCTTATTTTGCACGGAGCCGTCTTTTTAAGTAAACAATATTACCTTCAGTAAATCATGATGCATTTACACGATGAGCGGTCTATTATTACCTTCAGTAAACAATATTGCTCTCCAATGCAATGTGCTAGTACTAATTCGTTTGAAGCAACTATAGCAATTCCAAAAAAAACAAACATCAAGAGTATACATAATTGACATGGCATGCGGTATAGGAATAAATAACACGAGCCGCGGTATAGGAATAAATAACACGAGCCGTAAAAAAGGCTGGAACTGAGAGATAAGTTGAGCAAACATCCATTGATTGTAAAACATGGTGCTTTGAGCAGGCAAAAAAAAATCTATTAGGACCCTTATTCTGAAATCCTAACATAAATCCTGTTGCGGGTTCTGCCACAAAAATGATAGCTTGAGATGCTTGAAATAATTAGGGAAGTTGGTACAAAGAAGTATAATTTACAGACTACAGCCTCCGTGCTCTTCAAGTACCAGCAAAGTGAGCGAAGGTACACGTTACGTCTACTAGAGCGCACCGGCATCATCAAAATCAACTTGCAAAACAAAACCATCAAGCAAATCAGTCAGCAAATGCATTAGATAAAGCAAAAAAAAAAACTAAGAGCCATTGCTGGTATGCAATGAAAAATAAAGAAAATGTTGGATTCAGAAAAGGTTAGCCCAGTACCTAGGACTAGGAGTACTTGCGAACTCAGCGCTGTATTCAATGTTAAAGAGCATCTCCCTGCGGTTTTCACCACCCATTCGGTAGTTAAACTGCTTAGCCAGGGATTGCACTTTCTCGTCACTATCAAAATCTGATTCACGGGAGCAGCGTCTTCGGACCTTCTTAAGTGTCTCCTTTGAAGGAGTAAAGCCCGCATCAACCTGAACCAGACATCACATTGAGAAACTATAGATAGACAGGAAATGTGCAAAAGTAAATTGACCATACCATCTCAGCAATTACAGCAAGAGCAGCTTTTGCGTCCCGATTTACAAGATGAGTGTCAACAAGAAGGCCATAAGTTGTTGCATTTGGCTTAACACCAAGGCTTACTAGATGCTGAAAGACGTTGCAAGCTTCTTCAGTCTGTATAATACACATGGGCATCATAGGTTGAATGGATTGTTGGTAAGTGGCAAAAAGGTGATAAATGTTGTGAAAGTATCAAATCCATTAGGTAATAATAATACCTTTTTCCGCTTTCCAAATGCATGCAAAAGCGCATTGTAAGAATGTATGTCAGGTGTAAGTCCAAACTTTTCTTTTATTGCCTCAAAAGTTTCATATGCTCGCTCAAGATCCCAAATGTTTGCACACCCCAATATAACACAGTTAAGAGCAGCAACAGATTTGTATGGCGAATCTGCAGAACTTAAATTCTCCAATTGCACATAGACCTGCAGGCAGGAGCCTACAGTGTTAGGATATTCCATCATATTTGGTGAAAGAAATGCATAACAGGCAATAAAACATTCCTCCCATAATGTCAAGACAAATTGGCGGGGACAATGCTATGACGAATTCCTAATAGCACTGAAAAAGGACTGTGTCAATAATTCTTTGAACTGTCAATATGAAACTGGGCCACAGAAATAAGAATGTTGAAGAAATACATGGTATGCTTGCAGAGAGGAACCAAAATACAAAAGGCTACCATAGCCATGAGGAATTATTGTCATTGAGAGAAAAAATGTGCCTCAAATACTCTGGTGGAAATGATAACTAAATAAAACATCAACAGTGAAGAAAGAAAGCACCAATTTTATGTTGAAAAGAGAAATAAGTGAATAACTAGGTAAACGTCAAGAAAGAATAATTCAGTGCCACAGAAGGCATAATGTATAAATTCATAACACCAATGGAACTACACATACAGAGTTTTCATCATTAGCTCATCGTGGATGATTTTAAACATGATCACCAAATAAGAATTTTGCGCCTTGATGCATTATGCATAGCGTAAAGAGAACATACCGAGTCCAGTGTGGTGTACCCATCCTTACAGCAAGCAACAACGAGTGGTCGCAATGAAGTAAACGGTGAGAAGAGCTCTAAATCAATATCCTCAAAGTTCCCATAGGTATTTTCAAATTCACGTAGGGTACCAAAAGCCCGCTGAAGTTGACCAATGGATGAATGAGCATAAATCTTGGCAAGATATGCCTCTGGCGTCGGTGCCCTTTTCTGGTGCAAGGACTTACGTAATATTGACCAAGCAGCATTCAGGAGATCAGTGCTACAAGTTCTGCCAGCAGCACTTAGAGCTGAGAGTACTAAACCTTCATCAACTGAAAGATGAAGAGGAGGAATAACACGCTCAGAACGAGCAATCCATCTTGCAAGATATTCCAAAGCAAAAAGACCCAGCTTGCTGTTGTTAGCTTCAAAAGCAGCTTCTGCTATTTCAACACACCAGGACCATGGTGGACACAAGACTTTGTTCTGATCTGTAGCCTGAAACAAAATAAGTGCACCGTTAGTACATACACCGAGAAGATTGAAACGTATATTCAAAAATGAAGAATGTTGAAGGCCCATTGGTAGCCCACAAACTTATAACGATTGAGAATTTCCAGCATTGGAAATTAGGAGTCCTAACTAACAGTATATAAACAGTAAACAGACTTGTCAGTCTAAAAGAATAATAAGTACCTTGCACTTCTCTATGACTGATGCCAATGTATCCAATCTACCAGATCTTACACATGCCCGGACATACTCAACAAAAACAGAGGAAGATATTGTGTAGCCTGATTTAAGCATCAAATCCAAATATTTCAAAGTTGAGTCCACCCGGTTCAGTTTAATCAGAAGATTTACAACCAAATTGTAGGATTCATCATCTGGTTGAGTTCCTGTTTGCAACATCCTGATTTCAACAGATAGAATCATTTTCAATGTGAAATCTGTAGCAGTAGTGACTACAGTATAGGCAACATATAGACAAAAACAAAATGCAAGCACTTAGAGCATAATACATGAAAATGCTATCGTATATCATTTGAACATTAGCCTTGCCAGTCAGACAATATTCTGCACAATTCATTGACAATAATAACGTTCTTACAGCTGCAAGAAAAAAAACTTAAGTTCCTGAATGTTATACACAATCTGTAAGGCATCTTTTAGTTTTATGCACTAACTACATATTATAAATTATGTATGCAATGTTGATAAAGCATCTGAGACATGTTACATCAGAGAAACCGTAAGTGCAATGGATCCATGACCTTTATAAAATAAAACGTTGCATCATATCTATGTTACCCACTAAGCATCAGAAGAATGAAAGGCGTGCATGTCTAGTAAACTAGTCGTATCACTAAAGACGCAACAAAATCTGATATTTCAGGCCTTAAAATTTGCTGCAAACGACCTACGAGGTTCCATGGTTGAATTGTACATGCACATTATGACAACAATGAATCAGGGAATGGCGATCTCCCATTCCACAAAGCCAGAACAAAAACAAAAGACTCACCGCTCAATGAGCTTCTCGGCGCCATCAGCCTCCTGGGCCTGGACCATGCTCTTGAGGATGAGGTTGTGGGAGGCCGTGTTGGGCGTGATCTCGAACTCGCGCATCTGCTCCGAGGACAACGAGATCCTGGTTCTGGAGTTCGACGGGGAGCTGCCGCTCGGCGAGGGCGTGCTCGCCATGGACTTCAACGACACGGTCAACGATCAGATGAGGGGATTTTACCGAAGGTTGGCATATTGCTTTTCGATATTTGATCAGTATACCTGAATGAAATGGTTCATTGTGCCCAAAAATGTGTACATACAATTTGCTGTACAATAAATTCCTTTGTCCAAGTAATATTGCTCTATGAAGGCTGAGATTAAACTGCAGCTGCTTTCTTGCACTTACTGTGCATAGTAGATAAAAAGAAGAAGATTCAGAAAACTAAGGCCAGCTATGAGCTAGAAAAAGCGGTCAAGATGGCCTTCATTCAAGTTATCAGGATCCAACCTGGATTATCATTTCGAGTTGTCAAATATGAAACCAAGATTAGTATGAATGAACTAAGATAGCTTCCAAGCGACACCGTAACAAGAGCGAAAGCGGAGCACAAGCTTCTCATGGAATCTGGAGACTGATTGTAGAAGAACTTGGCTTGGCCAATGGCTGTGAACATACCCTTATTGTTTCAAATTTCAAACTGTATTATGTGATTTACCTTTTCTTTAAGTACATTTTCACATTTAATTGTCCGCGTATACAAACAGTTAGTCTTGCTTTAATGCATAAGTCCTTCAATTGATATGTATAATCTGTTTTTATAATAAAAATGGATATTGCATATTAAATAAAGCATCTTATCAGATAATTTTTGGACTTCTATTTTTTACTTCTTGAATACATAATAACATGGTATTTGGATCTTCGAAACATATTTCTTTTCTCTGTTTATCACCACTTTGTTCGTATGAAAAATCGCCGTCACATGAGTTTGTATATTTTTGTTAGTACCAAAATACTTTGTTTCAAATTTGATTCCATTCAATAGGTATCGACGTGCCTTGCACGTGCACGCTCACTAGTTTAATAAATGGTTGTAAATGGCTGCAGTACATATGAACATTCTATTTTTTTTATTGATTTTATGGTTACATTATCTTTAGTTGTATCCGAGTTGTACAACTGGGTATCAGGATCATATATGAATTGTATAACTGAGTCGTAAGTATAGCAATACCAATTAACATCGGACTAAGAATTTTGAAAATGTTTGTGTCAAATTCCTATGAAGTTTGCTTGAATTTTGAGCGATGCAAATGTGGCTCTTGTCTATTTTAAGATCAATGTTAGAGATGGAGCTTTGTAAGAACTTTAGCACGTAGTTGCGTTTTGCGTTTTGCATTTTGCAGAACCAGCTCTTCCAAGAGTACAAGCAAAGAAGACCTTATGGCTTATGCTCCCACAGGCATGAATTTGAGGATCAGATTTCAACTCCCAGTATGTTATTGTTGCTAATCAGTTTCTTACAAAAAGATTTGCTTTCGGTCAGCTTCATACAACGAGAAGTGTTGCCGATCATCAGTTTGCATACTACTCTTAACTAAAATCTTCCACAAGTAGTTCATCATCTTGTAACTGGATGCATCTTCCTCTTCCAAAGTTGAACATGGCGCGTCGGATAATTGCATCCGTTGTGCAGAACTTCATTGCCAAGAAGCTGTCAGCACTGTCACCTTTGAAGATATACAGACAAACATAAAGCACATTACTTCGGGGAGCCATAGAAACTCCTTGCAGTATTTGATTGCATGGAGGGTACCTGTTGAGTGCAGGAACAACATTAAAATGCTAAATACCGATAAGATAGCAGAAACAACACTTTTTTTTTTGTCAGCTGCAAGTACCAAGCAGCAAATACTCCTAAGTATATTGATGGGACAGAACCTCAAATAGCAAGACTGAAAGACTATATAACAACCCCAAAAAACAGAATGTAACTTACAGGGTACAGGATGAACAAACCCTTCGATATCAGTGCTTGCAACGACTAAATGAATCTTGAAGGATATTGATATCCAAGTTGCGACCTGCGGCACCACAGGCATATGATAATTAATAACCAATTCATAAGTTGCCATCGCTAAACTAGTGAGTTACAAAATATACCTATGACAACTATCTTGTTTGTGCGAGATTCTGTCTTGGACCATTCTCGAGCTGGCAGAACTTCATAAACTTCCCTCACTGCCTGCATGAGAGCAAACAGGTGGGATAATATTTGTTTGAAAACTCATAATGTATGGTTCTTGAGAATACTTTTTATGATGCAACAACCTGTAATGTATGAACTTGATCCGAGTTATGGACATGTAAAATCCCTTTACAACGATAAATATCCATGTCCGACTTCCTTTCCCAAAGAAGATCCTCGAGCCATGATTCCACCTTCAGAACAAATTAAATCAAACAAAAATGCATATATCTCACAATTGTATATCGGTGTTCATTGGTCATGAACGGAGAAACCTAGGAAATGCAGTGTATGTGCTTGAATATTAAACAGACTTCTACTCTTCTCTATAGTAGAGCAGAATATGGAGCATCCTTCACAGATCCCAATAAATGATCATCTTTGAAATCATGGCATATAACACATCTATCTCAACATGAAGACTTCAAGGGGCAATATTAATCAAATAATGTTTCCAGTTGTTGCTGTAGCGTCAACCAGGAAAAGTGAGTGTAGAGCTTGAGTCTCGTGGATAAACTTAGATTTCTGCCTTATCAGTTTAGGCCACACATTGTGAAAATCTGAAATATTTCAGGACACTCTTTTTTTTATCCTTTTGACAATCAAGAGCTTAATATTAATTAGTCAATTTCCATTTGAAATTCAGTCCCTAATTATTCTGGAGTAAATTTCCTCTAAATTTCTGCTAAATTCATTCATATGTTCAAATTTGAGCCTTGGCTAAGAGAAGTAAATTTGTATGTTACAAAAAAATGTAACATTTTGATACGTGTGCTAAGAGCATGCCTAAAAAACCCAAAAAATATATTCCTAAAATTATGCTTTTACGATCCCTAAATAGGTTTTTAGGCGTGAGCGAAAGGGCATGTAGCATGAGTATCCGGTTGGGTATAGAGGCCGGGTAAAAAAAAATATCCTTCTGTAAAAAGAAGGTTTTTAGATGTGAATAGACTATTTTCTCCAACAAATATCTAAAAATTAACTCAAAATTAACACCCAATAATTAGAAGTAGGTCCACCCGGAACTACCACACAACGGTCATTCCCCTTCCCACACGATCTACCACGCGCAAACTTCCATGGATCAGTGAAATGGGAGTTTGCAATCTTCATAACTTGTGGAGAGCGAGAACCGAGATTAGGGTTTCTATTTTTTTTTTCTAGATTGGAGGTCTATTAGATCCACTTTTTCCCTATATAACTCAAATATTTCAGGATTGGGGATAGTGTTGGGTATCTCTTAGGCATGTTCTGTCTGAGCTCCAGCACATGAGTTAGAATATTCAAATTACTATTCGAATTATTCTCTCCCCTTTACTTATTTGTCAGTTTTGACCATGCACCCAAACCAAAACAATAAACTTTTTCTATATAAAATGATCAAAATACCCCTAACTTAGTGGGATATAGAATCTAGAGGTTTATAAATACATATGCCGCATATATATATCACCTTAATTAGGCTCACCAAGGGCAAAAGAGGAATCACATATTTAAGTGCGTAGTGACAGATATTCACAATCAAAAGTGATGAGTAAATGAAAATGGTGGTAGTACGACACACGCGTCGTCAAAACAAGAGATACACATCCTGGTGTTCAAAAAAATCTAAGAATTTGAAAACTTTTAGGGCCCCTTTGAATTGGAGGATTGCCATAGGAATTTTGGAGTATTCAATTTCCTAACGAATTTCATAGGATTGCATTCCTATAGCTCAATTTCACAGGAAAATAAGTAAGAGGTCCAACCTCTTGTAAATTTTCCTATGCTTTATTTGTTTCCTATGATGCTATCAAAGAGACTCTCTTCATATTTCCTGTATTTTCCATTCCTGTAGGATTAGTAAAACATGCCACTTTATTTTCTACGTTTTTCCTTTTCGTGTGTTTTTCCTATCCTGTGTTTTGAAGGGGCCCTTAGATAATGGATGAAAGCCTGGTCACTACGTCCAATGCGGATGAACATAGCCAAATCAAGCAGTTAAAAACAGAGTTGAATTTGATTTGATATTTTTTTTTCCTGATAGATGCTAGTGGGGAACACTTTACTTCTAACATCAGTCTTTGCCTCCTTTTTTTCCATCAAAGCTGTTCGAATCCTATTTGCTGATCAGAGATTTCATGATATTCCCTTTAACTGCCGATCTTTTGCTATATAGTGGAAATTGATGCGTTTTCCTCAAAGGCGACAAGATGGATTTGATCTGTACTTTGTCCTCTGAAATTTTATTGTGCGGATGCGATCATACGAGGAAATTTGTCTAATAACAGATTTTTCATGCATTCCAAATCTTGTCAAAATTACAAGAAGAGTGTGACCTGAAATGTTTCAGATTTTCAGGTAAAGCTAAATGAGTACTTGTAGTACGTACTAGTTAGTAAGAAGTTGACGTCAACAGTGCAACACCTGCAATGCACCGAAATTGACACCAAGTTCTGCACTTTTTTCCTGCAATATTGTGTTGTTGGTGATTAGTTGGTGAGATCAGGTTGGAATCAAGAGATGAAGAGATCATAGGCTAGCTATATGGTAACATTTCTGTCTATTGCATTGTAAATAACTTTTATTTCTCTTAATGAAAAAAAAGGCGCTCCTTGCGTATTCCCGAAAAACAGAGAAAAACGGAATTTCATTTTTGACTGTTTGTTTTGATTTAGTCTAGAACATCCTCTTTGAATCCAAAGCTTATGTTTCCTAACACTAAATATGCAGAAATAAATTGTATTTCTTTAATCATCTCAACTACAGTGACTGAAAGCAAGTAGCATGGCATGAGATGGCAGCTGATTAGGGCAGCATTTGCTGATTGCTAGATAGAGCTATGATTTGTCACATATTTCAGGGCATGTAAAAAGCTTCAGCTTTTCCGTGAAAGAGTAACCACCAAGCTTGGCTGGTGTGATCTTGGTCATTATACTAACTAATTAATCGGCCTTCCCAATTATTACATTCTTGAATTCACAAATAGAGTCTACCTTTGTTTCTGGTAGACCAGTATATCATCAAATAATGTACCGAATTATTAACGACTTTAATTAAGGCCACAAATAAAAAACACTAACAAGCTAAAATGGTTAGCTACAATTAATGTCAGGTTAAGTTAGTGGTTGCCTACTTACCTGGTCACATACAGCCAATTAGAGCTCTTATCTTTCGGAGCATTCACTTGGCTAATTTTAGCAACATTGTACTGATCACCTAAGCAGGCAGGCAGGCAGATCTGGATCTGTGCTGACTGCTAATAAAATATTTCTTTTCTCTTTTATTTTCTTCCTTTTTTTTGAGACCAAAGAAAGGTTGGTTAAGTGGTTGCATTGTTGCAATGCAATGCAGGCATGCAGGAGAGCAATGGCTTCTGCTGGTTAAGCTGCAAACTTTTGTGGGAGCCACAGCCCACAGATAGAGGTGTGGCCTGCACATCACCTGACCTCTCATGGCTTTATTGATGCAGTATCTTTTCATTGTTTTTCTTGCAATGATGGTCATTAACCCGGGAGATCTTTGTTTCTTCTCTGCAGGTGTATATCTTTCTCACAAGTTGTGGAATGTGATGACCTGATGCTTTGGCTAGATTAGATGGAGAAGAAGCATTGTGACAGCTCATTTCTTTTCTAGATTTTGTCCTGTTGTGTCTGATCTTCCAAGGAGGTGATGGACTGCATGCTCGTTCTGAAACTTAAAAGAAAAACAGTGGCATTATTATTCTAGGGACTTGCTGTTACTGGTCAAGGATCGTGCTGTTTTGTTTGGATCGAAATTGGAATTGTAAACTAACTCATTCAGGGATGGAGGTTGAGGAAAAACAAAAGGTTGCCGATGAGGAGAGAGAAAGAAGGGGTTACTTTGGAGAGAGAAAGCTGGTCCGATGTGGAGGCTGCTTTGATGACGTGTCAAGTCCACGAGGACAACTTTTTCTTTCTTAAAGAGTAAATTTCACAAAACTACATGTTTTATGGTTCAAGTTGCAGAAAACCACACACATTCTGACACTTGACACTTAAGTACATATATTTTGATAGTTTAGTTTCACAAAATCACACTATCGATGAATGGATTCACCCGTGAGATGACGTGGTTACTCCATCTAGGATGATGACGTGGTATATCCTATTAATTTCGTGAGATGGCTGGTAATAGGATGACATGTCCTCGTCCTATGTGAAAGAGCCACGTCATCTCGCGGGTGAATCCATTTATTGATAGTGTGGTTTTGTGAAACTACACTACCAAAATATATGTACTTAAGTGCCAAGTGTCAAAGTGTGTGTGGTTTTCTACAACTTGGACCATAAAACGTGTAGTTTTGTGAAATTTACTCTTTTTTAAAACATATCCTGCCCATATCTTTTATCAAAGTCGGGCGGCTCGTTATCGATGGATACATCGTCTATCACTGAAAAAATTATTACTCGTAAATACTAGCACTCGTGGTTAAGTTAGGACTTCAATTTAAATGGATTGGTTTCACCATAAGAAAATCTAAATAATTGAGCTACACTTACTTCATCACGAGAATGATATGAAATGCATGGTGCCAGTGTTCACAAAATCGATGAAAATCATCCCTTTTTCTTTTTCTCTTGGAATTTTTAGTTTTTGGGTCGGCTGGAGTTGACAAACCACTAGGTAAATCGATGATATATTTTTCTAAAAAAAAGTCAAACTGAATTTCATTTTTTCAATAAAATCTAATCAGTTTTTATGAAAACTGGGAAACCCACCAAGGAGACGGCTTTGTGAACTGGTGATATATGGATATATACCACCGTATATAGATTTTCTCGAGCAACTGTATATAGCTATCTGTAGGGAACAGTAATGGCAATGGCCAGATGGTGTCTATCTATCTACAATGACACATACGCATCGCTAGTTGTTCATGGGTTGGCTAGTGTAAGCCGACAATTAATATTCATTGGAGATAGAATGGCGTGATATATGGTAACATCTCTCATACATCGTCTTAATAAAGTAGTGGATATTTGTCTCTTTGCTGCCGGCCAGATGATAAATTCATCCACTGGACTTCTTATTTTATGATTATTGTAGATTAATTATATTGCAGGTTTTTTTTCTAAGTGGTAGGAAAGAATTTAAAGTTTTTTCATGATTGTTTGGATATATTTAATTATTCATAACACTATTAGTTTACCACTGAGTTTTACCTATCGATTGGCCTACAACTAATAAGTTGTTTTACGATTTATCGGTAAAATAAATAACTTATGAGTAATATTTTTATATGTATCCTTAGTGACTTCTAAAATCTATGTTTAAAAAACAAACTATAACCAAAAAAACCTAATATCAACTTTAAGCTTAAGTTTTAAAGTTTAAAATTTGATAGTGGCTTATAAACTGAAGAGATTTGCTCCGGTACCTCATGGTACCAATCATTTCCTATCGTTGGATCTTGATGGGCATATTATTAGATACAACGATCGAAAACGATTTGATACCGACAGGTACCGGTACCTTGAGATACTTTTTGTTGGACCGGAACAAATCTCTAAACTGCAAGGTAAACAATAGAAGGTACCACGTAGTTTACCAGTGAGGTCTGCTAGATATACCAAATGATTATTTTCTAAAATATGGTGCTGGACTATGTAGCAATTGCATGCGTATCCATAGTTTTCTTGTACCTTGTACCCAATAATAATGAATTAGTAATGTACAGTACGCTATTACCGCACAGTGACACGGCAATATAACGCATACATATGTGTTTTATATGGATGATCTCCTGGATAGTTGCAAATGTTATGGCGTGCGAGTGACAGCTTATTTACACTTAATTCTTTCTTAATCAGTCTAGCTGCTTATAATTACCCAAATTGCCGTTTAATTTCCCAGTTGTTGTTGCTAACCAAGTCTGTCAGTTTTTTTTTAATTCACAAGGATGTCGGCAGATTTGGCCGTCATGTAGTATGTAGTAGCTTCAGTGATCAATCACACCCATCAAACACTTGTTCAAGACTCCAAAAGGAAAACAAGAAAGACGAAGAAATGCAAATTCTCTATACCGTTGAGTGCTGTGCTTACTTCTCAATGCATGCAACTATGCGCCTATGCAAGGTAATAAGGGGTACATTTGAATGTGGATGATGGATGAAACTGAGTTAAAAACAAATGAATTAGCTATTACAAAGTAAAATAAAAAGATCAATTTTTCTTAAGAAATGCTCTGTTTTTATATTAAGATAACAGAAGATTCTATTAAACTTAATCAATTACATCGAGACGATACAATTATACCGAGACAGGACTCCTGGCCTCTGCCATAAGAAATGCTCATGAAAAAGTTTTAGTAACAATCATAACATTTAGAAGATTGGGATGTGTGCCGTGATAATCCGGGACACTGTTTTAACAGCTCGAGTGGACGTCCACCAGTTTATTGCATGTCATCTAAATGGTTATGAAAAAAATTAAAAAAATATGAACAAGATAGGTTAATATGTAATATATCAATCCACAAACATGCAAGTTAAAATTCAATTTCTACAAATTGTAACAAAAATAATAAACAAAACTTAAATTACTATATGTATATTTACAACTAAATTTATTATTTTTGTTACAACTTATAGAAGTTTAATTTGAACTTGCATGTTTGTAAAGTGATATATTATATATTGATCTATCTTGTCAATTTTTTTGAAATTTTTTCGTAACCATCTAGTTGACATGCAATAAACGGGTGGACATCCACTCGAGCTATTAGAATACATCTCGGTGATAATCCATCAACCATAAAAGTCTCATACGAATGGAGCAACATTTTCTATCAATATGGCACCTTAGTTTTACTTGTCTGGCTGTCTGAGAACGTGCATATACTGACTTCTACAGCCAAAGGACATTGGTGAGTAACACAACTTTGGTGTGCAACTCAAATTGAAGATTCAAGTGAGAAAAAAATAATATTCAGGCTAGGCTAACTGAGGTGTAAATAGGTTCTCCTTATGAACCTAGGCATAAGGAAGATAGAATGACACAGTTAATTACAAGATTGTAAACTGTTTATTAAAAAAATGTTTCTTCCCCCCCAAAAAAAGAAATTGTTTCTGTTTGGAACAAGCAACAAATTTATATGGGAACTTATCCAGTCATGGGAAACACTGAGTCCACTAAATGGAACTACAGGACAGCAAGCTGAATAAACTAGTGATTCATGTTGACATTTTTTTGGGCATCACAAACAAACCTAATCAAGCTTTTGCCAATAGCTGTGCAGCTCTTCAAAAGGGAGTACAATATGCAAAGCTAGTACTACGTAATTAACTGCATGCATATAATTAAAGAACTGCTTGATAAACTGTAGGTATCAATATGAACATCACTTTCTGTCAATTAGCCATTAGGTCAATAGCCCAAAGTCCTTTGTTAAACCTTCATCCAGTCCTGAACACATAAACAGCTAACTTTGCTGCTGTGTTTAAATACTGAAACAACAAAAGTTGCTCAATTAACAAAGTTGATTAGTCAGGCTAGTAGAATCGCCGGGTACCCACATGCCTGGTCAGTGAATCATCACGCTCTGCATGCCTGCATCTGCATGGACCAGCATTATGTGGCGCCAAATTAAAACTAGTTATTAGTGTGAGATGACCAGCGAGTGATTGGTAAACTGGTTCAGTGGAGTTGTTGGAACATCCAAACATGTCGTATCTTTGCTGCAGCCTCCCCATTTGCTGCATCTTCTACTGGCATGTCTCCCTGTACTTTACTACGGCCATCAAGGCATCGACTTTGCTTTGCTTGTTGCTTATCTTGCATAGATACGGCCGGCTTTTCCCTTGGGTGCACACATCGATCCCTGCAATTAATTAATTCTCCATCGTTGCAAGTTAGCCAATTTTTTTCATGCAAGATTAATTCTTCCAGAAGGAGCATTAACAAGAACTCCAGAAGGTGACTTTCTGTTCCTTTCTGAAGAAAATAAAGGGAGAAGTATCATTGACAACGCATAGAGGCTACACTGATCAACCTGAAAAGAAAAAAAAGAAAATTCAGAAATCTAGCACTAGTTGAGTAGTCCTTGGCATGGTTGTTAATTGGCAACTTTATTAAATTCTTTCATGATCTTACTACTGGGATAAGAGGTATGAAATCTAGAACTAACAATTTTTTATTAGTATGCTACTTGTGTATGTTGAGCTATTATCTAAAAGAAAAATCTTGTGCTGAGCTATTGAGCAAAAAGGTGTCAAATTGTACTTATACCGTCTTTAGTGAGTTTAGTCAGTGCGTACTTAAACTGTTGACCAGCAGTGCTGGGTAATGATTTTCCCGGATGGGTGATGCTGTCATAGTGAAGAACAAGTGGGGACAAGTGTGCCTACATCTGTGAGACATTCAAGAACAGGACTAGTACTACTAGATTAACTAATGAGCTGCATTCATGAAGAAACACAAATGCACAATGCAGTTGCATTGGCAGATTGAGTAGCAAATGACAAATACACCCTTAGTAATAGTAATAGAAAATTATCCTGAGCTTTGCTCGTTCCTTTGTATACCCTTGATTTTTTTTTATTTTGATCCCTTTTATACCTATTCTTTTAGCTGACTGTTTAATATCAACATCTCATTTTAACGGTGCAAAGTTTAGAATTTGGTATATATAGTCTCATGTTTGACCCATACAACGAAAGGCAAACCCCAAACCTTATGCGTATTGAGTAGTAATGTGCTATTTGGGGTTGTCCATTGATAATGAGGAGGATCTGTCTGTGAGACAAAACCTTGGTCGCAAAGCTTAGCATTGGACCAAGTGACAAGTTTTGGATATGTCTTTCTTGCAGCTACTGTCCCTGAAAGTTCCTCCCTTATAGAACGGCGAACTAAATCGACCAGTAGTAGCTTAGCTTGTCCAAAATTCGATGAATTTTCGCTTTTGGGTGCTGTTTGAGGTGAAGAACTAAATCGAGCAGTAGTAGCTTGTCCAAAATTTGATGAATTTTCGCTTTTGGATGATGTTTTGAGGTGAAGCATTTGGCAAGTTTGGTTCACACATTTTCTCATATAGGTGGCGTGCATGTTGTTGTGGCCAATTCTCGAGAAAAGTGGGCAAAAAGCCTCCCCACTCCGTAGCGGCGGCGGCGGCCAAGTCCCCACCACCCTCGCGTCTCACCGCCCACTCCGGCGACCACCGCCGCCGCCACCCAACCCCACCCCGAGCCCTCGCCGTTCCTCTCCCTTTCCCCCCTCCGCCGCCGCCGCCGCCCGACCTAACCGGCGGGCTTGACGTCGGTCGCCGACGCCAAGCCCGCGGCCGGGGACTAAACTCGCGGTCCGCCGCCGGCCGAACCCTCCTGCTTGACTGCTTCCCGGAGCTAAGGTCGGAGGCAGCGGTGGGAGCCCAAACTTGCTCCCGAGTAGCTCTCGATTTCGTCGCTTGCTCATAGTGATTCCTGGTTTACTGTATCTATCCATTGCTGAATCTATTCAGAGGTACACGCTGTTTTCGTTCAGGGCACGGCTTCGGTATGCTATGTAAATATTGGATCCGCATTTTGGTTTCTTGGTTTGCAACTATAGTAGCATGAGAGTCCATGTTGGAGTGATTGCCAATCTCTAGCTTCGATATGGCAGCGTAGTAGCTAGTAAATATGTTCTTGTGCTTGATATCACAGGATAATGTCATTTTAATTGAGTTCCCCGAATTTTCTGCCAGTAGGGCTTATCCGTTGCTTTCTTTGCAGATGTCTAGTAGCTCCAATGGCAATGGGCATTATCCTGTTAATGGTGCAAAGGTTCTGCACAAAAGAGAGAACAATCAAGAGGTACCTGACATGTGTTTCGTGATTTATTCGTTGTAAAACTTAATTTTTTGGGAGCACTGGTATTTTTTAGTGTTGTGAGAAACCAGTAATCTGACATTCTTTTTGTTCAATGGTAACTCTGATATTGGAACTTGGAAGATTTTCTCCCTTACCCTGCAAATTTATGATTGATACAAAAAAAAGAAGTGATTTTTCTCAAGTTTCCAGAACACTTTCTTCTCAACCTATTCGTCTACTCACTTGGTCACATGTGTAATGCCAAATTACCCAACCGTTTCTTGATATGCATTGAGGAGTAGGTTGTTATTTACACTCAGGTGTCAGTTCATATGATTCATATGGACTTAAGTTACTACTCCTGGTAGTCTGTTATCTAACCTAAGTAGCTTCATGAGCTAGAAACAAGAAACCAGTTCCTATGCTCTGAAAACTGTTCCTTGTTATTGTTAAGAAGGTGAGAAATCTTGGATATTTCCACCTGGTATATGTGTCAATCTATCACTGTAAAGTGGAAATTTTAGCTAAACAGTTGTTTGATAGAATCCTCATATAGTGTTTCTAAAACATGTAAATTGAACATAACTATGAGAAAATGTAAGCCTGTAAGGTGCAAGCTCCTTCATGGAATTTTCTATTACTGGCATGATAATGTTTCCATCCCATTTTGAAGTGACACTCCAGGTCATGTGAAAATTTGATATATTTCCAAATCAATGTAACATAGGAGAGTATTGCGCATGTTCTCCAAAACAATGTAACATAAGAGAGAATTGTGTTATTGATTTGTTAGCACTCCGATGGAGCTAATTGTTTTATTAATTAATGCAGAAAATGCTGCTAGACAAAAATGCAGCTTTTAGGGCCTGTCAGAAGGACAGGCATTACATCGAGAAATTGGAAACAGAGCTGAGGAACTGCTATCAGGAAATTGGTATATTCCTTTGTTTCTACTCTCTCTCTATTTGCTGTTAGTCTGGCTATTGTTAACACAATGACTTGAACAGTTTTTGTTGGTTTCAAATGCAGACTATTTGCAGGATCAGCTAAATATCCGAAATGTTGAAGCAAACATCATGGGAGAGCATATCCACAGTCTTGAACTGAAACTAACTGAACTTGAAAAGTTTCCTGAAAGAGTCAGAGTTATAGATGATGAGCTGATGCGATCTGATTCTCAGTGCTGGCTTCTGATGGAAGAAGTCCGATGCCAAGAAGAGAAATTGAAAAAGGCAGCCTTACAAATAGAGAAGCTTGAGAATGTAAATTTGGATTCACAATGTGAGATTGAGAGCTTAAAACTTGATTTAACTACACTTGAACAGAGACTGTTTGATGCTGACAGCTTTGGTCAGCATGTTTCTGCTGATAAAGCCATAGCAGATAATAAACTGAGGGAGTATGAGCTCCAGCTGCAAGAGGCACAGAAGACTATTGACCATCTTTTACTTGAGAATAAAGAACTAAAACGGTTGTTCCCTGGAGGAGCTGCCACCGCTTTAACATCTGATGAGCAAGTTGACAAAACAATTGAGAAGATTGATGGTCAAGACTATGAGAGGGGCGGTGCAATACTTGAAAATATGGCAAAGCGAAGTGAAGAATCTGAGCTACTGATTGAGCAGCTCAAGGTTAGTTTATGTCTGCTAAATGTACTTCAGCGCTTTTGCTTTCCTTCCCTCTATTCTCCCGCTGCCACGTCCTACTGGTGTGTTAACTGTACCGAAATTAGCTAATTTGTGGATGTACCTGTTCCATTTGTTTTTTATTTGAATAGCTTCGATCATTTGGTGTATGTCAGGAGTGGTGGTGATGCTTTGCTAACAGTGTAATGTAAGCATTTTTTAAAAAAATATGTTAGGAAGAGCTTCGAGAACAAAAACTGAAGGCAAAGGAGGATGCAGAGGATCTCACCCAAGAAATGGCTGAACTAAGGTACCAAATAACTGGCATGCTTGAGGAAGAATACAAGCGTCGGTCTTGCATTGAGCAGGCAGCTATCCAACAAATCCAGGAACTAGAGGCTCAGGTACTGATAAATAAATTAAAAAGTTAGACGAGTAAATGTAGCTAGAAAAACATAAGTATAGACTACATGAAATGGGTGCCCCATGATTTAAAAAACCAAGTATATTGTAGTTCGGTTTGATATAAGTGAATTTGACTTGTACCTCGGTTTTGATATAACCATGGCTTATCTAGTTTACTTTTTATTTTTTATTCCTGATGTACTAAACAGGTTTCCAAAGAGCAGAGAAAATTGAGTGGAGCCCTGAGGAAACTGCAGGAATCACATGAACTAGCTCAGAAGCAATCTATGGAGATAAAGAAATTGAAGGATTCTTTAGGGGTATGTGCTTGCCAGGGCGATAGTGGCCTTGTGCTCCATCATGTTTTCTTAGTCTTTACATTATTCCTCTGATGCTCCATCATCAGCTTCATGGTATACTGATATCTACGTGTCCATTCCAGAGGTTTAACTCTGCGTTGAACCATGGGACAGTTTGCAGATCTTGCTCCTGCGGGTTCTGCGCAATGTTGTTAGAACTGTCTAACTGCTCTATCGCAGGACCAGTTGATGTTAGACCAGTTGATGTTAGATCTTCCGACGAGAAGCCACAGAACCAAGCTCTACTAGAATGGCGTCCTGATGAAGATGCGGATGGTGAAGCCGGCTAGAACATAGGGGTGCTAGATGATCACTTCTGCACTCATGCGTGCAGTTGTTGTAGATAATTCTTTGTACCAACATTGTTATATGTAAATGGGGTTAAATGCACATGTATTTGTAAATCTAAGTTAGCTGTTTTGTTTTCCAGATTGCTTTTTCTAGCTTTCTCTGGGTGTTGATTTGCTTTTTCTAGCTTTCTCTGGTGTTGAGCTCCAATTAGTAGTGAAAAATGTATGTTAAATTTCATGTTTTTTTTCCAAGAAATTTTGGGTGTGCCATTTGTGCAGCAAGTTGAATGCTGCATCTTTTCCTTAGATAATGCTAGAAGAACATGCATCTTTAAGCAGTCGGACCACCTTGGTGATGCTTTATGTGTTTTCAGCAATGTTCTGTGAGATTTTTCACTGTGACAGGAATTATACTAGCAAATCATACATCCTAATTCAAATTATCTCCTTTGGATTATAAACTCAAATTAACCATGACCTACAAATCAAACAAATTAGCATTTAATAGCCTCTCATGGTTTGCGCTATGGCTTTGGCACAGTTTAGTTCCTAAAAACTTTTCGCAAAAACATCACATCGAATCTTTGGATTCATGTATAGAGCATTAAATATAGATAAAAAGAAAAACTAATTGCACAGTTTGCATGTAAATTGCGAGACGAATGTTTTGAGCCTAATTAATCCATGATTAGCCATAAGTGCTATAGTAACCCACGCGTGCTAATGATGGTTTAATTAGGCTCAAGAGATTCGTCTCGCGGTTTCCAGGTGAGTTATGAAATTAGTTTTTTCATTCATGTCCGAAAACCCCTTCCAACATCCAGTCAAACGTCCGATGTGACACCAAAAATTTTTTATTTCACCAATTAAACAGGCCCAAATAAGTGGAGAAATTAACGTAGCAGTCAAAAAAAACTTGTCCAGTTTCTACAAGTTGACCACGGCGGAGGGCCTAAGGGGAGAGGTGCTCCCTCATCTTCTCTCTCACCCTCTCTAGTCTCTCCCTAAATTCTGAAGACGTGGATAGAGTTGGCCTTTGTGTTGTTTGTAATGGTAGGGTTTTGGGTGATCTCGGTTGTTTCCGTTGTTGGCTTAGCGGTGACCGGTCCGATGCTAGTCTTCTCCAGGACTTGTGGTTTGGTGCTGTCGGTGTGTGGGTAGTGTGTGGATGGTGATATATTTTTTTGGTTTTTCCTGTTCACGACCTTACATGGTTGTAATCCTGTATTTTTTTTCCTGCTCTATCAATAGAACTTTGCACCGTCTTGTACGAGTCGTTAAAAAAAAAACTTGGTGATGTTCTTAGCAACTTAATTGCTAATGTGAAAAAAATAAACTCTAAAATTTTTCGAAATTTAAAGTTCAGATGCAGCGGAGATAAGCTGGAGTAACAAAGAAACAGCGGATAAATTATTTTGTCACCGCATAAACCATTTCCCAAATCTAAGAAAATTTGCACAACCGCAAATTGAGCAACCTTCACAAGTTCACATAACGTCCTTAAACCCAAGAGGCCCAAAAGGGAGGAAAACCCCAGTTAACCCCCATGGCCGCCTCCTCCTCCTTCCTCGCCGCCGGCCGCCGCCTGATCCGCCTCGGCCGCGGCAGGCTCCTCCCCGCCGGCC
>CM020184.1:19720427-19740794 GCA_009805545.1 Oryza longistaminata | reverse complement strand
GTAATTACCGTTACCGTTTTCACCCCTACATACATATATGCTCTAGCCAGAACCACGCCACCCAACTCAGGAGTAGGCACTACCAGGGACAACGACAAGCAACGACTTGTCATCTTCTTCTTCTGCTGCTTCACTTGCCTACAATGGGAAAAAGAAAAAAATAATAATTGGAAACATAGTCCAGGAAATAAGTCAGTGAGTGCAATCTTACATAGCATAAAGGGATATACATTATCCAGATCAAGCTATTTACTACCGTTTTTTTTTCAAAAACAAAGGGTGTATTTTGACGATCCAAAAGACAAGATTTGACTGTAAAGTTTCCTTACATTATTTCACTTACGGATACAAAAGCATACTCAAAATCCTACAATATCACTTTTCATGGCAAAATGTAAATACTATTATAGATTAATAGTTGGTCAAAGCTCAAAATTGGACAGTCAAAATATGCCTTATATTTCTGAACGGAGACAGTAGATGATTTGCCTTGCAGAATGATCGTAAAATTATCATTCTTCACCATGCTTAAGAAATGGCATGACAGCCAACTGGCAATAGTAACAGAAGCTAATATATGAGAAAGTATCAACAGTAAGCACAGGAGAGTCACTGTGTTACTGTAATGTTAATAATTTCAGAGATGGCATCACTTCAGAGGAAAAATGTTTTCAAAAAAAGTTTGAAATAGGGCAGGACTACTAACTTCATCCTTCTGCTGATTATTGACGGTGTTTTTCAGAAGCTCTTTAGCTTTCTTTGTTAATTCTTTTCGCTCCTTTTGCTGGGCACAGGTGACCTCAGAATGACAAGCCACACAAAGAGTTCTCAAATTCTCAAGTGTGCATTCCCCTGCGTGAGATCAGATAAATTAGACCATAATGTTAAGAGCCAAAAGCACGCAAAAATTATGCACACACTTTACCTCCTCCTTTATATACAGGTACTATATGATCTGCGTGCCAAGCATTACCCTCATTTGGCTCATGTACAAGCTTATCTAGCCTGTGGTACAATATAGTGAAAAAAACAGCGTCATCATCAATCTACAAATTAGGAGAACTACTCATATTCATTAATATTTTGTGAGTTCAGACCACAATAGTGTCCCCAATAGCCTGTAAGTTGCCTAAATAGGCAAAGAGAAGTTAACATAAGCACAAAACATCGAAAAGCATAATATCAAAGTATGGCACTTACAATTTCAATCTACTTGCAATATTTGGAGCAACATTCCTAATGTATTCTTCTCTCTTTTTCTTGCATAATGGTCTGATATTCTTGACAAGCTCGTGACAGTCAAGTTTACACTTGGAGCATATACCATGTTCAATTTCAAATAGTGCCTATTCATCAGGCAAGCATTGCTTTAGTACATATAACTTCCATATTTTCACATATAGCTGGCATACCAGCTTTATTCATAAATAATGCAGCTTAACACTTTGTTTATGAATGCTAATTGCAGAAGATTAAAGAAAAATCTCACCTGCCGTGCGAACCTGCCACTAGTTCTCGATCTGAACACCTCAAAGCAAGGCAGACCACAGAACAGGTCTTCAAAATATTCAGGTGACTTTGCAAGCCTTCCACTGATCACAAATAACAACATTGTTAATTTTTTTTTTAAAAAAAAACACAGATGGCTACTGGAAATAAAGTGCACAAATGAGACATATTACTTGCAAGGTCCTTGACATAATTTGCAGAGAGGTTCATCGTGAACAGTCCAGCCTTGATTGTACTCTCTCTCTCTACTTGTACCATTATGCAAAACCACCTTTCTCCATTCAGCATTTTCTGGCAAAGGATTACTAATATCACACCATGGTGTTACACGCCTCTTACTTCCTCCTTTAAGCAACCCCTATGAAGTAGAGCACAATTGACAAAAAATAAACATGATTAAACCAAGGAATGCCAAGACATATTTTTTTCATTTCATGTTCTTAGTTTGGTACAAAATCAGATCCTTGAAACTGTATTTCAAATGAAAAATTAATACATCGGGATGATATGATAGCAGCTCACAAGCAAACCCTTAGCTACAATGAGATGCCTAGGGTAGTGTGGAACTGTGGTGGGCCTAGCAGCTTAAAAGCTGCAGTTTTATTTTGCTTTTTTTTTTAATATGCCAAGTCACCAATTGAATCCTCCATTAGAGTAAAAGTCAAACATTGCAATATCCTCTATTAGAGTAAATCCTGATAGAACTTGAGCAATTTCTAGAACATAAGAAAAACTTGCATAAAGAATGATATAGATAGAACAAAGATATGCTTAATATCATGGAAGCATTGCTTTTGCATATTTTCTGCAATATTTGGAATTAAAGCATAAAAAGTAAACCAATATTCAAATTGATCACTCAAAATCAAGAGGAACGTACTTTTGTGCTGTGGTTGTTGGTATCTTTCAGGTAGCACAACTCAAGGCTCAAGGGAAGCTGTAAGGGCTTTCCCAGTAGTCTCTTCTGCTCAATTGGTCTAAGCGCCAACCATTCCTTCACGAACGCTTTGAACGTATTGCAAAATGCAGGATCCCTCTTCAAGAGACGATTACTTGTTTTCATGGCATTATCAGAACATAAAGGTGACTCTACTTCTTCTGGCAGGAAGTTTTCAAAAAGTGGTCTGGGTCTTGAATCATGCCCTGGAACACATATGTACAAATGAATTCGGCCTGTGTGCTGGCTAACCTGTAAAATATGAAGATAAATCAAATGAATTCAAAGAATGAAAACCGGAATGGAATGTAAAATGAAATTAACTTCAGATTACTGAGACAAGTCATGAGAACAGAATATGAACAGAGAGGACAGTTAAACCTCAAATCGCAGAAACTTCTCTTCAATATTGCAGTCTGTAGTTGCTGGAAGGCCTAAAGTCTGAAAAATTTCAGAAAGCCTCCGACGAGCCTGCGATATTTGAGGTAATGTTGCATAGGATATAGTGCAAAACATTGTATAATACAAGCAAGAACTTTTTATTACCTTTACTGATTTAGCGCTTGACATTGAAGGGCAAATAACTGAAGCTTGTGAGATAGAAGAACTATCAAAAGCTCTCTCTTCATGTGCTGTTGGAGATGGACTATTTTGCATTACCGTATGAAGGCTATCATCCTGAGGAGGCATAGAAGAAGAATCAGTTGAAGGATTTCATAGGACTACTGACTGATAAGTAGCAACTAGCAAGTAGTAAACATGTACCAAAATTTGCAAGGAACGCCTCTTTTCTACCTCAAAGTGAAGAGGAATTGTCCTAATACTGAAGAAATCTGATTCAAAATTCATATCGTTGAGGCCAGGAAAATTCTCAATGGACATATCATCACTTTCTACATTCTCTCCTGGTCCATGCCCACAATCTGCATGAGGTTCAAAAAATTCAACCATCATTTCACTTATAAGCATGTAATAATGATTGGTACCAATGCATGAATTCTCTGTTAACGATGTTCAGATGTTTTACCAGCATTATGATTCTCCAAAGGAAGAAATCCAAGCTGTGCTTTTCCCTCAGATTTACTGCTTTCCTCAAGGTGGTAAACTTGATCAACCTTAGAAAGAAGGAAACTATATTGAATGAATAAACACCAAATACTGTAGAACAATGCAGTCCCTTAATTGGTCTGTTTACCATGTTCAAGATTCTACTAAGCCAATTGATTCCAGCAGTGATATAAGAAACTATGTCTCAGCTGCAAAGGTATATTGAGTAGTATATCAATCCCTTCTGTTAAATGTTGAAGTTTAATGGCATCAGACTTTTATAGTACTGGTAAACTATTTTGGTTCATTTTGTAAATTATTTTCTACTTTTACAGCACCAAACATGAAATGGAAAAGATTGAATATGCAAACATTCAGTACAAATTCAGCATACTTTTGTCATGTGGTGTGTCGCATTATAAACTATAGAAAAACCTAACTCCAAACAATGGGTGCATACTTACATTTTGTCAATTGTTACGGACCATGGAAGCACCTCAATCCAAACAACTACACTTATATTGTAGTACAGCCCATCCTAACCTCCCTAAGGAACAGTATAAAATCAAAAATTACATGACCCTATGGCCTACCTCAATCTCTCTTATAGCATATTTCTTTCCATTCATCAATGATGAGACACGGAACAGACTCTGGTTCAAATGAAGCCAATGTGACTCATCTAATGTGTTCTGTGACCAAGACAAAACAGAACAATTTATAGTTATAATTTGACAAAATTACAAAGTACACTACAGGGAAAAAAAAGGAACTAACCCTTGCACAGAATATATATATGTTGACAGCGTTTGTTTGACCTCGCCTATGAGCTCTATCCTCAGCCTATCATCAACAATCAAATGTACCAAACAGTTAGAAACACAATAAACAAACACTAACAGTAGGGTGCACTATGGATGCGTCCAAGAGAGCACACACATTAAGTGTGTGAAAGCATGAAAACTCATGCGCATGAACCATGAAATGTAGCAATTTACTGTGCATTATTGATTTGTTTCATTTACCAGATAATCTTAGTCCACATCGGGATAAAGACCATGCAGAATTGCATTTGAAGCAGGCAATAGACAGATTGGGTAAGAGGCGTAAAGGGATCAAAAGAGAGCAAATAGGGATAAGTGTTTTGAAGCAAATAGAGGAGAAACATTTCTTCTTGCACGACTGATAGGGGATGACTTGACCTGATCCCTATGGAAAACATATCTGTAAAGAAACTTACATATATATAAAGAAATAAACCCAACAATAAAACTAATTATTCTTATCTCTGAATTCCAATTAAAGCTACACCACCAGGCCCAGTGAACAATACTGCAGTTGCTACAGTACATATAAATAATATCATAGTGCGAATTGTGAATGGTGGGCTACACAACAGGATGGTGAAAAAAAACTCAAAAGTCTTCTTGTACCCTATGGATGAGGAAAATGTATGCGCAAGAGAAAAGGCTAAGGACCTGAAGCAACTCTGAAGCTGACTTTGGGAGCTCCACGAAAACAACATTCTGAGCAGATGAGAAATCTAAACCAACACCGCCAGCAGTAATTCCAATAATTGCAACCTTTACCTATTTGGTAGAAAATAAAAGAACTAGTAAAATAGTAAATAATGGATAGGCAGTTTGAGAATAAAACTTGAGAGCTTAACATGGAATACCAAGTATGAATCGAACCGAATGGAAGGGAAGGGACAACCTCTGGATTTAAACGGAAAGAATCGACAGCATCTTTCCTTTCCCTAGGAAATGTGCTTCCGTCAATGCGGACATACTTGATCCTCTGCTCTGTGACAAACACCTACGTACGAAGAAAAACTTCAGTCAAAAGTATTGGCAAATGTTTTTCATAAAGTTAGATGGTATAGTTTAATACGATATAATGCTATCTAATAACTATTATAAAGTGAAAGTGTGCACCCGAATATCCGATTGATCATTAGTCTGATTTTTTCCATGTATTCAACTGATTAATGGACTATCTTGAACATGGCGGCAATGGATGATTGTCTTCAATGGAGTATCGCCAAGTTTATCAACCAACTTGATGTTAGCAAGTGAGGAAGCCGGCCTATGTAGTTTGGCGGGGCTAAGGGGCTCTCCCTAATTATGGACCCCAGCTAGGGCATTTTATTTTAGTTTTAGTTCCTTTTGGTCATGTAACCGCCTTTGCAATGGGTTGTTTTGCCGTGGTAAGGTCTTGTACTTCTTGCTGTTCTTTGGCGTGTTTGGACTCCATTAATGCAATGATATGCATCTTGCGTATTCGACAAAAAAACTTCCAAACCATTACGAGAACATCTACAGTCCCGCAGAAAGAGTATTATATGCTAGAGAATGGCAGAATGCTGGACATGGTACTGGTGGCTTCCAAAAAAAGGTGCCAATGACATGTACATGGCCAGACCAATTTACACATACACCAGTGTTTCTATTCATATGAGATCCTATAGTCCAGCTTCTTGACACATCATTTATTTTGTTTCATTTACTCTAAAGATGAAACTTCTATTTCATTAGGAGGAAGTGAAGCTTACAAGATATATAGAGCTACAAATAGTTGAAATGATACTTGCAAAATCAAAATTACATAAAGTAACATAGTTGTGATTATAAATCTTTTATTACTGTTCAAGATTCTATTGTCAATCGTGAGAAACATAGCATGATAAACTCGCAAAAAAAATACAGAAAAGAAACCTCAGAATTTACCTGAACTCCATCTAGGACCTTTAAATGATGGGCGAAAATTATTGTTTTCTGGCAATTAGACTGAGAGTCCAGACTACCATTATCAGCTGGTTCTTTCATGATGAAATGATTTAAGAACCACTCGCTGAACCCAGGTATTTTCGCAATACCAATTTCTTGTGTAGTGAGATTCCTTGGAGATTTCTTGCAACCATCAGCTGTGGGCAAATGAAAAGGAAATACAAGGAAATGAGCACAATGTTTATAAGGAGCAGACAGACCAATCTTACTAGTCTTGAACCCTGAAATAGTAGAAAACATGTGCTTTATCCCAAGTGTTAAGACCAGTGTTACATTTGACATTGTTACATTAATAATTGTTTATGAGAAAGAAACATGTTACATAATAGGCAAAGAGAAGTTAACATAAGCACAAAACATCGAAAAGCATAATATCAAAGTATGGCACTTACAATTTCAATCTACTTGCAATATTTGGAGCAACATTCCTAATGTATTCTTCTCTCTTTTTCTTGCATAATGGTCTGATATTCTTGACAAGCTCGTGACAGTCAAGTTTACACTTGGAGCATATACCATGTTCAATTTCAAATAGTGCCTATTCATCAGGCAAGCATTGCTTTAGTACATATAACTTCCATATTTTCACATATAGCTGGCATACCAGCTTTATTCATAAATAATGCAGCTTAACACTTTGTTTATGAATGCTAATTGCAGAAGATTAAAGAAAAATCTCACCTGCCGTGCGAACCTGCCACTAGTTCTCGATCTGAACACCTCAAAGCAAGGCAGACCACAGAACAGGTCTTCAAAATATTCAGGTGACTTTGCAAGCCTTCCACTGATCACAAATAACAACATTGTTAATTTTTTTTTTAAAAAAAAACACAGATGGCTACTGGAAATAAAGTGCACAAATGAGACATATTACTTGCAAGGTCCTTGACATAATTTGCAGAGAGGTTCATCGTGAACAGTCCAGCCTTGAGTGTACTCTCTCTCTCTACTTGTACCATTATGCAAAACCACCTTTCTCCATTCAGCATTTTCTGGCAAAGGATTACTAATATCACACCATGGTGTTACACGCCTCTTACTTCCTCCTTTAAGCAACCCCTATGAAGTAGAGCACACAATTGACAAAAAATAAACACGATTAAACCAAGGAATGCCAAGACATTTTTTTTTCATTTCATGTTCTTAGTTTGGTACAAAATCAGATCCTTGAAACTGTATTTCAAATGAAAAATTAATACATCGGGATGATATGATAGCAGCTCACAAGCAAACCCTTAGCTACAATGAGATGCCTAGGGTAGTGTGGAACTGTGGTGGGCCTAGCAGCTTAAAAGCTGCAGTTTTATTTTGCTTTTTTTTTTAATATGCCAAGTCACCAATTGAATCCTCCATTAGAGTAAAAGTCAAACATTGCAATATCCTCTATTAGAGTAAATCCTGATAGAACTTGAGCAATTTCTAGAACATAAGAAAAACTTGCATAAAGAATGATATAGATAGAACAAAGATATGCTTAATATCATGGAAGCATTGCTTTTGCATATTTTCTGCAATATTTGGAATTAAAGCATAAAAAGTAAACCAATATTCAAATTGATCACTCAAAATCAAGAGGAACGTACTTTTGTGCTGTGGTTGTTGGTATCTTTCAGGTAGCACAACTCAAGGCTCAAGGGAAGCTGTAAGGGCTTTCCCAGTAGTCTCTTCTGCTCAATTGGTCTAAGCGCCAACCATTCCTTCACGAACGCTTTGAACGTATTGCAAAATGCAGGATCCCTCTTCAAGAGACGATTACTTGTTTTCATGGCATTATCAGAACATAAAGGTGACTCTACTTCTTCTGGCAGGAAGTTTTCAAAAAGTGGTCTGGGTCTTGAATCATGCCCTGGAACACATATGTACAAATGAATCCGGCCTGTGTGCTGGCTAACCTGTAAAATATGAAGATAAATCAAATGAATTCAAAGAATGAAGACCGGAATGGAATGTAAAATGAAATTAACTTCAGATTACTGAGACAAGTCATGAGAACAGAATATGAACAGAGAGGACAGTTAAACCTCAAATCGCAGAAACTTCTCTTCAATATTGCAGTCTGTAGTTGCTGGAAGGCCTAAAGTCTGAAAAATTTCAGAAAGCCTCCGACGAGCCTGCGATATTTGAGGTAATGTTGCATAGGATATAGTGCAAAACATTGTATAATACAAGCAAGAACTTTTTATTACCTTTACTGATTTAGCGCTTGACATTGAAGGGCAAATAACTGAAGCTTGTGAGATAGAAGAACTATCAAAAGCTCTCTCTTCATGTGCTGTTGGAGATGGACTATTTTGCATTACCGTATGAAGGCTATCATCCTGAGGAGGCATAGAAGAAGAATCAGTTGAAGGATTTCATAGGACTACTGACTGATAAGTAGCAACTAGCAAGTAGTAAACATGTACCAAAATTTGCAAGGAACGCCTCTTTTCTACCTCAAAGTGAAGAGGAATTGTCCTAATACTGAAGAAATCTGATTCAAAATTCGTATCGTTGAGGCCAGGAAAATTCTCAATGGACATATCATCACTTTCTACATTCTCTCCTGGTCCATGCCCACAATCTGCATGAGGTTCAAAAAATTCAACCATCATTTCACTTATAAGCATGTAATAATGATTGGTACCAATGCATGAATTCTCTGTTAACGATGTTCAGATGTTTTACCAGCATTATGATTCTCCAAAGGAAGAAATCCAAGCTGTGCTTTTCCCTCAGATTTACTGCTTTCCTCAAGGTGGTAAACTTGATCAACCTTAGAAAGAAGGAAACTATATTGAATGAATAAACACCAAATACTGTAGAACAATGCAGTCCCTTAATTGGTCTGTTTACCATGTTCAAGATTCTACTAAGCCAATTGATTCCAGCAGTGATATAAGAAACTATGTCTCAGCTGCAAAGGTATATTGAGTAGTATATCAATCCCTTCTGTTAAATGTTGAAGTTTAATGGCATCAGACTTTTATAGTACTGGTAAACTATTTTGGTTCATTTTGTAAATTATTTTCTACTTTTACAGCACCAAACATGAAATGGAAAAGATTGAATATGCAAACATTCAGTACAAATTCAGCATACTTTTGTCATGTGGTGTGTCGCATTATAAACTATAGAAAAACCTAACTCCAAACAATGGGTGCATACTTACATTTTGTCAATTGTTACGGACCATGGAAGCACCTCAATCCAAACAACTACACTTATATTGTAGTACAGCCCATCCTAACCTCCCTAAGGAACAGTATAAAATAAAAAATTACATGACCCTATGGCCTACCTCAATCTCTCTTATAGCATCTTTCTTTCCATTCATCAATGATGAGACACGGAACAGACTCTGGTTCAAATGAAGCCAATGTGACTCATCTAATGTGTTCTGTGACCAAGACAAAACAGAACAATTTATAGTTATAATTTGACAAAATTACAAAGTACACTACAGGGAAAAAAAAGGAACTAACCCTTGCACAGAATATATATATGTTGACAGCGTTTGTTTGACCTCGCCTATGAGCTCTATCCTCAGCCTATCATCAACAATCAAATGTACCAAACAGTTAGAAACACAATAAACAAACACTAACAGTAGGGTGCACTATGGATGCGTCCAAGAGAGCACACACATTAAGTGTGTGAAAGCATGAAAACTCATGCGCATGAACCATGAAATGTAGCAATTTACTGTGCATTATTGATTTGTTTCATTTACCAGATAATCTTAGTCCACATCGGGATAAAGACCATGCAGAATTGCATTTGAAGCAGGCAATAGACAGATTGGGTAAGAGGCGTAAAGGGATCAAAAGAGAGCAAGTAGGGATAAGTGTTTTGAAGCAAATAGAGGAGAAACATTTCTTCTTGCACGACTGATAGGGGATGACTTGACCTGATCCCTATGGAAAACATATCTGTAAAGAAACTTACATATATATAAAGAAATAAACCCAACAATAAAACTAATTATTCTTATCTCTGAATTCCAATTAAAGCTACACCACCAGGCCCAGCGAACAATACTGCAGTTGCTACAGTACATATAAATAATATCATAGTGCGAATTGTGAATGGTGGGCTACACAACAGGATGGTGAAAAAAAACTCAAAAGTCTTCTTGTACCCTATGGATGAGGAAAATGTATGCGCAAGAGAAAAGGCTAAGGACCTGAAGCAACTCTGAAGCTGACTTTGGGAGCTCCACGAAAACAACATTCTGAGCAGATGAGAAATCTAAACCAACACCGCCAGCAGTAATTCCAATAATTGCAACCTTTACCTATTTGGTAGAAAATAAAAGAACTAGTAAAATAGTAAATAATGGATAGGCAGTTTGAGAATAAAACTTGAGAGCTTAACATGGAATACCAAGTATGAATCGAACCGAATGGAAGGGAAGGGACAACCTCTGGATTTAAACGGAAAGAATCGACAGCATCTTTCCTTTCCCTAGGAAATGTGCTTCCGTCAATGCGGACATACTTGATCCTCTGCTCTGTGACAAACACCTACGTACGAAGAAAAACTTCAGTCAAAAGTATTGGCAAATGTTTTTCATAAAGTTAGATGGTATAGTTTAATACGATATAATGCTATCTAATAACTATTATAAAGTGAAAGTGTGCACCCGAATATCCGATTGATCATTAGTCTGATTTTTTCCATGTATTCAACTGATTAATGGACTATCTTGAACATGGCGGCAATGGATGATTGTCTTCAATGGAGTATCGCCAAGTTTATCAACCGACTTGATGTTAGCAAGTGAGGAAGCCGGCCTATGTAGTTTGGCGGGGCTAAGGGGCTCTCCCTAATTATGGACCCCAGCTAGGGCATTTTATTTTAGTTTTAGTTCCTTTTGGTCATGTAACCGCCTTTGCAATGGGTTGTTTTGCCGTGGTAAGGTCTTGTACTTCTTGCTGTTCTTTGGCGTGTTTGGACTCCATTAATGCAATGATATGCATCTTGCGTATTCGACAAAAAAACTTCCAAACCATTACGAGAACATCTACAGTCCCGCAGAAAGAGTATTATATGCTAGAGAATGGCAGAATGCTGGACATGGTACTGGTGGCTTCCAAAAAAAGGTGCCAATGACATGTACATGGCCAGACCAATTTACACATACACCAGTGTTTCTATTCATATGAGATCCTATAGTCCAGCTTTTGACACATCATTTATTTTGTTTCATTTACTCTAAAGATGAAACTTCTATTTCATTAGGAGGAAGTGAAGCTTACAAGATATATAGAGCTACAAATAGTTGAAATGATACTTGTAAAATCAAAATTACATAAAGTAACATAGTTGTGATTATAAATCTTTTATTACTGTTCAAGATTCTATTGTCAATCGTGAGAAACATAGCATGATAAACTCACAAAAAAAATACAGAAAAGAAACCTCAGAATTTACCTGAACTCCATCTAGGACCTTTAAATGATGGGCGAAAATTATTGTTTTCTGGCAATTAGACTGAGAGTCCAGACTACCATTATCAGCTGGTTCTTTCATGATGAAATGATTTAAGAACCACTCGCTGAACCCAGGTATTTTCGCAATACCAATTTCTTGTGTAGTGAGATTCCTTGGAGATTTCTTGCAACCATCAGCTGTGGGCAAATGAAAAGGAAATACAAGGAAATGAGCACAATGTTTATAAGGAGCAGACAGACCAATCTTACTAGTCTTGAACCCTGAAATAGTAGAAAACATGTGCTTTATCCCAAGTGTTAAGACCAGTGTTACATTTGACATTGTTACATTAATAATTGTTTATGAGAAAGAAACATGTTACATAAGGATAAAAAGAGGAAGGTTGTCTCCTTTAAAGTGGCACGCTACTCTTAAAAAGAGGTGGTTGCCTGGTTGTTTGTCAAAAAGAAACATAATGTTTTGATCATGGTAGTTCATGTTTAACATATCAGAAATTTTTTTTAAAAAATAAGTACAATGATTGGAAATGACAAGTAATGTTCTTCACCTGTAAAGTACAACAGGATATTGCACAGTTGCACCAACATTTCTACTTGATATACATCGTGTTCTTCAGAACAGAAATTATCTTTTTCTTGACGAATGTTCTCCGTTACTATAGATAAGAAAATGGCTCTTTTTGAAAAGAAGTTGTAAATAAATTTTGATTCAGACAGTGTCAAGTACAATATCATACTGCGCCATATTGCATTGCTTATGCCATAACCAACTGCCAATATGCAAAGCTGTAAACCCATACATGTTTGGCATTGCATATGCCACAAATGCCAAGCAAGCTTCAACAAAATTACAGTTCCATATAAGTTGTTGCATTTCGTTATAGTTCTGAAATCTAACAATATCAAACATTCAAATAAAAAAAGGTGTGTATTATATATTTCAGCATAACAAAGGCACATAAAATTATAACTGATACAAGGAGGTCTCATTATCGTATCTGCTATTAGCACAATGAGTGTTACCTTCTTCCATGTTCACCTCCTCAGAGTCATTGCTATTGTCTGGCGAGGCAATTGTAGGAATCTCATCACTAGTGTTCACCCCTTTGATACAAGATATAGCTGTCTTGATATCCGATGCATTCAGCTTCAACCTAATAATCTGTCGACGTTTGGGAGGTAGTTCATTCAACAAATGCTCCTTCAAGCGCCTAATCTACAGCACAGAAGTAAACACCATCTGTTATATTCGACATAGAATGGTCGATGAACAATCAATTACCAGACAAAAACATCATGTGGTTAGCATGGGTTGTGGCGACAAAACAACTACAATATTTGCAAGCATATTAATAATAAACAGAAATGGTATAAAAGGGAAATTTGAAAACTTGTGGCAGTATTATCGTGTACTTACAAATCTAAACTCGTGAACTTCCCGTGTCACAGTACTGATTTTTCCATTTACAAATTCAAGGAGAAATATCATCAACATAACACATTTGGAACACTTCATATTTACCATAATAATACTTATGGATAGTCTGAATACCACATTCAGATAACATATCATGAATAAAATGAACGAAACAAGCTATGCATAGTAGGCATAAATAATAGAGAGAAAGAACAGACCATGAGAGTCTGACTGAGCAAAACATTTAACTCTGTCAACCGAGCACCCTTTGAAAAATCCTGCAGAGAGAAAAATGGTGACAGCCCTCAGCAGAATCAAATGTTTATCTACATATGCTCCTACTACTGGAACAAAAATTATTTGGAAGCACTGGTTTTCTGAGTTTTTCATAAACTATTTCACAGTTCACTGAAATTGATTAGTGTATAAGCAGCATAGATGGTACACAAAAACAAATACTCCTCTGTTTCGCATTATATGTCTGGTCCTCGGTCCAATAATCAAGAAAACACAAAATCGTAATACAGTTGATAAAATCAGACCAAATTTGATGCCATCAGATAGAGTACTTGTACATCTATCTAATAAAGCAACAATTGTTCAATTCCACTAAAAACAATAGTTCAATTCCACATTTATCTAATATTGTGCCCCCTTAGTATGTACACCAGAACAATATTGTGAAATAGAGGGAGTAACAACCTAGTAGAGCTTAGCAATAGAAAGCTGGAACTCTGCCTTGAGAAACCGGACACTCAAAATACCTGGTAAGTTCTCCCATTGCAGCCTTGAACAGTATGTAGCAAGCAATATTTGTTCGCAAAGTCAAATTTATTGCTGCCAAGCAAATGGGGCCTGAAAAGCCAGGGAAGTGTGATGAGAAAAGTTTGATAAGACTAACACAATACAATGGCATTCACCTTTTCCTTACCATAGCATATTTATCTGATGATAGATGTCAAAAGGTCTATTGTCTCCTAGGAGAAAACAAACTGTGAGATAGATCTGACAAGCAAAATAGAAGTCTCCAATCAAGGCTATCATAAGTAAACCATACATAAGTACCAAGAAATCAGATTAATCAAGTAAAGAAGGAAACATATAGGAATGACAAAATTGTACTTGAGCGCTCTAAATCTCTACAGTACAAACAGCCAGACTTCGAGCCAAATATGGAAAAAGGAAGATATTGCAAGTAACAAGTAATGACCAGTAACCAATGAACATAGTGCAGAGAATGCATTTGAAAATAATATGGGTAAGTACAAATACACTAGATGAACAAAACATGGTTGAAAGAGTAATAGACAAAAAAAAAACTTTCTGTAAAATTTCAGAAAATTGGGCCATGATAAAGTTTTCATCATTCCCTTTTCTCAATTACAAGGCGCAGGTAGCTTGGATATTGCTACCACATACCCACTTCTGGAATTTTAAAACCGTTTAGATGATGTACACAAAACATGTCATATATCATAGCAGCTATCTGCATGATTGGAGATCCAGATATCAAGGAGTAAAATAGCACAATAGCGTAAGGAGCTTTAAGAGAAATTCAACCAATATCTTTAAAGTTACAACCTTGACAAAGAGGGTGTCCCAGAGAGCAGCACAATGCGATTGACATTTGGCGCTAGTTCCAGTACAGCCTGTGTCTGTCATGAGGTCATAAAATAGTACCAATGGTCACTTACCATTAGTGAAATCAAATGCAATATTGATACACAAGGTGACTGAAGTAGTTGGAATAAATAGTTTGAGATAATTTCAACATTTGTGCATTGCAATATTTTAGAAAGCAGGGAGAAATGCTGAAAAATATAACCAGATCAATAAAATCAACTGGGAGAATTTTATTTTTAAAAAAGTGAGGCGTTTCTACCAAATTTACAAAGCACCAAATCACCATCATGGTCTCATGGATTGGAGAATTCAAGAGCTGAATACTTTATGTTAATTGTATTGATACATAAGATTGTTGCATGACAAGCTAATAATTTAAACACCTCATTTTTTTCGTGTTTTTTCTTTGTGCAGCGTATGTTGTGTGATTCATCGATAATCATCAGTGCCCATCTCCTATTCATCATGCTTTTGCGAAGACGGCTTAGCATCTGATATGAAATGACCACTGCCTTTGGGCAAGCTCCTAAACGTTCAAGACTGTCTTGGTGACCAAACACTGAAAATTATACAGTGACAACCGAACTGTTAAAATTGTGCTCCTAATTAAAAAAAATAAGTATATAACAAAACTGAAAGGCTAAATAAAGTAGTAATATACAATTGAAGGACAAGTGACAAGAAATATGATATTAGCCATACTTTTTTAAACAGTATCTTCAGTTCTTCACTAGTATAGAAGAATCAAATTATTATATTGCATATGTGACTCAGCCAAAAGTTAAAGGCACTATTTAAACCTCAAGCGCACTGGTAAACTTGAGTAAAATACTTACGTTACCTAAGTTTATGGCTGAAGTTCACAATTTTCAACTCAGGTCAATACAATCAATCTTTGGTTACTGCATTATAATTCCTTTCATACTGTTCATGAAAGCATTTCATTTTTAGCTAGCGCAACTTTACTACAAGATTTACAAAACCTCTAGCTGATCCTAGGAAACAATGAGTTCAGTAAAATCTCAAGTTAATTCAACTAAACAAAAAAAAAAAAGTAGAGTGAATCAATCAACAAATAGAAGCAGGTCATCTAATCTGTAACGTTACTCTATATTGAAGCATTTCAACTGGATTGACGCAATGAATGTAGCTTTCTCAATGTCCACCATTCAGAATTTTCAATACATCAAATATAAAATATGCAACATTTATTAAAAATAATACAATCTACAGTCTTTGGAGAAATAAAATGTATATGCTTTTTAATTGAAAAGTGAAAAATACTATACTTTTCATTTAAAAACTATATTTACTGGAATCAAACTAGAGTAAAGAGAAAGCATTGAAGACCCTAAATGATTACAATAATGAAAATGCGGGCAAAGATAAAATCAGCACTTCACAACTATCAAAGGCAAAAATGAGTTTTATACACCAGAGCTTTACAATAATCATAATACCAGATTTCACATCAACAAACTGTAAAGACTATTAGAGGTTGAATGATTACCAAGATGAATATCTTTTGGCAGAAATGAAGGATCCCATCGTTCCAATTCCTCTGCCCATGTATAACGCAAAACAGCTGGACACACTATTAACACTGGGCCCTCATCCTTGTAGCAACAAGCTATTGCAATTGCCTGCATTTAAATGAATGAGAATGTCCTGCTTTCACAGGGAAAAAAGGACGCTCAAAAGCCTATTCATTCAATTATTCATATGCTCTAAAAAACATTTTTTTATTAAGAATTGTTTGGAAATGAAACTAAAACGGAACTTGCTATTTCATATAAGCTGTGTTTCTCAAAAACGCAAGAGAGCTGTGCTTCTTTGTATTATCGAAAGAAGAAGAAGAAAAGACCCCTTACAATGCCTCAGGCAGTTTAATATTCATATAAGTCTAATTTATTAGTGCTGTAAACAGTAACATGCTTTAACAGTGTGCCCAAACTTCAGCATTCTGTAGGCTCCAAAACCTTGTTTTCAACAATAATACTTTATTCATGAGCACAATAGTCATACAGAATAGCAATGGTTGCATGCTCTCATGTAAAATGCTCACCTGGAGAGTCTTACCAAGCCCCATCTCATCTGCAATAAGGCAGCGCCCATGCCTTCGAAGCCCGAACTTCACACCTTCAAGTTGAAAGGGTAGGAGTGCATCTCGTAAGTGTTGTGGCAACTTCATGAGAAGCCCATCAACTTCTTTGTCAGAAGCGCAGCTTTCGGCAAAGAACTTAGGGAGATTCTTGATAACATTCCTTGTTTTGTAAGGTATATCTTGCACAGCAACTCCAGGCAACTTCTTCAGGCATTTTAACACGGGCTCATAGTCCATGAGCTTAAATACAGAGAAAAGATGGCCACTTTGACTTTGTGTTGTAGAGAATGGTGCAGCCTTACCAACAATACAGGGGAAGGATCAGTTTTAATTCTAGATCAAGAACATAACATCCCAGAAAGCCAATCAAAATAGGTTAAATAGAATAGTAAATATTTGTTATATTGTGCTTGAAATCTATTCATTACTTTACACCTAGAAAAAAATAGCTCTGAATTGTAATATCGCTCACATCATAATGCATCCCCATTTTGTGCTTATAACCATTGAGTTTGAAGGCTCTTCATATTGCTCAGAAAAATTAGTGGCATGGTCATTATTATTGAAAAAAGATCGAATAGAAATAAAGAAGACACATAAATTTCTGTTATTCATAATAAAGACTCAAATGGCACCAATAAGGCCTTAATTACCCATAAAACTTAGGTGTATATTTTAATGGCCTTGCTAGAAGCCAGTAAGTAACGCTTCCAGTGTTCGACTTCATATGCTGTGAACATGTTTAAGTGCATAATGCCTCTATATATCGAGATAATTAGTCAAGTATGTGAAAGGGGAAAGCTCGTTGATGGGTACAAGTTGACATAAGAAGTCGATTTGGATTTACCAGTTTTAGGTACTTCAAACATTTAGAACTAGGGTTCATCCAACAAACTCCCGACGAAAGTAATCCAAATAAGACTAGGGTTCATTGTTTGTGTGTGGAGAGACTATCTTAATCGAGTCACCGAATTCTTGGAGCGATATTTCAAGAAATGCTTGCAAATATCCACGGACTTGCTAAGCTGTCGCCAAGAAACACGGGAAAAAAAAACAAAATCTTGAGAAAGAAACGCTCCGAGGTATCCAAGAAAGCATCGAGTTTGTCGAGCAGCATATACATTATCAAGAAAGGGATGAAGAACGGATGAACCGTACCGAAGAGATGCAATCTTGGACGGCGCGGAGGCACTCGGCCTCGCCGGGGTAGGCGAAGCCCTCGGCGGGCCCCACCGCCACCGAGAAATCCTCGGGGCCGCACACCTCCAGCACCACCTTGAACCCCACCGGCGGCTGCGGCTGCGGCGGCGGCGGAGGAGGAGGAGGAGGAGGCAATGTCCGCGGAGGAGGAGGAGGCAGCGTCGGCTGAGGAGGCGGAGCGAATCTTGAGCACTTGGCGAGCCTCCACCCCACGGAGGCATCGGCGGCGGCGGCCTCCGCGAAGCGCTTGCGCCTCTCGAGGGCGGCGAGGCGGTTGGCCTCGATGCGGCGGCGCTGCTCCTCCGTGATCCCCATGGGCTACAACTAGTACTCCACTACACCTCCTACACTACACTAGGGTGTGCGGATTCATGGGGATTCGGGAGGAGGGTTCGGCGTTCGGGAAATGGGCGGGCTTTTGGTTTGGTCGTCGGAGCGAGAGAAATTTGCATATGTACCACGGTTAAAAACCGGCTAAGGTAAGATACCGTAACTCAAATGCTATTCTCGAGATGTGAGCGTTGGTAATAATGTCATTTTCACCATTTGTTACAATTCCAAACCATTTTTCACCAAAATAGTATTTCACGAACAGTTTTGCCCCTGGAACAAATCGCATCTCCATGCCGTGAGCACGGATCGATCTCTTTGACCACGCATTTTCTATCCACGTGTTCCAAAGACAGCAAACCCAACCGAGCCAAATTATAAGTAAGAATTTTATTTTAAGTAAAGTAAATTCATTTTTCAAATTTTATAACGATTAATAATTAATTAATCATTCGCTAATGACATTTTCTAATCTGACCCGAGTTGCTCAAACGAATGGGAATACGACTTTGGTTGCAAAACGAATGAAGACCTAGCCATTTTTTTTTTGGCAATGACCAATGTTTGCCATTACCGAAAAAATTGGCAAGGCTATGTATGGCAATGAACCCATGCCTTAATTCTCAAAAGTAATGCAGCAGGAACAGACAGGAAAATGAAATGCATGTGATGAGCACCAGTTTTATATTTTTGACAGTCCAATTAAGCTAAATAAACGGGAGAGGAGGTCGCGTCGTCGCGCTGAGAGGAGAGCGGCGCGTCTGGGCAGCAGCGGTGGCGTCCCCCATGTGTGGTTCAGTTCAACCAGTTCCAGGGGCAAAACGGTCCGCGAAAATATTATTTTAGTGGAAAATGGTTTGGAATTGCGACAAATGGTGAAAATGGCATTGTAGCGAACACCCACATCTTGAGGATGGCGTTTGAGCGAATCCCATTTGAACGATGACATTGTAGCGAAGCCGGTTTTTAACCGTGGTACATATGCAAATTTCTCTCGGAGGGCATGGACGGGAGGGGAAGAGCTACAGAGTTCTTACACACAAAGGCCCTATTTGGATTGCTACCAAAAATATGCTCTACCAATATTTTGGTAATTTGAATAGTACATGTGTTTGATTTGAATTGAAGCACATTCATTGGTAAAACCTAATCTAGATTTGGCATCATCTATTCACTACAATTTTCACATTTTGACTCTAGGTTGGTAACAAACCAAATATGATCAAAAACAATATTACCTTACCAAAAATTTGGTAGTGCTAAAACTTGCCTGCATTTTGGTACTACCAAAAATTTGGTAGGATAACCGTCCAAATAGGCCCAAAATTTTACATAGTTCTCCAAAAAAAACACGCATGAATCAACAGACCTGTATAAAATTAGTGAGAATTATGTAAAAGAAAACACATAAATCAGAGTATTGAGCAGAGCTCTCTAAACACAAATGAATCACCAGCGCAATTTTACATAGTTCTACAAAAACACACACACAATTTTACATGTTATTACGTAATACTTCAATCATCAAATCCAACACTCTATATTTATCTACATTGGATCAAACGTTTCTGGTCGACTCGACCTCACGTGCCTCGGCTCCCTCCTCACTCCTCCCCTAATCCCGTCGCACTCCTCTCGCCCTCCTCGCGATCTCCTCCTCGCCGCCACCTTTCTCCACGGTTAGATCACCGTCGCGTCGTCTCGCTAGTCTCCTCCCCCAGCTCCCCCCGCCCCGACCAGTGTTTCTACTTTTTTTTAATTCAAATTCAAATTTGAATGGATAAACATTTGACTTATAAACTTTGGGTCTATAAACTTGAGGTGTATAAACTTTAGATGTATAGAAAATACTATATAAAAAAAATATTTGAATTCAAATTATTTGTAACGGGTATGTGAACCTTTGACTTATAAACTTTGGGTCTCTAAACTTTAGGTGTATAAACTTTAGATGTATAGAAATACTATTTCAAATA
>CM020184.1:19682921-19713914 GCA_009805545.1 Oryza longistaminata | reverse complement strand
ATGGAGCGAAGGCAAGAGATGGGGAAAAAAAAACCCCCAGAAATTCTGGAACCGCTCAGAGTATTTGAATAACCAAAAAAATAACCCTCTAGCTCTGTTATTGACTTATTGTGAACAATCCGAGAGAGAAAACATGACATTAAATCGGTAAGAGAGTTGAGTTCTGAGTGCAGTGTCTCACATCGCGGTAAAAGGCAGTAGTTAAACTCTAAAAATTATCAACTGGGGTTCTAGCGAACGGAGAGAAAGCTGCATCGATCCTTTCTTATATGTCAGCATCCAAAACAACATCTTAATTTCCTCAAAAAAAAAAAAACATCTTAGTTTTTGCATCAACATCCAAATTTGGGTAGCAAGCAATGTGACTGAAGTAGTAATGTCATCTGTTAAGATAACGCGATAGCTTGATACTCTGATAGATCATAGTCCTGTCAAAAATTCTGTTCTGAAGTCATCATCTTGAGGCACCCTGATGATCAAGCAGCCTGATAGTTCCTCTCCGTAAAAAGCCTTCGTCAAGAAAAAGTAATCAGGAGGGCAACAGCTCAGATTACCATGTGCAAACATTAGAAAAATGATACTTAAAAGCATTCAAAAGAGGATATTTAGAACCCATGAAAAAAATGATTTAACAAACACATGCTATGTTAAATGGATACCAATCTGACAAAGATGAGTTAAGAGAGAAGTTGAGCAGTCAAAGGGAAACCACAAAAGAATGCATATTCCACACCATCTCTATCAACTTGGTTTAGATAAGACTACAAGCAATAGGCGAATAGCCAATATTTTTGAGGAATACAAATATACAATAACAAAACACTGGGAACTACAAAAGAAATTGTAGGTGGCATCCTTCCAGCATTTGATAATAATGCTGATACAATAATATGACAGCAAAAGGAAAACTATAAGGAATATGAAAGAGCTTACCAGCTGCCCTGTCAAAAATGATATGCCAGAGCCAGAAACTCCAATTGCCAAAGCAAATCTCTTTGAATGAATACCTAGGTTGTGTATATTTCTCCTTCAGTAACTATAATGATAGTTGTCAAAGTTTGGCCATGAAGTTTCCTGCCTTTCTTTTGGCATATTCGTGAACTATGCCAGCTGTGCTCTCTCTGTGGCGCAAATAAAACTCCGCAAGCAATATTCTACTTTCTTCAGGCAAGAGATCACCATGATGACCCTATCATTAAAAAAAAAATTCTGGTAAGATAGTATTCGTTATACATTTTTTATAAAGAACTTTTAAGCAGAATATTTGGACAGAATGAACAGAGAAGTGAATTTATAAAGACACATTTCTTAAAAGAAAGTAAGTTCAGACCATTTCAAAATCCATCAGTGAGCTGAAACTGAAACTAACAAGTGATGATTCAAGCCATTTGGGTATATTAACTGCAAATCGACAGGATAAAAAACTGACAAAATGCTTCACTGGTTGTTATACATTTCCATAATTTATATATGAGTTTGGAGACGAGTTCAACCCACTAGCAGAAACTGAATTTGGTGTTTATTCTTCCTTCTGGTACATTTAGTAGTAATGCTTGAGACACTTACAATGCGGGAAACTCGATCACAGACAGCATGGTGCATAAGGATTCCAGCTGCAACAGATACATTAAAAGAATCCACCATGCCTTTCATAGGAACACTGCAGTGCAAGTCTGACAACTTTAAAGCATCATCACTTATGCCCCTGCCATAGAAGTAGAATGGCTAGTTAATATACAAGTAACTCCACAAGTATACTGAAAAATAAATTCCCCTAAGTTAGTGTGATATACTGAGTACTCTCTTTACTTTCCAAGGCATAAATCCATAGAAATTTCACAGTGGACTATTTGGAACTTCTGTAGTAAAAACAAACATGGCAATTCTAGTTTGTAATAGGAAAACTTCTAAGCAAGCCATTTTGTACAACATACATCAAGATGATTAAGCAGATTTCTTGCAAGAGGAGATGTCAGATTCGTTACCCCAAAGTGATTAAGCAGATCTATAAATTATAAACAATTGCTGGCATAAAAAAGTAATGATAAAGTACAACATACATGAAGTAGAAAGGAGGACACCGTATCTGATCATTCCATTTAAATACTTTTGAGACTCATTATAACATGATTGTAAGAGAAGATGTGCATCTGGAGAAGAGGAAGAGCCCTACATAAGTTCATTGCCCACAACAATAGCGGTAGGCTGCGACCAATCCATGTCGTACACACAAACCTACAGATCCATTACGAGCATAGTTATTTCTTGAACTGTATTACTTAGATCAGTAAATGATAAAGCATCTTTCAATGAAATACAGAGCGGAGAAAAAGTATATTGAGAAAAGGACAGTGTAGTATTACATTCTTGCAAAATCCCACAAAAGGCTGAAGTTACCAATTCACTAAAGAATGTGTAGTTGGGACAGATAAATATATCTTTCATTCTAATCTAAACGGTCACTAATCTACTCTCAAATAGGAGATGACAATAATCATTCTGCAATCAGTGATCAACAACATTGGTGGTGGCAACGACCACACACCAATCTATTTCAAGGCTTTTCTAGCCTAATTTTACAACAAATGTTTTTGTCTTGTCTATGTAAGTCACTGAAAATGTTCTTTCTTGAAAAGAAAAAAAAAGAGTTGTCTTTCACTGCGGATAACAAATGACAATGCATGTAATGATCACAATCACTCTTTTTTGGCTTACTGTTCAAAATATAAAAGAAAACTAAAAAGGTGAGAAACAGCAAATTACCGAATCATTTCCCAAATAAGTAGTTGCAATGCGATAACCACGCTTTTTTAAAGCATCAAAGCATTCTGCAGTTGAGTTCCATAATTCGATATCAAGCCATTTCTCAGCACCCATGCTCACATGCCTATTGTCTCTATACCTGCAATGGGCTTGCAAGTTGAGAAATATATACAAATTTTAAAGGATGCAATACGAATATAATTTCATTCAGATAATCAGATCTCAGAATTTATGTATAAAAATATAGCAAACTGATAAGAAAGAAAAATGTTCAGTGTTCTTCAGTACCAATTCAGTGATCTAATTAGGAAAAATTTTAGCATAAGAAATCACTCTCTTTGTGTTGGATATTAGAACTACATGACTAGATGAGGGATCATTTCCTTCCGGTCAGTGTTTCTGCCATTTTTGTACAAACTACTGAATGAACAAATAAAATGCACAGGTCGCAAAAAATATTTCTCATTTATTTTGCACCTCAATTGAAAAAAAAATACCATGCAGTATTGAGGTAATCAGGTATTGCAGATTCAGTGTATTAGAATATTATTAGATTCAAACTGGAAAACTGTATGCTGAAATTAGATGGTTGAGCATTGTCAGAAGTTCACAACAACAATTTCTTCATGGGATCAAACTAAAACCATCCATCCAAATAGATTAGTATAATTCTCATTCTCTACAACTATTCATAGTTCCCTACTTCCCTCAACCAAACCGAGCAATAGCAATGTCTGTCATGAAGAGTAAGTTAAACATTTTGGTTTCACCTCTGCACCTTTTGTTGTTGTCGCAGGAGACGACGTGCACGGACTGCACGCCTAGCGCGTCGGCGGACCGGAACGCCACTAGCAGAAACTGAATTTGGTGTTTATTCTTCCTTCTGGTACATTTAGTAGTAATGCTTGAGACACTTACAATGCGGGAAACTCGATCACAGACAGCATGGTGCATAAGGATTCCAGCTGCAACAGATACATTAAAAGAATCCACCATGCCTTTCATAGGAACACTGCAGTGCAAGTCTGACAACTTTAAAGCATCATCACTTATGCCCCTGCCATAGAAGTAGAATGGCTAGTTAATATACAAGTAACTCCACAAGTATACTGAAAAATAAATTCCCCTAAGTTAGTGTGATATACTGAGTACTCTCTTTACTTTCCAAGGCATAAATCCATAGAAATTTCACAGTGGACTATTTGGAACTTCTGTAGTAAAAACAAACATGGCAATTCTAGTTTGTAATAGGAAAACTTCTAAGCAAGCCATTTTGTACAACATACATCAAGATGATTAAGCAGATTTCTTGCAAGAGGAGATGTCAGATTCGTTACCCCAAAGTGATTAAGCAGATCTATAAATTATAAACAATTGCTGGCATAAAAAAGTAATGATAAAGTACAACATACATGAAGTAGAAAGGAGGACACCGTATCTGATCATTCCATTTAAATACTTTTGAGACTCATTATAACATGATTGCAAGAGAAGATGTGCATCTGGAGAAGAGGAAGAGCCCTACATAAGTTCATTGCCCACAACAATAGCGGTAGGCTGCGACCAATCCATGTCGTACACACAAACCTACAGATCCATTACGAGCATAGTTATTCCTTGAACTTTATTACTTAGATCAGTAAATGATAAAGCATCTTTCAATGCAATACAGAGCAGAAAAAAAGTATATTGAGAAAATGACAGTGTAGTATTACATTCTTGCAAAATCCCACAAAAGGCTGAAGTTACCAATTCACTAAAGAATGTGTAGTTGGGACAGATAAATATATCTTTCATTCTAACCTAAACGGTCACTAATCTACTCTCAAATAGGAGATGACAATAATCATTCTGCAATCAGTGACCAACAACATTGGTGGTGGCAACGACCACACACCAATCTATTTCAAGGCTTTTCTAGCCTAATTTTACAACAAATGTTTTTATCTTGTCTATGTAAGTCACTGAAAATGTTCCTACTTGAAAAGAAAAAAAAGTTGTCTTTCACTGCGGATAACAAATGACAATGCATGTAATGATCACAATCACTCTTTTTTGGCTTACTGTTCAAAATACTAGCGAAAACTAAAAAGGTGAGCAACAGCAAATTACCGAATCATTTCCCAAATAAGTAGTTGCAATGCGATAACCACGCTTTTTTAAAGCATCAAAGCATTCTGCAGTTGAGCTCCATAATTCAATATCAAGCCATTTCTCAGCACCCATGCTCACATGCCTATTGTCTCTATACCTGCAATAGTTAAGAAGCATATTCATTCAATGGTCTTGCAAGTTGAGAAATATATACAAATTTTAAAGGATGCAATACGTATATAATTTCATTCAGATAATCAGATCTCAGAATTTATGTATAAAAATATAGCAAACTAATAAGAAAGAAAAATGTTCGGTGTTCTGCAGTACCAATCCAGTGGTCTAATTAGGAAAAATTTTAGCATAAGGAATCACTCTCTTTGTGTTGGATATTAGAACTTCATGACTAGGTGAGGGATCATTTCCTTCCGGTCAGTATTTCTGCCATTTTTGTACAAACTACTGAATGGACAAATAAAATGCACAGGTCGCAAAAAATATTTCTCATTTATTTCGCACCTCAATGAAAAAAAGAATAATACCATGCAGTATTGAGGTAATCAGGTATTGCAGATTCAGTGTATTAGAATATTATTAGATGCAAACTGGCAAACTGTATGCTGAAATTAGATGGTTGAGCATTATCAGAAGTTCACAACAACAATTTCTTCATGGGATCAAACTAAAACCATCCATCCAAATAGATTAGTATAATTCTCATTCTCTACAACTATTCAAAGTTCCCTACTTGGCTACTTCCCTCAACCAAACCGAGCAATAGCAATGTCTGTCATGAAGTAGTAAGTAGTAACATTTTGGTTTCACCTCTGCACCTTTTGTTGTTGTCGCAGGAGATGACGTGCACGGACTGCACGCCTAGCGCGTCGGCGGACCGGAACGCCGCGGAGACGTTCCCGAAGTCGGAGAGCCCCTCCACGACGAGGCAAACGGAGTAGCTCCGGTTCTCGACGGCGCGGCGGATCCGCCCCCGCCGCGCCTCCATGATGTGCGGCTCCAGCACCTCCACCACCTCCCGGCTAGTCAGCTCCACGCCCCCCGCCGCCCGGAACGCGTCCAGGTAAGGGAACCACCTCCGCCCCGCCCCGCCGGGGGGGAAGTCCCCGTCCGCGCGGCGCTGCAGCTTCATGAGCCGGTCGATCCGGCCCCTTCCCGCGGAGGAGGAGGAGGAGGAGGAGGCGGGGGGTTTCGTGACGAGGAGCTGCTCCACGGTGTCGACCCCGTCGGCGGCGTCGCCTTCACTGGCGGCGGCGGCGGCGGTGGTGGTGGAGAGAGGGGAGGCGCGGATGCGAGATGGAGGCGGAGGAGGGGGCCTGGGGCGGGGGATGGAGGCGAAGGCGGAGGCGAGGGAGGAGACGGACAGGCCGCCGCCGCCGCCGCCGCCGCCGCCGCCGCCGTCGCTGCGCTCACCGCTGCTGCTGCTGTCCAAATTCCAACTGCTAGTGACCGCTCGATAGGCTGGGGAGAGTCTCGCGCTCACTAGAACGGGCTGGGCTGGAAAGTTTAGCTGCGACACATTACGGCCCAGGCACATCGGCCCAGGCCCATACTGCAACGAGTTGCTGCGCGGTGTGCACGGCGGCCTACTTCGCTGACGAGCAGCAATTCAGGGCGGCGAGCGCTTGTGTGAAGAAATCCTTTTATAAGCCCAAAGTATACATCCTTTATATAGTTGTTGGGTTTGTAATAAGTGAAATATTAATCACGTTAACAAATCGTTGTTGAGTACTGAGTTAAATAAACAAAAAAAACAATGAATCTCTTTTATTTATGGTCTTGTTATAAAAAAATATTACAATAAACAAACAAAATCTGTCAACCTTTAGGTTGAGATGAGATGAAACAGTTGGGTTGATCTTATTTTGGATTCTGTTTGGTTAGAGAAACTAGAGGCCAAATCATATAGGACTAGAAGTCGGACCGGTCAACGCAAAGCCAAGCAACAACAATACATTTTTCTCGATTACATATGGTTATCTCGTGTTAATATTTCGCAGTTTTGGATCGATTAGATACAGGTAGTATTTTTTTTAGCGACACAAACACATCTGGGTTCAAATCGTTGCCAACTACACATACACAAATTCGCCATTTTTCTCTTCTTTGCATGAAATATCCGACTTTATGAAGGGCCTACACGTAAAATATAACCTAAGAGAAACTGTTCGGTAGGGACCTTGATCGAATTACACAAAAGTGAAGGACTTTTTTTTGTAAAATTTCCACCCCACATTGCTCCCGCGCACTGTTCCTGTCCGACGTGGCCTGCGCGAGCGGCCGCCCTAGATGCGCAGCTTAATGTTTTCTAATAGTAGGGGCAGCAACTGGCTGGGAGCGAACAGGGGCGCAAAGCAAGCTAGCGCAGCCCACCCCAACTAGAGGCCCCGCTCCCCACTGGCCCACTGCCCCCGGCCGGCCCCCAACGTATAAATACGCTGGGCGCCGGTTGCCTCACCTCAAACCCTAGCAGCCTCATCGGCTCGCCCTCACCTCCGTCGTCTTCTCGACGCGATGCCGCCTCCACCCTCTCTCAAACACTAGCATCCGCCTCCCCGTCGCGAGCGCCTCCGCCTCCGCGTCCCCCGTCCCCGTCCCCATCCCCACCAGTCCACCACCATCCTCCGTCGTTGTCCCCGTCCCTATCCTTCCCATCCAGATTGCGCCACCCCGTCCACTGGTGCGTCGTACGCCTCCACCAGCTGCCGGTCCTCCGCCTCTCGGTCAAGATCCGGCACCGCGCCGCCGTCCTCCGTCGCCTCCGCCTCCCGTCCGAGATCCACAGCACCGCGCAGCCCCTTCTCTGCACATCGGTTTCTGCGCTGCCGCCAAGAAGGTCCTCCTCCTTCTCTCTTAGCACCTAGGGTTTCGGTATGGAAGTTGTTGTGTAGATACTTGGTGTTGAAATCTTGCAATTCCAGATCAGATGTATATTCTTGCAATGTTTTCTTATTTACATGTACTGGCTGCAGGGTTTCAATTTTGGTAGGAACATAACCAAGTTTTATTTTCTTTGCTACAAGCATTGCTATTCCTGTTCTAGGCTTTGGTGCAGCGGATTAGATTGCTCTGCTAACATCTGAGTGAAACAAATCTTGATCACATGTTGAAATTGTTAATCCAGCTAGGGATTGTTTATTAGTTTGCCGATTCACAGTACAAACTTGGAAAGAGCTTTTGGGATTAGATTAGACATTGAATATAATGTATAAAGCTTGTATCTCTAATCATAGGGTTATCTTAAATAAGAAGTATATGCAGAGGAACGAATATTGTTTAAGGCATTGTTATTCTTGCTAGTCCCTCTTTGTGTCAAAAGCCTTCTTTGCCACTTTCAGTTGTACTACTGACACTTAAATGATTTTTTTTAACGAATATCATGTTTTAGATTAGGCAAAATTTGATACAGAACACCCGAAAATCGTGTAATTGGCTGTGAGACACCATAAAATCTTGGCTTTTCCCAAGGACACTACGAAAGTTGTGAAATTGGCTGTGAGACACCGGAGACAATATTTTAAAATTTCCGAGGCAAAAGAGGTCAGATAATTTTCTAAAAGACCAATCTACCCCAGCGCCGCTGCTTCTAAACCCGACTGGGTCTGGTCGAACCAGGCCCAGCCGACGCTGTGTCCATCTCCCTCCCCAACCCGATTTCCTAGTCCCGAACTCTAACCCTAGGTGACGGCGGCGGCGGTGGCGGTGGCGGTGCCGGCGGAGACAGTTTCGGCGCCGGCGACGGTGTTGAGGACGGTGACGATGGCGGCCTAGTCGGCTTCGGTTGGTGCGGTGATGGAAAGCTCGGCGTCATCTTCGGTGGTACGGCGCCGCGGTGGTGGCGAGTTGCCCTTGGGCAAATGTCCATTGGGCGGGACGCAGCTGGAGGCGCGAACATCGAGGACTCCGAAGAATCCAAACAAGATTTTTTGTGAAGTGCCCAGCTCTTGAGCATGTGAGTCCAGCAGTGTTGCTTGATGTTCGGTTAATTTTGATTTTCGGTTTCTGTTGCTCCAAAGAATCCATTACTGTTGCTTGATTTTCGGTTGGTCAGAGTGTTGATGCAATGAATTTTGGCTTTGCAGACACCATACTCATGCAAATTTTTCATGTGGGAATCACAGTACGAGCAATTTTTGGCCGATGGTCGCGTCAGAGTGGCACAAAGTAATGTTGAAGCAATGTCGCTGATGGGGATTGTGGGCTCAGAAAAGAAGGAATTTGAAGGAGTGGGACGAATTTTAGTGTACCTTGGAGTTGTGCAAGCTTTATTGTTACTGTTGATTTGGTAGTTGTCATTAGCAAGTAATGTGGACTGTAATAGGCAATTTAGTATTTGGAAGCAATGTAATGTTGAATTTTTGAATGTCCTGTGGAATTAATGAATGTAGTATGGTTTTCAAATGGAATGCAGCCATTCGAATTTATTGTCGTCGCCGTCCTCAACACCGTCGCCAGCGCCGAAACTGCTTCCACCGGCGCTACCACTGCAACCGCCGCCGCCACCGCCGCCGTCTCCTAGGGTTAGGGTACGGGACTGGGAAATCGGGTTGGGGAGGGAGATGGACACAGAGCCGGCTGGGTCTGGTTTCGACCAGACCCAGTCGGGTTTAGAAGTAGCGGTGCAGGGGTAGATTGGTCTTTTAGAAAATTATCTGACCTCTTTTGCCTCGGAAATTATAAAGTATTGCCTCAGATGTCTCACAACCAATTTCATTATCTGACCTCTTTTGCCTCGGAAATTATAAAGTATTGCCTCAGATGTCTCACAACCAATTTCATTATCTGACCTCTTTTGCCTCGGAAATTATAAAGTATTGCCTCAGATGTCTCACAACCAATTTCATTATCTGACCTCTTTTGCCTCGGAAATTATAAAGTATTGCCTCCGATGTCTCACAACCAATTTCACAACTTTCATAGTGTCCATGGGCAAAGCCAAGATTTTGCGGTGTCTCACAGCCAATTACACGATTTTTGGGTGTCCTGTAGCAAATTTTGCCTTTAGATTATTAGTTCTTTGTGATGATTATTCTGAGAAGTACACTGTAACTCATATTAAATTTTAGGAATCTGTAATAGAGAAAATTCTGGGCATATAATGATTTGTACTTCTGCAACTTGTAATATGATAAGTTGTATATATCTTGGTTTTTAAATAAACACACATATATAATCTGAAACTGTGTTTTGTCGAACTAGCTACTCTTCTGTTTGAGATTAACTGAAAGCTGGTGGCCATGTGTTGATCTGAATTTGAGGATACAAGAATTTATATTCTGCCTTCGAGTGCTGAATATACATTTCTTATATTGTTGCTTTTATAGATATCATGCCGTCCGCCACCATGGCTAACAACAGAACCGTCTCCAGCCTCGCTGAGGTCAACGGTGACCTGCAAGAGATGGCATCAATGCAATCTCATCAAGTTCAATTTCGTTTGCACGAGCAGACATCCCTTAAAGAAAACAAAAATGAAGACAAGGACCCAACCCGGAAGACATGGATTCAAATTGGTTAACCGTGAGCTTTTGGATTGTAAGTTTGATGCCAGGGTTGAGCTAAAGGAGTGTTACAACAACGCATGCATGGAGCTTTTGGATTGTAAGTTTGATGCCAGGGTTGAGCTAGAGGAGTGTTACAAACTTACAACAAGGCATGCATGGCACAGTGTGATCATGAGCTGTTCCCATGCCCGCATCCCGCATATTGTAGCTGAAGTGCGCATCCCGCATATTGTAACTGAAGTTCACCGCAGGAATCGTGGAGTGCAACAAATGCTATACATGAGTATGTCTATTTTCGTTCTCCTCTTTTACCGTGTAGTGGAGTGCAACAAATGCTATACATGAACCAGTATGTCTATTTTCGTTCTCCTCTTTTACTGTGTTTTTCTCATTTTTTTCTGAATACATTTTTTCTCAGTTCCCGATCGATCCTGATTATGAGTTTGGTACTCTGCAACAACGAATCCCATATCAAGCAGCATACACTACGGATGCAGACAGAAATGACGCAGTTTCTCGTGACAAGCGTGCTCAGTTTGATCGTTAAGTTAGTAATGATAGTGTTCAATTTGAAACCAATTTGATTATTTTTCTCTCGTTTTCCCACATAATCTATTGATGATAATTAGATTTATGAAGTTGTATCCATTACTCTAGTCTAACAGGGCGTACCGCAAGGAATAACAACAACACAACGTCTAGGGACTAGACTAACCTAGCAAAGTCAAATACAACATAATTGAAAAAAAAAGGAAAAAAGAGGAAGGATAGTAAAAAGATCCAGAAAAAAAAAAAGGAAAAAGAGGAAGGATAGTAAAAAGGAAAAAAGAGGAAGGATCCAGTATGCAAAAGTAAATGGTGATTTTTTTAATAAATGGTGATGCTAGGCATTTTGCAAATATTCCGTCAGTTTTAGTGAAAGTTAAAAAAAGGGCTCGCCATATTAAGAATGATTTAAGAGAGAAATCTTTTTTCTAGGTATTGTTTGTTTCATTATATAGTGGCTTTGCTTGGGCCAACCAGGGCATGGATTTATCGATTTTTTTCCTCTAAAATATATACGATATATACCTCGCTTGGGCAACATTTTATTTTACTTAAAAAAACTAAATATTTTTTATGGCTAGCTGCATAGATCATACTCTCATGTTCTATATTTTTTAATAACATGACAATGTGTATTATCTTTTATCTATAGAACTCGGTGGTTATCAGATCATTGTCAAGTGTCAAGATCCTGTAACTTGTTATAGAGCTTTCTACACACTTCCTTAAAATATCTACGTGATTCCACCGAGGAAGCTTTGATAAAGCAGTTTCAAAGCAGCACATGGTTGGTTTTCTAAATAGTGTAATATTTTCTGAGTTTCAACTTGATTTATGGCCGGCATGTCGTCGTAGTTGTCTGGGTAGGAGTAGGCTTAACCAAACACACATTTCCCGTGGGCCGGTTTTCTTTCCAGCAAGTTTCAACACATGCACAAGAGGAGAGGAGAGGCCTTACACAAGGGCAAACATGCACAATATGCTCACAAAGATGGGCTCTCATGTATATGCCTCCATTAGGACTAAGAGTAGTAGCCAAACCACTCAAACTCATGGACTTACATAGCCCACACCAAATATCTAACCATTGAAGGCTAAAACACCTTTTAGCACTTGTCCGTCAGTTTGACCGCCCTGCTAAGCTCGGTCGGACCGGCCCCCAGTCCAATAGTTGAAAACTAGCCGTTAGGGGACTTCTAAGGCTTTCTGGCGGTTTGAATGGCCATCTGACGTCGATCTGAGCGGAGAATGGCATGGTTTAAGTTTTAATAATTTACAATGGCATGCATCACGTTTCATTTTCAAATCGGTAAATGTGTAATGGCATGTATCCGATTAACCAATAAATAATAAGAGTGGATTGCACGTTGGGCTAGATATATTAACCATAATGTCATGTTGGACGGTCATATGCATTCTTTTCACTTAACACCATGTGAATTTACATAGGTTTGCCAGTTGGACTAGAGTTATTGAGGGAAAAGTACATTGATCTTGTGAAATTTATTGTTATGGGCTGCTAATTAGAGAAGAGGAATTGAGATTGATAGGAATTGGAATATATTGCATATATTTCGATTGCAATTTGTGGGTGGGTGCAATGTTATCCGTTGGAGTACAGTTTTTTGTGGTGTTAAGTAAAAAGGATGTCTAACCCCCTAGTCTATTGTGAAACTATGATCAAATATATTCAGGCCATTATGCAACTTATTAAAAGACGATCCACTACAATTGCCATAGATCATGCCCTTGCTAATATTTTTTTTCTTGAACACGATTAATCGAATCGTCTCTGCCTATCTTGTTTAGCAAAGTTACAAAAAAGAAAAACGTACAGCATTCAAGCCAACCAATTTTGTAGTTGGTGGTGGAATTAAGACTTCAAAGGAAGTTTGAGAGCTTGAAATTTTGTGTAAGAACTGCGCCAGAAATTTCATTTCAACTTTAATTTCCAAAGTTTCGGCGTGAGGTTGCTTGCATGTGCAGCTAGTTATTATGTATGCAATGCAACTTAATTTGCTGTATCAGACAGTTACCTGTATTGTCGCCTGCTCCTCGTATTACGCGGGCATTTGATCGATCCAATGAAAATCGGCACCAAATCATTCGGTATTAATATATGGAACTACGGCTGTGTTTAGTTTGGATCTAAACTTCAGTCATTTTCCATCACATCAACATGTCATACACACACAACTTTTCAGTCACATTATCTCCAATTTCAATCAAAATACAAACTTTGCGCTGAAATAAACACAGCCTACAATTAATCACCAACGTGCTTCTGGCTAATCGCTGACATCTCTGAAGTCCTGAACGATCCGTTGATGCATGTCTGACAACAACTGGCTTGGCATCGTCGCTGAAATTCAGAGCAAAAAAAACTTCAATCCGCCCGGCCCTGTTTAAATCCAGAGATTAAATTTTAAGTCTATGTCGTATTGGATGTTGGGACACTAATTAGAAGTATTATACGTAGACTAATAACAAAATCTATTCCATAACCCTGGACTAATTCGCGAGACGAATCTATTGAGCCTATTTAATTCATGATTAGCCTATGTGATGCTACAGTAAATATTGTAAAATCAAAGGTGTTTTTGATTATTATTCTGTGATGAACAATTGGGCATTGGAGATTATTGGTTTTGTTATTTGGAATTTATTCACGAAGTGGTTTTGGCCCTCTATCTGCTCGTCGAAGCTGATGCACTGGGCCTGCAAGCGCCGTACTAGAATTAAATACTCATGTAATAATTAATTGATGGATTAATAAGTATGTAACCTGTAATTAAATTTCTGATTCATACATATTCTGTTCGTGTTACACTAAAAATATATTCAAAATTTTCTTGAGCCTCAGTGTGGTGCTCTCTATTAGTATTGGAAGACAGTATGAACCGTTTGATCTCATTTAATCGAAGTGTTGAAATTTATTTGTACTACTACCACTATTAGCAGTAATAGAAACGTGGAGGGGTATATTGTAACAAAAAATGTATAAAAGGGTATAATCATCATTAGCAGTAACTAAACTTTTTCCCTCTTTTTTGGCTTTTTCGATGAAATATATTTAGCCGGGAAAAAACATATATAAATGACAAAGTAAATCATAATTATTGTATTAGTAAATTACTATTTTACCCCTAATAATAATGCTAGTATAATACTAATCAAGATTTATTAAAAAAAATATAAAGTTGAGGAATTTCGCAGAGCTGATATCAAAGCTTAAAATTTCAGGACGGGTTTTTACATAAAACGAGGAATGAAGAATCATATATAGGCTTCGAAGGTAATCTGCTCCAGGATTGCCTATGCAACAAGAAGAGAGGGTTCTGGCCCCTCTACATGTGTTGAAGTTTTTAAAACTCCAGCCGGATGCTTCGTCAATTTTTTTTCATGGCCATTTTGTCATTAAACATCTGTTTGGTTCGTGGGATGAGATGAGATGAAACAGTTGGGTTGATCTTATTTTGGATTCTGTTTGGTTAGAGAAACTAGAGGCCAAATCATATAGGGCTAGAAGTAAGACCGGTCAATGCAAAGCCAAGCAACAACAATTACATTTTTCTCGATTACACATGGTTATGTCGTGTTAATATTTCGTAGTTTTGGATCGATTAGATACATGTAGTATTTTTTTTAGCATAAAGGCACAAACACATATGGGTTCAAATCGGTGCCAACTACACATACACAAATTACTAAACACCAACGAGCAACGCAGCAGCCACATATCACAGCAATCCCATTCTCTTGGCGCATTCCACACTACCTTCCAGCGTCTCCTCCACCCCATACTTGTACCTGAACCCCAAATCCGTGAGCTTGTTTGTATCAGCTCCCACCCTCACGCCCTCCCCTACCACCCTGCGAGTTCACGATCAAACACATATAAAATTAATGAGTAATATTATACGTAAAATCCAGTTGTACAACTCATATACAACCAGAGATATGCCTTTAGACATGCAAATCATAGATCAATTAAAGGAGAGCATGCTCATATGCATAGCAATTCCCACAATTAATAAACCATGTAAACAAACAAAAATCAAAAGAGAACAAGAACATGATTAATTGATCTTGGGCGCACACATACTCTCCGAGCTTGATCGTGATCTCCGGATACTTGGCGGCGAAGTGGTCGACGAAGTCCTTCATGTTGGGGTACCCGGCGGCGCAGAGGAAACGGCCGGCGATGGACGGCTGCTCCATGCAGAAGACGTGCGCGTCGCAGACGTCGTCGATGTGCGCCAGCGGCACGGAGCCCAGCAGCGCCTGCAGGTACTTGAGGCCGCCGTGGTAAGACTCCTGGCCGATGAGCGGCGCCACGATCGCCGGGACGCTGAGCAGGTGGTAGAGCTGGGTGGTGTCGGCGTCGCCGCCGACGAGCGCGCACGCCAGGGTGACCACGTCGAACGCCCTGCTCTCGGACTCGTTGTACCTCAGCAGCGCCTTCTCGGATTGCGTTTTGGATGATGCGTAAACCTACGAAGCACCGATTTATATTCTGAGTATTTTTGACAGGACATGAAAGCATGCATGTGTTTTCAGTATTGGAATATTACTTAGGTTATGGACACTGGTATTACTACACCTAGAGGCAATTCTAAGCACATATACCAACATGATTTTTTCTTTTTGAAAAAAATGGTTAGATTATTGTAACTAGTAGGGTGGCCCGCGCAATTGCGCGGCTAGCAGCTATACAAAGTTATCTAATTTTACAACACATGATTTTTTTTAGAAAAATGTTAAATAGTCATCTCGTTGTCTTATGATTAAAAAAAAATCAAATATGATCATAATCGGGTTTTTAATTTATATTTCTAAAGTTACACCAGCCATCGCCTGCTTACTCCTTTGCCGCCCTTTTACTTGCCCTGCCCACCACGGCTCCTAGTCCTATTTATCCTCCTTGTAACTTTTAAAAAATCATACCTTATGTTTCTAGAGTTCATTGTCTTGCCGGGGTCCTTTTTATACCATTTTTGAAGTCTCGTCAAACGTCGCCACCCTACTCCTTTACGGCTCCTCTAGTGCCCCCTTCTCTCTATTGATTTTGGGATTTTAAAAATCAAACCTAATCAATTTTGGGTTTGTCCCCCTTTTTTTACTTTCTAAAAGAACCGTCAATTGTCGCAACCCTAAGCCTTTAATGCATGCTTGCTACGCTTCTTATTTATCGTAATTGAGGCTCTAAAAATAGAACCTAATCATAATTGGGGTTATGTTTTTTTAGATATCCTATCAACCGTCACCACCCTACTCCTTTACAGCATGCCCGTTGTCCCCATACCCCTCTTTATTTCATTTGCCATTCCACGTCTCGCTCTCTCCATGGCACAACCGCCGTACCTACTATTTTTCGCTCGTCCACTTTTTCATCTACCCGGTGCCTTATAAAATCGAACTTTATAATAGTGGGTTCATGTTTATAGTTTTTAGACACTGCCGCTGCCTTTTTTTTTTACCCCTCAGCTCGCTCTGCTATAGCAACCACCACTCTCTGCGTCTTTGCTGCCAATCCCACTCATCAACCCGTGTCATCTCTCTTCTTCGTTGTCGTCGGCTCCCAACAAAATCAAAACTCATTTGCCATCGTGATTACATTAGAAGACCTACCAGCAGTTGCGGCCACTCATTTTTCCGCATGTCGCTCTCATGCGACTGCTACTATTCATCACATGAGCAGCTCGCCCTACCGTGGTCCTAGTACGACGAATTATGGAAACCTTCTCTACTATCCGTTGTCTCTTTCGAAATTTATTTTATTTTTCTTTTATATTTTAATTAACCTCATTTCGTGTTGTAGATTATCTCTATTTCAATATTTTTTATTTGTTATTCCAAATTTTTAGTTTTTCTAAAATATATTCCTACTGGAACTCTTATTTTTCTTTTTTCTAATTTCGAAATTTATTTATTATTTGTTATGAATTTTAATTAATCTCGTATTGTGTCTAAGATGGATGTTATTTTAATATTTCATTCATTCTAAATTTCAGTTATTATTAAAATGTATTCCTACTTTAACTCTCTTCACATTTTAATTAATCTTGTGTTGTGTTTTACCTGGATTATTTTTAATATTTCTTTTTTTATTTAGAATTTTAGTTGTTTTCTGAATTTATATTTCTACTTGGGCTCTTTTGTAAGGATAATGTGGTAATTTCTAGCACCCAAATTGAGTTTTATTCCATTTGTATTTTGCATTTAAAATGATTTTTTTTGTCAAGAATATGCAAAAGAAACGTAGAAACAATTGTCAGGTGATAACGCCCATATTCCTGACGTACGCCCCATGGCAACGGCCATGTTCTTTTGCCAGTTTTTAGTGTGCCCATATTTATTTTGACAATTGTTTGATCTTTTTTATGCCCGGTATTTATTGGAAGATGTAAGTCACTGTTAAAACTAATGGCAGGATTATATGCGGAAGAACTATTTTACTGATGTCTCACATGAAACATACTCTAGTTCTGAGACATCAAACCTACTCTAGTTTGTTTCCTTTTGCTTAGTTATTGTTTCTTTGCAAATAGAGTCTGGTGTCCTGATGATGCTACTACTATACGCCAGACTCAATCTGAGTTGTAAACGTACTAACATGTTCGTTTCTATATTGCTTATGTGGAACAACAATATGTTTCCAAAATTTTACTCATTAAATCTCAACCCTTGAGATCTAGATTTACTATGATCTAGTGGTCAATATTTTTCTCTTTTTCTCCGATTAATGTGAGAGATTTCTAGCCTCTACAGTAAACGGTGCCTTCTTTCAAGACTGTTTTAATAATATAATAGACTCTAAGCACACATTCCAACATGAATATGCAGTCTGAGAAACTATAAATAACAAAAATTTACACTGTAAATGAAATTTGTTATTTTCTTTCTTTAAGTGTGGGGCTAATTTGTAGCTGTATGTTTTGTGTTCTAACTTATATTTAACACAATATATTATCTTGTTAATTTTTTTAAAAAAACTATTTAAATATTTGTACTCACATTGCATAAGGCAGGTTGCAGTTGCTATTAAAAAAATAAAACTTTATCACTAGTTGATTACTTGATTTATAGCCGACATATCGCTGCTGTATGGGTGAGATGGCCGAGTGGAGTCCAGCAGGACTCGTTGATGAAGTCCTTGTAGCCGCCGTCGCCGTCCTCCCGGAGCGGCGAGGCGGCGGTGACGGAGGCCGTGTGGATGACGCTGCTTCACCGTCTTGATCGCTCGCATTGCTTCAAGATGATGCGCATCGCGTCCACGGCCGCCTCGGCGGTGTTCTTGTACTGCAAAATTAACAAATCACCCACGTTTACACATGACACTGATATCCTTTATTTTTCCTGCATGTTCCGTGCTTGTGGCTACGTACGTACCTTGCTGCTGGGTTCATGCTGAAACGGGTGGCGAGGGAAGACGAACTCGCAGCGGCGATGGCCGGCTCAAGGTGGCGGCGTCGTACATGTCCGCCTCGAACAGCACCAGCCGCTCCGCCGCGCCGGGGAGCTCTCTCAACGGCGCCGCCTTCTTCTCATCTCCTGTGAGACATGTGAGACATATGCATATATATATATATATATCACCAACCATGAATTGGAAACAGAGAGAGATTGGGAGAGGTCTCTAGCTGGCTAGCTAGAGATGGAGTGTACGTTATACGTACCAAGATTTCTCAATGTTCCATGAACGACGCAGCCTCGTTCCAAGAGCTTCTTGACGAGGCAGGTCGCGATGTAGCCGCTGGCCCCGGTGACACACACCCTGCAGCTTACCATAGCTCATTAGCTCCTCTCTCCCTTCTTTCTGTTCGTCTCGGGCTCTAGTAAAGTGGAATATGCAAGTTTCCATAGCTCTCTCTACCATCGCTTAAATAGTCGAAGGGACTATCTATTTATGACGTCACATTTTTCATTGTAAGAAATATCTTTTTTATTTTCCACAGTATAGTGGAGTACATAACTTTATACACCGTAAAGGTTAAACTTGCTCTGTAATTACTCTAATGCACGTTTCTTTTTTACTTCCGCCAACCATAAATATTTGACTAGATAAGATCCTACCAAACTTTTTAAACTTTGACCATAAATTTTACATTAAAGTAAACTTATAAAACTAATAATTTATGATATTACAAGTACCTTTTGTTTTCTACCAACTGCATAAGGGATTACATTAAAAGTTTGATTCAATTATGCGGAGGTATTACTGGGCTGTTAACAAACAGGGCAGAAAATACCACATGGTGAGGTGGACAGATTTGGCTTTCCCAAAAGACTTTGGGGGTATTGGCTTGACTAAAACTAGAATGCTGAACACTGTTCTATTGGCCAAATGGGTTATGAAAATTGAGTCCTCAGACAATAGTCTGTGTGTTGAGTTGTTGAGAAAAAAAATATCTTCAGGATAAAGGAGTTTAATTCCCAATGTAATGGTCAAAAGGGATCACAATTCAAAAGGGATTCCGAATATCAGAAAATGGATGAAACTAGGGTAAGAGTGGCTTCTAGAGGATGGAAAACATATCTGATACTGGCATGATCCTTACCCCCTTAAGACCACATACCCAAAGATTTTTTAGATCTGGAACCAACAAGACATCACAATCTCAGAGTTGGTAACAAAGAGTGCTAGTTGTTTATCTTTTAGAAGATCTTTTGGAGAGGTAGAAAGTATCATGTCAAATATATAATTTAAGAGATTGTACTAGTCAATCACCAGACCTCATGATCTGAGGATTATCAGCTAATAAACTATACACCACAAAGTCACTCTATGAAGAAATGGCCTTTAGAGGTGTGAGAAATGTGAAAATACAGAGAATTTGGAAATGCGCAGCCCCAATGAAAATGAAACACTTTGTATGGCTAGCAATGAGAGATAGAATCCAGTCTGCATAACAATTAAAAAAAGAATTGGAAGGGCTCAGAATTTTGTCAATTAGGTGGGGCACTTGTATCGACCACCCACCTTCTCTTTACCTGTCCCATGGCCTCTTTAACTTGGTGCATTTGTAGAGATTCTTTTGGGTGGGGGACAATCCCAAGATATTTTGATGGGTTCTTTTTGCTAATTAACAATTCTAACCAAGTTGAATCTAGAGTTTTTACTGTTCTACTTGTGGTTGTTTGCTGGTTATTATGGACAACTAGAAATAATATGATTTTCATATCCAAGCCGTTGTACTCCCACTGATCCTACCTTTTCGAATCATCTCTTTTTTGCTGCGGAGAGCCCTTTGTCACACTAAGGAGGTTGTGGAGATGGAAATGGTTGCAGAGAAGTTGAAAAAGGTGACAACCGCTTGGAAGATCCGAAGAACAGGGGTTGGGTAGCCCATATCTCAGCTAATGTTCCGTATTATTCCTGTTTTGTAATAGATCTAAGAGGTGTCATGTGCTTGCTACTTTAGAGCTGCAGCTTTTATCCCTGTTGCATGATGATGGCATGGTGTTTCTCCAAACTCGTTTAGTCACTTGGTTAACTCGTTTATCTTTTGTAAACCGGCAACCCCCATAACCAACTCTACCGTATGTGGCTTTCAATATAAGCCGGGCAGTTTGATCTTCTCTTAAAAAAACAATGTACGTACTTTTTGAGCCAAATCTACCTATATTTTTTCTTATTTAAATTAAGCACTTAAGAAGCTATAAATGGTCACACGCTTTAAAAGTTTGGCTAAATATCGTCCTATACATCGATTGATTTACGACAGAGGGAGTAGTTGCCTGTCTCAGGTTTTTTATTTTTGTAATTATGTAGAAAAACGATATAGGTAAGATTGGTTGGAACGAGAACATTATTGGAAATGGGATGGACTGCGATCAAGTTATCATCCAACTGTTCATCCATCCTACCCTGCTGGGATGTGTGGCTCACACATATCCTGTTGTTGTCCTGTACCTCTCCGCAGTGTCTGGATCAACTGTATCCTCCCCAAGTTGTACAAACTTACATCAAAGCCCTGTGCCCCTGTCCTTGAGTGCATCCAATGTTTTTCGCTGTTTGATTTCACGTGAGTGGATGGGCCGGCCGGCCTGTCTCTATATATGTACTAGGAAAAACAGTGGCTGGCTTGCTTACTTATGCATTTGCATGAATGGAACCAGCGAGGAGGAGACGAGAGGATGGACTCAACAAACCAAACAGATCAAGCAGGATATATAGGTGCCCGAAACCTATAGTAAAACCTAGACCATCTGATCTGAGCCAACGGTCGTCGCTCACAGGGTGGTCTGTGTAGGCAGGGGCTACCTAGCATGGGGCTGGAACTAGAACCATGGCGGATGACGCGTTGCCAACCGATCAGCGGCTCAGGCCCCGTCACCGGATCACGAGCGCCGCAAGCAAGCAGAGAAGCATTTACGAATAGTCTATGGCCGTGTTTAGTTGCAATTTTTTTATTCAAACTTTCAACTTTTCCATCACATCGAAACTTTCCTACGCACACAAAATTTCAACTTTTCCGTCACATCGTTTCAGTTTCAAACAAACTTCCAATTTTGGTGTGAACTAAACACAGCCTATTTAGGAACCTTCTAACAACTTTTTTGTTTTAAAGATAATGGAAGCTTTATTAAGACTCAGTAAAATACATCAAGATGATACATTCCAACTGAATCCACCCTCGGCTTCTGCATAGAATTTACACAGCCAAAAACACTAGACCTAAGAAGACTTCCCCATCACAAAACATAGAAACTAGTGGTTATCAATCCGTAGAGACTAGGTCGCCACCCATACTTCTGGGTAAAAAAACTCCTGTGCCACCTGGTCGAAATGTTGCGATACCACCGCAATAGTATCCCGAAATCCCGGTTTGTAGATGATGGCCCAGGTGCGTAGCCACCGGATGACTAAAGTAGCTTCTGACAACTATAGTTTCTTCAAGAATCAAAAGTTCTACCAAATAATTTTTTTTTAGATTCTGAGATGTTATAGTTGTAGATTTCAGAAAATGAAAAGCTCAGCTTCTCCAGACTCTCACAACATAGTTACCGATTAGCTGTTTCTTAGAATTTTAAGGCTTTTTCAAATAGGTCCATAGTTATATATGAGTCTTCACATCGGTGACCAACGGATTGTAACAACTCCAACCGTTACGAATGGATGGTTCCTAATAAATGCACCGTGCATATTGTGGAGATTATGGATACCTCATACCCACACGGCATGTATATCCGACTGGGTATAGGGGTACCATATACGGTTAGAATATCTTTAGTAAAGGACTCGGTTGTTATGTTATACAATAAGTAAACATCCGATAGTACTAGTCGGTTATTCGGTTATGATTGTAGTTTATCTTTACTTGCATATTCCGTTAGGAATATGATGTATCTTGTAATACGGACTCCTCCCCCTATTCAGCAGCAAGGGAAGGAGGAGAGTGGCGGCGACGACCGTGCTATGCTGGCCGACGAGGGCATGCAGTGATCGAGCAGGAGGACAACGAATGAGGTTTACAGCTTCCAGACAATCCGTTTCAATGCAGATTGGAAGCAAGGTCCATTGAAGCGCCATGATAATGCCTTCTTTGCACGCTAGGAGCTCTGCCTCCAGGGCACTGCTGCACCTCTCAATGAAGCCGCAAGCTGAGAAAATGACTGAACCTGCGCTGTTCCTCAGAATGGCACCTATACCCCCTTGATTCAGGGAAGCATCAAAGGAGCCATTAATGTTCAGTTTCATCCACCCCGATAGCGGCTTGGTCTAGGGAGCTGACGGATGGATCTTCACTGGTTTGGAGGTATTTCGCAGGGGGTAAACCAACACATGCTTCCCTTTTAACAGTTTCTCAACCGGATTTTGATGGATATCATACAGCGAGTTAACATAACTCAGCAAAAATCTCTTGGACACCCCAGCTGGGGGAGGTACTTTACCATGGGTTATTTCGTTTCGCACGAACCACACACGCCACAGAGTCATCAGGAAAATCATTCGTTTATCTTCCGGCAGAAACATAAGGAGGTCAAGAACCCAGTTTGGTCCTGTACACCGTCTGACAACAACTGGGTCCAAAAAGATGACATCTTTCATCTGAGTCCATAGTTGCTGTGCTTGAGGGCATCGATATAAGGCATGAACAACATCCTCCGTTTCTGTACCACAAACCTTGCATAACTCAGAAACCTCTAAATTCCTTTTCTTTTTATTCTCCATAGTGGCCAGACTATTGGAAGCTGCTTTCCATGCGTGAATTTTCACTTTCTGTGGAACCTTGGACTTCCACAGACAATCCCAAGTTTTCCTCAGGTTTTCATCTGCAGAGCTGGAGCTTCTAGCCATCTCATTGAGGGACAAAGCAAGGTGATATGCACTTCTGACCGAGAAAAGACCAAGTTTATCAGGGTGCCACGAAAGGAAATCCTCTTCTTGTCTAACTGACAGTCGGATACTCAAAATAAGATCAGCATCCAGGGGTAAGAAGATTTGGTTGATGCGGTCAGAATCCCAGGTGCCGTCTGGTTTAATCAAATCCGAAACCCAGATCAACCTGCAGCTACCCTTCGGAGAGATTAACCGGCGCGAATGGTTTCTAGGAATCCAAGGATCCCGCCAAATGCGAATTGATCGACCATTACCCACTCGCCAGATGAGTCCCTTCTTCAAGAGTTCTAGACCATACTCTATAGCACGCCAGCCTGGAGACGCATTGCCACTGAAGCACGTATCAACCAGAGATCCATTAGGGTAGTACTTTGCCTTGAGTACTCTTGCACATAAACTCCCAGGGTTATCCAACAGGCGCCAGGCTTGCCTAGCTAGTAGCGCTTGGTTAAAAACCCTGAAATCCTTGAATCCTAGCCCACCTTTCTGTTTCGATCTTGTCAGACAATCCCAGGCCTTCCAGTGAGTTTTCCTTTTACCCTGCTCTGCACCCCACCAAAAATTGCGCGAAAGCCGATTGAGATCATCACACACCGAATCTGGCAACTTGAAAACTCCCATTACATATACCGGCATGGCCTGAATAACTGCTTTCAGCATAATCTCCTTTCCACCAGCCAACAGAAAGTTCTCACCCCACAGCATTATACGCTTCCAGATTCGTTCTTGCAAGCTCTGAAACTTACCCTTGCTCATTCTCCCCTCGGGGGTAGGAAATCCCAAATATTTATTCTCAAAGGACACGTTGATTAACTGAAGGGTGTTGCAGATAGAACTTTGTACCTCGGCAGGAGTAGCACTGCTAAACAGCATGGAACACTTGGCCGGGTTAATAAGTTGTCCTGTTCCTAGGGCATAGTCATGAAGGACCTCTTTAATCGCTTGGGCTTGGTCATTATTTGCCTTAAAAAACAGGAGAGTGTCATCAGCAAACATGAGGTGTGAAATCCCTGGAGCTCTGCGGCAAACATGAACCGGAGACAGAGATCCTTCCATCACTTTTTCTTCCATCAAACAGGAGAGACCATCAGCCACAAACAGAAAAAGGAATGGAGATAGAGGGTCTCCTTGGCGGAGGCCTCTTGATGGAGCAAATGTACTCAACAAGGTTCCATTAAATTTAATTGTATATCTCACCGTGGATACACACTGCATGATCCACTTAACCCAGCGATGAGCGAAACCCAGTTTGTACATTCCTTGCTCCAAAAATCTCCAATCCACTCGATCATACGCTTTTGAGAGATCCAACTTATATGCACAAGCAGCCGTATCTGGTTTTTTGCTCTTTTGGATGTGGTGAAAACACTCAAAGGCAAGTAAAGCATTGTCTGTAATTAACCTCCCCGGCACAAAGGCACTCTGATTTGGCGATATCAGCTCGTCCAGGACTGGTCTAAGTCTATTGACAAGGCATTTTGAGACAATCTTATACAAAACGTTACACAGGCTAATGGGGCGAAAATCTTTCAGCTCTATCGGCTGCTGAGTTTTTGGAATTAACACAATGGCTGTGTCATTAGTACCTTCTGGCATCTCCCCTGAGGTGAAGAATTCCTTCACAGCTCTTATGACGTCCGCTTTAAGTGTTCCCCAGTTCCTCTGATAAAAGCGTGCTGGAAAGCCGTCCGGCCCCGGGGCTTTTAGCGGCCCAATTTGGAAGAGAGCGTCGGAAATTTCCTCATCAGTGAACTCTTTGCACAGCTCTGCATTCATCTGTTCTGTTACTCTCTCCTGAAAAAGCCGTGTTACCCTAGAATAATCAACAAAAGGATCTGCCTTAAACACTTCTTTGAAATATGAGATTGTCATATTCTGCAGCGCTGTTGTCGTACTTTGAATAGTGCCGGAACTGTCCCGTAGTTTAGAAATTCTATTCTTCTTTGCACGCCACATTGATCTGCTGTGGAAGAACTTAGTATTCCTATCACCTTCCTTCAACCAATTGATTCTAGATCGTTGAAGCCAAAGCATTTCTTCCCTGTAAAGGAGCTCGTTCATGTGGTCAGTAGCCCGGCGCAGCTCAGCCCTATCAGAGTTACTAGCTTGCAGACGCACCAGAATTTTACGCGCCTTCTCCAACTCTCGACCTATGTTTTTGAATTTTGTTCTGCTCCACAGCCGGAGTGCACCCATTACCCGACCTAGGGCAGAGGAAATTTCCCCCAGGCCTTGCTTGTCGCCTACTTCCTTCCAAGTCTCTTCGATTACAGCAGTGGACTGAGCGTCCCTTTCCCAGCATATCTCATAGTGCAAGCACTTCGAGCGGGTGCTGCTCTGAGGTTCTGAATTGAACTTTAGCTGAACCGGGCAGTGATCAGAACAAGAGGATGTCAGATGGACAACTTGCGACTCACTGAAGATATCCCGCCAACTGTCATCAGCCAGAGCACGATCAAGTCTGACCCTTACATTGTTCCTCCCTTCACGGTGGTTATCATAGGTGAAAGGGACTCCCGAAAAACCAAGATCATGAAGGTCACAATTTTGGATTAGTTCCCGAAACGCTAGCATCTGCCCTTCACCTCTCTGTCGTACCGACAAATGTTCAAACTGCCATAAAGCCTCGTTAAAGTCCCCCATCACAAGCCAAGGTAGAGACGAAGTTTGCTTAATGGCAGATATAAGAGACCACATACGATGTCTATGTTCAACTCTAGGTTCCCCATACACAAAGGTAACATGCCACTTGGGCCCATCATGGGATAAACAAACATACGCATCAATATATCTTTCATGCACAGCTTTTATTTCCATATGGATAGATTCATGCCAGAACAAAGCTAATCCTCCGCTCATACCATCACTACTCACACCTGCAAAACCTTTGAGACCAAGCCTGCTACGCAACCTACGAACTCTTTCTACCTTCTGTCTAGTTTCACTAAGAAAAACAATATGGGAACCCGCCTCTTGAACTAAGGCGCAGAGGTCACGAACTGTCGCAGCGTTCCCAATGCCACGACAGTTCCACGCTATGCAACTCATTGCTCCTGACGGGGCCGGGTCACCGGCTCCGTCAGTTTACCAGCGGCCCCTGGGCTGGTTGCCTCCATATCCTCCGCTTGTCCTGTCTCCACTTTCCTGGAGCGCTTCAAAGCTCTAGTCGGTTTGCCCTGGTCAGATTGCATCGGCTTCCCCACCGACAGTGGTTGCTGAAAAAGTTGAATGGCCTGCTGAACCTGGCCTGAAGATTGAGCCGCCGAAAGGGCCTGCACATTATCCTTGATGAGATTACCCCGATCATCCGAAGAAACATCACCAAAGGATGCTTGCTGGTGCAGATTGGCAATTGCCGGAATCATCCCCAAGGACTGAGCCGAATGTGAGTCAGAACCTGACTGGTCACAGCGTGAAACCGAGAAACCATGTTTCCCCAGAACACCGCCAGATGTCCCACCCTTCAAACCAGCCCGGATATCAACCATCATCCCTTGGGTTTGCTGCGCAAGCTGTTCATCAGTGTGTATATCCCCAGATTTTTCCTGGCCCTCAAAATCATCATGGGCATCAACTCTTGGCGGAATTACTTCATCCCGTTTATCCCCCTTCACCCTGCCCGACGAGGAGGAGCCTGCACTGCCAGCACTTCTGAAAATTAGGTTCCGGGCAACACCGACATTAGCGAAGGCCTTCACCTGACCTATTCTCCTCTCAAAAGGTTTCAAAGGTGAGCAACGAAGGTCTGCCGAGAACCTGAAGGGGTGGTCAGCATTTGGCATTTTCTTATCACAATCCTTATCTGAATGTCCTAGGAAGCCACAGATGAAACAAAAGTGTGGAACTCTCTCATATCGAAGATCAAAGCTGCGGGTCACTTCTTTTCCTTGCACTGCAACCTTGATAGCAATCTTTGATTTCAAGGGGCGATTCACCGGGAGGTCAACCCTAATCCGAAAGAAATCATGCTTGTTTAGACCATCTGTACCCACATCCACTTCCCGAACATTGCCAAGCTTACTGCCGTAAAGCCTCCCTCTCGCCTGTGTCATCAAAACCAAGGGAAGATCATAAATCCTAACCCAGATCGGCACTGAATTGAGCGGAATCTTGGAAGGACAAGTGAGCCCGTCAAACTCAGCCACCAATAGAGCATCTCCCCTGTGAATCCACGGACCACCCTGTAGCACGAAATTGTAGTATCCTTCCGCACTGAAGGTGATAATAAACAAATTGTCCCTCAGAGATTTGAAACTCATATCCGCCCTCAGTCTCCAGGCACGTCGCATGTCCTCAAACAGGGCTGAAGTATTCGGCGCCCGGAGAGAATAGAAACGAGCCAGGATTGTCCACTGACCCGCTTTTGCAATCTCATCTTCCTCCAGGATAACCTCCACTGCATCGTCATCTTCTTCATCAATCACTCCTTCAGTAAAAACCTCTGGACCACTATGGAGATTAGGGTTGCCCACAACATCCTTCTCTGACAAGCTGGAATTAGATAGGTTCCTGCTCTTGGAACCCTGCCTCCCCTCTTCCCCCGCAAGAAGCAAAGCCGCCGGCGTAGCACTCGGTAGAACAACCCTGTCGCCCCCAGACGGCTTCGGGTGGGTAATCGTCTCACCGACGATCCCTTTATCACCCCCACCGGCTGAAGACGCCATTGGTTGAAAACCGAAGAGAAGTTGGCTAAACCCTAGATTGCAAACCGTTTTATCATCTAACAACAATGAAAATACGAATTATAAAAAAATTCATATAAGACGGACAGTTAAAGTTGGACACGCAAACCCAGAGTTTGCCTTTTTTTGGGACGGAGGGAGTATAGTCTATTTAGGAAGCTTCTGACAACTTTCTTTTCTAAAATAATTGGAAACTTTTTTAAGACTCAGTAAAATACACCAAGATGATACATTCCAACTGAATCCACCCTCGGCCTCTGCATAGAATTCACACAGCCAAAAACACTAGACCTAAGAAGACTTCCCCATCACAAAACATAGAAACTAGTGGTTATCAATCCGTAGAGACTAGGTCGCCACACATGCTTCTGGGAAAAAAAAACTACTGTGCCACCTGGTCAAAACGTTGCGATACCGTTCCGAATGGATTGTAACAACGGATTGTAACAACTCCAACCGTTCCGAATGGATGGTTCCTAATAAATGCACCGTGCATATTGTGGAGATTATGGATACCTCATACCCACAGGCATGTATATCCGACTGGGTATAAGGGTACCAGTTAGAATATCTTTAGTAAAGGACTCGGTTGTTATGTTATACAATAAGTAAACATCCGATAGTACTAGTCGGTTATGATTGTAGTTTATCTTTACTTGCATATTTCGATAGTAATATGAGCTGTATCTTGTAATACGGACTCCTCCCCTGTTCAGCAGCAAGGGAAGGAGAGTGGCGGCGACGACCGTGCTATGCTGGCCGACGAGGGCATGCAGTGATCGAGCAGGAGGACAACGGCGACCTGTCGGGCGACAACAAGAACACGAGCCATTGGAATCTCCTTTCTCTCTGCCAATTCATGTGTGTGTGAAATTGTCTGTTAGGAGTTTGACAGCAAGAACGCAAGAACCATTTTTTTTTCTAATGAATTTGTGAAATTTGCTTATATTTTTTTTTGGCACGAGAGGAAAATTACTCGTTTGCACGTATTGAGTTTGTGAGATAAATGGAGATATATGTGGTGGTGCGGGCCGGTATTCTTACCATCTCCAAGTTTGAGGTGATCATAAGAGCTTATCCACCCTACTACTCCTAACTAAACATAAATCTAGATAAGCAAATTCCACCCAAAAAAAAACTAGACCATCATATCTATACCTAAAGAAAAATATGTAAATCTTCCATAAATTTTTTCGTCCATCGGTATCTGGCTTCAATTACTATTTCCTCGATGATCCGTGCAATACAAAATCCGGACGCATGCATGACGCTAACGCCCCGCAAATAAAAGAGAAAAGAGAGAGAAAAAGAGAGAAAGCTAGCTAGCAGCCCAACCAAAGCAGCAGCAAGCCGGCCCAGCAAAAAGCAACTACAGCCTAGCAGCTAGGCCACAGAGCAGAGGAGCAGCAGCCCAGCACAATACTGCATGACACCGTAGCAACCGAGCACGAACAATACCACCTCGCTTTTCCAGCTTGAGCAGCACAGCTTAAATAGGAGGCTTGTTGAAGACTGTTAATGCTGCATAAAGTTTGGACTTACACAAACAAGGATCGAAGAAAAAATAACACAATTTCAAAGTTATAATAAAATCAATCACATGCCTTTTTTTAATTGAATCGTGTTTACATAACCTAACCACATCATCATTTTTTTTTCTTTGCATTCATTGCACGATTTCCTTCTGATTTTTGTAGAGTGAAATGATTTTGCGATTGGAGTGTAGTGAACTTGATCTGATAGCTAGCCAAAAACATTTCTTCTACTATGGCTCTTTTTTGCTAATGAAAATTTTTTATCAATATCAAGTACCAGAAAAAAAATAACCATTCATTGCAACTGAATCTAATAATAATACACGACAAAAGTAAATGTTTCTTATGGTTTCAAACTTTAGTTTGTAATACATAATTTTATTTTAAGGTGGTATTAATAGTTTTTTTATAATCATCCATGACATGGATTTAGAGCAACAAATAATTATGTCATGTGAGTGTCTTTCCTCTTTTTTTTAAAAAAAAAAAGGACACCCATGTGAGTGTCTTTCTGACACTGGAAATATTTGATTTGCCTATAACCTGGTAATCTTACGCTTCCACACATTCACTACTACTTTTTTTATACTTCATCTAGTGCAACGTACCAACATTTTTACTAGTATATGGGTGATCATATTCCATCTCACTCTTGACCATCATCCAAACACATCCTAACAACTGAAAACGCTTTGGGTGTGCCCCGATCATGCACGGGCCGCGGGCCGCGGCGACTGGGCCACATGCCGCAGCAATCGAGCATATGGGCCGAGCCGTCATTGCAGCCATAAAAGCATCGCCCAAACTTGCCTCCTGACGCGAAAAATAAATCAAACGATTAGAGTGAGATTAATTAAGTATTAATTCAAAAAATAAAAAATAGATTAATATAATTTTTTAAAGTAATTTTTCTATAGAATCTTTTGAAAAAAAATACTCGTTTAAAAATTTAAAAACGTATGCCCAGAAAACAAAAAAGGTGAGTTGGAATAGAAGTGAAAAAAAAAACAGTCTTGAGCGACGACAGCGCGTGCCATCTCGATCGTCACCCCCGCTCTCATCATCATCTTGCTCACCATCTCTTTGACCTCTACCGTGTCACCTAGCTGCTTTTGTGCTGCCCAAAGCTTGAGCCGCCGTAATCCGGCCATGGTAAATTGGCAAAAATGATCGATACGAGAATCGAAACACGATCACCTCTCCATGGCTGCATCTGCACAAAACGCATGGTGGCCTTGCTGTCCCTCCATGGCGTCTTCTCCCCCCCTGCAGCATGTGCCGCTGATTGCGACGACGGCAACGCAACAAGCAAACTTTATTCCACCACATATATACTCATTAGTTAATACCTAATTAAGGCTTAATTAAGGCTGTGTTTAGATCTAGGGGTGTATAGTTTTGGCGTGTCACATCGGATATACGGACACACATTTGAAGTATTAAACATAGACTAATAACAAACTAAATTACAGAATCCGCCTGTAAACTGCTTGACGAATTTATTAAGC
>CM020184.1:19646114-19681749 GCA_009805545.1 Oryza longistaminata | reverse complement strand
ATTAGCCTAATTTAATCCGTTATTAACAAATGTGCTTGTCAGCATCACATTGTCAGATCACTATGGAAGCCAATTAGGCTTATTAAAAGATTCGTCTCGCAATTTACACGTAATCTGTATAATAGTTATTTTCTCGTTTGATTTAATACTTCATGCACTGAGTCCAAACATTCGACTTGTAACGGTTAAAAATTTTTTACGCAGTCAACTCCAAGACAACAGGACCATAAGCTTTAAGAACACTATTCTGCGTCAATGCTACAATCTAGCCTAAATGATTGATCGACTAGTATCAAATCCGATACCAAAAATTGCGCGAAAGCCGATTGAGATCATCACACACCGAATCTGGCAACTTGAAAACTCCCATTACATATACCGGCATGGCCTGAATAACTGCTTTCAGCATAATCTCCTTTCCACCAGCCAACAGAAAGTTCTCACCCCACAGCATTATACGCTTCCAGATTCGTTCTTGCAAGCTCTGAAACTTACCCTTGCTCATTCTCCCCTCGGGGGTAGGAAATCCCAAATATTTATTCTCAAAGGACACGTTGATTAACTGAAGGGTGTTGCAGATAGAACTTTGTACCTCGGCAGGAGTAGCACTGCTAAACAGCATGGAACACTTGGCCGGGTTAATAAGTTGTCCTGTTCCTAGGGCATAGTCATGAAGGACCTCTTTAATCGCTTGGGCTTGGTCATTATTTGCCTTAAAAAACAGGAGAGTGTCATCAGCAAACATGAGGTGTGAAATCCCTAGAGCTCTGCGGCAAACATGAACCGGAGACAGAGATCCTTCCATCACTTTTTCTTCCATCAAACAGGAGAGACCATCAGCCACAAACAGAAAAAGGAATGGAGATAGAGGGTCTCCTTGGCGGAGGCCTCTTGATGGAGCAAATGTACTCAACAAGGTTCCATTAAATTTAATTGTATATCTCACCGTGGATACACACTGCATGATCCACTTAACCCAGCGATGAGCGAAACCCAGTTTGTACATTCCTTGCTCCAAAAATCTCCAATCCACTCGATCATACGCTTTTGAGAGATCCAACTTATATGCACAAGCAGCCGTATCTGGTTTTTTGCTCTTTTGGATGTGGTGAAAACACTCAAAGGCAAGTAAAGCATTGTCTGTAATTAACCTCCCCGGCACAAAGGCACTCTGATTTGGCGATATCAGCTCGTCCAGGACTGGTCTAAGTCTATTGACAAGGCATTTTGAGACAATCTTATACAAAACGTTACACAGGCTAATGGGGCGAAAATCTTTCAGCTCTATCGGCTGCTGAGTTTTTGGAATTAACACAATGGCTGTGTCATTAGTACCTTCTGGCATCTCCCCTGAGGTGAAGAATTCCTTCACAGCTCTTATGACGTCCGCTTTAAGTGTTCCCCAGTTCCTCTGATAAAAGCGTGCTGGAAAGCCGTCCGGCCCCGGGGCTTTTAGCGGCCCAATTTGGAAGAGAGCGTCGGAAATTTCCTCATCAGTGAACTCTTTGCACAGCTCTGCATTCATCTGTTCTGTTACTCTCTCCTGAAAAAGCCGTGTTACCCTAGAATAATCAACAAAAGGATCTGCCTTAAACACTTCTTTGAAATATGAGATTGTCATATTCTGCAGCGCTGTTGTCGTACTTTGAATAGTGCCGGAACTGTCCCGTAGTTTAGAAATTCTATTCTTCTTTGCACGCCACATTGATCTGCTGTGGAAGAACTTAGTATTCCTATCACCTTCCTTCAACCAATTGATTCTAGATCGTTGAAGCCAAAGCATTTCTTCCCTGTAAAGGAGCTCGTTCATGTGGTCAGTAGCCCGGCGCAGCTCAGCCCTATCAGAGTTACTAGCTTGCAGACGCACCAGAATTTTACGCGCCTTCTCCAACTCTCGACCTATGTTTTTGAATTTTGTTCTGCTCCACAGCCGGAGTGCACCCATTACCCGACCTAGGGCAGAGGAAATTTCCCCCAGGTCTTGCTTGTCGCCTACTTCCTTCCAAGTCTCTTCGATTACAGCAGTGGACTGAGCGTCCCTTTCCCAGCATATCTCATAGTGCAAGCACTTCGAGCGGGTGCTGCTCTGAGGTTCTGAATTGAACTTTAGCTGAACCGGGCAGTGATCAGAACAAGAGGATGTCAGATGGACAACTTGCGACTCACTGAAGATATCCCGCCAACTGTCATCAGCCAGAGCACGATCAAGTCTGACCCTTACATTGTTCCTCCCTTCACGGTGGTTATCATAGGTGAAAGGGACTCCCGAAAAACCAAGATCATGAAGGTCACAATTTTGGATTAGTTCCCGAAACGCTAGCATCTGCCCTTCACCTCTCTGTCGTACCGACAAATGTTCAAACTGCCATAAAGCCTCGTTAAAGTCCCCCATCACAAGCCAAGGTAGAGACGAAGTTTGCTTAATGGCAGATATAAGAGACCACATACGATGTCTATGTTCAACTCTAGGTTCCCCATACACAAAGGTAACATGCCACTTGGGCCCATCATGGGATAAACAAACATACGCATCAATATATCTTTCATGCACAGCTTTTATTTCCATATGGATAGATTCATGCCAGAACAAAGCTAATCCTCCGCTCATACCATCACTACTCACACCTGCAAAACCTTTGAGACCAAGCCTGCTACGCAACCTACGAACTCTTTCTACCTTCTGTCTAGTTTCACTAAGAAAAACAATATGGGAACCCGCCTCTTGAACTAAGGCGCAGAGGTCACGAACTGTCGCAGCGTTCCCAATGCCACGACAGTTCCACGCTATGCAACTCATTGCTCCTGACGGGGCCGGGTCACCGGCTCCGTCAGTTTACCAGCGGCCCCTGGGCTGGTTGCCTCCATATCCTCCGCTTGTCCTGTCTCCACTTTCCTGGAGCGCTTCAAAGCTCTAGTCGGTTTGCCCTGGTCAGATTGCATCGGCTTCCCCACCGACAGTGGTTGCTGAAAAAGTTGAATGGCCTGCTGAACCTGGCCTGAAGATTGAGCCGCCGAAAGGGCCTGCACATTATCCTTGATGAGATTACCCCGATCATCCGAAGAAACATCACCAAAGGATGCTTGCTGGTGCAGATTGGCAATTGCCGGAATCATCCCCAAGGACTGAGCCGAATGTGAGTCAGAACCTGACTGGTCACAGCGTGAAACCGAGAAACCATGTTTCCCCAGAACACCGCCAGATGTCCCACCCTTCAAACCAGCCCGGATATCAACCATCATCCCTTGGGTTTGCTGCGCAAGCTGTTCATCAGTGTGTATATCCCCAGATTTTTCCTGGCCCTCAAAATCATCATGGGCATCAACTCTTGGCGGAATTACTTCATCCCGTTTATCCCCCTTCACCCTGCCCGACGAGGAGGAGCCTGCACTGCCAGCACTTCTGAAAATTAGGTTCCGGGCAACACCGACATTAGCGAAGGCCTTCACCTGACCTATTCTCCTCTCAAAAGGTTTCAAAGGTGAGCAACGAAGGTCTGCCGAGAACCTGAAGGGGTGGTCAGCATTTGGCATTTTCTTATCACAATCCTTATCTGAATGTCCTAGGAAGCCACAGATGAAACAAAAGTGTGGAACTCTCTCATATCGAAGATCAAAGCTGCGGGTCACTTCTTTTCCTTGCACTGCAACCTTGATAGCAATCTTTGATTTCAAGGGGCGATTCACCGGGAGGTCAACCCTAATCCGAAAGAAATCATGCTTGTTTAGACCATCTGTACCCACATCCACTTCCCGAACATTGCCAAGCTTACTGCCGTAAAGCCTCCCTCTCGCCTGTGTCATCAAAACCAAGGGAAGATCATAAATCCTAACCCAGATCGGCACTGAATTGAGCGGAATCTTGGAAGGACAAGTGAGCCCGTCAAACTCAGCCACCAATAGAGCATCTCCCCTGTGAATCCACGGACCACCCTGTAGCACGAAATTGTAGTATCCTTCCGCACTGAAGGTGATAATAAACAAATTGTCCCTCAGAGATTTGAAACTCATATCCGCCCTCAGTCTCCAGGCACGTCGCATGTCCTCAAACAGGGCTGAAGTATTCGGCGCCCGGAGAGAATAGAAACGAGCCAGGATTGTCCACTGACCCGCTTTTGCAATCTCATCTTCCTCCAGGATAACCTCCACTGCATCGTCATCTTCTTCATCAATCACTCCTTCAGTAAAAACCTCTGGACCACTATGGAGATTAGGGTTGCCCACAACATCCTTCTCTGACAAGCTGGAATTAGATAGGTTCCTGCTCTTGGAACCCTGCCTCCCCTCTTCCCCCGCAAGAAGCAAAGCCGCCGGCGTAGCACTCGGTAGAACAACCCTGTCGCCCCCAGACGGCTTCGGGTGGGTAATCGTCTCACCGACGATCCCTTTATCACCCCCACCGGCTGAAGACGCCATTGGTTGAAAACCGAAGAGAAGTTGGCTAAACCCTAGATTGCAAACCAGCAAACCAGGCTTCAGGGAAAACAAAGAGCGTGTTCCAAGAAGCCCCCAATCGATCTCTTTATACCAAGAGGTTATGCAGTACGAGATGTAATCTGATTCTGCCAATGAGTTTTGGTGAACAAGGCAAACCAATCTGTCCCAAGATGATTGAAGGGCAACGAAAACCTTCCTTAAACCCTCTCCTCCCTGAGATCGTATCCAAACCGAAACGAAGATGACTTCGGATGAGAAACCCAAAACCAGACCAAAACGATCCGGATTCGTCAATATCACCGGTGAGATCAGAACAACAACCCAGACATGGCAAGCGGAAGCAGACGAGATCCCTGCAGACTCCACAAACGGATCGGAGGAGAACTCCATCCATAGACATCCCAACCCGTGGGTGACGGCCGCCGCCGCCCGGTCGCCCGGACGACGCCCGAGCCCTAACCCAAACCCTAACATTGCACTCTCCCTGGAAGCTAAAGGACTCGGTTGTTATGTTATACAATAAGTAAACATCCGATAGTACTAGTCGGTTATGATTGTAGTTTATCTTTACTTGCATATTCCGTTAGTAATATGAGCTGTATCTCGTAATACGGACTCCTCCCCCTATTCAGCAGCAAGGGAAGGAGGAGGGCGCCGCCTTCTTCTCATCTCCTGTACGTGAGAGATATGCATACCACCATCCATGAAATGGAAACAGAGAGAGATTGGGAGAGGATCTCTAGCTAGCTAGAGATGGATCGGAGTACGTTGTACGTACCAAGATTTCTCAATGTTCCATGGACGACGCAGCCTCGTTCCAAGAGCTTCTTGACGAGGCAGGTCGCGATGTAGCCGCTGGCCCCGGTGACACACACCCTGCAGCTTACCATACCTCCTTCTTTCTGTTCCTCTCGATCGGGCTCTAGTTAAGTGGAATACGTAGTTCCATGGCCCTCTCTACCATCGCTTAAATAGTTGAAGGGACTATCTATTTATGACATCACATTTTTCATTGTAAGAAATATCTTTTTTATTTTCCACAGTATGGTGGAGTACATAACTTTATACACCGTAAAGGTTTAACTTGCTCTGTAATTACTCTAATGCGCGTTTCTTTTTTTCTTCCACCAACCATAAATATTTGACTAGATAAGATCCTACCAAACTTTTTAAACTTTGACCATAAATTTTATATTAAAGTAAACTTATAAAACTAATAATTTATGATATTATAAGTACTTTTTTTCTACCAACTGCATAAGGGATTACATTAAAAGTTTGATTCAATTATGGGGAGGTATTACTGGGCTGGTAACAAACAGTGCAGAAAATATCACATGGTGAGGTGGACAGATTTGGCTTTCCCAAAAGATCTTGGGGGTATTGGCTTGACTAAAACTAGAATGTTGAACACTGTTCTATTGGCCAAATGGGTTATGAAAATTAAGTCCTCAGACAATAGTCAGTGTGTTGAATTGCTGAGAAAATGGATGAAACTAGGGTAAGAGTGGCTTCTAGAGGATGGAAACATATCTGGTACTGGCATGATCCTTGCCCCCTTAAGACCACATACCCAAAGATTTTTTTAGATCTGTAACCAACAAGACATCACATCACAATCTCAGAGTTGGTAACAAAGAGTGCTAGTTGTTTATCTTTTAGAAAATCTTTTGGAGAGGTCTCTACAAATGCACCAAGAATCTCTACAAAAGTTAGAGATTCTTTTGTAGAGTTTCTTTTGGGTGGGGGATAATTCCAAGTTATTTTGATGGGTTCTTTTTGTTAATTAACAATTCTAACCAAGTTGAATCTAGAGTTTTTACTGTTCTACTTGTGGTTGTTTGCTGGTTATTATGGACAACTAGAAATAATATGATTTTCATATCCAAGCCGTTGTACTCCCACTGATCCTACCTTTTCGAATCATCTCTTTTTTGCTGCGGAGAGCCCTTTGTCACACTAAGGAGGTTGTGGAGATGGAAATGGTTGCAGAGAAGTTGAAAAAGGTGACAACCGCTTGGAAGATCCGAAGAACAGGGGTTGGGTAGCCCATATCTCAGCTAATGTTCCGTATTATTCCTGTTTTGTAATAGATCTAAGAGGTGTCATGTGCTTGCTACTTTAGAGCTGCAGCTTTTATCCCTGTTGCATGATGATGGCATGGTGTTTCTCCAAACTCGTTTAGTCACTTGGTTAACTCGTTTATCTTTTGTAAACCGGCAACCCCCATAACCAACTCTACCGTATGTGGCTTTCAATATAAGCCGGGCAGTTTGATCTTCTCTTAAAAAAACAATGTACGTACTTTTTGAGCCAAATCTACCCATATTTTTGCTTATTTAAATTAAGCACTTAAGAAGCTATAAATGGTCACACGCTTTAAAAGTTTGGCTAAATATCGTCCTATACATCGATTGATTTACGACAGAGGGAGTAGTTGCCTGTCTCAGGTTTTTTATTTTTGTAATTATGTAGAAAAACGATATAGGTAAGATTGGTTGGAACGAGAACATTATTGGAAATGGGATGGACTGCGATCAAGTTATCATCCAACTGTTCATCCATCCTACCCTGCTGGGATGTGTGGCTCACACATATCCTGTTGTTGTCCTGTACCTCTCCGCAGTGTCTGGATCAACTGTATCCTCCCCAAGTTGTACAAACTTACATCAAAGCCCTGTGCCCCTGTCCTTGAGTGCATCCAATGTTTTTCGCTGTTTGATTTCACGTGAGTGGATGGGCCGGCCGGCCTGTCTCTATATATGTACTAGGAAAAACAGTGGCTGGCTTGCTTACTTATGCATTTGCATGAATGGAACCAGCGAGGAGGAGACGAGAGGAGATCGAGCAGGAGGACAACGGCGACCTGTCGAGCGACAACAAGAACACGAGCCATTGGAATCTCATTTCTCTCTGCCAATTCATGTGTGTGTGAAATTGACTGTTAGGAGTTTGACAGCAAGAACGAAAGAACCATTTTCTTTTCCTAATGAATTCGTGAAATTTGCTTATATTTTTTTTTGGCACGAGAGGAAAATTACTCGTTTGCACGTATTGAGTTTGTGAAATAAATGGAGATATATGTGGTGGTGCGGGCCGGTATTCTTACCATCTCCAAGTTTGAGGTGATCATAAGAGCTTATCCACCCTACTACTCCTAACTAAACATAAATCGATAAGCAAATTCCACCCAAAAAAAAACTAGACCATCATATCTATACCTAAAGAAAAATATGTAAATCTTCCATAAATTTTTTCGTCCATCGGTATCTGGCTTCAATTACTATTTCCTCGATGATCCGTGCAATACAAAATCCGGACGCATGCATGACGCTAACGCCCCGCAAATAAAAGAGAAAAGAGAGAGAAAAAGAGAGAAAGCTAGCTAGCAGCCCAACCAAAGCAGCAGCAAGCCGGCCCAGCAAAAAGCAACTACAGCCTAGCAGCTAGGCCACAGAGCAGAGGAGCAGCAGCCCAGCACAATACTGCATGACACCGTAGCAACCGAGCACGAACAATACCACCTCGCTTTTCCAGCTTGAGCAGCACAGCTTAAATAGGAGGCTTGTTGAAGACTGTTAATGCTGCATAAAGTTTGGACTTACACAAACAAGGATCGAAGAAAAAATAACACAATTTCAAAGTTATAATAAAATCAATCACATGCCTTTTTTTAATTGAATCGTGTTTACATAACCTAACCACATCATCATTTTTTTTTCTTTGCATTCATTGCACGATTTCCTTCTGATTTTTGTAGAGTGAAATGATTTTGCGATTGGAGTGTAGTGAACTTGATCTGATAGCTAGCCAAAAACATTTCTTCTACTATGGCTCTTTTTTGCTAATGAAAATTTTTTATCAATATCAAGTACCAGAAAAAAAATAACCATTCATTGCAACTGAATCTAATAATAATACACGACAAAAGTAAATGTTTCTTATGGTTTCAAACTTTAGTTTGTAATACATAATTTTATTTTAAGGTGGTATTAATAGTTTTTTTATAATCATCCATGACATGGATTTAGAGCAACAAATAATTATGTCATGTGAGTGTCTTTCCTCTTTTTTTTTTAAAAAAAAAGGACACCCATGTGAGTGTCTTTCTGACACTGGAAATATTTGATTTGCCTATAACCTGGTAATCTTACGCTTCCACACATTCACTACTACTTTTTTTATACTTCATCTAGTGCAACGTACCAACATTTTTACTAGTATATGGGTGATCATATTCCATCTCACTCTTGACCATCATCCAAACACATCCTAACAACTGAAAACGCTTTGGGTGTGCCCCGATCATGCACGGGCCGCGGGCCGCGGCGACTGGGCCACATGCCGCAGCAATCGAGCATATGGGCCGAGCCGTCATTGCAGCCATAAAAGCATCGCCCAAACTTGCCTCCTGACGCGAAAAATAAATCAAACGATTAGAGTGAGATTAATTAAGTATTAATTCAAAAAATAAAAAATAGATTAATATAATTTTTTAAAGTAATTTTTCTATAGAATCTTTTGAAAAAAAATACTCGTTTAAAAATTTAAAAACGTATGCCCAGAAAACAAAAAAGGTGAGTTGGAATAGAAGTGAAAAAAAAAACAGTCTTGAGCGACGACAGCGCGTGCCATCTCGATCGTCACCCCCGCTCTCATCATCATCTTGCTCACCATCTCTTTGACCTCTACCGTGTCACCTAGCTGCTTTTGTGCTGCCCAAAGCTGAGCCGCCGTAATCCGGCCATGGTAAATTGGCAAAAATGATCGATACGAGAATCGAAACACGATCACCTCTCCATGGCTGCATCTGCACAAAACGCATGGTGGCCTTGCTGTCCCTCCATGGCGTCTTCTCCCCCCCTGCAGCATGTGCCGCTGATTGCGACGACGGCAACGCAACAAGCAAACTTTATTCCACCACATATATACTCATTAGTTAATACCTAATTAAGGCTTAATTAAGGCTGTGTTTAGATCTAGGGGTGTATAGTTTTGGCGTGTCACATCGGATATACGGACACACATTTGAAGTATTAAATATAGACTAATAACAAACTAAATTACAGAATCCGCCTGTAAACTGCTTGACGAATTTATTAAGCCTAATTAATCCGTTATTAACAAATGTTTGATGTAGCATCACATTGTCAGATCATGGAGCAATTAGGCTTATAAAAGATTCGTCTCGCAATTTACACGTAATCTGTGTAATTAGTTATTTTTTCGTTTGTATTTAATACTTCATGCATGGGTCCAAACATTCGATGTAACACGGTAAAAAATTTTACCAGTGGATCAAAACAAGGCCTAAGCTAAACATATCTGGACTAATCTTGCCAATGATTGACTGATCACATACACTAGCTTCCGTTAATTAATCCCCTTGTTAACAACCATATCTACACATGTGCCGGCGTCGATCCAACAATCATTCTGTCTCGATTTCCCAAAATCTGAACCCAATGATCAATTAGTAGATACAACATGTAATTTAGTGCACATATGAAGCTTAATATTGGGCCTTGTGCCGGTCATGCATAAACTACCAAAATGACAGTGAGAGATTGCACGTGCCAAGGGTACACGTCGCCGTTGTCCAGCAGTGTGCATTATTGGTTTTTCCTCACCGGAATTTGTCCTGGCTCGGCCGAGCAGTGGCCTCTGTGGAGAATATCACACTCTGTTAGCTTCATGGCAACATCTAAAATACCCTAATTAATTGGTTCATTTTGTGGTAATCTTCACCTAATCCTGACAGATGCCTGCAGCCCGAGGACTAGCTAGCAAGTCAAAGCACGAGGTTGAATATGTAGAATTGGTTAACATGATTAATTATTAATTAATTTCTGGATAAATATTACTAGTAGTACATAGTAGTATAGTAGTATAGTACTCCCTCCGTCCCACGATACAAGGGATTTTGAGTTTTTGATTGCAACGTTTGACCACTCATCTTATTCAAATTTTTTTTTACAAATATAAAAAACGAAAAGTTGTGCTTAAATTACTGTAGATAATAAAGTAAGTCACAAATAAAATAAATAATAATTTTAAAAAGTTTTGAATAAGACGCGGAATTTGTCCTGGCTCGGCCGAGCAGTGGCCTCTGTGGAGAATATCACACTCTGTTAGCTTCATGGCAACATCTAAAATACCTTAATTAATTGATTCATTTTGTGGTAATCTTCACCTAATCCTGACAGATGCCTGCAGCCTGTGGACTAGTAGTTGTTGTTAGCTAGCAAGTCAAAGCACGAGGTTGAATATATAGAATTGGTCAACTTGATTAATTAATTGCTGGATAAATACCACAGTAGTATAGTATTAGTGATGTGGAGGATACTATGCCCTGTACGGATGGATAATGTATGTGCAACGCATGCATGAGATTTTCTGCTGTTTAGTTCCCAAATTTTTTTCCCAAAAATATCACATCAAATCTTTGGACATATGCATGAAGCATTAAATATAAATAAAAACAAAAATTAATTAGTCCATGATTAGCCATAAGTGTTACAGTAACATACATATCCTAATAATGGCTTAATTAGGCTCAAAAGATTCGTCTCGCGGTTTTCAGTCGAGTTATGAAATTAGTTTTTTCATTTGTGTCCAAAAACCCCTTTTGACATCCGGTCAAACATCTGATGTGACAAAAAAAATTTCTTTTTGCAAACTAATTGACATTTTTACAAGTGCTTTTTCCTGCATTTTTCTTTGTGCGGATATCTTGGTTCGTGGGTACTGATAGTAACCGGCACCGCGGCACGTACTCTAGCAGTACGACGCACGTGCGCGTGTACAAGCAGTACAATTTGGAAGAAAATGCATTTGCATTTATTTCCGGAATCAATCAAATGGAAATAGTGAATTGAACCACATGTGGTAAATCGATGCAAAGGTACTGCATTTTTTCCATTATGTGCAGTGCTATCAGAAAGTACTACGTTGAATTTTCCCTTGATAGTTACTTCCAATCCCTCCTTTTTCAAGTTAGTCCATCTCATTAAATTTTAAACTTTTGTCCTAAATAAGTGTATGTTTTGTATACTCGTATCTCTCTAGCATGGCCCTCTCTCCTTTAGGTTGAATTTGGTTTGGCTAGAGTGGTACACATATAGACAACTATTTGGTTATTTGCACCAATTTAATTAGCTTAGATAGTATCAGATTTTGTCTAATTGCTTCTATGAGTAATCCAGTTGGGAAGTGATTTTGTTTGATTGGTTGTTTGGATTTAAGTGTGGTTAAAATTTAAAGTTGGATAAGGTTACCTATATAATATCGTATCATAAAAAAGAGATTTAATCAATTAGTAGATGTAAACAATTTATTGCATATAAAGAATAATATATGTGTGAAATCATTGTAGCATTTCTTTGTCTATAAAATAAAAGATGTGCTTGACCCTTTTTACAACAAACAGGTGAAAAAAGAAAAGAAAAAAACAAAGCGATGAACCACTACACCGCCAGCCATTCCCAATTTTTGTGTCGCATGTCGTTCCCTACTTCCTGAACCGACGGCAACTCCCACTTTCCTTTGCCGCTCGTCACTCCTCTAGGCCCATACTCTCCGCCCTTCTCTATCTCGCTCGCGCTCCTATGTCCTTGCCGCTTGTCATCACCGGAGTGGTCTGATTTGGCAACCAGGATGGCAGATCTGGTGGCCTCGGGCACCTAGCTACCAGATCTGGCTAAAAAAGAGGAGGAAGAGTTGATATTGGGGCACAACGGTAGAGGCGACAACAAGAGGAGGGTGATAATAGTAAGCTCGTGCGGGCCGCATATAGTGACAGAAAGCTCATAGCTGCCATCCCAAGCTAGATCTGGTTGGATGAGATATGATGGCGGTCCGGCAAGTGGATTAGAGACAACTAGGCAACATCGGCTCCGGCCAACAGGATGTAGGGTTATTACCTGACCACTCAAGGGCCCGAACCTGTATAAAAATCCTCGTCTCCATCTCTTTTACCTCAGTCTCGCGTATATTCTAGCACCGACGATCCCCATACTGTCCAAATACCGTAGTCGAGACATCAAACGTCGACATAATCAATTAGTAGATGTAAACAATTTATTACATATAAAGAATAATATATGTGTGAAATCATTATAGCATTTCTTTATCTACAAAATAAAATATGTGCTAGCTTGACCCTTTTTACAACAAACAGGTGAAAAAAAAAAAAACAAAGCGATGAACCACTACACCGCCAGCCATTCCCAACTTTTCTGTCGCATGTCGTTCCCCACTTCCTCTGCTGACGGCAACTCCTACTCTCCTTTGCCGCTCGTCACTCCTCTAGGCCCATTAGGCCTATTACTCTCACTCTCCGCCCTTCTCTATCTCGCTCGCGCTCCTATGTCTTTGCCGCTTGTCATCACCGGAGTGGTCTAATTTGGCAACCAGGATGGCAGATCTGGTGGCCTCGGGCACCTAGCTACCAGATCTGGCTAAAAAAAAGGAGGAAGAGTTGATATTGGGGCACAACGGTAGAGGCGACAACAAGAGGAGGATGATAATAGTAAGCTCGTGCGGGCCGAATATAGTGACAGAAAGCTCATAGCTGCCATCCCAAGCTAGATCTGGTTGGATGAGATATGATGGCGGTCCGGCAAGTGGATTAGAGACAATGTCGAACTTTTCTCGTCATCCTTTGCAAGGTCGAGTCCCTCACACCTCCGTGAGATGAATGTGGGGTGGGGGCGTAGAGATGAGTCAACCCACACCCCCACGCTCGCCCTGCTGCACCCACGCTCGCACTGCTGCACCCACGCCTACACGCGTCGGCCTGGCTAGGGACAAAGGTTGAAATATGTATTCTCCTCGGGCTTGGTTCCAAGGTGCGTTTCGCACGAGTGCGGTCTAGCTTGGACAAATGTGCAGGCAACCAAACACCACTCACCTGCACCCACACATGCACGCCAAGTTCAATGCAGGCAATTAAACACACCCATAAAGGCAAATTTTCTCTAAAATGAAGGTAGTATAAGTTAGTGACAAAAACCACATGCTAACTTAAAATGACCTTATAGGTTTTACAATTTCACTGCTAATTAATACAGATTCTAAGACTCGATAGCTACTCGAAATTCTCGCCAGCTGGATACTCACCAACAATTGCTTCTCATAATTAATCTCTAGCTACTTAAATAGATTTAGGCTGTGTTCGGTACTGGATGATGGGAACATATCTTCTCTGCACGGAAAATGGAGTGGTCCATTAACGCATGATTAATTAAGTATTAGCTATTTTTTTAAAAAATAGATCAATATGATTTTTAAGCAACTTTCATATATAAACTTTTTTTTGTAAAAAAACTCACCGTTTAGTAGTTTGAAAAGTGTGCGCGTGGAAAACGAGACGGAGGAGTTAGGAACTCCCGGTATCGAACACAGCCTAAGCAATGAGGCGACTCAAATCATACAAAGAAAATTCATGCTCACGTCAAAATCAACGAAAGAATCAATCAGTACGTAGCAGAGCAGAGGAAGCTACCACACGAGACATGTGTGTCTTCCATCAGCATGTTTCCTAAGAAAATGGATTGCAATTGTGTGGAATTCACCCAATTGAACTTGGCACCTGCAGGGAGAAAAGATCTCCCGAGAGGGACCCATTAGTTTGACACATTACACAAAAACAAACAATTAAAATAATTAAACTTGGACAGCACGGCAAATATCGACATTAGCAAGCAACATTTACTCTCTTCTCTAATGCCATATAGTCCCAGATATATCTTTGACTCTATCTATATGAGGTTCGTCCAAGAAACCTGCAGGCCAGTCGTCACAAATGAATATATAGTTTATTTGCTAGAATGAAGATCATGCATAACACATGACTATTCTCCAAAAACGTACGTCATGGGTTACGAACATTCGTACGTGCAGGAATGTATAACCAAGTACAAAACCAAAGGAATGAGTAAATAACTTAAGAGAGCTGACTTAACTGTAAATAACTTAAGAGAGCTGACTTAACTGTAATAAATTGTAATGGTGCAGATTAATTGATCAAATATATAAATATTAAACTGGTGTTTATTTGTTTATATATATAAGAACTACACAATTGCGTTAATAATTTATAAAATTGAACTTAGTTTCTTCAACTGATATAATTCCTTTTTTTTAAAAAAAGTTGTAGATCAAGTAGTTTTGTGCAACTAATTGCACAACAAAATCGGCTAGGTTTTTTTTTTTTCAGTTTTCATGTTTTGACGACGGTTTAATTTACAGCTAGCTATTTAGGATGAGAAAAAATGGTGGTGTCGTGGAAGGAAGATGTAGAACATTAGCAAGCAACATTTACTCTCTTCTCTAATGCCATATAGTCCCAGATATATCTTTGACTCTATCTATATGAGGTTCGTCCAAGAAACCTGCAGACCAGTCGTCACAAATGAATATATATAGTTTATTTGCTAGAATGAAGATCATGCATAACACATGACTATTCTCCAAAAACATACGTCATGGGTTACGAACATTCGTGCGGGAATGTATAACCAAGTACAAAACCAAAGGAATGAATAAATAACTTGAGAGAAATGACTTAACCGTAATAAATTGTAATGGCGTAGATTAATTGATCGAATATATAAATATTAAACTGGTGTTTATTTGTTTATATATATATAAGAACTACACAATTGCGTTAATAATTTGTAAAATTGTACTTAGTTTCTTCAACTGATATAATTCCATTTTTTAAAGAAGTTGTAGATCAAGTAGTTTTGTGCAACTAATTGCACAACAAATTCGGCTAGGTTTCTTTTTTTATTATTTTTCATTTTTCATGTTTTGACGACGGTTTACAGCTATTTAGAAAAAATGGTGGTGTCGTGGAAGGAAGATGTAGAACACTAGAAAAAAAAAAGCGGGCCTAGCAGAAAAACCTAGGAATAAGCTAGATTGTGAAATGTAATCTCTTTCAGATAGCAGACTATAGATCCAAATTGTGTCACAATTGAATTTGAATACTATAAAACTATTGTTCTCATGTCTAAAAAATCCACTATAATCCGTTAAACTATATGAGTTGTTTAGTCTCGGTCTTCAGTTTTAAAGTCTGAAAAAGAAGGGTCTTAGGTTCTTAGCGCTTTTGTTTGACTCCTGATCGTGTAGGCTGACAAGGACATCCATCCAAAATGCAAAAAACATGGTGCGTATTGAAGCAGAGCCCACCACACACTCAACTAGGCATCTTCAGAGATATTGCATGTTGAACCAAGCAAATTGCGTTTATACTCAAGTATATGTTTGAACATATCTGAGATATTGTCCCTGCAAAAAGAAAAGATTTAAGGGATTGCAAGCTTTGTCACGCCAAGAAGTGAAGATTTTGAACTTAGGTGAAAACTCGTGTAAACCACACCACAAAGTCATCTAAAATCACAAAAAAAAAATCTCATATGTAGATAGATGACGATGAATTGTTGTGTGAAAAATCTTGCCTAAATTCAACTTCAATTGTGACATAAAAATGACAAATATCAGACAAAGGATTTGACTGTTTTCTGGTTCGAAATTTGTTTTTATATCCCGCAAAGATTCTTTACACGGTTTATTCATCATCATTTTAGCTTCATATGGGATTTTTTTAGATGGCTTTTCGGGTGTGGCTTACATGAGTTTTCACATAGGTTAAGTTCCCACCATAATTTTATCCTATATATTGGTGTTTGATGTATGTCATGCATATATGATGAGGTTAAAAGGCTAGGGCTTATGTGCTGAACTTTAGGCTAATAATCTAAAGGGCATGATTGCGGCTGTGTTTTTTTAGGGGTGGGAAACCCCTCCCTCACACACAAAATGAAGCGTTGGATTAATATATGATTAATTAAGTGTTAACTAAAAAAACTTAAAAATGAATTAATATGACTTTTTAAAAAAAACAACTTTCCTATATAAATACTTTTTAAAAAAAATTAAGCAATTTAGAAAGTGTGCGCACGAAAAACAATAGAGGTGAGTTGGGATCTTAGACTAAAGAACACAGCCCTGTTTATAGATGGTTATACAGAATTTCATTGTGCATTCTATGTGCATAGATGGTTAGACAGAATTTCAATACTCAAACCAGAATCCCATCGAGCATATCTCTTGAAATGGTAGCTCGAGCTTGGACTTGGAAGCATCTATCTTGCTAAAGTAGCTATGCACGTAGGTCTCCATCTTCTCAATTTCTTTTATGCTTTACGTTTTGTGCAAAGTTCCTTTTTCAGATAACGCTAGAAGTGCAAAAATCTTTGTACAGCATCCCCTGCCTTGGGCTGGATTGTAATAATTCAGAGTTCGATTCAGATTCGAACCCCTACCCTTTCTAAAACCCAAAAGCAATTAAGCAACTAGCATTCACCTCCATATACAACTACATGCATTAATTAAGAATAATCGTATTACTCAAGCTCGAATAACTCGATAATTTCGGACCTCCTAAATACCCGACAGGATCTCTAATCAGTTTTAGTACCACTCATACGTCATGGAAAAATGAATAAAGCAACCAAAATTTGTAATGAATGAAGCAACAAAAATGATTATCAGTGTAAAGTATTATATTTATATCATTAGCAATATAAAAACCAAAGCTGAAAAATAAATTATTGTTAAAAACTCTCAAATGAACTGTAGGACTAAAATTACATTTCAAAATTTAAATTTTAGCTGTAGCCGATAAGCAAATGAAGATATGACAAGGACCTAAATATTTTAAAAAATAATGTCCGTGGACACATAGAATCCTATTAGTAGGCCAAAGGTTGGTTATATATTAAACAGATTATTAAAAAAAGAATAATTTAGAGTAAAACTTTGATATACATGTTTATTTTTAGTGATTAAAAGTTATTGTTTTAAAAAATAAACAACATAATTTAAAATTTAAATCTTAACATCGGCTTATTTATTGTAGGGCAAACGATGAGGTAAGTCGAATTGCAACTACTTTCTCTATTCCAAAATACGTTATCATGGGTGTAGGATGGGATTAGGGTTCACAATTCCGACGAAAATCAGTCGAATTCCGCGAAATTTCGAGGTTTCGACGAGGCTCAAAAGTAAAAAAATCGTCTGAGATTTCGATGAGTTTCATCCAAATTCAAATCTGAATCGATAAAAAAGGAAATAAAATCTTATATTTTTTTGAGGGGATAACGGCAGGATCTCTGCTTATTCATTAAGAGAAAGCAAAAAGAGTTTGATACAGATTCTGGGCACCTCCAAGAGATGTCACAACAAAACATGTAAAGAAAACAAAAGAAAAAACAGAATTTTTAGGAAATAAATCTTATGAATAGTATGATATTCATAGAACCTAGGGAATAAATTTTTTAAAAAATCGATGTATTCTGTACATTTACTAAAATATACAGTAGAAAAAAGAAATAACTAAAAAAAAAGGAAAACAATTTCAGTTTACCTCTTTTTCTAGCTACGATTGAAATTTCGATGATTTTGCTCGGAATTTCACCAAAGCCGACAGGTTTTCGCGAGCTTGTCGGTAAACTCAAGGAATCTGTATTCAAATTTTGGTTTATGAAATTTTGTTCGGAATCTATTGGCTTTCCACCGGTTTTTACGAAAACCGTCATTTCGCCAGAGGCCTGAAACGGACGGCCATCTCGGAAACCGTAAACCCTCGATGGGATACGACTGAAACTAGTCCAGCGTAAGCACAAGCGCCACCCCGACCACGCGCGGCGCGGCCCATCCACCCCCCTTCGCCGCGTCGCCGCTCGCTCACTCACTCATGCCGATCACGCATCGTCGCGGTGGTATCGCGCTCCCCACCCACTTGCAGTTACAGTTATACTCCGCCCGACCGCGAGGCCGCGAGTGCCCCTCCTGCGCCTGGAAAATTCCAAAAATCCGGAGGCCGCATGCTGTTCGTGTTCTCTGGTCAGCGCATGGGCCGCACGCCTGGTCGCCCGCACGCATCCGCGATCGATCACGCGGCGCGCGTGCGTGTGTCCGCGCCCGCGCCCTTCTCCCTTCGAACTCCGGCACGGTGGTGGACTGACCCGACCAGGCCGAGTCGCTCGTCGTCAACAACGGCGGCTTTCCTTCCCTCTTCTTCCAACAAGCAATAAACCATTGAAAAAAAAAACCGTCGATTAATCGGGAATTAGTTTCAGACGTGTCGATTGGTACGTTACTAATCGCAGTTATACTCGCAGCTCATACATTGAGCAGAAAGGTAGCAGCAAGGGTTTAGCTTTTCGATTTCGAAGTAAAAAACCGCTCCTCATTAGTTTATTGAAATCCGATCGAAAACCGGTAAAAACCGACAAAATTTTGATCAACGTCATACGAAAACCGGCTAATACCGATTAGTTTTTCACAATCGAGATCTAATAGGTTCATAGAAGCCAATCAATTTTCACGAAATTTTCATCGATTTTATGAGCACAGGAAAGCAGTACTAATACTAGTTCTACTGTAAAGGAGATGAAGAAAATTCAGAGACCATAACCAACGAGCCATCGTCAGTCGGTCCATCACCTTTGTCCCCCGTGTGGTCAGCAGCAGTGGCGAAGTTTGAAACCCCAATTAAAAACCGAGAAAAGATAAAGGAATACTACTTGTATGAAACAGCGACGGCCATTACCTTACCCGTTCAATTCAACGCTCACATGTCGCTTAAATAACCTCCGGTTTAGCACTCAAAAACTTTATCTTTTTTTTTTCTAAACTCTCATCTCACTTCGTCAGTTCGTCTCTCTCACTTTCTTCTATCTATCTGCCAGTTGCCACTGCAATTGGCGAGACAGAGGAGTACTAGCAGTAGCAGTAGGCAGTAGCTGAGGCGGAGACGCAGCTCTCACATGAGGATTCGTCCTCCCGCCTCGCCCTCGTCGTAGCTCCCCTTGTTCTTCCATGATTCTCGAAGGCGTGCCATGTCTCCCCTGCTTCTTGGATTCCTCTGCTTATCCTCTTCGCAGGTAGCTCTCTGTTCTTGGTTGTTTTGCTCGGTTTTGCGCGGAATTCGACCGAATTTTGGTGAATTTTTTAGGTCAGGTGCAGGTGGTCGGGTTAGCCGGGACGACGACAGGGAGGTGCTCGTCGAGCTGAAGAGGTTTTCTTCAGGCGAACAACAGGTTCAACCGGGGGAGTATGACCGGTGGCCGGAGTCCGACGCGTCGCCGTGCCGGGGGGCCGGCGTGGCCTGCGACGGGCGCGGCCGCGTCACGGCGCTCGACCTCTCGGCTCGGCCATCAGCGGCGCCGCGTTCGGCAACTTCTCCCGGCTCACGGCGCTCGCGTGGCTCGACCTCTCCGACAACGGCATCGGCGGCGAGCTCCCGCCGGCGACCTCGCCCAATGCCGCGGCCTCGTGCACCTCAACCTGTCGCACAACCTCATCGCCGGGGGGCTCGACGTCTCCGGCCTGACCAAGCTGCGCACGCTCGACGTGTCCGGGAACCGGTTCGTGGGCGGCGCCGCGGCGAGCTTCGTCCCGGCGGCGTGCGGCGAACTCGCCGTGCTCAACGTCTCCGGCAACGGCTTCACCGGCGACATCACCGGCCTCTTCGACGGCTGCCCCAAGCTCGAGTACATCGACCTCAGCACCAACAACTTCACCGGCGAGCTATGGCCGGGCATCGCGAGGTTCACCGCAGTTCAACGTCGCCGAGAACAACCTCACCGGCGACGTCCGGCAGCCACGTTCCCGGCGGATGCAAGCTCAGGTCTCTAGACTCTCCGCGAACCACTTCGCCGGAGAATTCCCGGACTCCATCGCAAGCTGCTCGAACCTGACGTACCTGTCGCTGTGGGGGAACGGTTTCGCCGGCAAGATACCCGCCGGGATCGGGGAGCTCGCCGGACTCGAGACGCTGATCCTTGGCAAGAACCGGTTCGATCGCCGGATCCGCCGGAGCTGACGAACTGCACGTCGCTGCAGTTCTTGGACATGAGCACCAACGCGTTCGGCGGCGACATGCAGGGGATCCTCGGCGAGTTCGTGACGTGAAATACCTCGTGTTGCATCACAACAACTACACCGGCGGCATCGTCTCCTCCGGCGTGCTCCGGCTGCCGCTGCTCGCCAGGCTCGACCTCAGCTTCAACCAGTTCTCCGGCGAGCTCCCCTCGAGGTGGCCGACATGAAGAGCCTCAAGTACCTGATGCTCCCGGCGAATAGCTTCTCCGGTGGGATCCCGCGGAGTACGGCCGCCTCGCCGAGCTCCAGGCGCTGGACTTGTCGTACAACGGCCTCACCGGCAGGATACCGGCGAGCATCGGGAACCTCACGTCGCTGCTCTGGCTGATGCTCGCCGGGAACCAGCTCTCCGGCGAGATACCGCCGGAGATCGGCAACTGCAGCAGCTTGCTCTGGCTGAACCTGGCCGACAACCGGTTGACCGGCAGGATCCCGCCGGAGATGACAGAGATAGGGAGGAACCCTGCGCCGACCTTCGAGAAGAACCGGAAGGATATCAGCGTGCTCGCCGGCTCCGGCGAGTGCCAGGCCATGAGGCGGTGGATTCCGGCGACCTACCCGCCGTTCAACTTCGTGTACACGATGATGACGCGGGAGAATTGCCGCAGCATATGGGATCGCCTCCTCAAGGGCTACGGGATCATCCCGATCTGCACCAACTCCTCGTCGCCGGTGAGGTCGAACACGATCTCCGGCTACGTGCAGCTCTCCGGCAACAAGCTCTCCGGCGAGATACCTTCCCAGATCGGCGCAATGCGGAACCTCAGCCTGCTCCACCTCGACAACAACCAGCTCACGGGCCGCCTGCCGCCGGCGATCAGCCACCTGCCGCTCGTCGTGCTGAACGTCTCGAACAACAGCATCTCCGGCGGGATCCCGCCGGAGATCGGCCGCATCCTGTGCCTCGAGATACTCGACCTGGCGTACAACAACTTCTCCGGCGAGCTCCCGGCGAGCCTCGGCAACCTGACCGGCCTGAACAAGTTCAACGTGTCGTACAACCCGCTCCTCTCCGGCGACGTCCCGACCACCGGCCAGCTCGGGACCTTCGACGAGCTCTCCTTCCTCGGCGACCCCTCATCACGTTGCAGGATCGAGGCCCTCGCCGGCAGAGAGCGCCACAGGCCGCCATTAGAGGGCGCGGGATGTCTCCGAGAACCATCGCGCTGTGGTTCGTCTTCTCCCTCATCATCGCCTTCATCGCCGGCACGGTGGTGTTCATCATGGCCAACCTGCGGGCGAGGTTTCCGGTGGACCAGGACCCGGACCCCGAGTCGCTCTCCTGCGAGAACCCAAGTGCCGGCGGCGGCAAGGGCGGCGCGTTCCATATGTCGGCTACGTCGTCGCCGCCGTCCGGGTGCTCGTCGTCGTGCGTGACGGGTTGCTCGTCGTCGTCGGGGGGGTGAAGGTGTTCAGGCTCGACAAGACGGCGTTCACGTACCGCGACATCGTGGCGGCCACGAGCGGCTTCTCCGACGACCGCGTGGTCGGGCGTGGCGGCTACGGCGTGGTGTACGCGCGGCGTGCTCCCGACGGCCGCGACGTGGCGGTCAAGAAGCTCGCGAGGCTCCGCGACTGCGGCGGCGGCGGCTGCGAGGAACAGCGGCGAGCGCGAGTTCCGCGCCGAGATGGAGGTGCTCGCCGACCGGATGGGCTTCACGTGCCGCACCCGAACCTGGTCACGCTCTACGGCTGGTGCCTCGCCGGCTCGGCCAAGATCCTGGTCTACGAGTACCTCGACGGCGGCAACCTGGAGTCCCTCATCGGCGACCACGCCGCGTTCGGCGGCGGCGGCGGCTGGACGCGGCCATCGGCGTGGCGCGCGCGCTGGTGTTCCTGCACCACGAGTGCCGCCCCGCGTGGTGCACCGCGACGTGAAGGCCAGCAACGTGCTCCTCGGCCGCGACGGCGGCGCCAAGGTGACGGACTTCGGGCTGGCCAGGGTGGTCCGCCCCGGCGACCCACGTCAGCACGATGGTGCCGGCACGGTGGGGTACGTGGCGCCGGAGTACGGGCAGACGTGGCGCGCCACGACGAAGGGCGACGTGTACAGCTACGGCGTGCTGCTCATGGAGCTCGCCACGGGGCGCCGCGCCGTCGACGGCGGCGAGGAGGAGTGCCTGGTCGAGTGGAGCCGGAGGATGCCCAGGAGGGGTGGCCGGCGAAGGAGGCGGCGGCGGCGGCGGCGTCGAGCGGCGCGGTGCTCTGGGACATGCTCATGCTCGGCATGCGGTGCACCGCCGACTGCCGCAGGAGCGGCGCGACATGCCGGACGTGCTCGCCGCCTTACTCGACATCGCCGGGTCCGGCGACGGCGCGAGCAGCGGCGACGGCGGCGAGTAAGCAAACAAGCTCACATAGTCAACATAGGTGTAGTGAAAAAAAATCTCACCAACAAACAATTCTTCTTCTTTTTTTCGTACAAAATTTTGTTTCCAAAATCTCTTTTTTTCCCTTTAATTTAGCCCCAACTTGATGTGAATAACACAAGTAGGATCATCAAAAGAAGAAGCAAATTTTGGTTGTATCCATCACATTCTCACCCCACAAGTAAATGCATTCAATAGTTAAGCACAACAATCTTTTTTTCTCCATTGTGTTCTTCTCCACACCACCTCATACCGAAGACAGATTCTGATTATCGAGAGGACATGCTCCGTTCGTTCCCACCGAAAAAAGTGGATTAAGTTTTGGATATTCATGGCACGTTTTTCAAACTGTTAACAGTACAGCTTTCATGTGAAAACTTTCTATATAAAAGTTGTTCTAAAATATCAGATTATCTATTTTCAAGTTTGCAATAGTTAAAACTCACGCACGTTATTACCACTTCGTTTTGCGTGAAACATTTAATCTTCATCTTCATTTTAAGGGGATTCAAACACCACCATTCCCTCACATTTAATTACAATCACCATCCCAATGTTCTTCTACTTACTACCCCACGCAGAAGGTGAATTCTGATCCTCGAGAGAACGTTCCCACAACATCGCAATTGCAACCACATCCGAACGCCTATTTCGCTTGGTTTCGCGCTCGCTTTCTTGGACCGTGACACCTCTGCGCACGCACGCACACTCTACCCTCCTCTTACTAGTCATGATGCATCGCACTGCGAAAGCGAGATGGTCAAAGAACGAGACAGCCAAAGGATCGAGCGTTTTTTGGGCCATCACACAGCACACAACACCACTTGCACGCATACTCCATGCAATGGGGAAGGAGGGGGACAGAGGTGTTCGAACAGAAAGCTCTCGTGGAAAGCACACGGTCCAGTCCAGGCAAGATGCTGCTGCCGCTGCCTGCTATCGAATGAAATCCGTATGGAGCACTACTCGATCCATCCGTCTGCAGGAGGCGTGCACGCGAAACCAAATGGGAGACAAGAAGAAAAGAAGAAGAAACGCGTTCTGGTAATCCATCATTATTCCCACCCAATTTCCCTCTCGAATTCGCGTTCGAACGCGCTCGCCCGGATCCCCGGAGTAATCTTGCCAGTTTGCAGATTAGGCTGAGGTTTTGACGTGTCATATCAATATACGGATATTCATTTGAAGTATTAAACGTAAACTAATAATAAAACAAATTACATATCGGTAAACTAAAATTTATTAAGCCTAATTAATCTGTTATTAGCAAATGTTTACGGTAGACATATTGTCAAATCATGACGTAATTAGGCTTAAAAGATCCGTCTCACAATTTACACGTAATCTGTGTAATTATTTTTTTCTATATTTAATACTGTTTAAATATTCGATGTGACAGAATGGAAAGTTGTTTTTGCGTGAGAACAAAACGTGGCCTAACCTTGTTTGAAACATCGGGATTTGAATTTGCTGTATGATAATTTGAAAGTTTTCACGAGATGATTTTGGATTGGATTTGCCGTTTCGGCATGGGCTTCGTTTCCTTTTGTCCGGTCCACGAAAGCGGCCGCCGCTGGTCGGTCGGTCGTCGCGGGGGCCCACGGGGAGAATAAGCAAAAGTCGTGGCTTTGAACGAGGAACCTGTGGGAGGGAGGAGGGAGGACGACGACGGCGACGGCGACGACGCGAGCAGCTGCTGCGGCTTTCGCACGTGTGCGCGCGCGCCCATGCGTGCGTGGCCGGAAGCTTCTGGCACATCACCGATGGATAAATTTTGCCCGAATTGCACAGCGACTTTCTTTGAGAAAAATAGGATACAGAATGCACGAGAGTACGAGACAACATTGCTACGGCCCCAATGTTAGTACTTTCACTGTTCCACGGAATAAGGCACCATCAAATTTAATGTTTCAAGAGAAGTTAAGACTGATCAGGTTCTTTACAGTGGAACACTCTAAACTTAACACTGTTGCTTGTATTTACGGTTAATCATTTTCTCAGACATATCGTCGACAGCAAGATATCAGTTCAATCTGTCAAAGATACTTATAGGGATAGGATGTGCGTGTGCGCATTTACAGAGGGTGAATGTGCACGCTTCGTGAGTACCTTTTTCTCAAAAAAAATAACTCTTAAAAAAACTAATATTTAACTTAATTTTCTATATACTACTGTATATATATAGCAGCAAAATCATACCATAATAAGGCAAAATCATACCATAATAAGGCCGAGTTTAGTTCCAAACTTTTTCTTCAAACTTCCAACTTTTCCATCATATCAAAAATTTCCTACACACACAAACTTCTAACTTTTCCATCACATCGTTTCAATTTCAACCAAACTTTCAATTTTAGCGTGAACTAAACACACCCTAAATTAAATTTAAATGTCAATCAAGAGATATTATGTCACATGTACGTTATTCTGCTTATTCGGAAATATGATTCTCGCGTAGACAAGACAATGCCCTTGCTTTCACAGGCCAACAACCATCTACGCTACACTCGTGGAACCCAGATGATTCACATTACACAGGAACGTCATTTTCATTTCAGATGGAACAGTATAACAACTTGTACTACACACAAGGACAACACATAGTTTCGAGTTTCGACATGTAGAAACACACTGTTACTTCACACAAACACAACACACGTAGTAAGAGACTACTACAGTACGTTTCTTCAGTGTAAGGTAGCAACAAGAGGCAGATTGCTGCTCCAGGAAAAGGGCAGGCAACAGGTTCAGGAACAAACCGGTAGATGCTCAGCTTCTGAAGTTCTGATCACAGTGTCCTAGTTGAGACAAGGTCGAACGACAGGCCATTCTCCTGGAGGCGCTGCTGGATATCGGTAGGGCCGAAAACGGCACCCGGTGTGTACACCCCGCCCTTAGGTAGGTTCCCTCGCTGGCTCAGCAGGACGAGGGCGCATTGGACCAGGACAATCGGGGTTGTGATGTAGCCGATCTCTGGTCCCGAAACCCTTGTGATGATCTCCTTGTCAGGCTTGCTCCCGCGGTCCGATGCACGAGCCGCGTCGCTGTAACCACGCCCGACGAACCACATCTTGAACGAGGCGCTGCTCACCTGTTCCTCCGTCGGTCCGCTCTTCCTGAACCAACCGGCGGAGAAGAATGAGGGGAATTTTAGTAGGAGGGACCTGCCAAAGGAGAAACCTCCCAGCAGGCCGATGCAGAGTCCAGTGAAGATGAACTGCGCAATGCCCAGCAAGGATTTGGAGGTGAGCTTCACTCCGAAATGCGCTGGTTTAACAGAAGACCAGAAGCTCTTCCTATGCTCAGCGAAATCCGCGGATTCTTCCACCCCAGGAAGGCCCTCAGGATGCTCTGTCACTGTTGATAGGGTTCTCTTCACAACCACTGTGTCTGCAGAAGGTAACTTTATAGTCCACAATCCCAGTGCCTTGTCATGTTCAACCAGAGATCCTTTGGGAGGTGGAGGGCCTGGAATCTGTCGAAAGCAATAAGCGTTAGCATCAAATGTGATTATTATCTCCAAAGAAAATAGTTTGGTTTCTATCATAATTTCACCCAATAGGCACCATCGCATGCAATGAATTTAAGGGTTTTAGTTTAAGCAGCAGCAGAAACAACAAAAATAACAACATGAAAAGTGTTTCCATGCTTCAGTCCTTCAATAGGGTAAGTAGTAAGAAACATCTTACAAAATGCTCTTCAAAATTTTGCAATTCTCAAATTTGCAACTCATAAGTTGTAATGAGTAAGATTCCTGCAACAGTTAGTTGGATATTCATTCAGAACAGACTGTGGAATCAAATTCCTTATTTAGTTCCTCTACATTGAGATTTTTCCCTTCCTCACCCTCTTACTTCTATTGCAATAGGTCAATAACTAAAATGAAAAAACACATTAAAGTCAACTTTACATCATAAATTCATGTATCTATTGCTTTCCTAACTCCTGTTGCTCTCTTCATATTTTGGCAGTAGCCTGCCATTTAACAAGATCTATTAACTTATTAAAGGAATAGAAAAAGGAGCCTCCACGTTCGCTCTCACGGCTTAGAAATTCCCACATTAATCGGAGAAAAAGAAAAAAAGGTGTTCGAACAGAAAGCTCTCGTGGAAAGCACACGGTCCAGTCCAGGCAAGATGCTGCTGCCGCTGCCTGCTATCGAATGAAATCCGTATGGAGCACTACTCGATCCATCCGTCTGCAGGAGGCGTGCACGCGAAACCAAATGGGAGACAAGAAGAAAAGAAGAAGAAACGCGTTCTGGTAATCCATCATTATTCCCACCCAATTTCCCTCTCGAATTCGCGTTCGAACGCGCTCGCCCGGATCCCCGGAGTAATCTTGCCAGTTTGCAGATTAAGGCTGTGTTTAGATTTAGAGGTTTTGACGTGTCACATCAATATATGGATATTCATTTAAAGTATTAAACGTAAACTAATAATAAAACAAATTATAGATCGGTAAACTAAAATTTATTAAGTCTAATTAATCTGTTATTAGCAAATATTTACTGTAGACATATTGTCAAATCATGACGTAATTAGGTTTAAAAGATCCGTCTCGCAATTTACACGTAATCTGTATAATTAGTTTTTTTTTCTATATTTAATACTGTCTAAATATTCGATGTGACGTAATGGAGAGTTGTTTTTGCGTGAGAACAAAACATGGCCTAACCTTGTTTGAAACATTGGGATTTGAATTTGCTGTATGATAATTTGAAAGTTTTCACGAGATGATTTTGGATTGGATTTGCCGTTTCGGCATGGGCTTCGTTTCCTTTTGTCCGGTCCACGAAAGCGGCCGCCGCTGGTCGGTCGGTCGTCGCGGGGGCCCACGGGGAGAATAAGCAAAAGTCGTGGCTTTGAACGAGGAACCTGTGGGAGGGAGGAGGGAGGACGACGACGGCGACGGCGACGACGCGAGCAGCTGCTGCGGCTTTCGCACGTGTGCGCGCGCGCCCATGCGTGCGTGGCCGGAAGCTTCTGGCACATCACCGATGGATAAATTTTGCCCGAATTGCACAGCGACTTTCTTTGAGAAAAATAGGATACAGAATGCACGAGAGTACGAGACAACATTGCTACGGCCCCAATGTTAGTACTTTCACTGTTCCACGGAATAAGGCACCATCAAATTTAATGTTTCAAGAGAAGTTAAGACTGATCAGGTTCTTTACAGTGGAACACTCTAAACTTAACACTGTTGCTTGTATTTACGGCTAATCATTTTCTCAGACATATCGTCGACAGCAAGATGTCGGTTCAATCTGTCAAAGATACTTATAGGGATAGAATATGCGTGTGCGCATTTATAGAGGGTGAATGTGCACGCTTCGTGAGTACCTTTTTCTCAAAAAAAATAACTCTTAAAAAAACTAATATTTAACTTAATTTTCTATATACTACTGTATATATATAGCAGCAAAATCATACCATAATAAGGCAAAATCATACCATAATAAGGCCGAGTTTAGTTCCAAACTTTTTCTTCAAACTTCCAACTTTTCCATCATATCAAAAATTTCCTACACACACAAACTTCTAACTTTTCCATCACATCGTTTCAATTTCAACCAAACTTTCAATTTTAGCGTGAACTAAACACACCCTAAATTAAATTTAAATGTCAATCAAGAGATATTATGTCACATGTACGTTATTCTGCTTATTCGGAAATATGATTCTCGCGTAGACAAGACAATGCCCTTGCTTTCACAGGCCAACAACCATCTACGCTACACTCGTGGAACCCAGATGATTCACATTACACAGGCACGTCATTTTCATTTCAGATGGAACAGTATAACAACTTGTACTACACACAAGGACAACACATAGTTTCGAGTTTCGACATGTAGAAACACACTGTTACTTCACACAAACACAACACACGTAGTAAGAGACTACTACAGTACGTTTCTTCAGTGTAAGGTAGCAACAATTGGCAGATTGCTGCTCCAGGAAAAGGGCAGGCAACAGGTTCAGGAACAAACCGGTAGATGCTCAGCTTCTGAAGTTCTGATCACAGTGTCCTAGTTGAGACAAGGTCGAACGACAGGCCATTCTCCTGGAGGCGCTGCTGGATATCGGTAGGGCCGAAAACGGCACCCGGTGTGTACACCCCGCCCTTAGGTAGGTTCCCTCGCTGGCTCAGCAGGACGAGGGCGCATTGGACCAGGACGATCGGGGTTGTGATGTAGCCGATCTCTGGTCCCGAAACCCTCGTGATGATCTCCTTGTCAGGCTTGCTCCCGCGGTCCGATGCACGAGCCGCGTCGCTGTAGCCACGCCCGACGAACCACATCTTGAACGAGGCGCTGCTCACCTGTTCCTCCGTCGGTCCGCTCTTCCTGAACCAACCGGCGGAGAAGAATGAGGGGAATTTTAGTAGGAGGGACCTGCCAAAGGAGAAACCTCCCAGCAGGCCGATGCAGAGTCCAGTGAAGATGAACTGAGCAATGCCCAGCAAGGATTTGGAGGTGAGCTTCACTCCGAAATGCGCTGGTTTAACAGAAGACCAGAAGCTCTTCCTATGCTCAGCGAAATCCGCGGATTCTTCCACCCCAGGAAGGCCCTCAGGATGCTCTGTCACTGTTGATAGGGTTCTCTTCACAACCACTGTGTCTGCAGAAGGTAACTTTATAGTCCACAATCCCAGTGCCTTGTCATGTTCAACCAGAGATCCTTTGGGAGGTGGAGGGCCTGGAATCTGTCGAAAGCAATAAGCGTTAGCATCAAATGTGATTATTATCTCCAAAGAAAATAGTTTGGTTTCTATCATAATTTCACCCAATAGGCACCATCGCATGCAATGAATTTAAGGGTTTTAGTTTAAGCAGCAGCAGAAACAACAACAATTACAACATGAAAAGTGTTTCCATGCTTCAGTCCTTCAATAGGGTAAGTAGTAAGAAACATCTTACAAAATGCTCTTCAAAATTTTGCAATTCTCAAATTTGCAACTCATAAGTTGTAATGAGTAAGATTCCTGCAACAGTTAGTTGGATATTCATTCAGAACAGACTGTGGAATCAAATTCCTTATTTAGTTCCTCTACATTGAGATTTTTCCCTTCCTCACCCTCTTACTTCTATTGCAATAGGTCAATACCTAAAATGAAAAAACACATTAAAGTCAACTTTACATCATAAATTCATGTAGCTATTGCTTTCCTTAACTCCTGTTGCTCTCTTCATATTTTGGCAGTAGCCTGCCATTTAACAAGATCTATTAACTTATTAAAGGAATAGAAAAAGGAGCCTCCACGTTCGCTCTCACGGCTTAGAAATTCCCACATTAATCGGAGAAAAAGAAAAACAGAGTCCATATAGAAATACAATTTAGAAATAGTTGAAATTCGGAATTAAAAAATAAGGAATATTGGAAGAGGAGACTAGAGTCCATATAGAAATACAATTGAGAAATAATAGAAATTCGGAATTAAAAATAAGGAATATTAGAAGTAGAGTATAGAGTCCATATAAGAATTTAAAACTAACTAGAGTCCATATAGAAATACAATTGAGAAATAATAGAAATTCGGAATTAAAAATAAGGAATATTAGAAGTAGAGTATAAAGTCAATATAGGAATACAATTTAGAAGTAACTGAAATTCAAAATTAAAAATTAAAGAATATTGAAAGATGAGTTTAGAGTCCACATAGAAATACAATTAGAAATAATTAAAATTCAGAATTAAAAATAAATAATATTGGAAGAAGAGCCTAGAATCTATATAGAAATACAATTTACAGATAACGAAAATATGGAATTAAAGAAAAAGAAATATTGAAAGACGAGTCTAGAGTCCATATAGGAATATAATTTACAAATAACTAAAATTTGATATTAAATATAATTAATAAATAACACGTATATAAAATGCAATATGAATATTACACATTAGTAGATTCGTAAGTTAGCACAAAATTTAAAATTATGTTGTTATTTTAATATATTTGAATAATACATTGAGAAAACATATATGCTATTATACGAGAGAAAATATAATGATGCTAGCCGCGCAATCTGCGCGGGCCACCATGCTAGTTTTCATGATTAAGTAGGATTTTAACTATTTCTATGTGAAAAGAGCGCAGTGATACTTAAGAGCCTTGGTGTTGTGGTAAAATTAGGCGTGTAGGTTAATACATCACTCTGATCTTAATCAAAGGATAACAGGCCCTGTGAAAGAAAAGAGGCTCTGTCTTGACTCATGTATTAATAGAGCGGAAGAAAATAGCAGGCCCTAAGAACACAATACTAACAACTTGGAGAGGGAAGCAATTAATCATTATCAAGGACATCAAGGGGAAGTGTGGAGTACTCATATAGACATGTAAGACACATAAAGAACTAGCAAATGTCAATATGATGCACAAAGAAACAAGAGAACCTATTCCTCATGGATTAGCGTCACATTCACACAAAAGGCACGGTACCAGTCATTTAGTTTACATGTCACCAGTATGACAGTACCGAGACTTTTTTTCTAAAAAAGGTGAAAAGTTATTCATTAGCTCAAAGATGGTGCATAATATGGCAACAACTTGATAGAATAGTGGATTAAGTGGCAGAGTTTGCTTGGCATGTGATTGTACCAAGTACCAACAACAGACCACTTGAAACAAAGGTGATGGTTAGAGTAGGACATATAGAGATCTTTTGTGGACAAATTAAAAAGGGAAAGAATGATACTGAGTTAATTAAAGGGCGCCCACACAGCATGTTTCACAGACATCAGTAGTGGTGTATATCGTCTTAATAGCAGTCGAAATATGTGGATCGCCCTTCTTCATTGTATCTATTCTGTAACCTTCAACCATCTTATACTTATATTAAGAGTCTATTCCTCATTTGGAAAATAAAATTGTACTTCTCCAGTACAAAACTCTATTCAGCATACCCCTAGGGGTTTTATTTTTTCCTGCTATATTCAATGAAAATGCACAATCTCGTGTTGTTTTCCCTTCAAAAGAAAAACTCTATTCAGCATGAAATTAGCATCGATCGACAAAAACCAAATTCTCAATTTTATCATAAGGACAATAAGTTTGCTCTTAACCAATTGTCATTACCAATCATCATTTTGTCAAACAATGTTTGGAGCATTTGGGACTTAGGATGTATTCTATATCAAAACAGGGAAAATTTCATCCTCGGGCAAACTAGAAAACAGCACAAAGGAAATCACAACCATTCACAATAAGTCAATGACACCAATAACAAAAGAAATTTCACAATGGACCAATAAAACTAGAAGGTTATCAACACTGAGCAGCATATCCAATTAGGGGGCGAATCATCCTTCTAAGTTCTAACTGTATGCAAATGTTGTTCCGGTGAGGTAGCCTTAGTTCCCTTATCAACTACCACGCCATTGAATGATCGAATTAGCAACTTTATAGATGATTGAATTAGCATTTGATAGAACTCGTAAATCAATTCACAAACTGAGAGAAGTCGGTAGCTCACATTGGGCCTGGGTCGCCTTGGCCGCGACCGGCGCAGCGCCTGAAGTTCACCGGCGTTGGCCACACCGAGCACGGCCGACTCGTACGTCCCGAAGTTCCCGACGATCCTCTTGTCCGACTCCAGGCTCAGGTACGCCTGCACGGTCACCGGCACGGACGGCGGCGCCCACTGCCTGGAGTGGAACAAGAACCCGAGCTCCGCGGGGATGGAGTCAAACCCGCAGGCCGAGATGATCAGCGACCCGTTCTTGGCGGCGGCCTCGTGGAACTCCGCCTCGACGCGCTCCATGAACTCGGGCTCCCCGGAGATGTCGAGGCAGTCGGCCCCCGCGGCGGCGCAGGCCGCCGCGACCTGCCTGCCGTGGAGGCGGAAGGGGCCCGCGCAGGACAGCACGACGCGCGCCCGCGCCGCGAGCGCGGCGAGGGACGCCGGGTCGGAGGCGTCCGCGACGAGGATCGGCAGTCGGGCGCGCCCCCCCGGCCCCGCGCCCAGCGGAGCGCGGCGGCGACGCGGTCGCGGCTGCGGCCGGCGAGCGCGAGCGAGCGGAGCGGGGACGACGACGGGGGCAGGAACTTGAGCGCCTCGCGGATGACGTACCTTCCGGTGAACCCCGACGCCCCGAAGATGACGACGTCGAACACCTCCGGCGTCGGCGGCGGCGGCGTCGCCGGCGTCGCCATCGGCGGCTGAGCGGTTTGGGCTCGCGAGTCCGTGGACTGGTTGACCGGTGCGGTGCGGTGCGTTGGGCTCGGTCGGTTTCCGACTCCGACCGGGTGGGGGTGGCTTTTCTACTGCGCGTCGCGAGCGTTTTTGACGTGCTAGATGGGCGCGCGGTCACGTGGAGTGGTACTAACTTGCAGTTCGTTGCGTTTCAGGTTAGGGTTAAGTGTAGGTGTCAGGTCTCAGGTGGGTTGTTGTTGATGCTCCTGCAAGTGCCATGTTTAGTTCATGTGATAGATATCGAGGTTTTGGTTAGCAAGTGGGTTGTTGGCTGAGTACTTGCATTTTGCTTACCAACATTCTTCTTTAATGTGTAGACAATATAAGTAAAGCACGGTAAAAAAATGTTGGCCAAAGCTAATTACTCCGTAGAACTTAAGAGGCTCAAAAAACATCGTACAACCATGGATTGAGAAAAAACTCAGACCCATATATCACATAGCTCAGCTTAGACTCATATATAATATCATAGGCTAGCTAGCTCGCATGAGTCGGATAACCGCTATATTATACTACCTCCTAAAATAGAACATTTTTTAGCTATTAGTCTAGATCCTTACATACAATCAAATTCATAGCTCCTTCATCATTGTTATTGTCTTTGTTAGCTCTTTGTGCCGTATATGTCATCCCACGAAAGACACTGGTCTTACATTTTTGTGGATCATCCAAGTAACCAAAACGATGGAGTGCAGTTTCTTGCGCTCTAATTTGGTCCTTCCCTAGCTAATATGCAACCACCGGCTTGCAAAGCTATCTACTCCAATCAAAGGAGGTATTATGTCAATCTTGAACTGCACATTAGCTTACATTGTCTTTTTGAATTTATAAACAAATAAGAGGTGTGTTTGCATGTTTGTAGCAACTAGCAACGAAACACAAACAGTCACATATTTGTGCCTCACATTTAAGCTTTAACACAAGTTATAGAAGGCTATACTTGACTTAATCCAATCCTTATTACTTCCGTATCAAATTATAAGTTGTTTTAACTTTAGTCAAAGTCAAACCATTTCAAGTTTATAGAAAAATATAGTAATATTATCAAATTAGTTTCATTATAAATATATAATTGAATATATTTTCATAAATGTATTTTGTTTTGGATTGAAATTTTTACTAGTTTTTCTACAAATTTGATTAAATTTGAAACTGTTTGACTAAAATCAAAACGACTTATAATATAAAATGGATGGAGTATTTACTTGCATTTGACTTTCCATGTTACCGAGACTGTTACTGCCACCTCTTGTTTGCTTGTGGTATCTGCATCCAACTCGTCCCGTAATCATGTAACTGGCACGTTCCCGCTGGACTGGACACATGTTCTTCACGAAATATAATGTTTAACAGTTTGGAAAGCGTGTCTACGAATAATAAGAAAGTAGCTCAGCCGTGTAGCTAGAAGAATATTGTTTACACGTAGCCCTGCTAGAAGTAACTAGAAGAATATTATTTACACGTAGGAATTAACAGTATCATCTAAACACAAAATGACAAATAAAAACGTCTATAGTCAAGAAAGAAAATAACATTTTCTCACGTGCCTCTACCTTACTTTTGATTTTAAATTTTCTTTTTCTTTTACAAAACACAAACGCAGACGCTTATATACACACATACGCAGTCACCTCTATAAATATGCACACACATCCCTACCCCTATAAACACATCTAAAGACTGAGCCGGCATATGCATATCGAGATTGATACACATGAACATATCACACACCCTTACCCATACGAGCACATCTAAAGACTGAGCCGACATGCATATTGAGAGATTGATGCACATGAATATGTTGCACACCCCTACTTATGGTAGTGTTTGGTTGCTGGGATAGGATGGGATGGGATGGGATGAACCCATTTTTAGGGGTGTTTGGTTCAAGGGTGAGTGGGATGGGTTGGTCCCTAGAGAGGAATATTCCTCTCAGATCCGGGACCAACTGATCCGGCCAAAACTGGCGGACCAACTCGTCCCAGGTGGGACGAGCGAACGGCGTGAACGAGCGAACACCATCGCACGCTCGCCGCCCTGCTCGCGCGCTCGTCCTCGAGAGACGGCAGCGGGCTCGGCGACGGCGGCGGCGGTAGACGGCTCCCGGACGTGGTCGCCGCCGGCCTCCCTTGATGCCGTCGATGAGCTTGGGCTGGTCGGGGCCTGGGTCGCACGCACGCAGGAGATGACGGCGTCGGCATCACAGACGAGCGGCGGAGGAGCGCGACGACGACAGACGGACGAACCCAACCGAGCGCTGGCGGCGATGGTGTCAGCTTCGCGCAGAGCAGCGCGGCTTGGCGACGACGAACGGCGGCGAGGTCCGCGCGGGAGAGGGAGAGGAGAGGCGGTGGAGAGGAGGGCGAGCACGGCCATCATCGCGGTCGGCGGGCGGAGAAGCGCGACGACGCACGGTCGGCCCGCCGCCGATTCCCCGCCTCCAGATCCGTCGCGCCGCCTTCCCCATCGCCGGATCGCCGCCGCCGCCTTCCCCATCGCCGGATCCGCCGCCCGCCTTCCCCACCACCGGATCCGCTGCCACGAGCCCCCGCGCCGCTGTCGCCAGCCCCGCCGTCGACGTTCGCCCGACCCACCGCCGCCGCGGTCGCCCGAGCCGTCCGCCACGCCATCGCCCGAGCCGTCTACGCCGCGCCGCCCGCCGTCGTCGAGCTCG
>CM020184.1:19626289-19644779 GCA_009805545.1 Oryza longistaminata | reverse complement strand
CACGCGACCTCGTCTTCCTCTCAAAGCTCGGCGGAGCGACGGCCCGAGCGGCGACGGCGACGACGACGACGCCGAGCTGAGCGGCTAGATCCGGCTAGGCCCACTGGATCAAGGCGACGCGGCGAGGTCGGACGCGGCATCGACCTCGAGCTCCTCTCCTTCTCCGCGCTTTCCCCATCGAGCTGGCGAGCTTCTCCGACGAGGACGGTGGCGACGGCACGGATCGCAGCGGCGTGCGACGACGAGCTCCCTGGCGACATCGAGGTCGGCGTTGCGACGACGAGCTCCCTGACGACATCGAGGTCCGCGCGCAGCGAGCGGGAGATGGCAACGCAGGTTCGGGCGGAGGCCATAGACGCCGGCGCCCCCTCCCTACCCGCTCCGCAGAGCGACGGGCTCTCGTGGGGTCTTCTCGCGGAGGTCAACGCGTGACCTCGTCTTCCTCGCGCGGACGACGAGCGGCGGCACGGCCGTCCTCGCGGAGGTCGTCGTCGACCGAGCCACAGCGACCTCGTCTTCTCTCAAAGCTGGGCGGAGCGGCGGCCCGAGCGGCGACAGGACGACGACAACGCCGGGCTGAGCGGCCAGATCTGGCCTAGGCCACTGGATCAGGCGACGGCGGCGAGGTCGGACCGGGCATCGACCTCGAGCTCTCTCCTTCTCCGCGCTTTCCCATCGAGTCGGCAGCTTCTCTGATGAGACGTGGCGACGGCACGGATCGAAAATAAAAAACGCGCGGCGACGAGCTCCCCGACGACATCGAGGTCGGCGGCACGGCGATGAGCTCCCCAGCGACATCGAGGTCGGCGACGCGGAGCGGGAGACGGCAACGAGGTCGACGCTGGAGAGGGCGCGAGGGGACGGCGAGTTGGAGGCACGCCCTCCACAGCGCGAGCTCTAGGCGTTCCCTCTGCCTCGCGCGAGCGAGGAATCGCGTTTCCTTGCTTGGGAGCGAGTGGCTCAACAAGGACGCGGTGCTACGCGACACGTCGGCGAAATTCCTAGCTGGCACAATAAGGCAACGCTCCACCTAGGAGCACTGTGAAGAGCCTTATATGAACACATATGAACACTGAGCTGGCACATGCATGTTGAGTTTGATGAAGCCGTATATCTTATAATTGATGAAGTCACCGGAAGTGTATAACTTGAGATTAATAAAAGCCTTCTCATTGTCAACAAGTACATCGGCTATTACTGAAAGAATAATAAGCAGTAAATACAAGCAACCATACTAACCTAGGATTCAAACTAACATGAACGCGTTCCACCGCGGGAAACCTATGGCGCCCATAGATTTTTTTTTGCATCATGACATTTGCTACATGCCAACAAAGTGCCGACATACTTGTCAACTCCACGCAATATTCCGTGTCTCCTATACAAGCGCAATAACAACATATTAATGGCTCATATAATTCACAGATACTTTGTAAATATCAGTGTTTATGGAATTAAAAAAACACCATGTCACATCCAACTAAGCCCTCCTCTTTGATCATCTCATAACAATGCGGCTATGACGTCTCCTGAGGGAATCCCCACCCGATCGGAATCACAAGAGAGATTATTGACTTATCACCGATCAGCAGAAAAGAGACGGCGAAAAGCAACGAAGAAAAATATAAAAACTTCAAGATAAGAAAAGGAAAAATAAAAAATAAAAAAGGAAGAAAGATTCTTCCAAGCCGCCCATGGCGTGGTTCGAACGCGAGGTGATGCCCTCCCTCCGCAGCCGTACACGTGTCCCGATCCGCAGACCGAATCGACGGCTCCGACTCTCGTAACACGCCACCAACCCTTTCTCCCACAGACAGGTGGGCCCGGGTCGTCCCGGGGCCCACCGTCAGTGTCACAGGTGGTGTCTCCGCGGGTGAGAGGGTGAGGCGGAAACGTTGTTAGCGGCATATAAATCTAACCAAACCCTAGGATTCCAACGCGAGCTTATCACTTATCATCAATCGGCGCCTCCCTCTCTCTCGCTCACCGCCTCCTTCTCCTCCTCGCGATCTATCCAAACAAGGTAATTTGGGGTGGAAATCCATTCGGATTTGGTTCCGAATTAAGTAGTCCAATCGCTTCCGTACCATACTTAGCTCGGTTTCTTGGTTTGGGAATTTCGTTTTTTTGGTGCAATCTTGGTTTGATTTTGATGTTTGGGATTTGATTTTGTTATCAGGGGGCGCCATGTCGGACTCCGAGGAGCACCATTTCGAGTCGAAGGCCGACGCCGGGGCGTCCAAGACCTATCCCCAGCAGGCCGGAACCATCCGCAAGAATGGGTATATTGTCATCAAGAACCGCCCCTGCAAGGTATCTGATTAGATCTCGATTCGATGCAATTCTTGTAATTACGGTGCACGTGATTGGTAGTTGTTTCTGGTCCTACTGTACTTTTAGTTGTTATCTGTGTAATATATTATGGTTGACTGGTGATTGTTGTTTATCTAGATGATAAATTATTGCTGGTTTGGAGTGCAGGGTAGTGGGAATTATGTCGTTTATATATGTAACGGAAATGTGAAGCTTGCTCGTTTGCCGTAGGTTGAACTCATTATTTGCCTTGTAGAAGGGTTGTCCGTAGAAGAGCCAGTGTTTTTTTCCCCTCAGTCAAACGTTTTTTTAGTTTTTGGGGATGATTTCAGCGTTCGATCCAAGCCAACACCATTGTGTTGTACTATGTTTCTAGCCTTTTTTTTCTGTAAACAACCTTGCTACTCCAAAATAGTTCAGAATGCATTCATTATTTCTGTAACTAAGCTGGTTGAAAAGGTGGAAATTCTTTGCTAATTTTAGACAATGTTTTTCTAGGGATTTGGCAAGGTAAGAAAGATTATCTTGCTGCTCCAAAATAGTTCTCTGCTTAGTTTGTGTAGCATGTTTTGGACATGAGATGATTTCATTTTCGGTTGACTGTAATAGTGTAATGAGAGTGTGATTGGTACGTTAAGATTCATATTTGTAGGTAACAATGGTTTGTACAAAAACAAAGCTGTTCTCTGGCAATACAATAAAAAAAACACACATAACATTTACTTTGTGTTAAGATTCATATTCTGTTGTGCACCGTGTGAGAGTTATCAGTTATCACATAAGTTCACAGTTGTGCTCAGTTTACTTTTATATCTATCTCAGGTGGTAACTAAGTAAGCATTTCTTTTTTTAGGTTCCACATCTTCTTTTTTTAGGTTGTTTATTGAGTCCTCTATTTTTGACTGTTTATTTGTTTATTGAGGCCTCTCATATCATAGACTCAGGTGGTAACTAAGTAAGCATTTCTTTTTTTAGGTTCCACATCTTCTTTTTTTAGGTTGTTTATTGAGTCCTCTATTTTTGACTGTTTATTTGTTTATTGAGGCCTCTCATATCATAGACTCAGGTGGTAACTAAGTAAGCATTTCTTTTTTTAGGTTCCACATGTGAACCGCACAGAGTACCAGCTGATTGACATATCAGAGGATGGATTCGTACGTTCCAAACTTCCAATAACGAGCCAAAATATTTCTCAATGTAAATAAATCTTAATCTCGTTACTTATTATTATGTTATTTCTTTCAGGTGAGCCTTCTTACTGAGAGCGGTAACACTAAGGATGATCTTAGACTCCCAACTGATGACAGTCTCCTGGGCCAGGTTTGTTGGAGAAATCTTTTTACAACTTTGTTTCTATTTGTATAGGTGGATGATAATGCTGCTATTTGTATATGTGGATGATAATGCTGCTTCCTTATTCATTTATTAGGTTATATGTTGGGTCTGTATGAATTATTCCATCATGTGTTTGATGTGTTTGATTAGTTCTTTCTATACCCTCTAGGATTGCAACTGGGGTAGAAATTTATGAGCTTAGACCTTCATTTTATAACATTATTTTTTCTTGCACAGAACGTCAACATTAAGCCATCTTTGTGGTGGTTGTCTTGTATATTTCAGTCTATTATTGTCACTGTTTCCTCCTGTTCTTTTGATTTTGATGTTCATATGAATAGCACAAACTCGCAGTGCGTGCTTCTGAATAATTGGCATAAAAAGAGGGAAGCCAGCTGGTTACTTTAACTACATTTTGTATGTTCTGTATTCTTCCATCAGCGTGCCTCTCTTTCTTTTTGGTTGTGGGGATCATTAACCTGGTTATTCTGCATGGGTATTGTATATATATTCTGTACATAGAACATTAGTAGTACACTAAAATTCCAGTTGATATAAGCTTGGTTTATAGTGGGATGGCATAGGGCTTTTCTCAATCCTTTCTTTTGAAGGTTGCCCTGCACTAAAATTTCAGTGGATATGCTTGGTTTATAGTGGAATGGACTGTGTCAATAGGAAGTGGATGCATGAAAAGTTTGCTTGATTGGAATTCGGAAGTATCAATTCGGTTCTCTTTCCACCTATATCGTGCTGTCATGTTTACTTTTGCTAACTTGCCAAATATCTGTCTTGAGTTGCCTTGAGTTCTTTTGTTCTGTGCTACTGCCAGATTGTTCGTAATGTTTAATTGGTAAATCTTTCTGGTTTTTTAGATCAAGACTTGCCAGATTGTTCGTAATGTTTAATTGGTAAATCTTTCTGGTTTTTTAGATCAAGACTTGCCAGATTGTTCGTAATGTTTAATTGGTAAATCTTTCTGGTTTTTTAGATCAAGACTTGCCAGATTGTTCGTAATGTTTAATTGGTAAATCTTTCTGGTTTTTTAGATCAAGACTTGCCAGATTGTTCGTAATGTTTAATTGGTAAATCTTTCTGGTTTTTTAGATCAAGACTTGCCAGATTGTTCGTAATGTTTAATTGGTAAATCTTTCTGGTTTTTTAGATCAAGACTTGCCAGATTGTTCGTAATGTTTAATTGGTAAATCTTTCTGGTTTTTTAGATCAAGACTTGCCAGATTGTTCGTAATGTTTAATTGGTAAATCTTTCTGGTTTTTTAGATCAAGACTTGCCAGATTGTTCGTAATGTTTAATTGGTAAATCTTTCTGGTTTTTCAGATCAAGACTGGATTTGGTGAAGGCAAGGATCTTGTTGTGACTGTCATGTCCGCCATGGGGGAGGAGCAGATCTGTGCCCTGAAGGACATTGGCCCAAAGTAACTGGCTCAAATGGACTACGAAACAGAGGATACTTATGTATCAAACCTAAACTCCAAAAAACATGTATTGAGAAGGAATGCTATGAAAGACGATCCACTCAGCTTGAGCTGGCTTTTGCCGTAGTAACACAAGTGCAGTGATTGCTGGGTGTGGCATTATCAGATTACCGCTACCCCATCATGACATTTGGGATCCTGTATTTTCCATGGTTTTATTTGTGCCCTCTGTTTGGTATCAATAATTGATTTGGAACGGTGGAAACCATATACTGAAGCTGAAGATTATCATTGGGTCGTTTCGTGTCTATGGATTTTTCTCTGAAAATTTCCCTAGTCACTGTTTAATCTGCAACCAATTTGTTGTGTTGTGTCGTGGCCCTGAATCCCTGTTGCGTCGCGCTTACATTGGAAAACTTATACATCAAATTTTGTTAACATTGAAAAACTATACATCAAAATTTAGCAAGGCTTCAAATCAAACACTGCATTGACATTTTTTCCCTTGCAAAGATTTATAAGGTTGATTTTGGTAAAAACACCCCTCATGGTAGGAGTATCATATGTGCTCCTGTTCCCCGTTATCGATCTCTTCAAATTTTTATGTCCAAAATTTCAAAATCATGCGCGTACATTCTCACTGGCTAATGCATTCTCGGTTCAGCATTAACATTGCTTATTTAAGTTTTTCTGAAATCCGTACTCTCCAACCTTGAAAACCTTGTCAGGCTGTCACATTTGTCGAAAGCACATGGGCATTGATCATCATACGATGAGGCCAAAAACACCCAAACAGCAAAGCCAAACTACTGCTTTTATTACTGTACCAGGTTAATCCGAGCCATTGATCATGAACTTGAGTGGTGCAGGATATATACCCCGTTCTTCTTCTTCAGGAACAGGGTATGTATCCTGACAGCAAAGCAAATAAAGATTATCGCGGACGACAAAATATTTGTAACCATGTTCATTTTAGGAAATGGTGGAGGAATACGTATGCTTCCCGAGTTCCTAAATAGTACATTATGATTTTTGCATAAACTTTCTATATGTTAATCCTTTAAAACTATTTAAAATCTATTTATTAACTTTATATATTTAATTTATTCTTGTATACCTTCAAACAATTATTATATATCACTAATCTATTTATTCAATCATTCATGACAAAAGAAAAAGGGAGCACATGTGCCTACGAATAGAATGAACATGCAGTAGCTAAACATGTCAGTATACTACATACTAGTATATACTAGTTTTTTTTTTGACAGAGTGAGTACATCATTATATCATTATGAGATACACCATCCATGCTGAAAAAAGATAGCCGATGCACACCGGCAAGCAACTGTTCCATCTGCAAATTTGGGTGGATTCGAATACTGGATTAACTCCTGTCCTTTTGTTTGGGTGGATTAATTCCTGTCCTTTTGGTTAACTTCTTGCATTTCAAATCCATGTTGCTTTCTCCGTTGCACACACTTCAATCCCACTCACACTATTGTTTAATTTATTTCCCTTCAGCCGCTTTGTTTTATGTGCTGCTTATCACTCCTTAAAAAAAGTTTGATTTCCATTTCGGTACACTTCCTCGATCTTTTTATAATTAGATCTAGTGGCGGATCTAGAAAGCAATAGCGGAGGGTTTGAACCAACTAAAAAAAGTTACACTCTCCTCTTTTCACCTATATATATTGCAAATTATAGTAGGGTTTCGTAAGGACTCTCACTATTCTCACGGCAGTAGTGAAAGCTCGAGCCCCTGGTTGCTCGCATGGTAAAACTGTCCCTGATTAGATCACACAAGATTTGATCGCTGTTCGATAGTCCGTAGAATTTCTGCCCAGCAATCCCCTTTTAAACCCGAAATTTGTCTCTTAATCGTATACCGCACTTTCTGCCATAAAATCCCCGAGCAGAAAGTAGGGTAGAAGTTCTATTACTTCGTATGTTTCATATTATTTTAAGGTGTTCTAGTTTTTCTTATCAAGTTTATAAAAAAATTATATCAGCATTTTCACCACAAAACAGATATTCAATATTGAATGATGGATTTAATTAACTAATTTAATGTTATAGTATGTTCTTTTATAAATTTGATAGTAAAATAGTTTAACTCACGTGCTACATACGACTTAACACAGGTCCCGTCTAAATTCATAGTGCTATAAAATTATGATCCATCACATCCTATAATATATTCACTCCCTCCATTAAAAAAATAAACCTAAGCACGAACGTGATATTTTCTACTCTCTCCGTCCCATAATATAATGGATTTTGAGTTTTTGTTTGCATTATTTAACCACTTGTCTTATTCAAAAATTTGTGCAAATATGAAAAACGAAAAGTTGTGTTTAAAGTACTTTAGATAATAAAGTAAGTAAAATAAATAAATAATAATTCCAATTTTTTTGAATAAGACGAGTGATCAAACAGTGCCAGCAAAAACTAACGGAGGGAGTAGCAGACAATAAATCTGAACAAGTTTCTCTCCAGATTTATTTGTTGTACGGGGAAATGTCACATTTGTCTCCGGCAAGTAGGTTGCTGTATTTTAGAAATAGAACAAATTCCAAGATTTTGCTAAATCGGGTGCCCTGCTACTTTTTCCCTGGGGATGCATGTATGGTGTGGCCGGGGTGGACCACGTGTCGTTGCGTCTTAGTTAGTTACCCTTCTACTCCTATCGCTCGATCGCCTCGCCTCGCGATTTCTCGCTCGCGCGTTCTCGCCGCCGCTCCGGGAGATATTTTTTCTTTGCAATTTTTGGCGCGACGCAACGGCATATCTACCTAGCTGCCTCTCCAGTCTCGCGTGCTTTGCTTCCATCAGCAGCAGCAGCAGTAGCAGCCTTATCCTCTTCTCGCCTTGCTACTCGCGGGGAGGGGTCGGGGGAAGCATGTCGAGGATGGCGGCGCCGCCGCCGCCGCCGCTCTCCGGCACCGCCGTCCTCATCGGGTACCCCCAGGTGTGGACCTCTGCTGCTATCGCCTTCTTGTCGTTGCTCTCTGGTCGTCTCTGGAATGCAGTGGAGGAGGTTCTCCCGTCCCGTGCCTGTTGCCGAATTGGGGCATGTTGGGGCGGAAGCCATTTTTGGGTCGTTTGGTGTTCGAGCAAATGCGGATAAGGGGGGGAGATTTGGCCATATTCTGGTCCCATCTCGTGCTAGGATTTCGCTACTGTGCGTACTGTAAACTATGTACCGGTTGATTCGTGCGTGTCACTTTGCGGCTGGGAGTCAATGTTGCTCGCGGGAAGTTTTCCTCCTCCGAATGATGATGGCTTTGGAGTTTAGACCGGTAAAAGTTGGAATCCTGTGCGACGAATGCGCTGTATCCTGCCTGTGTCCATGGCGCCCAATCCGGTCGAGTATGCGCCTTTGTGTTGCAGACTGGTGCAGGTGCTGTGCTGAGTGTTCTTTCTTTCCCCTTTCCGAGTGTTCTTGGGATAATTGGGTTGGTCTAGGATCAATGTGGTTCATGGATTCAGCTAACATCGCACTACATTTCGCTGATAATGGTACGTTTGGTGCAGGGCAACTTTGAAACTTTCCCTCAACAGGACTTGGTACCTTTAACAGCACAAGAGGTTCATTCTAAGTGCATTACATTCGGTCGAGCAGAGAACCCGTCTTTTATCCCTTTGGCGACTTCAGCGCTGGTCTCCCAACATACTGGTTCTTCTACTGTAAATGTGACACCGTTGCAAGAAATTCTGACTTCGCCGTCGCAAATAAGCAATGTCAACACTGAATCTATTGGGGTGTTACAAGGGCTCCCAGCTTCATCCATCGTTCTGGATAGACCTGCTGATGATGGATACAACTGGCGAAAGTATGGTCAGAAGGCAGTGAAGGGTGGGGAATATCCAAAGAGCTACTACAAATGCACCCATCTGAACTGTTTGGTCAGGAAAAATGTGGAGCACTCTGCAGATGGACGAATCGTTCAGATAATTTACAGAGGACAACACACTCATGAACGGCCCTCAAAAAGGAGGTTCAAAGATTGTGGTGGTATATCAGATGATTTAGACGATTTCAGTGGCACCACGGGCACTTCAGTCAGATCACAACCTGATTACGATGATTACTGCAGAAAGCCTATCATTCCAAGTGGCACCATGGTTGCTCCTTTAGTGAAAAAGATTGAAGATGGTGATGACCAATTGTCTGGATCAAGTGATAACCAGGATGAGCATGATGATGAGGTGAGGACTGCTGATGGAGCTTCCTGTGATGCCAGTGCAAATGAAAGGTATTTACTGCAACCAAACATAAATTTCCTCCGTTTTAAAGGTTTGTAAATTCCGCCAAAGTTCCTATTTTAGCATGTTTTGACTTATTATCATTATTTTCTGTTGGGCAGGAATGTGCCAGCCCCAGGTCAAAAGATTATAGTGAGTACAACCAGTGAGATCGATCTTTTGGATGATGGTTATAGGTGGCGAAAATATGGACAGAAAGTGGTGAAAGGAAATCCTTACCCAAGGTAATCCTCCAGTCAGTTCTCCGTTTCCTTTTGGAACGATGCATTAGATCATAACATCCTTGCAAATAAGTAAATAACTCCACACTAACCGTAGGATCATTGAAACTTTCAAGCTATTTGTTAAACAATTTGAGATACAAGAACTGCCTCAACTACTTATTAGTGAATGTCAGCATCAGTGCAGTTTGGTATCATCAATTTGTTGTTTTCTCCACAGTTCCACATAGCTCCCATACACTTGTGTAGACATGGACAATTGGATGCAGCAATAGTCCCAAAAATACCATCTTGCCATAATACAAAAAAAAAAAAAAAGAAAGAACACTTCCCCTTTCCATTTGACAGCAAATATATACCAAACAAGCATAACCAGCGTGCTAGACTGATATTGCTTCTTACTGGCACCACATATCTACATATGGGAGTGAATCAGTTTTGATACAGTTTGGCACTGAATTTAAAACCTTGTTTATATGAAAACTATTTAATTGATACAAAATAATGGTATCCAGCATGAATATCTAAGAGAAGGTTTCTGGTCTGGTTTGCTATAATTAGTTTTCACGTGACTACTGCACAAGGAGAATATCCTGTGTTAGCACCATACTACTGATCCTCAAAATGAACAAAGTTGGTCATGTTTCCATGAAAGTGGTTGGAATTTGTTTCTCAATATGTGGGCTGAATTTAATTTGGAGTTGAATTTCACAAGACGGTACATGATATGTCATATAACACTAAATTGTGTCTGAATATACATGTATATGTGAGAATCTTTGTGAAGTTGTTAACATGACAACACATGATTTCCCCCATACTACATAGTGCACACAGTTACCCATGCAACAATTTTATTTCTTCGGTAACTCTGAACGTGTAATGGTGAGGGAACATTGTTGATATCGTTAGGTGAGTAGTTCTTTTTGCAATAGTTACTGCTGCCACGAGATTGCAAGTAATTTTCATGCTTCTACATTGTTCATTGATGATGTCCTCCTTATTATTGTTATAAATTTTTTCCTGTTATGCACAATTTATTTCAACTGAAATTTCATCTGACTTTTTCGAGACTTTAAATCTTTTGAGCATTAGTCCTGTACTCCCGTACATTGTCTGCATAATGCAGGAGTTATTACAAATGCACCTACCTAGGCTGTGATGTAAAGAAGCAAGTTGAGAGATCTGTTGAGGAACCAAATGCTGTGATAACTACATACGAGGGGAAGCATATCCATGATGTGCCTGCTGCAAGGAACAAAAGCCATGTCGTAGCCAATGCCTCTCTATTGCAGAACACAAAGTCGAATACCTACTGCACAGAGCAATCCTACACAACGATCACTTGCTAGATTCTGCCATACATCCGTCTGATTGCTCATATGTAGCATTTCTGAAGCTGTGTATTTAATCGGCCGTACCCACTAACGAGGCGATTTTTGGCACCATTGTGCCATGTATTTTTCCTGCTGCAATCATACGTTCTCCTATTTGGGAACATCCGAATTGTAATATTGATTTCTTCAAGTGCTATTTCAATGGGATATGCAGAAGTTGTGATTTCTGAACCTGATGGAGCTTCACTCTTGGTCAGACCTTTTAATGTGTGATGCTGTTGTACTAGTAAATATCAACATGATTGCTTTTCAGGTAAAGCACATACTAGTACTACCTGTTAAACTCCCATCATTGTTTCCACTGAAGAACAGAAAAGTAATGATGGCCTGTTTAGCACACATAACAGGTAACTGACAGTGCTTTCAGAAATGACTAAAGTCAGACCTTTGTTGCACTTGTCTGCTGTCATAGTACTAACTCATTTTTGTTCCCGTACGTGACCGGCATGCAAAAGAGGAATAATGAATCAGTAGAGTGATACTCCTACTGGAGTACTTCCATTCGTTTTGACTCGGAATTAAGCTGTAGAGTGATAGCACATGATGCCTCTTTTGTGGGGGAATCTAGTCATCTGGCCCTATCAACATCTTCATGACCATGATAAGTCTTGTCATCTCTGCATGTTCATGGGTCTTCAGACTCTGCTTTGGTCACTGTCAATTTATCATAGCTCCGTCAACACTGGAATTTGCATCATTTGAGAGGATTCATAGCTTAAGAAACAAAAAACACGCGACAAAACACGATGTTCCAAAAGAAAACAAGAAAACGAATACACAAAACACCTTCACGAAAACGATACGAATGGTGTTCAGTACTTCTGCACTGCACATTGATCGTGTTGAAACTTCAGGAGTGAGGGGACACAGAGAAAAGAGAAATGAGTTTTTGGTGCGAATAAAAAAAGAGAAAGAAAAAAAAAAAAAAAAAAAAAAAAAAAAAAAAAGAAAAAAAAAAAAAAAAATGAAGAAAAAAAAAAAAAAAAAAAAAAAAAAAAAACAAAAAAAAAAAAAAAAGAAAAAAAAAAAAAAAAAAAAAAAAAAAAAAAAAAAAAAAAAAAAAAAAAAAAAAAAAAAAAAAAAAAAAAAAAAAAAAAAAAAGCGAAAAAAAAAAAAAAAAAGGAAAAAAAAAAAGAAAAAAAATAAAAAAAAAAAAAAAAAAAAAAAAAGGAAAAAAAAAAAAAAAAAAAAAAAAAAAAAAAAAAAAAAAAAAAAAAAAAAAAAAAAAAAAAAAAAACAAAAAAAAAAAAAAAAAAAAAAAAAAAAAAAAAAAAAGAAGGAAAAAAAAAAAAAAAAAAAAAAAAAAATTAAAAAAAAAGAAAAAGAAGAAGAAAAAACTAAGGTATCCAACTGTTCCACTGTCCCCCAGATTGGGTTGTGGTTGTGGTTTTTTGATATGGACGCTTGTTTGGTCGGAACGGCATGTCCACGGGTAAACACCGTGCACACGCAAGGCAAGGAAGGGTCCAATAAATAAACAAAAAAGCTAAAAAATCTCACAAGGCTCCCCTGCACGACATATCAAGGCCGCTCCCAAACCGCGGTTTAAATTGCTTTGGACTAGTCTTGTCAAACCACGAGCCCCCCCCCACGCTCACACACGCAAAAGCCAACCCCCACTTGTGCTTGCGCCCTAGGCCCTACCGCCGCCTTTCTCTCCTCTCCCGGACCTGGAAACTTTCTTTATACTAGGCTGGCACGTGCTTCGTTTAGTTGGATTACAGAAAAAAAAGTATTGGATTTGATAAAATTAGGGCTGTGGTTTAGATGGAAATCTAAACTTCAGTCCTTTTCCATCCACACAAACCTGTCATACACACATAACTTTTCAGTCACATCATCTCCAATTTCAACCACCAAAATTTCAAAACTTATGCGCCGAATCTAAACACCAGCCTTAGACATGATGTGACTGAAAAGGAATTTGCGTGATTATGACAGCGTTATTTGACTGATCGTGGGGGAAAAGGACTGAAGTTTGGATCCAAAATTTAGTATAAAAGCCGTCGTTCGTAGAATGTGAGGATAAGAAAAGTTTAAGGAAAGTAGTAGTAGTTTGGAAAGAAATTAGGAGTTTATATGAGTTACAAAAGTTTGGATTGATGATGTGATGGAAAATTGGGAGTTGGTTTTGGGAGAGTTTGAGGGGAACTAAACAGCCTAGAGCAAGTTTAATATTATAGCCAACTACTGCTCTTAATTCATCTATAGTCAATTTAATAGCCAATTCATACAATCGCACTTATAAACATAGTTACATACTCCCTCCGTCTTACCACAATATAAGGGATTTTGAGTTTTCTTCAACTTACCGTTGATCATTGTCTTATTCATAATTTTTTTTACAAATATAAAAAACGAAAAGTTGTGCTTAAGTATTGTGGATAATAAAAGTAAGTCACAAATAAAATAAATAATAATTTCAAAAATTTTGAATAAAGACGATGGTCAAACGTTGCAAGCAAAAACTCAAAATCCCTTATATTATGGGACGGAGGGAGTAATTAATATATGGTTCCACCTTCATACACACATATATATTAGAATCCGTGCTGCAACTGGCTACAAATCTGTAACCCGCTGATTTTCTCTCTCTCTTTAATTTCGAAATGTATTTATAGCTAGCTTAGTCTACCATTGTACCTGCTCTACATGTATAGTAGCAGTGGATGACATGTGGACTCGAAGTACTACCTCCGTCCTATTTAAGTGCAGTTATAATTTTTTATGCCCAACTTGATCGTACGTCTTATTTAAAAAGTTTTTTAAAAAATTTAAAAATATAGTCACGCATAAAGTACTATTTCATGTTTTATCATCTAATAATGATAAAAATATTAATCATAATTTTTTTTAAATAAACTACGATTAAAATTGGACACGAAAATTTATAGCTGCACTTGAAATGGAAAATGGACGGAGGGAGTATACGTCACACTGAGATAATGTCGGTCACTTCTTTCGCGGGAGTGAATAACGGCCGAGTAACAATCTCTTCTTTCAGTGACAGTGCAGCGAAGGCTACAAGGTTTGCTTCCATTCGAGGTAGTGTTGTGGAACCTTTGAACGTTCGTGAAAAAAATATATCTAAAAACCAAATTAACCCCTAAACCTTTTGAACTCAGCTCGATTTTTGGAGTGCCTTTTATGGATTTGGCATATTTTCTAAGCTCGGATTATCACTTTTATGGTATCATTTAAATATCTTTTTAAGTCACTTACTAATTTTTACATACAAAATTAGCCTGACAACACATTGTCATATAAGCACTACATTATGTAAAACCGTCATAAAGTCAGACCAAGGTTGGATAGAACATGCATTTTCAATTTAAGGTTGAGTACCTTTTTAATCTTGTTTTCAAGACTAAGATCATGTTATTTTCTGATTAAGATACAAATTTTATCATGATTTTCGTTAACACACTTTTTAACTACTAAACGGTGCATTCCGTGCAAAAACGGTTGTATAAAAATTGCTTTAAAATATTAGATAAATCTATTTTCAAGTTTGTAATAATTAAAACTCAATTATTATGCGCTAATAGCTTTTTTTATGCCTAACTTTATCTTCATCTTGAGTAGAAAGAACACGACCAAAGTTCAAAGTGCAAAATACTTTTCCCATATATAAAAGGTCACACTACATTTTAACATGGCTATATTTATAGATATTTGCTCTGGCCCAATAAAAAGTATCTCGAGGTACTGATACCTCATTCTGCCCAGTTAGATCCAACGAATGAAAAGATTTGGTACTATGAGTACTGACTTTATATTAGACTGGAGCAAATCATAGCTATGTCTTATAAAAGTACTAGTACGATTTATACCCTTAGGCTTGTTGCAAATGGATTGGATAATATTCCACTCAAAGTGCATATTGCATCTCAACCAATCCATTTTCACACCTCATTTAATCCTAGCCATTCAATCATTCCCCTTTCCCAATCCCACCTCCCATATCCCATTTGCCAAACATATCCTTAAGGTGTGTTCAAGCTCCTTACTGAATCGTATATGTTATTACTGTAACTTCAAACCATTCATTTGAACCGTACGTTTTGTAGTGTGCTGGTCCTTTGAATTAAACTGTGTGCTTCTGATAGTTTTGCACAACATACTGTACGAAAACAGTAACGGTGGTACGGCCGATTAACCAGTTGGTTGGTGTCATTACTCATAACTATATTTTCTGTTTATCCAACCTAACATATACCATATAATTGACTACTTCCCTATAAACCAAATTCAGAACAGCTAGTTAGTAGCTAGCTAGCATCTCGTACCATCAGCTCCATTACTACTCTGATGCAAAATTTGCTTAGAAAACACTCGTATACTCGTCACAATCAATTCCTTAATTTCGCACAACGAAATTAGCAAAAAAAGAAAATCACTATCTAGCTAAGATTCAGTGATCCATAGAGTTGGGGACTCGATAAAACTAATTCCTACGTTCCAAAAGAAACCGTAAGAGACTACGTCTGCATTCTAAAGAGCCTTAGGGATGGGCTCTTTTCTTGTTTAATATAAGCACGCTTTTTAAACTATTAAATGGTGTGTTCAGTAAAAAAAACTGTTATATATTTTTTAAAGAAATCAAATAAATTCATTTTCAAGCTTGCAATGATTAGTACCAAAATAACAATGTACTAATAGCTCGTCTCGTCTCGCATGCCACTGAAAATTTCAGGAACTCAGGCTAGTACGCAATACAAGCTACGCGAGGAGCTACTTTTTTTTAGATAATGGAGGCTTTATTTAGACTCAGTTAATTACATCAAGATGATACAATCAAACTGATTCACCCCGGCCTCTGTATAAAATGCACACAGCCAATTGTGACAATGATGATGATAGCTTTCCATGTTAGGGTTTGTACGAGATTTTGGACCGGAGGTTGGTGACGATTGGAGGGGTCTCTCATTGAGTGAGGACTGTGTGTAGGAGGCCATGTTGAGTCACTTGAGAATGTACAATGAGATGCAACTGTGTTCAGCTCGTTTCTGCCCCTCTGGATTCCCCATCATGAACTGAGTACCTAGCGAGCTAGCTCTTCATCACTTGCTTTGCCTGATCTGGTCCCCTGATCCATGGACTGATCGACTGTTGATCCATATGGGGCACCATTAGCTGTAATTGATGTCAATGTCGATTAATTGCACATTGATCATGAAGAATTGGGCATCGAGGACACATCAATTGATTCCGCGTTCTTAGTTATATTCGCAGTTTGGGTTTCAGAGAGGTATAGTTGGTAACTCCGATTTGATCCTATCTTTTTCAAGAATTGGCAAAAGACATTGTTGTATTAAGCAGAGAAAGGTCCATGCGGTCCGACCGAGCATAGAAAAAGAAGAAAAGAGAAAATGTGATAGTCTACATTTCGTGATATTATTGGTCATGTACATCCATGTTGAATGTAAAGGCTCAATTCAAGGTTTTAATTCATTATTTAAAAAGTCTTACGATTACACTATACGAAGAAATGCGAAGCCTTCTACAACCTGAACTGAGCCAATGCGTGTTCTAGAAGCTTGGAATATGGCCCAAGACGATTTTTTTTTTTACTTTTTTTATTCACTTAGATGGTTCTTCACCTGCCTTTCACTCGTTATGTATTCTTAGGGCCTGTTCACTTTGATGCCAAAAAAAACCTTACCAAAAATTTGGCATAGTTGCCAAACTTGCCAAAATTTACAAGATTTCTCTATATAGTCACAAAAATTGTAGCAAACTAAATGTAGCCACTTTTTTAGCAACTTTACCAAAATTTGGTAAGGTTTAAAATGACATCAAAGTGAACAAGCCCTTAAAATGCCTCTAGAATTTTGCGCACATAATGGATGCAACAAGTTAGCAATATAACGTACGAATCTAAAGCGCATCCGACGATGCTCCAGCGGAGATCAACCGAGGTGCGGAATTTCCCCTCCCTTTTTCTGTTGCCCCACAATTTCTTTTTGTTGAAGACTCCAATAATAATCTTTTTATTGGGACTATGGCCCCTTCAATCATTCATCAACTTTTTTATCGTTGTCGACGAAATTCTTGCTCACATTAGGTGCATCCAAATGGTGGTGCTGCTATAATGCTATATACCCGGTGCTCACTGCACTCATGGCTCATCATTTCTGCAGCTATGGTATGGTATAGTATGGTTCATCATGCCACCAGCAGCAACCGTATCGAGGTCGTCAACCACCGGTTGATATTCAGTACAGATTCAGACCGATTTTCACTTGTTCTAGCACAAAATGCAGGACAAGGCTTGTGCCGATTTTTTGTCCGTAGAGTAGAAGATGATGAATCTTGGTGATCCTACCAATAACTCAAAACTGTGTTAGTCGATCAGTGAGTTGCAACTTGCAGTTGCCAATTGGCACCAAAAGCTTAAGAATCTCGTACAGAAAGGCTGCAGCTGCATGCATGGGATGCAACCTACTAGCACGTACGTTCAAGACTCAACTTTTAATTTCAGAAGCAAGACAACAGAGGAAGGTACAGAATGTGCAGGTGTTTCTTTCCTTTCCTACCTGTATTTGTGGTCATACACTACCGGCCCGTTGGTTGGTGGGAGTTTTTAGAAGGGATTTTGGGAGTTTAGAGGACGAGGCTATTAAGTGTTTTGTTTGGTTGAGAGACATGGGAATTTTGGTAGGATGGGGATGGGAATTGAGGAAGGAACTCTCTCCTTTTCAATACCTGGGTAGGGGCAGGTAATGGAGGGAATTTATCCTTTATTTTGTCTAAGCAAATCTCAGCCATCCGTTTTATTAATGACCTAATTTCTAACTAAACTCCCTATCAATTTCCATCACCTCTACCAAACAAGATATTGGATTAAAATTAAATTCCCATCTTAATCTCATCATCAATTCCCTTGTGTAAACTCCAATCCCCTTCCCTCGAGTTACCAAACAAGCCGTACTGTACAGGACATCTCTCGCCTCACGTTTGCTCTACAAAGAATCAGCCGTTGACAAAATTTTAATTTTAAAACTTAATTTTGAAGTTGATTTTAGGATATTTGTAATGTATTTTCCATTTTAGCATTAATTTTTAGTCGCTAAATACACATACATGGAAGTTTTAGCCAAGTGCGGAGTTTGCAAAAATGCTCGTAGGATTTCTTGGTATTTTTGCTCTTGTTCTTCTCATCGTTTCGTTTGTGTTTGTCTGCAATGTCCTATTGAATTAAACTGGATGTCTCTAAAAGCAGGAACAGGAACTGCGCAATTTATGTTCTTTCAGTAGGAAGAAGAAGAAATGAGGATGGCAAGTGGTGCAGAGAATGGTCCATCCAAAACCAAGAAAAAAATCGAGTTCTCACATGGTTGTTAATAACTGAAAACTCTGGAGAAGTGGGGGATGAGGTCCAGCAGTGTGTTATGCTTGCCTTCAAGGTCAGGTAAAGCAGACTTTCTTTTTCCTTCCCTTCATAATTATATAGATAGTACATGACTTGCATCTTAGTGGTACTACATGATTATGGGATGATTATTTTGATATACTCCC
>CM020184.1:19509467-19626264 GCA_009805545.1 Oryza longistaminata | reverse complement strand
AAAATTCCCATGTCTCCCAACCAAACAAAACACTTAATAGCCTCATCCCTCTAAACTACCAATCCCTCCTAAAAACTCCCTCCAACCAAGCGGGCAGGGTGAGAGGAGAATCCGGAAACTCCCACACTAAACATATCTCTGAGAGTTTTTACCATCCTTGAGAAGGTACTACCGGCTTGTTTGGTAACTCAAGGGAAGGGATTGGGAGTTTACACGAGGGAATTGATGATGAGATTAAGATGGGAATTTAATTTTTAATCCCAATATCTTGTTTGGTAGAGGTGATGGAAATTGATAGGGAGTTTAGTTAGAAATTAGGTCATTAATAAAAACGGATGGCTGAGATTTGCTTAGACAAAGTAAAGGAGAAATTCCCTCCCAATTACCTGCCCCTACCCAGGTATTGAAAATGAGGGAGTTCCTTCCTCAATTCCCCATCCCCATCCTACCAAAATTCCCATGTCTCTCAACCAAACAAAACACTTAATAGCCTCATCCCTCTAAACTCCCAAAATCCCTTCTGAAAACTCCCACCAACTAAACGGGCCGGTAGTGTATGACCACAATAACAGTTAGGAAAGGAAAGAAAGCACCTGCACATTCTGTACCTTCCTCTGTTGTCTTGCTTCTGAAATTAAAAGTTGAGTCTTGAACGTACGTGCTAGTAGGTTGCATCGCATGCATGCAGCTGCAGCCTTTCTGTACGAGATTCTTAAGCTTTTGGTGCCAATTGGCAACTGCAAGTTGCAACTCACTGATCGACTAACACAGTTTTGAGTTATTGGTAGGATCACCAAGATTCATCATCTCTCTACTCTACGGACAAAAAATCGGCACAAGCCTTGTCCTGCATTTTGTGCTAGAAACAAGTGAAAATCGGTCTGAATCTGTACTGAATATCAACCGGTGGTTGACGACCTCGATACGGTTGCTGCTGGTGGCATGATGAACCATACTATACCATACCATAGCTGCAGAAATGATGAGCCATGAGTGCAGTGAGCACCGGGTATATAGCATTATAGCAGCACCACCATTTGGATGCACCTAATGTGAGCAGAAATTTCGGTCGACAACGATAAAAAAGTTGATGAATGATTGAAGGGGCCATAGTCCCAATAAAAAGATTATTATTGGAGTCTTCAACAAAAAGAAATTGTGGGGCAACAGAAAAAGGGAGGGGAAATTCCGCACCTCGGTTGATCTCCGCCTGGTGCATCGTCGGATGCGCTTTGAGATTCGTACGTATATTGCTAACTTGTTGCATCCATATATGTGCGCAAAATTCTAGAGGCATTTTAAGGGCTTGTTCACTTTGATGTTATTTTAAACCTTACCAAATTTTGGTAAAGTTGCTAAAAAAGTGGCTACATTTAGTTTGCTACCAAATTTTAGTGACTATATAAGAAATCTTGTCAAAATTTTGGCAAGTTTTGGCAACTATGCCAAAATAAAAACTTGCCAAAATTTTGGTAAGGTTTTTTTTGGTATCAAAGTGAACAGGCCCTAAGAATACATAACAGAGTGAAAGGCAGGTGAAGAACCATCTAAGTGAATAAAAAAAGTAAAAAAAAAAATCGTCTTGGGCCATATTCCAAGCTTCTAGAACACGCATTGGCTCAGTTCAGGTTGTAGAAGGCTTCGCATTTCCATTCGTATAGTGTAATCGTAAGACTTTTTAAATAATGAATTAAAACCTTGAATTGAGCCTTTACATTCAACATGGATGTACATGACCAATATAATCACGAAATGTAGACTATCACATTTTCTCTTTTCTTTCTTTTTCTATGCTCGGTCGGACCGCATGGACCTTTCTCTGCTTAATACAACAATGTCTTTTGCCAATTCTTGAAAAAAGATAGGATCAATACGGGGTTACCAACTATACCTCTCTGAAACCCAAACGTGCGAATATAACTAAGAACGCGGAATCAATTTGATGTGTCCTCGATGCCCAATTCTTCATGATCAATGTGCAATTAATCGACATTGACATCAATTACAGCTAATGGTGCCCCATATGGATCAACAGTCGATCAGTCCATGGATCAGGGGACCAGATCAGGCAAAGCAAGTGATGAAGAGCTAGCTCGCTAGGTACTCAGTTCATGATGGGGAATCCAGAGGGGCAGAAACGAGCTGAACACAGTTGCATCTCATTGTACATTCTCAAGTGACTCAACATGGCCTCCTACACACAGTCCTCACTCAATGAGAGACCCCTCCAATCGTCACCAACCTCCGGTCCAAAATCTCGTACAAACCCTAACATGGAAAGCTATCATCACCATTGTCACAATTGGCTGTGTGCATTTTATGCAAAGGCCGGGGGTGAATCAGTTTGATTGTATCATCTTGATGTAATTAACTGAGTCTAAATAAAGCCTCCATTATCTAAAAAAAAAGTAGCTCCTCGCGTAGCTGTGTATTGCGGTACTAGGCTGAGTTCCTGAAATTTTCAGTGGCATGCGAGACGAGACGAGCTATTAGTACATTGTTATTTTGGTACTAATCATTGCAAGCTTGAAAATGAATTTATTTGATTTCTTTAAAATATATATAACAAGTTTTTTTTACTGAACACACAATTTAATAGTTTAGAAAACGTGCTTATATTAAACAAGAAAAGAGCCCATCCCTAAGGCTCTTTAGAATGCAGACGTAGTCTCTTACGGTTTCTTTTGGAACGTAGGAATTAGTTTTATCGAGTCCCCAACTCTATGGATCACTGAATCTTAGCTAGATAGTGATTTTCTTTTTTTGCTAATTTCGTTGTGCGAAATTAAGGAATTGATTGTGACGAGTATACGAGTGTTTTCTAAGCAAATTTTGCAATCAGAGTAGTAATGGAGCTGATGGTACGAGATGCTAGCTAGCTACTAACTAGCTGTTCTGAATTTGGTTTATAGGGAAGCAGTCAATTATATGGTATATGTTAGGTTGGATAATCAGAAAATATAGTTATGAGTAATGACACCAACCAACTGGTTAATCGGCCGTACCACCGTTACTGTTTTCGTACAGTATGTTGTGCAAAACTATCAGAAGCACACAGTTAATTCAAAGGACCAGCACTACAAAAACGTACGGTTCAAATGAATGGTTTGAAGTTACAGTAATAACAATATACGATTCAGTACAGGAGCTTGAACACAACCTTAAGGGGGTATAAATCGTACTAGTACTTTTATAAGACATAGCTATGATTTGCTCGAGTCTAATAAAAAGTCAGTACCTTATAGTACCAAATCATTTTCATTCGTTGGATCTAACTGGGCAGAATGAGGTATCAGTACCTCGAGATACTTTTTATTGGGCCAGAGCAAATATCTATAAATATAGCCATGTTAAAATGTAGTGTGACCTTTTATATATGGGAAAAGTATTTTGCACTTTGAACTTTGGTCGTGTTCATTTCTACTCAAGATGAAGATAAAGTTAGGCATAAAAAAAGCTATGAATTAAAACCTTGAATTGAGCCTTTACATTCAACATGGATGTACATGACCAATATAATCACGAAATGTAGACTATCACATTTTCTCTTTTCTTTCTTTTTCTATGCTCGGTCGGACCGCATGGACCTTTCTCTGCTTAATACAACAATGTCTTTTGCCAATTCTTGAAAAAAGATAGGATCAATACGGGGTTACCAACTATACCTCTCTGAAACCCAAACGTGCGAATATAACTAAGAACGCGGAATCAATTTGATGTGTCCTCGATGCCCAATTCTTCATGATCAATGTGCAATTAATCGACATTGACATCAATTACAGCTAATGGTGCCCCATATGGATCAACAGTCGATCAGTCCATGGATCAGGGGACCAGATCAGGCAAAGCAAGTGATGAAGAGCTAGCTCGCTAGGTACTCAGTTCATGATGGGGAATCCAGAGGGGCAGAAACGAGCTGAACACAGTTGCATCTCATTGTACATTCTCAAGTGACTCAACATGGCCTCCTACACACAGTCCTCACTCAATGAGAGACCCCTCCAATCGTCACCAACCTCCGGTCCAAAATCTCGTACAAACCCTAACATGGAAAGCTATCATCACCATTGTCACAATTGGCTGTGTGCATTTTATGCAAAGGCCGGGGGTGAATCAGTTTGATTGTATCATCTTGATGTAATTAACTGAGTCTAAATAAAGCCTCCATTATCTTAAAAAAAAGTAGCTCCTGGTACTAGGCTGAGTTCCTGAAATTTTCAGTGGCATGCGATACGAGACGAGCTATTAGTACATTGTTATTTTGGTACTAATCATTGCAAGCTTGAAAATGAATTTATTTGATTTCTTTAAAATATATATAACAAGTTTTTTTTACTGAACACACAATTTAATAGTTTAGAAAACGTGCTTATATTAAACAAGAAAAGAGCCCATCCCTAAGGCTCTTTAGAATGCAGACGTAGTCTCTTACGGTTTCTTTTGGAACGTAGGAATTAGTTTTATCGAGTCCCCAACTCTATGGATCACTGAATCTTAGCTAGATAGTGATTTTCTTTTTTTGCTAATTTCGTTGTGCGAAATTAAGGAATTGATTGTGACGAGTATACGAGTGTTTTCTAAGCAAATTTTGCAATCAGAGTTGTAATGGAGCTGATGGTACGAGATGCTAGCTAGCTACTAACTAGCTGTTCTGAATTTGGTTTATAGGGAAGCAGTCAATTATATGGTATATGTTAGGTTGGATAAACAGAAAATATAGTTATGAGTAATGACACCAACCAACTGGTTAATCGGCCGTACCACCGTTACTGTTTTCGTACAGTATGTTGTGCAAAACTATCAGAAGCACACAGTTAATTCAAAGGACCAGCACTACAAAAACGTACGGTTCAAATGAATGGTTTGATACAGCGGCACCTTTGGTGTCGTTCCCTTCTTGGAGGTGTCGTCTCGAAGTCCTTCAGTTTTGCTCTTGCATGGGATTTGTTGTTGACGTGCGGTGTGGTTGTATTTTCTTTTTTTCTGGTCTATGGTCTTCCAGGGCTATAGATTGTATTTTTCTCCTTCTTTATCAATACATGAAACTCGCACTGTCTCGTGCGGTTCGTTTCAAAAAAAAAAATGAATGGTTTGAAGTTACAGAATAACAATATACGATTCAGTACAGGAGCTTGAACACAACCTTAAGGGGGTATAAATCGTACTAGTACTTTTATAAGACATAGCTATGATTTGCTCGAGTCTAATAAAAAGTCAGTACCTTATAGTACCAAATCATTTTCATTCGTTGGATCTAACTGGGCAGAATGAGGTATCAGTACCTCGAGATACTTTTTATTGGGCCAGAGCAAATATCTATAAATATAGCCATGTTAAAATGTAGTGTGACCTTTTATATATGGGAAAAGTATTTTGCACTTTGAACTTTGGTCGTGTTCATTTCTACTCAAGATGAAGATAAAGTTAGGCATAAAAAAAGCTATTAGCGCATAAATAATTGAGTTTTAATTATTACAAACTTGAAAATAGATTTATCTAATATTTTAAAGCAATTTTTATACAACCGGTTTTTGCACGGAATGCACCGTTTAGTAGTTAAAAAGTGTGTTAACGAAAATCATGATAAAATTTGTATCTTAATCAGAAAATAACATGATCTTAGTCTTGAAAACAAGATTAAAAAGGTACTCAACCTTAAATTGAAATGCATGTTCTATCCAACCTTGGTCTGATTTTATGACGGTTTTACATAATGTAGTGCTTATATGACAATGTGTTGTCAGGCTAAATTTTGTATGTAAAAATTAGTAAGTGACTTAAAAAGATATTTAAATGATACCATAAAAAGTGATAATCCGAGCTTAGAAAATATTGCCAAATCCATAAAAGGCACTCCAAAAATCGAGCTGAGTTCAAAAGGTTTAGGGGTTAATTTGGTTTTTAGATATATTTTTTTCACGAACGTTCAAAGGTTCCACAACACTACCTCGAATGGAAGCAAACCTTGTACGCCTTCGCTGCACTGTCACTGAAAGAGAAGAGATTGTTACTCGGCCGTTATTCACTCCCGCGAAAGAAGTGACCGACATTATCTCAGTGTGACGTATACTCCCTCCGTCCATTTTCCATTTCAAGTGCAGCTATGAATTTTCGTGTCCAATTTTAATCGTATGTTTATTTAAAAAAATTATGATTAGTATTTTTATCATTATTAGATGATAAACATGAAATAGTACTTTATGCGTGACTTATGTTTTTAAATTTTTTAAAAAAACTTTTTAAATAAGACGTACGATCATAGTTGGGCATAAAAAATTATAACTGCACTTAAAATAGGACGGAGGTAGTACTTCGAGTCCACATGTCATCCACTGCTACTATACATGTAAGAGCAGGTACAATGGTAGACTATAAGCTAGCTATAAATACATTTCGAGAAATTAAAAGAGAAGAGAGAAAATCAGCGGGTTACAGATTTGTAGCCAGCTGCAGCACGGATTCTAATATATATGTGTGTATGAAAGGTGGAACCATATATTAATTACTCCCTCCGTCCCATAATATAAGGGATTTTGAGTTTTTGCTTGCAACGTTTGACCACTCGTCTTATTCAAAAATTTTTGAAATTATTATTTATTTTATTTGTGACTTACTTTATTATCCACAATACTTTAAGCACAACTTTTCGTTTTTTATATTTGTAAAAAAAATTTGAATAAGACAAGTGATCAAACGTTGTAAGCAAAAACTCAAAATCCCTTATATTGTGCTAAGACGGAGGGAGTATGTAACGTATGTTTATAAGTAGCATTGTATGAATTGGCTATTAAATTGACTATAGATGAATTAGAGCAGTAGTTGGCTATAATATTAAACTTGCTCTAGGCCCTGTTTAGTTCCCCTCAAACTCTCCCAAACTCCCAACTTTCCATCACATTACATCACATCCAAAACTTTTGTACTCATATAAACTCCTAATTTTCTTTTCCAAACTACTAACTTTCCTTAAACTTCTCCCCAATTTCAGTAACTAAACACAGGCTGTGTTTAGATCCAAAATTTGGATCCAAACTTCAGTCATTTTCCATCACATCAACCTATCATATACACACAACTTTTCAGTCACATCATATCCAATTTCAACCAAAATCCAAACTTTGGATCCAACTAAACACAGCCCAGCTTAGTAATACAGAAAGTTCCAGGTCCGAGGAGAGGAGGCGCTAGGCCTAGGGCGGCAAGCACAAGTGGGGTTTGGCCTTTGCGTGTGTGAGGTGGGCTCGTGGTTTGACAACGAGTCCAAAGCAAATACCGCGTTGCGCGTGCGTGGAGACTTGGAGATGGACCTCTGCTGCGCTTGCACTCACTCCGTGACATTCCGTTTCCAAACCCAATCTGGACAGTGGACAGTGGATACCTTAGTTTTTTCTTTTTTTTCCCCAAAACTTCCATTTCTCTTGTGTCCCTCACTCCCTAAGTTCAACACCAGATCAATGCGTGCAGAAGTACTGAACTCGTTTGTTTCTTATGAGCAGTAGTGTAGTGCTACTGAACTCTTCCTATATGAGTCTTTCTTTTTTTTGAAACCGATGTTAGCTAAGCTGGTGTTATATTAAGCTGCGGAGAATAATTTACAATTCCATTGAAGCGGTGAAAGAAGAAGAAGAGGAAGAAGAAAGGAAAAGTAGAAAAGAAGAAAAATGGGTGCCTCCACCTAAATTTGCTAAGCTAATATTCTCGCAATGTTTTTTTTTTCCCCACGTATACTCCACAACTTGATCTCGTCATTTATCTTGACCAACAGTTGTGCCATGTCTATTTCTTGATTCCGAAACACTCTTCCGTTTCGTTCGCACCATATCTCCCAAGCCACCAGCATGTGAACTGATTTAAGCGTTTTAGTTTTATTTTTCCTCCTTGAGATGTCCGCCTGATCCACCAATATAGCAATGTCTCACTTTCGTCACGTTCAATACGAGTCTTGGACCATATAGTTTTCTCCTGAAATTTTCTCACCAGACATTGGGCATTTAGCATATAGTGCTTGGAAAATATCAATTCAGACATATCCATCGCATGTGGCATATATTTCGACCTGTTCTTTTCTTTATCACATACTATTATAGATTATTATAACAGACACGTTTACTAACCTACTAAGATTTTATATATATATAGAACAGTATTTTGAAACAATGAACCAGCTTCGTAAATCGTAATGAAATCAAATAATCTATCATCTTATCACATAAATAGTATTTCATAACTGTCTGTTGTTGGATTTATATGAAATACTATTGCTGGGTTTACATCAAAGATACATAAATAGCTTGTAGTATTTGTTATCAGAATTTAGAATTGTTCCAAGCATTATCAAGGAATAGTTCCAAGGTCAGATTCCATCAGTTTTTAATCAAACCCTGTTATCCCCCCTGATCTTTGTTTAGCATACCAAATGATATGGGAATACTGTTAACCTTTAATTGCACTAGATTTTTCTCCAAAAATATTGTACTAGATTAATAATTCTCTTGCTTTAGTTTATCACACACGCAATGGATTTTGCTGCCCAACAATTCCTTGTCAACAACGAATCCACTTTGTGACGGCTCATCACATGCGCACACGTCCTACTGAATTCTTAATTGCAGACTATTAGGCCAGCCAAAATCCACTTTTCTATTTAAAAATTTTACCAGATTTTTTATTAAAAATTCTTGCCAGGTTGCTCATTCCAATATTACTCTACTCGAGTCTCTCGATACTGTACGCAGTTTTGACAACAATTAATTAAACAAAACACCTACACCTAGAAAAAGGAGGGAAGAAAGGACAATGCAAATGTCTGTCTCTGCATGACCTAATTTGACTTCTCTGAGCAGCAAACTACTACTAGCAAACAGAGAAAATACTGACAAAAACATGCAACAGCTTTTGGCGTACCAAACTTTGATAATAGCATTGCTTCTGATTGATAATTTGATATATTTGGCAAATGGTTACGAGTGTCAAGTTTGAATTGTCACAAATGGAGTGATTGGTCGAATCAGATTTTAAAACCATAAATAATTTTCTTCCAGAATACACTAGCTGTGTTCAGTGTTCACCTGCATCTTTCAGTAGGTAGACGCAGGAAAGTCACAGCACAACAGCGACAATATACAAATATGTTAACTGATTAGGAGCAGTTAGGGTAATTAACCTTATTTTTTTTTCTAGAGTGATGGTGTCAAGTAGTAGTCTTCAACCTAATCTTCATTAGCTGACTAAGTCTGACTATAGCTAGCCTATTACTTTTCCCAAATCTTGTGTTGACCAGAATATAGATAGAGATATCAGTGGGACAGTTCCAAATGCAATGCATTGCTTTTTTTTTTTTTTGGGCACAGCAATGCATTGCTAAGTCAGGATTCATTCATTGTTTGGACAGGGCAGTTGGAAATGCACCAATAGTCCAGATAGTAGCTTACCATAGGCTGCCAACATTAGTCATGCACTATTAATTTGTACAGAATTTCATCACCTCCTCTGAAAAAGATATGCAGAAATTAATCATCCGTTAAAAAGATGTGCTGAAATTAGTAGCAGCCTTGAAGACTGAAGAACAGTAGCGAGTGGCCTTGTTCTCTTTAGTTTATTGACTGAGTTATTGAAACGGATTATTTGTTCCATGCTTATAAAATATATTTTCTCAGAAATAATGTTTTTCTACTACATTACTTACACAAGCTATTTTTGTTAAACTTATTTCTTATAAAATATTTATAATTTATTCATATAATCGATTAGATAATCCGTGACAATACTCCCCCTCAATAATCTATATCAAACAGGTGTCGTGTTTTCTGGACGTCTAGTCGATCATGTTTACTTCAGCCTACAGTAGACGGTCACTGGAAGAAAATGAACAATCAATCTCTTTATGTTTATACTAACAGATTAAGCCTTTAAAGGCCAAACACTAGTACTAAGACCATGGCATTACCCTGCAAAAGACAAAAGGATTTGAAGAGAACATGTCTGTCTTTACTGAAGCCGATGACATATTGACACACATAAACCAATCAAGATTACAGCTTGGGTCCCCCCCATAAAACCCGTGTAATTTAGTGCCAAGTTGTTGGTATTTTCTTAACCTGAGAGGACGCCGATTAAGCACAGCTGCACAGTGCCCAGGTATGAACAAGCTCCAGAGTTCCAAAGCTTGTTCCGGATGGCAAGAGATTCGAGAGAATATTTATGCGAGAACAATCCAATCAAGCCCCAATTTCAGACGAAACTGGCAATGATTAAGAGTAATCAGGGAGAAGGAATCTCTATATGAGGGAGCTCGAAACCATCAATCTTTCTTAAAAGGTTAGCTATGCATATTCATATTCCCTAGTACATCCTAGTTAAAAAAGAAACAATTTCTGATGATGAATTAAACACGTACTTTTCAAATTCTTCCTCATAAGTTTCACTTTTACGGATGGCTCCGTTCGTTTTTAATTAAGATGTAGATTTTACTTCGATTTATAAACTAGTACTAATATGCAATTATCAAGAGGATAAAGGGGAGAATTTGGGGGGTTTGGTGCCTCCTCCTTTGAAGCAGCACAAATTTTAGTTTTCTCTGTTGTTCATACGGTTTCCTGATTGGAAATTAAATCTTGCTGTACCATTTCGTCTATCTGATCACCATCATGGCCAATTCTAACTGGGAGAAGAACAGGATTGCTATTGTACCAGTTTGTGTTTACATGGCCACTGAATGAGTGGGATACATGCATAATTTGTAAATTAACCATTCACCCTTGTATGCAGCTATGAATTTGCCAAAAAAATATTGTATGTATTATTATGCACACTTTGTGTTTGAGTTTTTTTTTCCCTTTCTAGTTATGCAAGTTCAATTTCTTTAGCTGTATGCTCTCCTTAGGGTCTGACAATACTCTTTCTTGCACTGTATGTGTAGGTTGGGCAAGGCACCTATAGCAGTGTATTTAGGGCACGGGAACTTGATACTGGAAAGATTGTCGCCTTGAAGAAGGTGCGGTTTGACAATTTTGAGCCAGAAAGTGTTAGATTCATGGCAAGGGAGATACAAATATTGAGAAGGCTCGATCATCCAAATGTTATGAAGCTAGAAGGTTTGATTACTTCTCGGCTATCATGCAGTCTCTATCTAGTATTTGAATACATGGAGCATGATCTTGCTGGACTTTCTTCCTCCCCTGACATCAAGTTTAGTGAAGCACAGGTATGTCCTTGTCGACTAAACTGTGCTTACTGAGAATCCCTTCATAACAGATTGGCATTCATTGTGCTGACCTGACTTTTTCTCTGGTTGTCTCCTATTGCAGGTCAAGTGCTACATGAACCAGTTACTGTCAGGACTGGAGCATTGCCATTCACGTCGTATTGTACATCGCGACATCAAGGGTGCCAATCTCCTTGTGAATAATGAAGGGGTTCTAAAAATAGCTGATTTTGGCCTTGCTAATTACTTTGACCCCAACAAAAACCATCCGCTGACCAGCCGTGTCGTTACTCTGTGGTATCGACCACCTGAACTGCTACTAGGTTCAACTCACTATGATGCAGCTGTTGATTTGTGGAGTGCTGGGTGTGTATTTGCTGAAATGTTCCGTGGGAAACCTATCCTGCAGGGAAGAACTGAGGTAATTATTTGAGTTGTATTAACTTCTAGAGTCCATAGGTAACAAAATGTATTATGCTATAAAGGCCATTGAGATTTAAACTTCATGCTCCCGTATAATTTATGTATGAATTGATTTCTTTGCAAGCAGCTGACTTTTCAGCCTGTTAGGGCACTGTTGATGCCTTGTTTGAGCATCATGATTATGTCAAGTGCTAAATACTGAATATTGAGATTATAAATTAACGTAATATTCTGTACTGGACATCTTTTGACTGGTATGTTCAACATGAGGATGAGAAATAGGGGAATGTATTGACAACTGCTGGCATTCATAGATGCTATAAAAGTGTTTCTGGCTATAATTTCAATGGGCTATTTTCTGTTAGTGCAGCTTGTTTTATGCTTTAGTTATGCAACCCTATATAACCTAGTTATCAAAATCCCTGAGTAATATCATGCTGCATATAGTCTCACATCTCTAGGTTTTTACAGGTGGAGCAACTGCATAAGATTTTTAAGCTATGTGGTTCCCCTGCTGACGAGTACTGGAAGAAGTCAAAGTTGCCTCATGCGACAATATTCAAACCACATTGTCCTTATCAAAGTACCCTTCAAGATGTTTTTAAAGAAATGCCAGCAAATGCATTGAGATTACTAGAAACTCTTCTATCAGTGGAGCCCTACAAACGTGGTACTGCATCTGCTGCTCTTACATCTGAGGTAAGATTGGACCATCTGGTATCCTATATAAGTATTGTATTATTTAAGGATAAAAAGGTCATATATTTGGAAGTCAGTCTTTCTATTGTTGGTTCGTTGTAAATTTATTGCTGAAACTATATCCTGCCAGTTTATTTTGCTATGCATCACCATGTAATACTATTCTACACTCCCTACTTCTATGAAATTGCAAGTGTAGAGAAGATGTTCAAGCTATTGTAGCATTACTAATTTATTGTCAGTATAACTTGCATTTAGTTTGGCTATAAGTCCTCATTTTAGTGTGGGCTATAGTAAGTGCTCTTGTCCCTGACATATAGTACCAATGTGTTGTACTGTTGTCCATTGTCTCACCACTAAGAATTAGCAAAGAACTCAGGTGCAGAGGCCTGGCATGTTCATGGTAACTCTTTCAAACTTCCAATTGACTACTACACAGTACACATAACATGTGTAATGAAACATGGTCATTAATCATTTTTGTCTGTATTGTGAAAGTTTAAATGATCATATTGAATCAAACTGCTAAAAAATGCATGACCTTGTTGTGTACTGAAACAGTTTTTCAAGACAAAGCCTTACGCATGTGATCCCTCAAGCCTGCCGAAGTATGCACCCAACAAGGAGATGGATGCAAAATTACGAGAAGATTCACACAGGTGGGTGTGTTAAATGTGGAATCATTGTTCTATTGCGAAAGGAATTAGAAACTTAGAATCACTTAGTTCAAAGTATTATTTTCATACTTGAAAATGTTTTTGTGAGAGGAGCTCCCAACAGTGTATAATTAAGTTGGCATCAATACAAATGATAGCCGGAAGTTCACTGCTTGTTTGTGCACTGCATAATAATCTTATTTTTTGCTTTTTGTTCAAGACGAAAGGCTAGCAGAGGTCATGGGCCAGAAGCATCAAGGAAATCAAGGCTCAGCGAAGCTGCAAGAGAAACAACTACAGTTAATAAGCAAACTGATGGCAAAGAGGTAGATTTTTTCTTGTATGAGCCAACCGGGGCATGCGCCAACTTGGCAGTCTGGTTGAAGATTTTTAATTGCTGCCAATATTATTCATTAAATCTCTTCTGGTTTCCTTTCTTGGTTCAGGAGTCCAAAACTAAAGCAAATGGAACCAAGGACAACTCAATATTGGATCGTACAAAGGTAAATGGTGATGCTAGGTTATTTTCAGACATACAGCCCGTTTCAGTGGCCCAAGTCAAGAAAGGTCTCGCCATGTTAAGAATGATTCACGAGAAGAGATCCCTTTCTCTGGACCATTGTTGTTTCATCTCTAGTGGCTTTTTGGGCTAAAAACCACCAAGAAGATCGTTCATTCGCTAGATCTCGGACCAGATCTAGTTCAAGGGCCAATTTACTGCTGAGTTAGATCAGGACAATAAGATGCCAGCTAAAGAGAACCAGAACCTCGGCTTGAAGGAACAACCTAACAGAGACATGCATATAGCACGTGCCAACTCCAAAGTTCGAGAGCCTCATGATGCAGCAAAGCGTGCCGTTCTGAAGAAATGGTCACAGTTAGAACGTCCAGATTCATTTGATTCTTACGACACTTACCACTCTCAGAATTTTTCTAATGCAATGTATCTTGGGGATACCCTCTCGTCAAAAAACAGCATCAAGGTGAGGCATTTACATATTTGATAGTTTCTGCTTCTTTGGTGTTAGCAAAGTTGTAAACAGTGTGTTGTTTAAACCTTTAGGGTGATCATGATCAAGGAGGAGGGTTGAATATTCTGGCCCTTTGTTATCTCAGTCACACAAGGTTGTGAACTGTTAGAGAAACATGAGCGCCACATCCGGCAAGTAGTTCGGAAATCATGGTTCAGTAGAGGTAATTTTGATTCATATTCAGTACATACTTTTCTGCATTGATGTTTGACTTTTGGCGTACCTAAGAAAATCTACTTTATTCCCTTCTCTTCTTTCCTTTTTTTTTTCCGATTCTCTTGAATTTGGCATTTTTTGGAATGTCGGCTACAGGAGTCTGTTTACTCAAATGCAAATTCATATTATGCATTTTTATGTGTTGCAATTTAGATTATGCTGGAAAGCAATTCTACTTATCCATTTTACTAGCCTTAACCACATCAGGAATTATGTGAATATGAAGTTGTATAAAGTGGTGTATTCATCGTTGGTTTGACAATTTATTTGAGCTGCACTACAATAATAGATGAATTTGAGGAAAGATAAGACAACTACCTATCAACCATTTTGGAAGCATTCTAGTTCTAGGATGACAAAGTGAAGACATTTCCCGTTGTTGGTTCTATTTGTTGCTCTGAAAAAATGTATGAATTACATTTGATGATTGCTTATTATGATAACAGGAAAAAAATAATACAAGTGAGGAAAAGACTGGCCATTTTTGCGTTGGAGAAGCAGCATCTGAGGCATATAGCAGTGAAGGGGATATGTCAGTTTCTGGTGTCTTCTGTCAACCGGAAACTCGCCTTTGGTGGTAACATTGTTGATAAGATTAAGACCCAACTGAAAACATTATATGATTCTCATATCATAGTAAAATCAAAACTGTGCCGCGCTGCTTCTACTAGATAATAACTTGTCGCTTGTTGTAGATTCCCCAAAGACTCCTGTGTCACATCCACCAAAGAATGGAATGGTGTTTTTTTTTCTCCTCTCCACCTTGTGCCTAGGAATAACAGCTGACGAGAGTGGTTAATTCGAGTGATCATTGTGTTGAACCAATCAGTTATTATTTGTGTAGCTGAACCAATAACCACCACAGAATGGTGCAGTTCTTGTAAAGCTAACCTCTGTAAAAAGTAGAACAGAAAACGTATTATCCCATCGATGTATCCCTTGCTGGTGATGAACTAATGATCCAACCAGTTAATGGAAAAGATACAAAGAAAACGTATTATATTTATGTACTTCTGATGGGATTCAACAACCTTCAGTTACCACTGAAATTGCAAGTCTTAAACCTGAATCAACTATTGTCTATTGGTCTGTTGCAAGCTATGCCCTGCCTAGCTTGTAGGAACACAAGCAACCGTGTAAATTTTGATCTAATTCATGTTCTTTTTAAACGAACATACGCATCCAATTTTGTCATGCCAAGTATGTATGACACAAATCATTGCCATATAATCATTCATGATCAAAATCTCTACATTTTTTTCTGTCATTATTAGTGAAAATCTGATTGTTGTATGAGAGAAAATTCAGGCTGCAATTTTGCAAACAGAAAGACACAACTGACCAAAACACGCACCGGAGTTGTTCTTGTTCCTTCACCTTCTCACGACCTCCATATATGACTCGTTTCCTCCTGCATGGACAACCCTATAACGTGTGCGAAACTAATTTCTAACAATATTGTTAATAGTAAAATATTTTTTTCCAGCTAGATATACTCATGATTTTACAGCTTCAATTGAACACCGTGCCATAAACCAAATATAACTAGCAAGCAACAATGCAACACTTGTTGACACGAGATTGATTATCACTTTCAACCACGTATGACTCGTGCTTCCTGCACACGTCGCGCCTATGGCTTCTCCCGCAAGCATAAAAGGAACATAGACGAGTAGGAAATACCACCACTCCTACAAACAGAGAGAAAAAGGATGGTTAGGAAGTTTGGCCACGCATATATAAATTAGATTACCTTTGCGTATTTGTAAATTGTAAATTAAAGGTTCAGAAATTTTATTTTATTTATCTTGTAAAGGATGTGCAGTAATGGCGTTTATTGTACTGCAAAGGTACATAAATTTTGTATAACAAGACCACCCCCGTTCCATATTATAAGTCACTTTGACTTTTTCCTAGTCATACTTATTTAAGTTTGACTATGTTCATAGAACAATTTAACAATGTTCATAGAACAATTTAACAACATTTATAAGATCAAATTAGTGTAAGTAAAACTAATATTTAATATATTTTGATAGTATGTTTGTTTCGTGTTGAAAAAGTTACTATATTTTTCTATAAATTTGGTTAAAGTTAAAAGAGTTTGACTTTAAAAAAAATGTTAAAGCGGCTTATAATATGAAATAGTTACCAGAAGTACTAAACAAAGATTAATTAATGTTATTATTAACTCAACAGCAATTTAAAGGATATACCTTGGGCTTATAAAAGGATTTTTTTTAACGCAAGCAATCCTCGCCACCTTGAATTGCTGCTCATCGGCGAAGTAGGCCGCCGTGTCGACGTTAAACCAGAAGTTGTCCACTCTGCCCTGTCTGGTTATCATCGACGACGACGACGACGACAGCTCAGTGAGGACGTCGGCGCCGTTGATGCAGCCTCCCCTGACGACGACGAGGAAGCGACAGGGGGCTCTGCACAGGCGGCCGCAGCGCCTGTCCTTGCTGACGAAGCGGATGTCAACGATGCACCCCGCGCAAACGCTGCGGTGGCCGCACGGCCCGATCGCCACCCACTCTAATGGCTCCGTGCACACCGCGCAGTAGCAGCGCAGCTGCGGGCTACGCCTTGGAGCTCGATGTCGATGACGGCATGGCAGACGGCCTCGGTGCTCATGGGATTTTTTTTTTTTTTAACTAGGGCTGTGAGCATGTGAGAGCCCACATTTCCATTACTAGAAACGATACGATGAGTACAAAGAGTTCAACAACAAAAACAAAAGAAAAAAAAGCCAGACTGGCGCAACACCCTTGAAGGAGCAGTGTCCTAGCAAAAGCACCTTGATTTTCCTAAAGACCTTCCCTGGCAGAGACTAGCGGAAACACAGGCTCATGGGATTGGGTGGTTAATTTGGTGGTGTTTGAATGAAGATGAAGATTAAGTTTTTTTTTACGTAAAATAAGGTGGTAATAACGTGTGATTGATTGAGTTTTAATTATTATAAACTTGAAAAATGGATTAATCTAATATTTTAGAACAACTTTCATATCTCGCACGAAACGTACCGTTTAACAGTTTGAAATGCGTGTCACGAAAATCTTCATCTCCATCCAACTTTTGTTGGACTAACGAACAGGGCCTTTGTTTCATGTGGTATATCTATATATCGGTTGGATGGCTGCACTGGATTAACAGATTAATAATATAGAGGCAGTAGAGAGATGAAAAAACCTTTTAAGTTTAACTAAAAAAGAACTAGAACATATACATAGAAACAATATACTACTATAATAGAGTACGGTTGTATGCCGTCGTGTTTAATTTCAAGAAAGAGTACGGTTTGCTTTACGTGTGCTGTGTACAGGTACGTACGTGCATCCCGGACGCCGGGGTGAAGTCGTGAAACGTGTAACGTGTGTGCATTGCGGTCGCCTCGCGCACGGGCCGAGCAATTGGGCCGTGTAATCTAGAGGCCCAGATTGGATGGCTAGTCCAAATTAATGGCACCGCCCATGAGAGCACGAGTAACGAAAATACTAAAATGGCAAATTACTTACTTTTATTTAAAACAAAAAAATGGCAAATTATTACTAGTAATTTTTTATGGGAAATTATTACTAGTACTGCTACTAGTAGATGTGGACTTCAGATGGATCGAATAAACGGGCCTTTCCCTCCCGATCAGAACCTAACAAACCTAACAAAACCGATATGCTTTACTAGTAAACTCCAACCAAATAAACCGATGACGATGATTGTGTCACACTCTCACTGTTGCATCTTGCATGGCGTTTAATTTAACAACAGTGATCTGCTGCCACTGATCTCAATCTCTCTCTCGGCCACGGACGCATGCCCCGCTCGCTGGTCCGCGAGTGCGCGAGAGGCGCACGAACAGTGGGCTAATATTCCGCCTGTCGCCTAGCTAGCGCGACGAGGAAGGAGAGGAGTAGGACGCCGGCACGCACGCATGTGCTCGCCTCGCCGGCCCGCTGCTGCGTGCGGTGCGAGCCTGCGACCGCGACCGAAAAGCTGGACGCTGACGCCCCTGCATGCCCCTCCTCTATCATTGCATCCACCGATCATCCACGCAGCAGCAGCAGCAGCAGCCACTTTCCGATCCGAATGCAGGCAGGCAGCTAGCTAGCTGCCGGCCGGAGATGATGATTTTTTCACCCGGTTGCAATTCGTAGCTGCACCCCGTTTGTTTGCCCGGAGGTGAATGTAGTTTGTATAGTTGCCGACTGATCCAAACTATATTTTCGGAAAGAGATAATCCAAATAACAAGCGTCTAAATTCGAGAAATATTATCATATAAACAACTTTGTCCCAAAAATACCATCCTCGGTAGAGTTTCGTACATCCCGCGCCGTTAAATGCTATAGGATGAACATTGTATTTAACAGCGTGGAATAGACGAAACCCCAACGGTAATGATATTTTTATATAAAATCGTCTGTACGATGGCTTTTCTTGAATTTGAACGCTTGCCAATGGTATTTCTTGGATTATATCTTTCGGAAACGGACAAAAATTGGCTTGGATATTGTCAGATAATACTGGATTCGGGGACGAATAATTTGGTGTTTTTTTAAATGGAAACGATTACGGTGATACTGGCATCCCCACGAAAACGAAAAACGGTACGGAGTGTGTATAATCCATAGCGGTGTAGCGCAAAAGAGGAAAAGGTTGGGAGTGAATGAGTGAAGTAGTGAACACGCGACTACTCAGCTGCTGTATGAATTGCAGCGAGCGACGGCCGGGAAGACGACGACGGGTCCAGCAATGATCGCTGTCGACCTCCGACACTCCGGATTGCACACAAAAAAAGCAACGTGGGACTCCCCTTATCAAACTCTGCTACTGTTTCGTATACGCGCGAATACTGCAAATCAGTCATAATTTGGGCTCGAATTAATAATACGGTCACGTATCGCTGGCCTTCGCCGACTCTCTTGCAGCTGTAGGAGTAGTTGTGTCCATCGCACGGATGCACGTACGTACGCCTAATCCCATGCTAAACAGAGTACGATCCCATGATGGAGAACTGAAAGAACCATTGTACTGTATTGATATTTGATAGGAGAGAGAGAGAAAGGGAAGTTTCAGGGCCATGCATTCGATTAGATCAGATTGGACTCTTCACTGTTCACCTTTTCTAACGGTCACGATCGATAATTAATCAGTGGTACTACTACTAATTGACGTAAAAATTAGTAATAACGTCGTTATTATTGCACGTTCTAGCTAGTCCAGGTGCTGTGCTGATGAGCGAATAATTAAGCCCCCCCCCCCCCCTCTTTTTTTATCGCGATCATTAACCGAGCCGTTGAAACGACGCAGGCAGCAGAGGCAGAGTACGAGCGGTACAAGTCCAAAGTTTTTTACTACTCCCCATTTTTTACTGCCGCGAATAATTCATAATTGAAGCCGTTAACTGCGAGCGTTGCTGCGCTAGGCTCACATCACGGCGTTGCTGATTCATTGCATTTGCACGGCGAGGACGCGCGTGACGCTGCTTTTATGGGACGGCGAAATCGCGAATACGCGATGCGATAGGCGGCGTGTGCGTGTATTTTCCGCGCTTTTTATTGCCAAGTGGGTCGCGACGCCGTGCCACCGTACATACGGGATAGTATGATGGTGGGTGGCTGCCAAGTGGATATATTCGTCCATGCAGATACTCTAGGCTCCCATTATTCGGCTAAATACAATAATACGTTATTCAGCGTATTAGCAAAATAAAAACAATTTATAGATAAAACATATATATATATATATGTGTGTGTGTTTTCAGTCACTTAAATGTTAATGCTAGAAAAATAAATTTCAATGAAAAAACTTTAAATTGAGTTTGAAAATTCAAATTTTCGCAACCATAGATACTATATGGAGCAAACAATGGGAACCTCACACGAGTATTCTTCGCGAGTGAAAATTCTACAGAAAAGAACAAGCTCAGAAGGAGTAGCCAATTAGAAATATCTAACTGTTGGATCTCCTTATAGTCGAACTAGCTGGCTACCATGAACAAGATCTTTTCTTTTCCCGGAGGAAAACTCCACAACATTGCACTCCAGGCGCATCCTTTTCCGTAAAAGTGAAAAAAAGGAAGAAAATATCCCAGTTGTTTCCCGGATGAAATGCACGCCCACGCCACATTTCTCGCTATCCACAGCTAGCGTCGCACATTTTTCAAGAAGTGGATTAAATTTTAGATTTTCGTGGCACGCTTTTCAAACTGCTAAACGGTGGTGTTCGTGCGAAAACTTTTTATATGAAAGTTGTTATAAAATATCAGATTAATTCATTTTTCAAGTTTATAATAATTAAAGTTCAATTAATCACATCGTTTGCGTGAACACATTAATCTTCATCTTCATCTTCGAGAGATTCAAACACCACCTTAGGGCCCTACAATGGTTATCTATAGGCTCTCTACAAGAGATCCATATCAGTATATTTTTCTACTTGGAAGAGATTAAATGAAGAGAGAGAGCAAGGCTATCTACTAACCTGGAGATAGTCTATAGAGAAACGAGACAATGGATCAGAGAGCTATAGATACCCATGTAGACATATCATTGAAGTGGTCTACTATTAATCTAGTCTGTTGCTGAGATGTACATGTTTTATAGATAGCATCTTACTTTCTATTGCGGGTGCTCTTATACGTTAACTCCTCCCTCCCGTCTCACAAGATCCGAGAAAAGCAAAAACAAAGACCAGCAACAACAATATCCACGGAGACCGGTCGAAACCCGTCGCCGTCCCGGCCCGGACGCGTCCAACACGCTCGGGCAGACAGAACACGGCCCCGCGGCCGTTGCCGTCGCCACGTACAGCTCCCGTCCAAGCCGCGCGGCCGTCGCTGCACGTGCCCTCGAGCGTCGAGCTCGCTCGAGCCGAGCGGCCGAGCCCACACCGCGCGCGCGCGCGGCGCAACCAGTCAACCACCCACCACGTCGCCTCGCGCGCGCGCGGTGAAGCGAAGCGAAGCGAAGGCGAAGAAAACACGGGTGCGCTTTTTATGTTTTCTGCCGCGCGCGCCTCGGCGACGGTCTCGTGCACCGTGCTGATCCGCTGCAGCTGCGCCCTTTTGCGACCGGCGCGCGTCACTTTCGGGGGCCTCCACCACGGCTTGTCCCGAGCGCTCGGCACGGCCTCCGCTACGAGAGCTCCGTTTTTTGCTGGATGGTGATCGTGGTCGTCGGTTTGGATTACGCAGTTTTTTTTTTCTTTGGATGGAGGGGTTCTTTGTATGGGTCCTTAAGTTTGTTTGTTAATTGGTTTAATTTGGGTGCATGTTTGTGATGGCGGCCGCTCGCATGCTCGATGATGATGTCCACGAAATTGTTAGAGAAGGGGAATGTGTGGTGGTGTTTGATTTGGCAATGGGATTCATAAATGAATTGAGGTCACTAGTGAGGCGTGGTTTAGGCACTTATAGGAATGAGCGAACAAACGGCACAAACCACGCCAAGGGCAACGGATGTACGGCCATTTTGGAATGGGTTCTTTGTGTTGGTAGGATCCAATGTACATTTTCGTCCTCTTGGTTCCTTCGCATGCTGCTACATTATTATTATTATTTTTGTTGCTCTAACATATCAATATAGAGCAAGTTTAATAGTATAGTCCACTACTAGCTCCAAATTATCTATAGCCAATTCATACAATAGTTGCTTGCTATATTATTAATACTTGGTCTCACTTGTCATACACATTACGTCTTAAAGTTCATGCTACAGCTGGTTATAAATCTGTAGCCCGTTGCTATTCTCTCTCTTCCTTTATATTTTTAAAATATATTTATAGCTGACTTATAGCCTGCTATTGTACCGGATCAGCATAGGTGCGAAAAATCTTGCATGCAAATGATACCTCTTGCCAATGAATTACTCCAACAAAGGTGTAAAAGCACAACGATGTAACTTAGTGCATTTAAATATTTCCATTTAGACATACAAGCATATCAAGAAGCAATACTCTAGCTAGTTCGTGTAAAAAGAAAAAAAAAGTAAACACTCTAGCTAGGTTTTAACTCAATCATCTTAAAATACAGCAACTTAATATGTACCGAACTAGACAAATCATAATATTACGTTGTGTGCGATTCAGGACTAGATTATTATGTATTTTAGGTAGGAGAGTATATTAATCATTACTTCAAATATATCAACAATCTAGTCCGAGTGCATTTTGCTCATGCTGTTTTTATCCTTTTAGACAACAGATCATTTGAATTCATAAAAATTCCACTTCCACTCTTTTATGAGAGCACAATGAATAAAGCCCAGTTCATCCAGGACACAGCTGTCACCATCATCAATTTTTTCCTACTGAAAATAACATAATCCCAACAATTTCACAAATCATCTACTAGAAAAAACATCTGTCAATGCTAATCGCTGGCATGGACAAACATGCACTGCGCTTAAATTCCTTCCCAGTATAAATTAACGGTAAAGAAAATGACCAGCAACACGTGATACTCCCAAAAATAGTCGCATTTCCCGCGAACTTAGGGGGGTGGCGGTAAAAGAATCTATCTCACCAGATGAGATCCCGTCTCCCTCAAGTAAAAAAAAAAAAACGAAAGAGAAATAAAAGAAAAAGAAAACCCGGACACGCACGTACCGACACAGCCGCCGAGGTCCAGCCTTCCTCTACACCCGCAACGAACCCACCCCTACCCCACGTGACTGACTCTGGGCCCCACTTTGAGTGGCCCCCGCATGGCAGTGGCACAAGAGTACCCGTCGTCGCGGCGTCTTCACCGCTGTCATTGTTCTCCGGGGGAAAAAAACATTCACCGCGGCAGCGCAAAAAAAAAAATAGAGAAGCAGATTAGAAAAAGAAAAAAAAGCAGTAAAAACTCGGGGGGAGCTGAAAGAAAGGGGAAAAAAAAAGATTTTACTAAAGTGGAGTTCAAACAAAGCGAGCAGGAGGAGGAGGAGGAGGAGGCAGTAGAGAGGAAGCGAAGTCCCAATCCCACGGTGCCCTCTCTCTCCACGCCCACCACCACCACCACCGCGCCCTCGCTCGCTGCTGCTGCTGCTGCCGGGGAGCGCGCGCGCGCGACGCGGGGGGAACCCTAGGCGGCGGGAGGGCGTCGATCCCGAGATCCCCTGGTGGGGAGGTGGGTGCGGGCCCTCCTCCGCTGAGCTCGCCGGCGGGGCGCGGCGGGTGGGGCGCCCCCATGCCTTTGGCGCCCCGATCGGAGCCGATCGGTGGCCGCGTGAGGCGTCAGAGCAGCTCGCCCGGCGAGGGGGCGCGTCGGACTGAGCGGAGGCAGCGGCGGCGGCGGCGGAGGAGGGGGAGGAGGAGGAGGGGAAGGATGGCGCTCTTCCGCAAGTTCTTCCTGAAGAAGACGCCGGATCGGCTGCTCGAGATCTCCGAGCGCGTCTATGGTATAATGCCCTCGCCTCTGGGTGGAATTGGGACCGTGGGGGTGTGAGATTTGCGGGGGAGCCTTTTGTTCCGAGGGGGATTGGTGGCTTTGGAGTGCTTGGGGGGCTCGAATTTTGGGAAGGTTTTGCTTACTGGGGTGTTGATTTAAGCGGGAATTTAGGGCATGCGCGGGGCGTAAGCGCTATATTTAGTAAATTTTGAGTTAGATTTTGGGTCATGCATTTGGTCTGATACTGGGTTTGCATGTGTTTAATAAGCCTTAGATTTAGCTGCATTTTGGCTTAATTTTTTCTTTATTTGTTTCCTTCTATGAATCTTGTGTGATTGTGGAGTTTTGCTCTGCGGGGAAGCTTTGGGCTCAGCTGCATTTGGCTTAAATCGGCCGTAGACCATCATATCCTGCTTGCATGTTCATATGGTTAATTTCTGCTTGCTGCGAATCTAATGTTCGGTTATAATGGTGTACTTTTGTATTGAAACCACTTGGATCAAATATTTGAATTCAACTGGAAATATGAATTTTAGCACACTTGCAGTGTGAAAAATCAGGATGCTGGTAGCCTTTTAGTGCTAGATGTGCTTTCCTTTTCTTTAATTCTAGTCGAAAGATGAAAAGTTGCTTATATCAGTTCTGGCTAATTTCTATTAACACATGTTTCAGTGTTCGACTGCTGCTTCTCAACTGATTCCATGGGTGAGGATGAGTACAGGGATTACTTGAGCGGCATTGTTGCGCAGCTGCAGGACTACTTTCCGGATGCATCTTTCATGGTGTCCAATTTCTGGTCTGGGGACAAGAGGAGCCGGATTTCAGATATCCTGTCTGAGTATGACATGACTGTCATGGACTACCCGCAGCAGTATGAAGGATGCCCACTGCTTCAGCTTGAGATGATCCATCATTTCTTGAAATCTTGTGAAAATTGGTTATCAGTGGAAGGGCAGCACAACATGCTTTTGATGCACTGTGAAAGAGGGGGGTGGCCCGTGCTTGCATTCATGTTGGCTGGACTGCTGCTATATAGGAAAACATACACTGGCGAGCAGAAAACTCTAGAGATGGTTTATAAACAGGCCCGTAGGGACTTTATACAACAATTCTTTCCTTTGAATCCTCAGTCTTCACATATGAGATATTTGCACTATATAACAAGACAAGGAAGTGGTCCAGAATGGCCTCCTATTAGCCGACCCCTCATCTTGGATTCAATAGTTCTTCACGTTGTTCCGAGGTTTGATGCCGAAGGGGGCTGTAGGCCATATTTGCGTGTACATGGGCAAGATTCAAGTCCTAGTAACAAGAGCGCCAAAGTACTTTATGAGATGCCAAAGACCAAGAAACATCTCCAGCGTTATGGGCAGGTAATGCTAACTCCTAAGTTATGAAATAATTTACCTTATTCTGAACCAGCTCTGATGAATAGTTGCAATGCAGGCGGAAGTTCCAGTAAAAGTTGGTGCTTTTTGCCGTGTTCAAGGAGATGTTGTTCTTGAGTGCATTCATATTGGTGATAACCTTGACCATGAGGAGATAATGTTCAGGGTCATGTTCAACACTGCGTTCATTCAATCCAACATCCTTGGCCTGAATCGTGACGATATTGATGTGTCATGGAATTCTAATAATCAGTTCCCAAGGGACTTCCGAGCTGAGGTAATAAATTCAGCTGCCTGTACGCTATTCTTTTTTACTTAGTTTCTTTAGTGTCCCCTATGGACAATGAATCTAAAATGAATTCCTTTTCTGCACCAGGTAGTCTTTTCAGACCCTGGTTCTTTCAAGCCTGCCGCTGCTACCGTGGAGGAGGTAGACGATGATGAAGATGAGACTGATGTTGCTTCAGTAGATACAGGAGATGAGTTTTATGAAGCAGAGGAGGATTGGCATGATGCTAGAAGAGATCCAGAAACACAGTCAACTGATGGCAGAACATCAATAGGTGATGCAGAACTGGATGGTGGAGTATCAAGAGAAGACAGTGGAAGCCTAGAGAAGCACAGGGCTGATGAGGATGTGAAGATAGTTATCTCCCAGAATTTAGGTTGCATGAGTGATAGACCAGTAAGTGCACCTGCAGAAATTTTGGGAAACCCTGGAGGTTTGCAGCAGGCGTGTGAGAATCAGGAGATGCCCAAATTAAGCAACAGAAGTGACCAGGACGACAATGCTGTGCAGGACATACAAGTGGTTGCTGCCTCTGTAGATTCAGAGGGGCACAAATTTGGATCCATCTGTCAGAAGGAGGACATGAAAGGTGTAATTGCACAAACTTTAGTCACCGCAATAGATCCAAGTTGCAGTGATGAAGTTCAGTGCCAACCAGACGAATCTGCAAAAATATTGAAATACCCTAATTTGGACTATACTGGATTCAGCTCTCCTAGAACTTTATCCAGTGTGGATGAGGATACCCGCTTAGGAACTATACCAAATGTAGCACTGCAGAATGCTGATGTCAAGATTATTACCGAGAGTACAGTAATCGTGGACAATGAGCTGGTGATCTATGAAGAGAAAACTATAGTTGATAATGGAAACCTAACGCAGGAAGTGAAAAATGTTGTCAATGAAGAGAACACTACACCTAAATTAGATAGATCTGTTATCGAGAGTGTGGACTCACAAGATAACAACAATCACAAGATGGAGGTCGCTAAAGCTGCTGATACAACTGATAGCAAAATGGAGCAAGCTAAATTGAAATCTGGGCTTGAAGATGCCATATCTCTAAAGAAAACCACTGTGCAGGGTAGCATTGTTGTCCTACCAGCCACTGAAATAGCAACAAAAATCAAAACCAAGAGAGAAGAGTCTGGTGGCAGACGGGATGTTGGCATATCTCTTCCTCAAAGTAAAATAGAAGCTAGGGCTAAGAGCCCACGGATAAGCAGTGACAGAAGGCAAATACCTGATAAAGTTGTGCCCTCAAAGAAGATGCCAGTAGACCATGCACCTGAGGCAGTTTTATTGGAAGAAAATCTAGGCAATAGTGACCAATCGCAAGAACAACCAAAGGCAGTCAAACCTAAGACAGTACGCAGATGGATTTCACCCAATAAAGAATCTGAAACTACCTCTGTGCATAGGCCATCTCATCCTCCATCTAGATATGATAGTTCGCCAGCTGCACTAGCTATCCATTCCATGCATACAAATAACAAATTCAATGTTGGCAAAGATTCACCTCTTGTATCATCAGGTGCACAAGCTGTGCCAAAAATTCAAGCTGCACCTCCACCTCCACCACCTCCACCCTTTGCTTCTTCAAGTTCCTTATCAATGCACATGGGATCAGCTACAAAGCAGCAGCCACCGCCGCCGCCACCACCACCACCACCGCCGCCACCGCCACCTCCTCCAGCTTCATCAGGCTTGTCAAGCATTCCTCCTCCTCCCCCTCCACCTCCACTTATGTCTTTTGGAGCACAAACGCGAACTTTTGTCCCTCCTCCTCCACCCCCTCCTCCACCTCCTAGGTCAGGTGTTGGTGGGAATGCTCCACCTGCACCTCCTCCCCCGCCTCTAAGGTCAACTGTTCCTGCTATTTCTCCACCTCCGCCACCACCTCCTCCACCACTGAAACCAAGTTCTGGTGCTCCATGCCCACCCCCACCTCCACCGCCACCGCCACCTCCCCCTCCCTCAGCCCCATCCTCTCGAGCATTTTCAAGTGCTCCTCCACCGCCACCACCACCGCCCTTGTTACGATCCGTTCCACCTCCTCCTCCACCACCGCCAATCTCACACTCTAATGCTCCACCACCACCTCCACTTCCAGCTGCACGCTTTAATGCTCCGCCACCGCCCCCACCACCTCCAACAACACATTTTAATGCCCCTCCTCCACCGCCACCACCGCCTATCACACGTTCAGGAGCACCGCCTCCCCCACCTCCACCCCCTGGCCCTCCACCTCCACCACCACCTCCAGGTGCACGTCCAGGTCCTCCACCTCCTCCACCACCTCCAGGTGCTCGCCCAGGTCCTCCACCACCTCCACCCCCTCCAGGTGGTCGTCCAAGTGCTCCACCACCACCTCCTCCTCCTCCAGGTGGCCGTGCAAGTGCTCCACCTCCTCCTCCTCCTCCAGGTGGTCGTGCAAGTGCTCCACCTCCTCCACCCCCTCCAGGCACACGTCCAGGAGCTCCACCTCCCCCGCCACCACCTGGAGCTGGTGGGCGAGCACCTCCACCACCGCCTGCCCCTGGGGGAAGGCTTGGTGGTCCTCCCCCACCTCCACCTCCTGGTGGACGTGCACCACCTCCTCCTAGAGGACCAGGAGCACCACCACCTCCAGGAGGCAATCCTAGTAGTTTAATAGGTAGAGGGCGTGGGGTGGTACGTGCTTCAGGATCAGGTTTTGGGGCTGCAGCTGCACGTAAATCAACTTTAAAGCCATTACATTGGATCAAGGTGACTAGAGCTTTGCAAGGAAGTCTATGGGAAGAATTACAGCGAAATGATGACTCACAGAGGTATATCCTTTTGATTAAAATTCTTCCTCCATTTGACCATGCTTATTGATATATGCACATAAATTTCAATGATGTGATTGGCTGATTGCTGTAAGGCTTCATCCAGGATTTGTAAATAATTTGGTGTCATGATTGTAGCATTGAATTTTCTACAATTCAGTTGCTAATAATCTCGTACAATCTACTCCACAAAGACTGGCTCAATATTTGTGATGCTTTTTTACTAAGTTTTGCCTTAATGTTTGTCAATTTCTTTTCTGCAGTGTTTCGGAGTTTGATTTGTCAGAGCTGGAAAGCCTTTTTCCAGCAGCTGTTCCAAAACCGAATGACAGCTCTAAATCTGATTCACGTAGAAAATCTCTTGGTTCAAAGCCAGAAAAAGTTCACCTAGTAAGTACATGCTAATTTTAATTTCCTTTCTAATTTGTATCAGTGATCAAGGTCAGAAAGCCACTAGATTTGTTGGACATTTAAGTTATGACTAATGTGTTACATGATCTCATTATCATATCACAAAACTATGCAAACAGTCTCAAGAACCTGTATTTATCAGACTTTGTAAATGACCATGTTACAATAGTCTAACACTTTTATGTGATTAGATTGAGTTGAGGAGGGCAAACAACACAGAGATCATGCTGACAAAAGTGAAGATGCCACTGCCAGATTTGGTGGTAATTATCTTATAAAACAAGCAAAGATAATGGTAACATGATTGATTTTTGATATCTTAATGGCTTAAATTTTCTCTAGAGTGCGGCTTTGGCACTGGACCAATCTACCTTGGATGTTGATCAAGTGGAGAATCTCATAAAGTTCTGTCCTACAAAAGAAGAAATGGAACTTCTAAAGGTAATACAATGTTTGGCCTTGTTGTGATCTCATCTGAAAACTATGTTGGCTTACTGTCTCGTTTCTTTCCAGAATTACACTGGAGATAAGGAAAATCTGGGTAAATGCGAACAGGTAATGGTTATTTGCCATCTAGTCATCTAGTGGAATTAGAATATTTGCCCATTGTGCTTTATTATATATTAGTCCTGTCAGCACACATAAAAACACATTTTTTGGGTCTTAATTGGAGATTTTGGCAATTTTAGAATGAAACACAATGGTCAGAGTTTAAATGTACATAAAACAGTCTTCTGGTTCCTCTGCTTGATAACTAATATCCCTGTTTTTAACATCAACTCAAAACAGGGTGGATACTGTGTAGAAGAGGCCGTATGATATGGCTCGATAATAAACTGGCAATTTGGCATAGGAGAAAAATGGCACTATAGCTAGAGAAAAGCTGAACACAGCAGATATAGATGGCATAGTGAGCAGAGGCTAAATTTTTGTTAAGAGTGTAGGAAATAAGGGGGGGAAACTTTGTTTAGCTCTTACTTCTACAATGAATGGGCATGGTTTAAGGATAACTGGCATGAGAGTATAAAGGTGCACAATAGAAGAATGGAACATCTACATAGATAGATGGAAGGAGCAGAGGCTAAATTCATGAACGAATCTCCTACCTCTTAAATAGATAAGCCTAAGAAATAGTGCTTTGGATAAGACGACAACTAAATAACTTCTACTCTCTCCGTTTCATAATATAAGTCGCTTTGACTTTTTTCCTAGTTAAATTTCTTTAAATTTATTAAATTTCTACAACACCAAATTAGTTTGATTAAATGTAATATAGAATATATTTTGATAGTATGCTTGTTTTGTGTTAAAAATGTTGCTATATGTCTAAATAAAATTAGTCAAACTAGAGAAAATTGACTAGGAAAAAAAGTAGAAGTGACTTATAAATGAAATGGAGGGAGTATATTGTAATACAAAATGAAAAATTCCAGGCTACTGCAACCACATAGGTACATTGACATAACGTCATACTACTATTACCCTGCAACGGATTGGCACATCTGGACAGAGCATCCCAAATAAATCAAGAGCATTTCGATTAAAACGAAGTAAATTTTAGCTTCCCCAATCCCCAGCACAAGGCGCGGACGCTAAAATCCCCGACACCCGATCCAATCCGAGCCAGCCCATGTGAACTCACCAGCCTGCGCGGGCGGCGGCGGCTTGGTGGGCAGCTTTGCCTGGGCGGCCGGCTTGGGCGACGCGGCCGCCTTCTTCTCGGCGGCGGCGATGAGGTGCGAGGGGTCGTCGTTGTCGACGTCGACGAGCAGGTCGAACTGGTTCTTCGTCCCCATCGGATCCCTCCACGCGCGCACCACGAATCACTCTCTCCCCACTCTCGCACAACACCCAACCAAATCACAATCACAACGCCGCCGGTGACGAGGCCGCCATCGATGGATGGGATTGGTGTATTTTTAAAATCATTGTGAGGAAGTGGGGGGCTGGGGGCATGTGTGTTGAGTCTTGTAAATATTCTCTCCTTAATGCAATGATATGCAGTTCTCCTGCATATTTGAGAAAAAAAAATAGGCATGGTGTTTTTGTTGGAACAAAAAGATTGTGCATCCTAGGAAGAATGAATAATCAATTTAGGCTGATAATTCCTCCCTTTTTTTTGGAGTATAGGCAACATCCTAGTTTCTGAAAAACCCATTGTAATGCGACCGATGTTTCTAATTTAAATCAATTATCACCACCACAAATACAGGAGTATGTAGGGCTACTGATGGCTTTTCTCGTTCTTCTAGAGTTCATAATGATAGGTTACACATTTGGTAACATTCAAATTGTTTGTTAGTTCAGTTGTTTCTTTACACTGGGGCATCCTTTTGATTTTCTTTAGTTAATTGGTTATATATTAGACTATTAGTACTGTTCTTGGATAGTTTCACATTTGTTGGTTTGCTTACAGGTGCTGCAGTTGGCTTCCGGTTGGACAGTCTTCTAAAACTAACAGATACCCGAGCAACAAATAATAAAATGACACTTATGCACTACCTCTGCAAGGTACGCCTTAAACAATTCCTGTTCCGCTGGGTTGTCGAAAGTGAACATGGTAGCTTTTCACCAATAGTTTACTTGCTTAACTGTAAATCAAGTTTGGACTGCATCAAATAATTTTATTCAAATCAGGACCCTGAAGTCAATTTATTTGATGGTGGAAACTGTGAGTTCATGATTTGCATGTCATGTTGTAAACAAATATATATACGATGATGCACTTCCACTTAATTTATTCCGTAACAAGGTTATATTACTATATTCTACGATGACTTATAGTTTGAGTATTTGGCCATAACTTCTTTATAGTCCTGGTTAAGTTCACATTTGCTTGAGTTGAAATGATTTTACATCAGTATCTATCTTGCGTACACCCTAACAAAAGAAAATGTAATATCAGGTACTTGCTGCAAAATCATCACAGCTTCTGGACTTCTACATGGATCTTGTTAGTTTAGAAGCTACATCAAAGGTTTGAGTTTTCTTTTACTATTCTATCAATCTTGTAGCATATATAATTTATTTACTTTCGAGATGTATATGCTGTTCTAATCGGTGTTTTCCTGAACAGATACAACTAAAAATGCTGGCAGAAGAAATGCAAGCGGTTAGTAAAGGGCTGGAAAAGGTTCAGCTCGAGTATAATGCTTCAGAAAGTGATGGTCCAGTATCAGAGATTTTTCGTGAGGTCAAGGATCTACCCCATTTTGACTTATTTCTGACGTATTTAAATATTAAGTTGGTTCTTTTTAGTGGATTACACTACCTGCTATGTGGACTAAAATTAGTAATTTCTTCCCCAGAAATTCTACAAAAACGTTATCCAGGCTTGTTAACAGTTTTTTCATGTGCTTGTTTTATGATTGTCATCTAGATGTGCTTCTCAGACAGCATTACATCAATTTTACTGGGACATGCCCAAATGAGAATCTAATATACAATAGTAAAAGAGCCTCTATTGGTGATACACCTGTTACTCAAGACAGATGTACACATCTGATATATATACATGGGTTACTGATAAACCCGTTGTTTCAATCAATCTGACATGTGAACCTGATTTAAAAGTTATTTTCTATTTGTGTAAAGCTGAAGAGTAAAAATCCCCGTTAGTTCTAAATCGGTATTGTTTGCACTGTTCAGAAACTGAAAGAATTCACTGACAATGCTGGAGCTGATGTGCAATCTTTGTCTTCATTATTTTCTGAAGTGGTATGTTTTTGTTTTCTTATATGAAGAGGAATGCATGCTATTAACCTACATTCCTTCTGGCCTTGATTATTTGTTGCATTATTTTGTCAGGGAAAAAAGGCTGATGCACTGATTAAATATTTCGGCGAAGATCCTGTCCGCTGCCCTTTTGAGCAAGGTAAGAATTTTTATGATCAATGTGACTTATTTCTAAGGTTGTGCATTCAGCATTTTCTATTTCCGAGTACCTGTCAAGGATCAAGATACTGTCAGTCGTGTGAGCACCCCCCACTATAAGCACAAACACATTATCATGAAAATCATTCTTATTTAAAATATTTCAACCCATAAATATGTAATACCTTGCAAAGAAACAATTTAGGATAAATCATTTTCTGTAGTTTGCAGCTGATTGAGCATATCTTATTTCTGCATTTTTTATCATCAACATATGTGTTTGCTTGTTTTGGTATGTTGCTTAACTCTTATGTTGATCATGATGTTGCAGTTATCTCCACCCTCTTAACATTTGTAACAATGTTTCGGAAAGCACATGAAGAGAACCGCAAGCAAGCTGAGCTCGATAAGAAAAGGGCTGAAAAAGAGGCAGAAGCAGAAAAGTCTAAAGCACAGTTGGCTAGTAAAAATGTATTGATCCTTGACTTGCATCTTTGGCAACTTCAGCCAACCTCTTATATCCATCGTATTTATAAAATTCAAAATCTGCTCACAGGACTCTAAACCATCAAATCCAAGCCGGCAAGTGAAACAAAGGCCAGATACTAAAACAAGAGCTGCAAGCAGACGAGGAAAAGATGTAGGTTGATCTCCCCGACCAACTCTGTTGTTGCGCTTAAGATCTGCATGCTGGGCGAATGCATGACCTGCTCGATGCACGGGGAGGGCAAGAAAAGTTGTGTAAATGATGCAGCCATCAATGGAAACAGCATGACTGCACCATAGCAACTGTACATGACGCCCTTTACGGTAATGCCACATGTTTCTGTTGCTTAACAATACATTGATAAATGAATCGTATAATTTTCTGACAAGTTTTTTTTTTCTTATTGCAGTTCGCACTAGCGATGGCCGGTTTTTTTCTCTTCGGCCAGCAGGGCCGCCCAGTGGCAACTTCTGACTGCTGTAAAGAACTAACACTAACAGCAAAGCTAACATCATTCGTTTTTTCCTTTGTTTTTTATGTTACTTGTCCATTCTTTCTAACCCCAGTGGCCAAGTGCAGCCAATGCTTCAGGAGTAGAGGCTCGTAGTAGGTAGGTAGAAATTGTACAAATAGGAGCAAGGAAAGGGTAGGGAAACCATGTGGGGCGGAGAAATTGTAGCTGGGATCTATACGAGATGTAAACATGCGTGTGCTTCACGAATATTTTTTTGTAGTGAATGTACCAAGGTTTTCATAATTAGTGACTGTAGCAGCTTTTCCATGATCATAGCCCTGTGTCGTTGAGTTGTGACTCTTATCACTCTATGACCATGAGCTAAATTTCACCCTTGCGGCGCAGTCACCTCATCTGTGTTGCATTAGCTTCCCTAATTACTGTATTGACGGATATCTGGAAGGAAGTAGCAGAGTTGCAAGAGGCTATGAGAATGGGGTGTATCTTCTGTTCTTAAGATTACATTGAGATCTTGGCCTTAAACGCTTGCCGCTTTTAACCGAAAGATAATTTTGGTCAAATTACGGCCCGGGTTTCTTAAAGGCAAAGTAAGCTGCATTATTTTATTAGCGCATATGTACCACGCATAAGGTATAGCTGTGGATTTGTTGTGTTACTCTCTCCGTTTCACAATGTAAGTCATTCTAGCATTTTCCATATTTATATCGATGTTAATAAATCTAGACATATAACATTTTAATATGGGAAATGCTAGAATGACTTATATTATGAAACGGAGGAAGTACTTAATAACGAAGTAGTGTTATTTCTGCTCTTCGAAATAGTACGAGTTTGTTGAAACTTGAAAGTAATTAACGAGAGTAAGTACAAATCTCTCCTACTCTCCCGTATAAATATATTATAATGCATTCTTGCGCAAAATTCGCACTAGGTAACTCCGAGCTTAAGTACTACTATCTTCGTTTGCATTTTCCTAGCAAATTTTATCACTAATACTTTTTAAATGGCTACATTACTATGGACAAAACTCTTATGCCTTTATTTAGGGTGTGTTCGCCAGTGCACTTTTCTAACTTTTACTCCTTCATTCTTCATACACACGCTTCCGAAACAGTTAAAATATATGAAAGTTGATTTAAAAATTATATTAATGTATTCTAAAGTTTTTTTAGCTCATACTTCTTTAATCATGTACTAATTTATTACTTTGTTTTGTGTGCCATGAGAAAAGGTTTCCTAACTCCCCAAACAAACACAACCTTAGGATGGAATACACTTTGATAATGCATCATTATTTTAAAGATCTATTAGGGCCCCTTTGAATCACAGGAATGAAAAAACGGAGGAATTGGAAAAACATAGGATTCTGACAGTAATGTAAGTGTAAAACAGAGGATTGCAAAACATAGGAATGACCGTTTGATTGGACCACAGGAAAAACACAGGAATTTGAGGAGAGATAAAGACTCAAAGGATTTCTTCCATGAGGTTCTACCTCTTGTTAAAATTCCTCCAAAACTTGTATGGGAAGAGGCATTCCATAGAAATTTCATAGGATTCCATAGGGTTCATTCCTTTGATTCAAAGGGCTATGTAGGAAAAATTCCTATGGGAATAAAATCCTCTAAAATTTCTATGAATTTCCTTTGAATCAAAGGGGGCCTTAAATTTTAGAAAGATAAATGATCAAAGTGTATATTGTACAGATAAGGGTTTCTTTGGAACAAATGATAAAGGGCCCCTTTGATTCATAGGATTGGCAAATGATTTTCATAGGATTCAAATTCCTATGGATTTTTTTTCTACATGTCCCTTTGATTCATAGGAAAGAAAGGAAACTTTCTATAGGATTGTATTTCTATGCTTCATATTTCATAGGAAAAATAGCAAGAGGTGTGACCTCTTTGTGAACTTTTCTTTGTTTTTCCTATAGCACTATCAAAGGATTGCTCCTCGAAGACTGGGTCGCTGTTGAAGGCTTTCAATTTTGGCAAGTTCTGAATTCGAGCTCGATGACCGGGTCCCTGTTGAAGGCTTTCAATTTTGGCATGTTCTGAATTCGAGCATGGTTAGTGTTGGATATTATTTTGATTATTTTAGGTCATTTCAGTGGTGCAAGCAATTCATCTGTCATGGGTGCATTGATTTACTTAATTATTTTATAATTCTGTCTGCAGCCATAGCAGGCTGTACTTAAACAACTACTTTGTTTAGCTGAAGCAAATCAAACAAACTACTCATCTAATTTCTTCTTTTTATCTTCTTTATGCAAATACCATGGTATTTCCTTTCAATAAAGGAATTTATGCTATCAGTGCAATTTCTATGTGGTTTCAGTCGTACCTGAACTGCACCTTTAAAGGTGCACCCCTGCATGATTGCCAGATTGCATGCACAGCCAAGTAAATATATGTGTAGATAAACATACATAATGTTAAGTGCAAAGCACTTTGCTGAAAATTTCAAAAGCTGATAGAACCAAACAGGTAGGACTGTAGGAGCTTGCATGGTCACAAATGTATTAAGGTGCCAGTCTCTTCAGTTTGCCCCTGGCAGCGATACACAATAGCAGGGTTTATCTTGCTAAAAGGTTGTTTTGTTCAACTTTACATCTGTTCAGATCTTTCCAAATTGCATTAATATACTTCCTATGAATCTTTAGTGTTAAATGCTGCAATCCTTGTTATTAATCTACAGATTTTTCCTATTTGCAGGGAGTGCAACCATGATCATTCGCATGACCTGTCACTGACTCACTGTCACTTAACCCGGTGAGCACTGTATATACTATTTTGGTAGCGGCATATATGGTGGAATATTTATAACCTTTTTCATAAACTCTCTCGTGGTAAATTGGTAGGACTTCACTCCATATATTTCCTGACAATTGTTGCTCATTTATAGTAAAACAAATATGCTGAAACTATTTCCTGTAAAAGGGACAACAGAAGAATTAATGTAGCTGCAAGAAAAAACAAATTATTAGCCTCTGTTGCTTTGTGACCGGGTTATGTGTTAAATATTGTATCTTTGTTTGGAGTTGATTAGTTTTAAGATCTTTTAAGCGAACATTTATATTTTTCTATAGCAACTGGGTGCAATTTTTTCAGTCACATTTTACAATTTGATGCAGTGGATGCATGGATGGGCCAACGGTTGTCTCGTCGGATAGATCCTATGGGACTGCCCCTATGCTCATCTTCCTCCATCTGTGGAGCGACAAGTACCTTTGCTATATTCTTTTTTAATTTACAAATCAATTCCTAAAAAAAGAACTTCAGTACACAAATGGTCTCTCTGAACCATGAATTTTTCTTCAGTTAAAAAAGGAATAGATATACTACGTGAAGAAATCATGCTTATACATCTCTGATCTCTCCCTTGTAGGGCTGAATGATTGATTTGTTTTTAAAGGCATTGTGATAATTATTGTATATTTGCACTGCGGTAGATTCATAATCCATACTTATTTTCTGAACATGATCACATTGGACTACTTTTTGGATGTTTAGTATAGTGCATGCTGCCATGTACCAGCAGGCATGTGGAGAAGCATTTGTCTTCATAACTTGCAAATATGTGAAATATCAATTGAGGGGTAGTGGAGCGTATATAGAAATTGAGGGGTAGTGAAATATGTTTTTGCAGGAATTTAGCATATGTTCTCTTTAACAACTGAAACTCATTTGTTGGGGTTAGCTGGGTGTAATGCAACTGAACGAATCTAGACAAATATATTGATTTTCCGGAAACTGTTTTTATCAAAATATTACGTTGCATTGTCCATATTACCTTGATAGTTTCATGTTGCTCAACCAAATTACCATGTTTACACCTTTTCTTTTTACCTGATGTTCTGCTTATTTTGCTCTATGGTAGTGATTATATGCAACTACGCCAGTCCTGTCCTCTGCTTTACATTATTCATATTACTAGAGATTACTAGACTGTTTATGTTTCCAAAGAGCAGCAGCATGCGAATAGAGATATTTAGGTATATGATCTTTGTATCATATATTCAGGTATCATGTATTCAGTAGTTAATATTGTGGCAAACTCTTAGGCTTGGTCCATAGATCAGAAAGGGTTTTTTTGGACCAACGAAAAATACAAGTGTAATATACTTACCAGTGTAAAGAATTTTGATGCTGTCAATCTAAGAAAAATAGATACTCTTAAGTAACCAATACAGACCCACTAACATGGTGGAGTCCAGGGTGACGGTCGCCTCAGATTCGGAGCTGAGGGGATGGCGTAGGAGGAAGCGGATGGATCGAGCTGCTACACCCCTGCACTTCGCTGTCTCGATGTGCCCCGTCGTTGGCCGCTTCGCCATGGCGGCGAGGTGACGAGATTCTTAAGTGTATCACAAATACTCAAAGTTATATTCTATATTGTACCAATTACCGAATATTTTTTTATTTGTCTGTGACCACAACAAATTAATGGAATAATTCTCTACCATTTTTTGTCTTTTTTATGTGGACATATAGTGTCCACATATATTGCTCATATATTGTATATTGAAGTAATCGATGGTTATGGATTATTATTTTCAGGCAAATCATATTATTGTTATCTGCCTACTTTAAATTCATATACGACATTGAATCTGAGAGGATTGTGCGAAAATTATTTGCCCTAACATGAAATTCTAATATTTTTATAAAATAACAATAATAGCATCGTAGCGTTAGCACGGACATATTACTGGTGTTTGTTGATTCCTGTAGGATTTGAGAAACCTACTACTTCAATTCCTGCGTTTTTTCTATTATTGTGTTTTTCCTATCCTGTGAATCAAAGGGGCCCTAAATGGAGGAATTTCAAAGGATTTGAATTTTATGGGAAAAAAGTCCGATGAGGATCTTTGGAACGAAAAGATTGGGATGTTTTTAGGGGAACTTTGGAGGACTCAGCATTAGTACAGCAAGGAATGGCGCGAGAGAAGCAGGGGAGGACGATGCCTGCAATCCGGATAACTCGGTGATCCTATTATGGCTACAATCCGGATAATTCGGTGATCCTATTATGGAAAAACCTTAGGGCATCCACAATGTGACAAAAAAAACAGTCCTTATAACTCTATATGGGTACATTTACCATTGCAGGAGGTGGCATTAGGAAGAGTCATATGATAAGCTACCCATAGCTATAAAGACCACCCATATAGATTAAAATATACTATCTCTCTCCTTTTGCTTCTTTCATGAGAGAACTATAGCATTTGGAAGTAATTATTTTAGAGTGTGGGTCCCATCTTAATGTCAATTGCTATCTATATACATTGTGGAAATAGAAATAACAAAAGATCACTTATATGGGTCCCACCTATATGGACTACTTGGTCCATATACATTGTGGGAAGATCGGCTTGGCCACCACTTCTATCGATCTTACAGGCCCCAATTATATGGCTCTTTCTAATGCCACCTCACACAATGGTAAAGGTACCCATATAGAGTTATAAGGACTGTTTTTTGGTCACATTGTGGATGCCCAGGACAACACCAATGTATATAGCTAAAGTAGTCCATATAGATGGGACCCACATTTGTGAATTTTAACTATTGCAACATTCACAATGTATATGGGTAGTAAGTAGTATGAGGAGGAGAGAGAAAGTAGAGACAAATGACATATTTTATTCTATATGGGCAGCCCATATGCTTACGGATGACTTTTGCTATTTCTTTCCTATGGACTACTTCCACAATGTGGTTAGATAGCTGAATGTATTATTTTATTGGCTATGGACTGGTTTTAAAATACATTAGGAAATAGGAGTAGCAACAAAATAAACAAGCAATTCGTTAATAAAAGGGTTCTTTCAGAAATATGCACCGTGTTCTCACTCCTCTATCTGAGCCGCCTATGCGTGATCCGACCGGCGCTGACAACCTGAGGTGGGAACTAAACCGGACATGAACGACATTACGATATATTACGAGGGCTTTTTCGTAAAAAATTAGCACGGAACCCCTCTCCGGCCATGGAAGTAGCCACCCGCGGCCGGCGGCGGCGAGCATTCCGGTGAGCCACGCCGCACCTCGCCGTATTCGGACGTCACCAGCATGCGCCGCCGCATCGTCGACGACCCCCGCCACACACCTCCCGGTAATTCCACCCGCATTTTACGATTCCCCAGATCGGGCTAGGGCTAGAGTATACTACTACCGAATTACCGATCGCTGAGCTGACGATTCGATGAACTGCTTGCGTTAAACCTAATCTAGATTCCATTCTCTAAATCCTTATAAACAAAGCGCGGATTAGCGGAAGCGGGAGAAAGGCGTCCTCGGGAGATGAGACGAACGGCCGGTGTCAGAACGGGTCCATGGCGGCATCTGCATCGCTGCTCATCTCTCCCTCCACTGAAACAAGCCGCAAGAGGACAATGGATTTAGGTGAACCCGTCATGCAGACTTGCAGAGGCAGGTAGGTCACAGGTGAGTACGCTCCATTGTCTTGTATCGCCAGCAACAATCAGCAATGTAGTATCAGTTATTACATTGTTCCCAATTGCCAAATCAAAGTCCAACCACATGTTCAACTCTCCATTGAAAATCTGAAATCCATCCAAACAAAAGTAAACCAAACCAAAGAAGTTGCTCGCCATAAAAAGTCACGAGCCAACTTTTTTTTTAAGCTCTTTGGATGGATGTCACACTGGCTGTCTCACAACACAAGTGATCACATCACAAAGGTTTGGTACTATCTTGCCAAATGCCAAGCCCTAAAGACAGGTAAAGAACTGAAGATACCAGGGGGGCAGTAAAGAACAGAGACTAGATGTTGATAATACATGTGGCCATGATACACTATTTCCAGTTAATTAATATGGTTAGGTTGATGCCCAGCCTACTAGTGGGAGTGTGGCATTTTGCTTCAGTTTATCAGGACACTACAACAGTAGCACTTTTGTGGATAGGATATGTGAGGCACTTCACATTTTTTTTCTCTTCCTCCTCAAATGATTGAGAGGAGTAGGTTGATATTAAATTGCCACATGACACAAGATTCCCAATTGATTAACGGCAAGGGCCCTTTGCAATAGTATTTATCAATAACTAATTTACCTTTTCCTTTCACAATCAAGTAGGCCCTGCTTGCTGTATATGTTTCCAACCTGTTTGGCTTAGCTAAGATCAGTATTGCATTGCATGGCCTGTTTTTCCTTCTTGCCATTTCGGACCCTCACCATTTCTACACGGTTGATGTGTCCCCTGAAGCAAAAGCTGTTCATCAATTTCTTGAAGCAATGCAATTGTATCTCGTGCTCGTGCAGTTCATGGTCAGGTCCACAACTCCACATGCATGAATGCTTTGTGTGCACAACAGAGTACTAGACTACTAGTACATACTCCCTCCGCCCCAAAAAAAAAACCCGAATCTAGTACTGGATGTGACATGTCTAGATTTAAGGTATGTTTAGTTCACTCTAAAATTAGAAGTTTGGTTGAAATTGGAACGATGTGATGGAAAAGTTGGAAGTTTGTGTGTAAGAAAGTTTTGATGTGATGAAAAAGTTGGAAGTTTGAATAAATAGTTTGGAACTAAACTCGGCCTCATAGTCCTAGCAGGATATGTCACATCCAGTATTTAGATTTGTTTTTTATGGGACGGAGGGAGCAGTATGTTGTTGATTTAGGATGCACGATTCACGAGGTACACAAAAAGTTACACTACTAGTACTCATAGCGAGGATGATTCTTTGCTTAAGGATCATTCAACTGGTTATGGTGACTTCATCATGGGGCTATTTGCATCCTGGCTAAAAGGGCAGGCAAAATGAGTAGCTGAAATGAGGCGATCCATATGAAATGTCACGCCCAGCTTTTCCAAAGTTTTCCTTTGTAAATTCAGAGTTGATTAGCACTGTTTTTCCTCTGTCCTTGTGATCATTTTGGTTCATTATGGTTCTAATCATGTAATCTTGACATTTTGCAGGAGCATTCCTTTTATCACAATTCACAAGCTCAGATTGCCCCCACAAGATACCATATCCTCTGAGATATCATACCACTATACATTGTGTTCACTAATTTGCAGCTAATTAATCTGTTTGTTTATACTTATATTTGTAGATCTCTGTGAGCCTATGGAAGGGTTGCAAGTAGCTCCAAGGAGGACACCAACAGCAAAGGACAAAGAAGCACACTAGCCCAGTACTAACAACTAATCTTGTTTTTCTAACCCAAGAAACAATGGCTTAACTTTAGTTTAGTTGTACAGACATCAGATCTCTAGGGTCAAGACATGGCATACAGATCGTATAAAAAATCTAGGATAAAGTGGAATCAACAGCGTGATCATATATCAGCTTAGTTTTCTTTAAACGAGGTCACTAACTGCCGTGTACGGATGTCACACTCTGTTGAATTTTGATATGTTGGAAAAGATAATTCGGCATCTTCTTGAGAGTAAAAAACAAAGATGAAATTCCGCTATAATTTGGCACCTTCTTGAGAGTGAAAAAAATAAAGATGAAATTCCGCATAGCAATTTACAGGAAAGCAAAAGCATGTTACATAGGAGTATTGATTTGTGCATCATGGAGTCATTTGAAGTAGCCAGTAGCCAAGTATTAGTTTTTTTCAGATTATTTATCGGGTTAGTGAAACGAATTATTTGCTCCACACTTTATAAAGTAGATTTTATTTTTTAAAATATTTCAACTATATTTCTTAAACAATTTATTTTAAGTTTTTTGTTAAGTTTATTTATTAAAATATTTAATTTGTTCTTATAATTTAGTAAGTAATTCACAGCAACAACCCGCTCAATTACCTGTCTCAAACTGACCGCTCAAATCAAAAATGGGGAGAAAGTGAGTGCTAATTTTGGCTCTTGCATGATGCCCTTCTTTGCTACATTTTGTAGGGTACATTGGGGATTTAAGTAGTTGTATTGACTTGCACACTTTATGAGGATTTGTATCTTAGTACACTTTGCAGATCGCATGTGTCTTCCTTGCTATCATAGCTTGAGTATTTCTTCATATGGTTGAGCATTGATAGTGATAGAGTTATAACTCATGAAACTGAATTTGGAGCTATTATTATGTACAGTAGCCTTTCTTTATTTGGTTTGGTGGCTTATTGCAATTTATCGTTTCCTCACTTTTGTACGCAAGCACCACATTATATCGCTACATACAAACTATACATCACCTTATGATGAGGACACTAAAGTAAGCATACTTAATACAAAATGTCGTGTAGTCTACTATTCAAATCAATGCTATTATTGCACATTTATTTTCCTACTGGCCTCTATGTTTTTGTTGATGTCGAAGATTTAACTCCTACGAAATAAGTGCAACAATTTCATATACAATTTTATAACTTTTTTTTAAAAAAAATACAATGGTACGACTCAACATACAGTTGAAAAAAAGTGGCTTATGCCATATTGAGATAGTCCACCACATGTATAAAGTACTAGAAACTAATTCCATGAATTTTTTCCCCTCATGTAGTAAGGCTCAGGACTGAATTTTCATGTACTTGGACTAAATTTGAACTGATTCAAAATCTGATAAAATTTCACTGGTAATCAACAGTTTTCAAACGGTTTTTGCAAAAAAAAACTTGAAGAGGTTTTTTTGAGGGCTGTTTGGTTATGGTCGAGTTTAGTTCCAAACTTTTTTTTTAAACTTTTAACTTTTCCATCACATCAAAACTTTCCTACACATATAAACTTTTAACTTTTTCGTCATATCGTTTCAATTTTAACCAAACTTCTAATTTTGATATGAAAAACACACCCTATATTTAAAGATGTAAACCCTCTCGTGTATAGAGAGGGGACTCAGCTTGGGTGACATTGTAAAGGCAAGTCACCGCGTGACATTGGGAAGATTTGGACCATCTGAAACAAATACTGTCCTCTCCTCCACTCCACTCTTCTCTCCTCGCAGCCTCGCAGTGTGGAGGAGGAGGAGGAGTAGCTTCACGTGAAGCGAAATCCCCCCTCGCTTTGCTTGCTTCCTTCCCTCGCTGGCTGGCTACTGGCTACTGGCTTCTCTCCAGTAAATCTGAGCAGAGCTGCATTTAATGCCCCCCTCCTCCTCCTTTGGTCTCCTCTTCTCTTCTTCCTTCCCCTTTTTTTTTTCTCTTCCCCTCCTCTCGTAGCCCACGACGGATGCGGTTGCGGGTAGCAGGGGAGGGAGGGCAGATGAAACCCGCGAGTTCTTGATTCTTGGGAGAACCACCCCGTGCTCGTCCTCGCATTGATCGCGAGAAAAGTTGTTCTTTTCTTGGTTTCTTCGTTCTGTTTGGGATTGTGGGGTTTTGGTTCTTGGCGACGCGTCGCCATGAGGCGGCATGGGTGGCAGCTTCCCTATCACCCTCTCCAGGTGAGTTCTTGGTGACGGAATTCTGCTCCTCCTCCTCCTCTTCCTGGGCGGGGAGAGGAGTTGATCTTTTGCTGTTCTTGGTTGCTGAAGAATTTAGTTGTTGCTGCAGGTGGTGGCCGTGTCCGTGTTCTTGGCGCTGGCGTTCGCGTTCTACGTGTTCTTCGCCCCGGTTCATCGGGAAGAAGGTGTTCCAGGACGTGGCCGTGGGGCTCTACACGCCTCTGGTAAAGATTCTTGCTTTTGCCTCCATTGCTGTCCTTTGTTGAGTTTCGCTGCCTTGTGGTTTGGCACCTTTGGCTTTGGATCCCCATCTTGGTGATGTCTGATGGGGCCCGTCAGTGGTTGCTGGGACTTGTGGAAGATGCCAAATTAAGCAGGCATTACCTCCAAATGTGGTGTTTAGCACACTCCTGCATGTGTAGTGTAGATACTGGTTCCAGTGTTTGTGTACCTTCTCGTTTGTTGGAGGTTGGTAGTACAAGCTACCAAGAATTCAGTCTAATCTGGGAAATTCTGGTGCTATCATGTGACATGCCTAACTCCGTCAGTCACTGTCAGTTTGTTCAACAGCTCTGATTCAGCTTTGTGGTTGGTAGAATTTTGCTTGCATTACGAGGTTTAAGAACAGTATAGGGATATTTTTGTGTATGTAATAGCGATATGGCACATGTAGAAACACTGAATCGGAGAAAGCAGGCATTGTATGCATTGAACTCTCAGGTGCTTCTTGGAGTCAATCCAGTTGATTAGTAGTGCTTTGTGGTTGTACAGATTTTGTACATGTTTGGTAGGATTTTGTACCTCTGTTTGATGGAGATGGCATGGGCATAAGTTGTATTTATTGCTAATATTTGTTGTTTCTTACTGGTCCAAATCCTTCTGATACCATGCCCTCGTTTTTGTGCTATCCTCATCATTCCAAGACGGTACAGTCAATTCCTTGGGATCAGTCATATAACTTTATTATGATATTGTCTGCTACAAATGGATTATCACAGATTATTTTAATGACCACTCCTAAATCCTTTGGGAGTTTTCATTGCTTTTAAGAACATTGTTGTATTTATTTTGTGACGAGTAGCTGATGTTTTTGCTAACACATATTTCCTGAACTCCATAGGTATGAAATGAAACAGCATCAGACCCCAATAAACAAGGGTTATAATACATTGTAAAATTTTGTAATTCAAATATGATCTGCTACTGAACATCACAAACAGTTGAGTTCACAAAACTATAAATTTATTGTGACAATGGAACATACTACATCATGGATTAACATGTGCTGTTATTTTTTCAAACATTACCTGAACACAGTGTTTTACTGATCTGAATCCAAGCTTGTGACAGGCACTCTGTTGTGGCCAAATGGCGAGCTTGAGCACATATGCCCTTTTAAAAGAAAATAATGACACTTAGCAAAAGTGCAAAACCCTGCATGAATTTACTTTATTCCATTATGGTCAATGTATGCATTTACTTTACACCTTTATGATAGAAATGTGTATTTTGGCTCCTTTCAGGTTTCATTTGTCTTCTTCATGTACATCTGGTGTGCTGCAACAGACCCAGCTGATCCAGGTGTCTTGAAATCAAAGAAGTACCTAAGATTGTATGGAAGCGGCAAACACAAGCATCCGAAGGAATTCAGACATGGCATTTCAGATTCGGGGTTTGCAAGTAGAGGGAACTGGAGAAAAGCAAGAACATGAGTTTGCAGCTGCTAGTGAAAAGTCAATAACTCGCCACAAAGACAATAACTCATCTTGCTGCAGTTCAACTTCCTCTGTTTTTCTCATTATTTTCTACCCTCTCTATCTTGTTTTTTCCTGCTGCCAACCACGGGAATGGTCTGAGCAGCAAGCCAGTGAGGAAGGAATGTTTTTCTGCAGCCTCTGTGAAGTTGAGGTATGCTTCTTGTATTTCTAGCTGTTGAGTACTTGAGTTATGCTTTTCTTCTGTCAACTCAACTCTTTAATATGCTGCTAATTTTTTATAGGTATTGAAGTACAGTAAGCACTGCAGAGTTTGTGACAAATGTGTTGATGGTTTTGATCATCACTGCAGGGTAAGGTTATCCTGAAACAGATCATTTCTTATTCATCCATTAGCGAGTATTTAGTAACTCTCCTTTTCTCCTCAATCTCAACAGTGGCTCAACAATTGCATTGGAAAAAGAAACTATATGAGATTTTTTATTCTGATGACTTCTTCCCTATTCTTGGTAAGCTCATGTTGTTCAATCAGCTACAATTACTCTTATAAGATTGTATGGATAGGAGTGTTGCATAGTGCTCTAATCTTATTGTCATTAGTCTATAATGTTTACCATAGTCCCAGCATCAGCTACACTTCAAGTCTTTTTCATGCATATAAATTTGGTCATGGTTACCGCATAGAGCATTTTATTCCTGGTCCTTTTCATCCTAGTTGACCATTGACAGGTCTACATGATTTGTGCACTTTGGGCCAGCTTATCCTACAATCAGCAGTTGGAGTATTGGTGCTAGTGTTCTGCTTTGTTGAGCGAAAGGAATTCTCCATTCAAATTGTGTCAAAGCTTGGAAGCAGCTTCTCTGTGGTGCCTTATGTTATTGTGGTGGTGCGTTTGGCTGTTCTACTTTCAAATTCTAGCTATTTCACCTTTTCTTTGGAGAACCAGTTGACTCTTTTCACATTTTTTCTTGAATGCTCAAAATGTTGATCTTTGTTCATACAGGCATCTTGTACCATCCTAGCCATAGTTGCTTTGCTGCCAATCGCGCAACTTCTCTTTTTTCACATTCTTCTAATCAAGAAGGTAACTTCTAATCCATTCCCGTTTTATGTAATGCCACGGATTGATTAGGTACTACGTTACTATTCCTGATAATTTTTTAGAGCAGCTTGCAAACCAGATTCTCATACAATCATACCCTTTGAACACTTAGAAAATATTTATGTATTGAATTAGAAAAAAGTTATTAAAAGGACATCCACAATGAAATGTTAACTTTCCAGTGATTTTAGGAACTAAATATTGATACCATGAATACTTTGTGTGTGTCATATTGTTGCATTCTGAGGTGATGCGATTTGAAAGTCTAACCATCATGTTCTCAACTTCATACAGGGAATTAGTACATATGACTACATCATCGCCCTAAGAGAGCAAGAACAAGAAGAGGTTGGTGGGCAGCAGAGTCCACAGATGTCTCGTGTAAGCTCCTACACTGGACTTAGCAGTACAAGTTCCTTTGGTGGACGACGTCGTGGTTCATGGTGTACTCCTCCAAGATTATTTCTTGAAGATCAGGTAACAACCTTGAAGAATCTTATGATAAATGATAAATGGCCGCATACCTTTCGAAGTGATGGTATATCTGTACAGAAAAATCTTATTGCTAGCCTATGTAGCTGTGCGATGTGCTGATGTGAAGTTAAGTGATTTGATTCTTTAGCTAGCCTTGCTAATTTTTAGTCTATATTAGACTTGTCGTCTTTGGAACTTCCTCTTATGTTTGTAAAATTGCAGTCCTATATTACAACAAATGCATATTTATGTTTCATCATGAGTCATATACATGATCATAAAAGATACTACTGTATGGCTTTTTTTTTTTTCGATTTGGCATTTGCCACTAGCTGATCTTGTGCTACTCAACTTCTTTTCAGTTCGATGTTATTCCATCAGAGGCTGGTTCATCGCATAATTCTACTTCCAAGAGGAAAGAAGATGAAGTAAGGAGGAAGAAGGGTTCAGGTGGTATAAAAATTAGCCCATGGGCACTCGCTCGTCTTAACGCGGAGGAAGTTTCAAGAGTTGCTGCAGAGGCACGAAAGAAATCCAAAGTTCTACTGCCCATCAGAAAAGATGAGTATGCACTTGGCCATGAAACGGACAGTAGCTATGGAGGCACAAGCAGCAGTAGGATTGATCTAGGCCCTGATAACAAGAGGAGAACAAGCAGAAGAGCAAGACCTCACAATGATTTCTCTCTTAAACCTGTCGCCAAGATATCCGCAGATGCTCTTGATACTCATGGCAGTGAGTTGGTCCCTGAAACATTATCCAGTTTAGCACCATTGCAGCTTGAGGCGCGAAGCGCTTTTCATCCAAGTAGAGCTGCATCCTCTGCTAATGGTGGCGGCTCATCACCAGACAGCAGCTTGGACTCCCCTGATCTTCATCTGTACCGAGTCTCGGCTGTCTCCTCATCTGCAGCGGAAGACCTGCAGCTGACAGCTCTTACAGCTCCAGGAAGCACTCCACAGCAAGGGATTGAGCTGTCAAGATCGACCAGCGACGGGTATGAAGCATCAGGAGGCGAAGACAGTGATCGCATCCCTTCGCGGATAGTTCATCGATCTTCGAACTGGGCAAGCATCATCCTCAGCTCTGATCAAAGTGTGGCTTCATCTGGCATCGTCGTGCCGAAGAACAGGTTGTCCTGACTCCAAACCAATTCCATCAAATTCCATCCTCAGCTTCTTTCAGATGAATGAAAAATTGTAAATGGTCCGTGTAGATTGTCTCGTTTTCCATCGGTTTCTGGTCCTCCATTGTTTCAAATCTTGTCTCAACGATGGTTGGATGCTGCGTGAATTCTGAATTGGTTGGATGTTTTTGGTGAACTCTGAATTCTGAATTCTTTGCTAGGTAGGGAAGGAGAGTTGATTCATTCGTGTTGCATCCAAAATGGTTGTAATTTTGCTCTCAGATGACAATGAAATCAATCAGAGGTTGATATATCTTCAGCCTCCTGGGTTAATGCCTAATTGTATTGGTAGTTGTCATCTCTTACCGTGTTACTGTATTTATGAAGAAAACAATGACATCATTGGCATTCATACTGCAGTTGACAACTACTAAAAGATTCAGAAGGCAATCTGAAACACATCCTTGCCATGTACCACAGTAGACAAATAAAGATGCTATCTGAAACACATTTAGCAACGCATTGTTGAGTAGTAATCTAATAGCCTCCCTAAGTACTTTGATTAAGCCGTACATACACATTAAGTCAAATGTGTCACATAACCAGATCTGAGACTAAATATCTAACATGTATTATTGTAGGACGTCCCTCTGTACATGATAAAAGACTATAAGTTGATTCGGTTCTGCTGTTCTGCAGCTTCTGCATTGGTTAATGAAAATTGTGCGCGTCTTACTACCTAACACGCTGTCGGTGTAATGGTTGCTCAAATTAAGTACCCATTTTTTTCAAGAAAAACAGAACAAAAATGTGTTGATATGACGAATGAATATTGCTTATTCATTTTTAGTGAAATAAATTCAGTTATCTTCTTGTGGATTTTTTGGTAGCTAGTATTCTGTTAAAATTTTTACCTTGGAAAAAAAAGGAAGGCAGTGTAACTGTCGGTGCCGGACACAAAACGACTTTAAATCTTTGCTTCAGTCGGTTCTTTGCTGATACTTGAGAAGGCAAATACTCGGATGGTTCATTGAATATTACAAGCTCCATCTTGGGGTTGATGCAAGGCCAGTACTAAATGGAAGTCAACATACCTGCTCATATGATCTAAGGTAGGAATAGTATTCATTTGTCATATAAAAAGCAAGGGTTATCAGATTCAAGTTCTGCATCGATAAAGCATCCTGCTTAAAGAATCCACATGCAAAATTCTAATAATCCAAATGATGCTTCATATGCAAAACTCTAAGCTTCAGAGTTGAGACAGTCTTTTCCCAGCACAAGCAACACTAATAATCCATGGAAAGAGTAGTCCAGAATCAACAAAGATTACTATAGTCCATTATCAATAGATTGCTTGTCAATGGACAATCATTGTCTGCTGCAGTGAAAGGAAAAGGAAATAATCCATGCACCATGCATCATATAGATATCACCATTGTAAATACTTTTTCTTGTGAGTAGGTGATTTGAATATAGCAGTGATCTGAAATGCAGATCTACCAAACTTCTGAAGTAAAGTGAATGCAAGTAAATTAGTTTTGAGACTCAAATTGCAAATATAATATGATGGGGTTGACAGTACCTTCTGATGAGATTGCCAACGAACATCATCCAGAAGACCAGAACACAATTTTGAAGTAATTGGAAGATGAATTTGGATGTAATGACACATCAAGAATCATTTGTTAGAATCTTTAGTATTTCCAGAGTGACACAGTGCTTCATTCAGTATAACCAAAAGGCTGTTGAAGACTAGTACAAAATTCCACAAGAATTGAATTGGTATACTAGTTACATCATTTCAAATGAATGCTACACAAGTTACCAGCCTCCAATCACTGCCAAAAACTTGGGATTGGTTAAGAACACAACCCATCATGGATCTCCTATTCTCCTTCCCGTCTTCTCTCGCGAATACGCCATAGCATGAGAAGTGGGGAATCCAAATGCTTGCAAAGTTCTTTCACCATCAACATCAACCAATCAAACACAATGTATTGTATAGTCATGGCGAGTGATCCACCACCAGTCATTCTTCGCCGAAAGCGGACACTGCCCACCTCACTTATTCCCCAGTATGAACAGATATACCTATGACTCCAAGAAATGCTTCATCACCTGATGACTGAATTGCCACCCACCATCATCTCAAGCTCCTCAATTGAGCCGCCCTCATCATCCAAGATCTCCATGCTCGATGATCGGCAAGTGAAGTAGAACACGACGCTCATCATCGAGTCGATGAGCATCACGAATGAGTACATGAGGACAAGCAATGGCCCCTCCCAGAGCCTTGATGAGCCATCACCATAGCTCAGTGTCTTCACCCTGTGCTCAAACAGCCCCTCCACGAAGGCCAGGCCAATGGTGGATCCAAGAAAGATGAGCAAGCCGACATGTGTCTGCCCGCGCATCAGCTGCACTGACCGGCGCAGCGCGCTGACTCCGGCGATGTCCTCAAGAACGGCGATGACACCGCCGAGGTTGCACACTATGATGGTGTGCGCGTACGCCACGGAGAAGGCAAGAACGGTGAGGAGGCCGGCGCAGACGACGATGTCGGGCGGGTAGAGCATGTACTTGAGCGTGGAACACGCGGTGACGAGGAGGGCGAGGAAGGAGGAGAGGCAGGCGATGACGGCGGCGCACGCGAGCGCGTACGTGGCGGCGAGGCGCGGCCACGCGCGGCGCGCGAGGAGGAGAGCTCGGCGCCGGCGAGGAGCGCTTGCCCGCGTAGACGGCCGCGACCGCGTACGCGGCGGCGGCGCGGGCGCGAGGAGGAGCGTGAAGGTCGCCGGAACGACACGACGGACGCGACGAGGGTGGCGGCGAGGTGGTGCGCCAGCTGCCTGACGAAATGCGTGAGCGGGAACCCCGACGCCGCCGCCGCGGCGAGCAGCCTCCGCGCGAGCGGGAGCACGGCGGCGCCCTCCAGCGCGGGCGCGGACAGGGAGGACCCCGACGCCGGGCAGAGCAGGAAGAAGAGCACCGACGTGTAACGCGTGCGGGTCCGCCCGCAGCACGCGCACCGTCTCCCGCAGGATCTCCAGCGCGTTCATCGGCGGCAACCGCACCACCCCTCCTCCCCCTTCTCCCCCCGCGCCATCCTCGCCGCCGCCACACCACCCTCTCTCACTTCTTGGACTCGCCGCCTCCGCCGCCAACGCGACGTCCCTCCCCGGTCAGATCCAACGCAACGACGCGAGCTCCACCAACCCCGTCGCCCCATGCGAGCTCCCGCCCCCCTCCGAGTTGGTTCCAGTGAGCAGAGGCGAGATCTTGGGAGAGCGGCAATGGCGTGGTGGGAGGAGGAGGAAGAGAAGTTTCTTGGAGCAGAGATCGAGGTGGGTTTTTTGTGAAGGGAGACGGCGACGCCGCGAGCGAGGCGAGGGGGGAGGGTCTGACTACCGACAGTCACATGTGGCACTGACTTGTGGGGCCCACCAAGTTGAGGTAGTTTAGGTTTGTTAGGATGACATGCGGGGTCCCACCAAGTGGAGGTAGTTTATGTCAGTTAGGATGACATGTGGGGCCCTCCGGAACGGTTACATATACAGTGAAGCTTCCACGGGCACGCTTGCATATGATTTTTCTTGGGTTGTGCTTCGGCAAATTCATCTTGTCGTTGGTTCCATTGAAGTTGATAATAGTGATTGACAAATGAGTTGTATGTTCGTTTTGTCAACCTACTAATGACAATGGGAGATTGTGATTCATGTTTGTACTATTGCCATTTGGTTTATTGTTGAAACAAATACTATCCATCACCATTAAGACCATTTTCGAATGCAATTATAGGAGGACAAGCGAAACTCACTTTTGTTGAAACGAGATCCTTCCAGTGACATACTACCACGGCTAACAATGTAGGATCCACTTGGGTTCCCTGTACTCTCTCTGTTTCAAAATAAACCAACGAATCTAGACATACCATATCCAGATTCGTAATATTAGGATGTGTCACATCGCGTATGAGGTTTTTTTTATTTTAGGATGGAAGGGGTAGACAACAACTACAGTAACCCAGGTATTTGAGTTACAACAATCAGAGAAAAGAGGTCAAACAAGCCGAGCAGGAAGGAACAAAAGCCTCGAAACCTTCGGGCCTAATCACTTGATAATGTAAGAGAGCAAAATTAAGTATGATGGAGCCAAGGGAACAAAAGCTAAGGTGGCAAGTTTTGTTTGATTCCTTGAAAGGCCCAAGTGGAAAGTGGAAAAGACAATAAGGCAGCTTCGCGGCAAAGGCAAAAGCTTTATGCGTTACCAGATGAAGTGCCAATAGCCCACTATATACTTTCCTTGCTCTGCTGTCTTGACTGACACATCCATATGCAAAATGGCATGTAGCATGTTCCTAATTTCCTTTCATTGTTCTAATCTAATGACAAAATAGAACATGCCATGAGCTTCCAAGGCATGCCATGTACACCATGACAGGGAACCTAGGGAAGATCTGAAGTTTGCGTTGATTTCACATAGGAAATTCTACTGTGGTTAATCTGATTAGATGAATGTTATTACAGGGATGAATGTATGAAACCATCTTTTGCGCAACAGTACATGTAAAAACTTACATGTTCGAAGATGGGCGACCATGCCTTTATGAGAAAAGCAAAAGCTCAAGTCATTCTACCAAGCACCCCCATACGATTGCATTGCCAGCTTTCACCTTTACTCTGCTGGTAGCTCGAGTAGTTCGCGGATACCTTCACATACCTGCACGGGTAATTGCATATAGATTAGCTATAATCCACAGTAGTGCCAAGTATCACCTATATAGTGAGCAACTAGTTTAGTTTGTTTTACATACCAACTTGATCTGCGCTTTTATGCTTGCGATGAGATGTGTGTACTCGTCTATCTGTCTGCAAACATGAAAATATACAGAATTGGTATGTGAATTTTACTACAGGGAGTCAGGCATCAAATAAAACAAAAGTGTAAATATAAAAGGGAAAATTACAGCACCAACATATTGGCATACAAACAAATGTAGCCACAGGAAACCCAAAAAGGAAAATTAGAGAAATAGGAAACAAGCCCAGATCACATCCAAAAGAAATCTGAACTAGACAACAACATACTGCAGTGATAATATTACAGTCAATCCTAAACAAAACATAGTATCTGTCAAATTGAAAACTTGTGTTTTGTGAATGGGAAGTTCACACATCAAAGCAGCAAGGCACAAAACAATATGATTAATTGCTAAGGTCTGCTAATCTTCAACTGTAATAGTTTTTGTCCCAGAAAATATGGGGTTTGGTATATTAGATGATAAAGGCAACAAAACAAGTTAGCCACTATACAGTATACACTATGATTATGATCTTTGAATACATATCATAGTGATATTGATGCTTCAGTATTATTAGATCCAGTCATCCAGGTATCAAGCGCAGACTGAGTAAACTATATCCTACACCCTCCGTAAAAAAATAAATAAAAACCAACTTCTGGCTACAAACCTAGACATAGCAGAAGTTGGCTTTTTGGGAGACGGAGGGAGTATGCAACATCAACAGTGGTTGCCACTGTATTATGAGCAATACCCAGCCTGCCTACCTATATACCCACATAGGCACACACACAGAAGAGGCCTATATATCTACGGTCAAACATAGTATACTGCAAAATCAGCGATTGACAAGGAAGGCTTCCAGAGTAGCATAACTGGATCCAAGTTAGCATAACATCATTGAAACAGCAGTAGGAACAAACTCATCTGAGAATTGACACATCTAAGAAAATACAGAGTAGGTATTCTATTGACTGAAGCAGTGAAGCGTGAAGAGTAGCAGTTTAGAATGCTAAGAAATGATAGTGTGAAAATAGGTCATTTTAGTAAAATTTTCTGAACGTATCAATGGGGACTTGGAGAGTGCGTGCAGATATCTGATGCACACCAGTAGCACCCAGGATCAGCACACTAAAATGTCAAATAAATACATTCCTTCTGTCCTTGATGCCTGGGTAAACATCAACCTCCAAAAACTGTTTAGATACATATAGGTACCCAGGGTTTTATAAAAGCCTACTCAAGAATATAATATGTTCTTGAGTTTATATGTCCTCTCTTGAGAAGAAGAAAAAACAAAACCCACATTTTCAACTATAAATAACATCACGAGGGAAAAAAACTCAAACCACCTTTTCAACTATAAAAACAAAACAGGACATGTGAAATACATGCTAACTGTGGACACTGTGTTAAAAGAAGCATAAAGCACATCAAAACTTCCGTCAACCATCAAGATTCCTATTCCTCAACTCCTCTGACACACAAAAAAAGCATGATCTTCATAGCCAATTCTAAGAATTGAGTTACCTTGCCAACCTTGCTTCTCTTACAGATATAAACTGCAAAGCTTCTTGCCAAGTAAATTCCACATGAAAACCTAGACCAATATCCACAAAAATGTGTCTTGTATCAGGCCTGCAGAAATCACCACACAGTAAGGAAACAAAGGTAAATCTGGAAAGATCAAGAACAATAAAGAGGATATATCACTCATGTTACAAAAGGGTAAGTTTTTCTGCACTTCATACTGATTTCTTTAAATATTCAAACTCTCCAGTGCTAGCCTAAGACCTTGAAATATCAAAATGAACCAACTCCAAGTCTACTTGTTATGTAGTGTGTCAATAACCAAGAACATTTTTCTCAGAATAACCAGTAAAAATAAAATCAATAAGTTTGTTATACTATGCTCCATACGCCGATACAATTTTTCCAACCAGAACTGTCACCCTATTTCCATTTTTTAGATGAAAACGACACAGTCATGTAGAAACACCACATTATCGCACTGCCAATGGTCTATCAACTGCATGTGCACTTCCAGAAAATTTAACTTGAATAATGTAGTATTCAGCTGTTCCTATATACTGCGTCACTGTATATTGCCAACACATAATGACTCAATTCATCAGTGAAGTTATATCAAAACTCATTAGAGTCTTCTCACTAACTGGGCAAGTAAAAGGACACGCTAAGACATTTTTGGTTAGGAGAGAAGAGGGAGAACGAGGGTTTACACTTCTGCCTGGGCGTACACCTCAGAGCCAAGATTGACCATGGATCGCATACTGGTGACTCCATTCTTCTCCAAATTTTCGATGTTCCTCTTCAAGTCCAAGCTGCCACCACATCCGAAAATCAGAACAACTGACCATTCGCGTCGACGTGGTTAAATCGGACCGTCAAGTGAACAAATCGAACCGTCATAATGCGCAAGGAAGGGTTCAAAAAAGCAAAAAAAAAGTAAATCAGTAACATTGTGTATTCCACCCGAACAAAGACAGGGTGGCAGGGTACAGAGCTCCGTGTGGGTCCCACTCGTCAGTAGGAGGTGAGTCCTTCCCACGCAACCTTCGCTTCGCTGTGACCTGTGGGTCCCGCTTATCAGCCTAACCTCTCCAACAGGATGTGTCACGTGGTCTCGTAGTCGTAGAGAGAGACCAGGTTGTCGTCGTGCAGAAGACGAAAGAAACCGGGAAAGACAAAAAAAAACTTTCTCCGGTTTCATTTTAAAATGCCGCTCTTTATACTCATCCACCTCCACCTACCTCCGGGGTCCGGGCGCGCGATGGGTAAAAGTTCTCTCTTTTCCATCTCGATTGCACCATTGGTCATGTTATCTGCTTTCCTGCATCACCACCGTTCATCTCACGGAGTTCTCTTGACGCCAAGGAAAGTCACCTCATGGCCAGGGTGAGTTGTTCTTCTTCTCAACAGAACAAAAGTGCATGTTTTTTCTTAATGTTATATCTTCTGTTGGGACTTGGGAGACAAAAGTGCTTGTTTTTTCTTGCTTTTGTGGCGCTCCGTCGTCCGCTGCGGCCGTTTGACTCACCACCACAAGGCGAGATGACACCATATGTTGATATTTCTTAACAATATTACTAGAAATATAATTCCTGGCAATGACGTAGAAATATTTATGGTCACGGATATGATCCGTAAGCGCACGGATATACCATTATAGCATTTCACCTAGGAGTATTCCGAGGTATCATATTTATTTAATCCCAATGGAAGATATGATAATGGGAGTACTATGCTAATAGTTTATATATTACTTGCATACATCAAAGTCTACATAGGGGTTAAATGATTCAAAGGGTAGGAGAAGAAATAACTAAGCTACTCTCACTAAAATAAATATACTAAGTTAAGTGGAGAAAGAATAAGAAAAGAATTCATCCTATACTTCTATACAGACACATTTGGTCAACACTTGCTAGTATACAGTCATGCAACCAATACCATCTAACAGTGTCCTCCTAGTGTTTCGAGAGACCACCCCAGGTTGTTGAGTTAATTACGACAACTTGTCATGGCTATCTAACCGGGGCTAAATACGGAGTACCCATCCCAGGAAATTGCACTTAGGATAATACACACATGCAGAGGAACACCCATACTGAGCTGTCACCATCAGCGGCCAGCCTCTGAACCACTGCATATTACCCCAATTAATGGTATCTAATAATCTAAGCACCGCGCTTACATTACTAAATACTACCCTACATCCATGCATCCGATATAGAGCAACCGAATACTCGGACACTAAACCCACACCATTACACCTCTCTGGTAAACTAGTCACACAACTATATCGGCACAAGTATAAAGTAAAGTCGGTACTCAGATAATAATAATGGAATAAAATACCGAAGATGTATAAAGAAGAATATTCTATTAATTAAATAAGTCTTACAAAAGAATAGAGAAAAGCTACTAGGGCCATGCCCGAATTCTCCTGAAGACTCGAGGACTAAGATTGCTATTCTAATTCCTACTCCAGTAGCACTAGTGTACAACTAAACTTGAGAGAGGGAGAGAGCTCTTCTTCTTGAGTGTGTGAGGGAATGAATGAGATGAGGGGTATTTATAGGCCATGAGGTGCCTTGGGAGTGTGGAGATGCTCCAAGCATCCTATGAGCATCTTTACTCTCCTCACAACAAGTGGCATGATGAAGCATCCAAAGAGCATCTTTCACCCTCCTCTTGACAAGTGTCCACGGCGGTTATTTCAGGTAGAACTGGTCACAACCGCCATGAGATGTGGATAACTACTAGCTGTTGAAGAACTAGGCTGATCGTGCTAGCTGCTGGTTCAGTCGAACCAGGGCCAAGCCCAATCAGCCCACCACTTCGCAGGTGTATCTCCCAGTGGATCCTCAGCACTTCGCAGGTGTATCTCCCAGTGGATCCTCAGCCTAGTGGTATGAATTATGGGCTTGTTTGATCATGTTAATTCTGTATTATCAGCCTATCTATCCACAAGTCTGCTTCTCGACAGCGCCTGATTGATCGTTCGTCTGTTGTATTGTCGATTCTCCTCCTTTTTGATAGCTTCTCCTATATGGTTAGTTTTCCAAGCATATAGTGGAATAGAATGTTTTATTTGTGAAATAATGCATTGCAAGCATAGCTAGTCTTCATATATTGGGTCATATGGACGGTCGAAATTGGTTGATAATGACCGTCAACACCATCTAGCTTCATGTCTCCTCGCAGGGTGTTAGCAACACAAATCCCCAATTCGAATCACAACAATATTCACTCAGCTCTCAAGTGTTTGATGGTGGAATTGAAGAAGAAGCTAAGGATAGAAGTGCTAGAAGTTTAGGATAGAGGAGAAGAGGAAGGGTAGAGAGATCGACGAGGTTCAACCGAACCAAGCCATCGCCGCCGTTCGTCCAGCCGCCGAGACCAGCCGCCGTCGTTGCATGTTTCTTTGATGTCCTCCTCATCCTCTATAGTTGTATATATATTAATGTTGGCCAATCTTCCTTACCATTAGCTAGTAGTGCTTCTTGGGCTGCTTGGGCTGGGCTTGAAGAGCGGCTGAACTAGCCCATATGCACTTAGCTACGCAGGCCCATTGCAGGATCCTAACATTTATTTCTTCTTGAAATTCAGCTTGTCCCCAAGCTGATGAAAAACCTCCTGGATCCCATGACATCAACAATTCTTTGGTATCATTAAGGTGCGAAAAATGCCCAAGGTCATTCACCAGTGTATCACAGGGTTTCAATTTACTAGCATGAATTTGTACTATGGAAGAACAAGTTGAGGAACTCCTAATAGATGATTTACAACATAACAGAGAATTGACAGCTTGAGTTGCAGAATTTATGTCCATATTGACATCATCCTCCATCTTTCCTTGCCTTGTTTGGAGTTGCACAAAAGGACAAACCATCCGGACAACATTTCTAGTTAGAATTGCACTGTTGTCAACCTTCCATGTAGCATAATCAATGGTAGAAGCACCAAAATATGAAGCCATCTCTCATCATCATAAAAACACTCATGCTTAATCTTACCATCTGCTAGTCCCAATGTGCAGTGTGTTTGGCATTCAATTCTTGTCACTACAAAAAACCTTGTCTTGAGAGGATAACCGACAAGATCATGTAATTGCCTTGCATTGTAGTTAGTTGGTACCTTGCCAACTGAAATTTGCAGCACATGCAAAATGTTCCCAGCACCCAACTTGAATAGGCTCATTAGATTAAGACAGAGCTCAGTCACTGATAATATTTCACATTCCCTTGCTTTAGCCAAATTTATCTTCTCTAATTTGACAAATGTGTGTGAATTAGTCAGGAGGTACATAATATCATTCCCATTAGGTGGAGCCCATGGTGGTTTCCAATATACTCTTTTCCAATTTCTTTCAAAAAAATACTCTTTTCCAAAAGAAATTGAATGCAGACCAAGGTACATGCCACACCTCCCACCTTCTAGTCACTTCAGCTAACCAAGGAGGTGGCCTCTTATCACTATTGGGGCATTTCGACGAACACGTGTTGAGCATTGGTGTATCCAGCTTTACGTCGGTGACTGTTCTTGATGAGAAATTCTCCACTAGCTGAACAGATGATGGAACAACCTTAGATATACCCATTATGGTCTAGAACGCGAGCACAACTTGGTTAGGGTCCCCCTTGATGTCAAGGCCCAACGTCGAACACTTGGTGTGCATCTCTTTGGAACAACCGGGGTGCTAATGTTGATGGTGTCGATGGTGCCATTAGCCAATACAAACTCCCTGGAGGCTACAACAGTGGTGGAACATGTAAGCACCACATCCACGATAAGATTAGGCTTGATGTCAGAGCTAGAACATAGCGTCGAACACTTGGTGGGCGTGACCTTGGAGAGGTCCTTGGTGGCATTGTAGGGAGCTTGGTCCATGTCCTTTCTGTCTCCTAGCTCCTAGGCAACTGTCGGAGCAAGCACCTCACCAATGAGACTTGAATTTGTTGCCACCCAAGTGATGTTGTTGTTGGGGCATTCCATCAAACAGTTGGTGGGTGCTGGAGGAGGTGGTGCCATGGGTGTTGGAGATGATGCACCCTTGATGATGGCGGTGGTTGCCCTGATAGCTGCAATCATTTCTTCGGAAGCCTTGCTCCTATGAACCTCTATCTCTTCCAACTTTTGAAATATATGATTGATCTTTTCCTCTTGCATGCGCTTGGCCTCCGTTTGTTCAAACTTCTCCAATATCTAATCTAGAGCATCGTCTAGCCATTTCTCCTCTTTGTTCATGGTGGAATTGATGGGAATAAGGCAGATATCCTCTGATCTTCCTTGGACATCTCAAGTTGGCTAGGCATTCCAACGAACATGTTGCGGGCATTGGTGTCATGAGCACCACCCTTGCCCAAATCTAGCAACCACTTGCAAGGGGTGTTGCTGCAATACTCCCCCATCGACTCCATGCTAGAAATCCCATGAATCGACGGCTCTGATACCAGATTGTTAGCAACCCAAATCCCTAATTCGAATCACAACAATATTCACTCAACTCTCAAGTGTTTGATGGTGGAATTGAAGAAGAAGAAGCTAAGGAGACAAGTGCTAGAAGTTTCTATGATAGAGGAGAAGAGGAAGGGTAGAGAGATCGACGAGGTTCAACCGAACCAAGCCGTCGCCGCCGTTTGTCTAGCCGCCGAGGCCAGCCGCCGTCGTTGCATGTTTCTTCAATGTCCTCCTCATCCTTTGCAGTTGTATATATATTGATGTTGGCCAATCTTCCTTGCCATTAACTAGGAATGCTTGCTTGGGCTGCTTGGGCTAGGCTTGAAGAGTGGCTGAACTAGCTCATATGCACTTAGCTACGCAGGCCCATTGCAGGATCCTAACACGGGATCGTATCCTATGCACACAGACCTTTGTGTTGTGTACACCAACTAAAAATTATCATAAAAATTTCTAGAAAAAATCATACATGTACTTCTAATAGTATTACATCTACGTGCAAAGTCACATCTTCGAATTCATTCTTCATAAAGAGTAACAAAAAATAAAATTCTGACAAAATTACAACCTTAAAACTGTCAGATTTTTTGTTTTTTTCGTTACGGCTAAAATATAATAAATTTGAAGTTAAGATTTTAACCCTAGGTGTAATACTATTGAAACTATATGTATGATTTTTTCTAGATTTTTTTGATAATATTTGTTAATTGGTGTGCACATGTGTACACGTGAGAGTTTGTGTGTATAGGATATATTGCCTCCTAACACAGGGGTAGACGATCGAGGTCGCGGTTGACCACTACCTCCACAATATTTGCGCCACGGCTATGGCCCAAAGCCAGAGGAGGTAGCGGAGGTGGACGAGCGCCGAGCAGTCCTTCCGAAGTCCTCTGACGGTATTCCGTCCGTCAATGTCGTCCGCGTGGCCGATGGCCGTGATGAAGAGAGGAGCAGCCGAGCAGGACGACACTGCGGCGGCGCGTTCACGGACACGTGACACGTCTTCACGACTTCAATCCGGCGTCCGAGATGTACGTATGTGTACACAGCACACGTAAGGCAACCATACTCTTTTCTTGAAATAAACTTGACGGCATACAATACAACCGTACTCTATATACTGCTTCTATATATATACTACGGAGTATATGAATATGGTTCTTTTAAGTCAAACTCAAAAGGATATCTGTCTCTTTACTGCCTCTAGATTAATCTGTTAATCTAGCGCAGCCATCCAACCGATCTCTAGCTATACCACATAAAACAACCACCCAATACCATGAGCACCAATGCAGTGTGCCATGCCGTCATCGACATCGAGCTCCAAGACGTACCCCGCGGCGGCACTGCTGCTACTACTACCAACCGTTGCGCGGTGTGTGTGGAGCCATTAGAGTGGGTGGCAATCGGGCCATGCGGCCACCGCAGTGTTTGCGCGAGATGCATCGTCCAGGTCCGCTTCGTCAGCAAGGACAGGCGCTGTCACCTGTGCAGAGCCCCCTGTCCTCTCGTCGTCGTCGTCAAGGGAGACTGCATCGACGGCGCCGATATCCTCGCTGAGCTGCCATCATCACCATCCATGATAACCAGACAGGGTAGAGTGGACAACTTCTGGTTCAACGTCGACACGGCGGCCTACTTCGCCGATGAGCAGCAATTCAAGGTGGCGAGGATTGCTTGCGTTAAAAAGTCCTTTTATAAGCCCAAGGTACATCCTTTAAATTGTTGTTGAGATAGTAATTAATGAAAGATTAATCACTAATTAATCTTTGTTTAGCACTTCTGCTAACTAATACTTCGATTTGTGGTCTTGTTATACAAAATATACGATAAATAAATGAAATTTATGAACCTTTACAGTATAATAAACGCCATTACTGCACATCCTTTACAAAATAAATAAAATAAAGTTTCCGAATCTTTAATTTACAAATTACAAATACACAAAGGTTATCTAATTTATGCGTGGCCAAACTTCATGACATTAATTTTTTTTTGTCTGTTTGTAGGAGTGGTGGTATTTCCTACTCGTCTATGTTCCTTTTATGTTTGCAGGAGAAGCCATAGGCGCGACGTGTGCAGGAAGAACGAGTCATATGTGGTTGAAAGTTCTATCTCGTATCAACTAGTGTCGCACTGTTGTTTGCTAGTTATTTTTGGTTCATGGCACGGTTTTCAAGTCAGGCTGTAAAATCATGAGTATACTAGTACATATACGTGCAATGCACGTTTTTCTCTATATATTATTAGGATGCAAAATAATCACCTTCAAAAATAAGTATATTCCTGTAAAATCATAGGAGAAAGGTGTATTTTATTTTTTCTCTTTCCTCAATTCTGTATGTGTCATTCAAATTCCCCAGCGACGCTGATGGTTTAGCTGACTTTGGTTTCGTCGTTTACCTTGTTCATTTTGTGGCATTTTACTCTTCTTTACCACAACTATAGTTGATATTGGTGTAATACGGAGCAAATTGGTATGGCCAAAAGAATCATTTTTTAGCACGTTATGGCCAAGGAACTGGTCGAGGAAGATTGGTTTAGCATTCAGAAGCCTGAACACGTAGGAACTCAGGTCTTTCTGAAACTGATACATTCTGCTTTCCACTGATGTCAGTATCCTATTATCCTATATACGTTGTGGTGCTGATGGATTAGTTGATTTTTTATTTCTTAGTTTACCTTGTTCATTTTGTGATATTTCACTCTATTGTTTCTCAATTATACTAGTATTATAGTTGTTCTGTGCGTCAAAAGATTCATGCAGAAAAGATCGAATTATTTGCGTAGGAAAATAGGAACTCCAAAGGATCCTAGAACGTCATACAGTAAAAACATGAACGGTAAGTCATATTGATTTTTTTACCAAACGTAGCACCGGAACTGAAAGCTTTTGCTACTCAGTAATATTCCCGTAGGACTGACCTACAAATCAATTACTAGCAATCAACCAATCATGCAGCGAACATAGCTGTACGATGACTACTCTCTCTACCCATTAACAAGCAAGAAAGTCTTTCTAGTTTCTACGAACAACTGGGCAACTGACGAGCGTAGTAACTAACGAGGTCTCGAGGCAGAGTACTGGTAGCAGAGCCACAAGATTCACATACCAGCAGCATCAACAAATCACAAACTAACCAAAAAACCGCATGTATGGCTCTAAGTTTCTTTACAGGTGACCCGGCATCCCTTGGAGTGATCCAGCTCCAGCAGCAAAGCGACGATCACACCGGGACTCGTCTTCCCCTGAACCTAGTGATCAGCTGCAAATTTGTAAACAGGAACAACTATAAGAACAGAGACTATGAATCTACGACGACAAGCAGGGAGTTTAAGCACATCCGGTGGTGACTTATAGCCGTACCGAAGTCACAAGAGGGTGGTGGAATATCCAACCGAAGGTGGGGCTCTTTTGCAGGTAAACAGTAGCAGTTGGCCAGAATCCTCTGTGATGAAAATTCAGAAGCACACACAGTCAGATTCAGATACAGCGTCCAGGTGTTCCATTTCACAATGAACGATGACCTAGACACAGGTGATCATGATCATGTTTCAGAGTGGAAACACCATAGAGTTTACTGACCTGAAGAGCTTGACGAAGCCGTATGCCTCTGCCAGCATGCCAAAGAACGGCCAACCAATAAGGACCAGGAAGAAGCCAATTCCAAAAGCAATCGAGCCCTGCACAATGAGGTAGATTTTTCATATCATAATGGACCTCTAATAGAACTGGCAACTGAAATAGCAGAGTCTTCATGATGAATGGAGTTTGCAATGGTACAGACCTTGTGATTCTTAGGCTTGGTGAAGAACTGCACGGTTGACTTCGGTCCAATGGTCAGTGAAACACCAGACACAAACAGGATCTGCAACATGACATACGCACACCAATTAGTGATCAGGATGAGGTTACAGTGAAGCATCATCAGGATTCAGCCATTCTGGAAAGTGAATCTTACGTTTCCTATTGCAAGGAACCCCTTGTCAAACAGCATGATGATCCCAAGAAACGAGAACAGAACTCCGAACCCAGATAAGCCCAGCCCAATCTCTGTTGAAAACAAAAGTGATGTAATGGTTGAGCTAGTGAGATGCATACACATTGTACAATACGTCAATACCTCACAGTTGCAAGAAAAAAAATGTAAAAAGTTAAATTAGGCAGGTAAATTGAAGAACGTGTATTGTATTATTTAGCTACTATTAGATGGACCTCCTGTTAAAAAACATGATGCGTTGCGAATTTGAGATAAAACATATTGAAATAATGAATTGACAATATGCTATCTCAGCTATGGACGACCATGACCGAAATTTCATCTAGTTCTGAAAACATCGACACCTGAAACTTTCCCAACCTGAAATCCTGAATAGATTTCAAGTTGCTAACCGGAACTTATTTGCTCAGAAATTTAACTTCGGTGTGCAGAGAGGCAGTGCCAATTATTTGCCATATACAATAGTATCACAACAAATTGCTTGTACTTACAAAACAGTAATGGAAAATTCTCCACAGTCCACAGTAACCCAAGGACATTATGTTTGTAAACAAAACTTAACGCGAAACACAGGAAATTTGGCGAGGTTTGTCTCACCAAACAAAACATCGGTTACCGGTGATTTGAACCCAGGAGTCACAGATTCGATCGGACATAGTTTTTTTTTCCCAGCATTTTAAGCTATCAAACACGACCAATCATGCTGCAAAAATGACAGCATTTCGCAAGGCTATCGACAGGGGAACAGATTAACACATGATCGAGCACGCAAAGCTACAAGGAAACACGCGGCATATGCATCTTCCACCAAACAACTCGTAGAACACAGCGCAAAAACGTGAAAGCAAATACTACTACTACGTTCCCATCTCCCACCAAACGGTTCATACATCGCACGGAAAAAAAAACGGAAAGCGACGCAAAACGCGGGCCAAATCATACACCAAACCACTCACAAATCGCGCGAAAAATCAAAGGGAGAAGAGGAGGAGGAGGAGGAGGGGGTGGTGGTTGTCGAGTCGCGTACTCTTGAGTTCACTCATCTCGAAGGAAGCCATCCCACCCGCCGCTGAGTTCAACTTCAACCCGCGCCGCGCCCTCTCCTGCAAGCGCGCCGTCACCGACGCAAAAAAAAAAAAAAAAGGTTAATCGAACTACTCGCGCGGAATGCCGCTGCAGCGAAATCGCGATCGAGGAGGACGACGGTTTCCCGAGCGATCAGAGCGCACGCATGACGCACCTCGCCCTCCCGGATGGATCGCCGCGCGCTCGCTCGAGCGAGGACGCGGAGCAACTGGCGAGAGAGGAAGGCGAGGCGAGGCGAGGCGAGGAAGAGATTTTGATTTTCGAATGGGGGCGCCGTTTGCCTCGAACTCGCTCGCCGACCAGGGTCTTATTGCTGCGGATCGTGGTGACGTGGCCGGGTCGGCGCGGGCGAGGAGGTCGGAAGCTTCGATCGGGCGCGCCGGGTTCCGACTTCCGACCCGAGCCGGGCGACGGCGGCGGCGTTGGCGACGGTTGCGTTACTGGAATCTTCCGGGGATGCCGAGTGACTTGCTCCTGAAGTTTAGGACCGCGATTAGAGATTTCTTAAGCCTGAGGCATTTTGTGATTGATCGATGAGGGCACCTGGCCAATGGCTTCCGTCCACGTGGAGAACATTCTTTTTTGCTTGTTTGGATGACGACCCTTTTTCCCACGTGTGCTTCTGCTTAGCTCCTGCACTGCAATTTGGGAGATCACCTATAGTCTAACAGCCCCATCGTTAGGCTGATTTTAAGAATAAGCGAAACGGCATATTTGCAAATGAAAAATAATTTATGAATAAAACTTTTATATACGTGTTCTTAACGATCTAAAAGTAAAAGTAAAGATTGAAAAATAAACTACGATGAAAAAAATTCCAAAATCAACTTTAAATTTAAGGTTAAAAATTCAAATTTATAAGCGAAAAGATGAGGCATAAAGTAACACCTGAACTGCGATGAAGACTCGGTCAATTGAGACACTCCCTCCCAAAACAGAGATATATTTATAGTTCGAATTTAAACTACAAGGATATATTTTTAATGAACTGTATAAGAGAGTGGGAGATTTCATATTAATATAGAAAAAAAAACAAGACAATAACCCAAGAACCAAACGTCTACAACACTAACACCCACTACTAGGAACAAACGGGATCACAACATACAAAGGCACTCTTCTCTATCCACAACTAAATACTCCCTTCCTCCTCATATATAAAAACCCAGGATTGAATGGGATATCCTAAGTTGTTATATTTTGGAACGAAAGGAATAAATGGTAGTCGTGTGCCCAATTCAGGTTTATTTGATTAATCCTTTCCCGTGTGAAACTATCATTCTCTTCCCTTGAATCCCCATATGAAAGGATTAGCCGAACAAGCCCTTCAAGAGTTACCACGGAGGCAACCACCGCAGTAAGTGGAATGGCTAATGCAAATATGCAATTGTCTTGTTTTATCGTGAGCTCACACTTGTGGAAAAACATGAGCAGAAATGAAATATACCAACCTTACCCAAAGACCGGAATGCCATTCAACGCAACATAACAACTGAAGATTTCAAGTGTTATATCTTGCTTTAGTGCAGCTGAGAACTTTTAGAGGCCATCAGGCATCCAGATCAGCACCTTTAAATGAGCAATGAGAGATTGGTGACCGAAGGCCAGATGTGACCAAAAATGTGTTTTTCAGAGTAATATATATGCACTGCATAAATCTAAAAATAGCCAAACCAAAAGAACGCGCACAGCTATTTGAGCTACCAAACATGTGAAGTGAGAACAACTTCGACATGACTGCTGGCATTTTTCCTTTTCCTTTTCCTTTTTTTCTTTCTTCTTTTCAAATACCATGTTCTTCATGAATATGACACAGCACCAGGTAGGCAGGTAGTACAATGAAAGAATGGACCTTCAAGTAAACATAAGCAGTACATGCAAATAAGATGTAGCCATCATCAGTATTTACAGGTGCTGATACTACATACTAGTCCCATTGCAGCAAACAATTCTTTAAGCAATGCAACTGCTTAAAAGTCTATCAGAATATCATGAAAATGGATACCCTACACTCCTACAGACAGGGAAAATACATAATATCAAGTAATTTAACTCAGATCATCCAAAGTAAATACAAGCAGAATAGATACCATTGTGCTTTATGGACTCTAGCTGAAATTCATAACAGATAGTCAGGCCCACAGAATCGGTTCCTTTTCCAATCTAGTAATGCAATCTAGGTCCATGTGGTGTATTCATTTTGCTGGTGGTACGTTCCACGTTTCAGACAGCACAAAAATGGGTGAAAAGAATAGCAGAGGAAAAAAAAAAAGAGATGGCAAACTGTAGTTTTCATCCAGGACAAGCTATAAGCCCAAAACTGTCTTATAATTTCAAATCCTCATTATGTAATCTAACTTTGCAAATGAGAGTAATAATCCTCTGGAGAGAGAAATGTACTATGCCTTCATGTCCTTGCAGTTTGATATTCTTCATTGAAATGCCACCTGCTGCATAGCTTAACATCCAATGCTCGTTGAATCAACTTCGATAAACACCTCTTCCAATTTATGAAGGACCACGTAACTTGTTATAAGATTTCATAGGTCTGTTTAGATCATTGAGATTGAACTAAGTAGTCCCCTTTCTTCTGCTACCAGTCTACAACTACAGATCCAGATACCAAACCAAATCATAGTAAGAAGTAAGAACTAGCAGAGTTCAAGTACCCAGGTTTAAATTAAATGCACAATAATACATATATACTCCTGGAACTCTGGAACCACTAGTATAACATTTCAACTGCATTCAGCTAAATAATCAGAACATATGAGCTCATGCAACCATGCACAAACAGATTCAAGAATAGCCTTATACATATCACATATGCGAGGGCAAACATGCACCTATGATATAGCTTAAACATTTGTAACAAGGTACCAGGTTCAAGTAACAAACATCAATTCATCATCTCAAGCGCACATTCCTAATACTTGTAGAGGTACTAGTGATCATAAGCGGAGGAAATCATGAATAATCTCCAAGGAAATGCCAAAATAGCAGCAGTTCTTTGGTGGATCTAAGCGCAGGGCCAAACCAAACACCTTACTCCTCCGCTGGAGCAGGAGCAGCAGCAGCCTCCGACACGGACGCGGCTCCCTCCGCGGGCGCCGCCGCTGCCGGAGACGGAGCGGCGCGGGACTTGGCAAGCTCGAGGAGGCGGCGGCTGACCTCCTTGGAGTACGCCTGCAGCACCTCGATCCCGTCCTCGACGGAGGCAGGGGCGGCGGCGGCGGACGACGACTCGGTGACGGCGGCGTAGGCCCTCGCCTCCGAACGGGGCGGCGGCGACGCTCGGCCTCGGCTCCGGGACGGCCCGTAGCGCTGGGAGAGGATGCTGGGCGCGGCCAGCGTCTGCACGAGGCGGCACCACGGCGTCCCGCGTGCGCTGCGACGGGGGCCAGATGCTGAGCGACGGGAGCAGCGCCTCCGCGGCCTTGGCGGCGGTGCCGCGGGAGCGGCGGGCGGCGGCGGAGCCTCCTCCGCGACCGACGCGTGCTGGCTCCCTCCGCGGCGGCGGCGTGGGGGCGTCCTCCGCCATGGCTGCGGGTAAGTGGGAGAGGGGAGAGATCTGTGGCGTGGAGAGGGGAGAGACCGAGAGAGAGAAAAGAAGCTGTGCCGGTCGGAGACTTGGAGGGTGGGGTTCGATTTGGTCGCTTCGCTTCTAGAAGATCTCCGGACGGTGAACGCGCATCCCGCGATGGGCTTACGTTGGGCCATGTATGGGCCTGGCCCAATCTGCAGACCTTACAGGAAGAAAGGAAACCAGCATAGGAACATGGGAAAAAGTACACTGAAGGTCCCTCACCTTGTCATCGGATTAAAAACATCCTCGAACCGTAAACCAGATATGGGAGGTCCTTAACTATACAAAACCAGTCACAATAGGTCCCTCGACGGTTTTGATCCCGGTTTTATCCTACGTGGCTGCTGGGTCAGCGTGGGACCCACGTGGACACCACATGTCAGCCTCCTCTTTCTTTCCTCTCTTCTCTCCCTTCCTCTTCTCTCTCTCACTCTTCTATGGTTCTGGCGAGGCGGGGGGGAGGTCCGCGGCGGCGCGAGGCGGGAGAGGAGGACGACGGGCGACACGGGGCAGCCCAGCGGAGCTCCGCGACGGCCGAAATTGGCCCGGGGAGGCGGCAGCAAGGAAAAAGCAGACAAGAGGTGAACCTTGATGCCGCGGGAACGAACATGGTGAGCTCCTCCTCGAGGATGAGTACGAGCCACTTCTCTCCGCCGTCGCGGAAGAGCTGCTCGGTGTCGAGGAGCCCTTTGCGGCGACGAAGGACTCTCGACGCCGTTGAAGTAGGTGACGAGGACACGCGGGGGCGGGTTGGCGTTCTGCTCCCGCCGCGGCAGTTGGGCGGCGAGGGGAGGCAGCGGGGGGCGACGGAGCAGGCCGCGGCGACGACGACACGGGGAGGCGGCAGCGAGGCGGGAACGACGACACTGAACAGGTGATCATGCAGGCTGCATTGTGCATCAGGTCACACACAATCATTCGCTGGTGGCCTTCTGTCTCAGTGGTAGCGATGCAGTACCCACGGATGGCGACCAGGTTGACATGGCGGATGCTGGCCACGACCTCCACCTCGTGCGCGAACGCTGCATCCCCTACCGCCGAGCAGTTCCTGAACCGCTTCACGGCCACCTCCACGCCGTCCGGGAGCACGGCCTTGTACACATTGCCGAACCCGCCAGGCCGCCACGGCAAATGATGCTCTCCTTGCGAATCCCCAGTGGCCACCTTGATCTCGTCGTAGGTGAGGTGAACTGGACAGCGTGGTGCTCGAGCTGATTGACTCCATCGCCTGCGAGCGCTTGCTCCTGCTGTCGGCCGTGGCCTTGGCCAGCGCGCGGGCGGCACCCGTCTCCACCACCGCCGTACCAGGAACCAAGAGGCAGCCGCCGGCGGCAAATGAGCAGAACCATGGCGACGCAGCCTAACACGACGCCTAGACACAACCTGGGACGCCGGAGCTGGCCTTGGAAGGAGAGTTCACCTTGAGGAGGTAGAGGCAGTCGGCCGTGGTCGGTCGTTAGCGCCGCGTGGGCTGGCGGCGGTGCCGGCGTAATGAAGGGGTACTGAGCGATGCCGGTAACACTGAAGCCGAGTCGAAGGGAGTCCGCGGCCGCCGTCGACGCTGCGTGTCGGCCGCCGGCATCGCCCGGCATTTCTTCCGCTTCGCCGCGTCGATCTCCTCCCGCGCCGTCGGCCGGCGGCGCCGGCTTGCCAGAGCCACGAGAAGAGTGAGAGAGAGAAGAGGAAGGGAGAGAAGAGGGGAAAAGAAGAGGAGGCTGACATGTGGGACCACGCTGACTCAGTAGCCACGTAGGATAAAACCAAGATCAAACCACCGGAGGGACTATTGTGACCGGGTTTGTATAGTTAAGGGACCTCGCAATATCTGGTTTTACGGTTTGAGGACGTTTTTTTATCCGATGACAAGCTGAGGGACCTTCGGTGTACTTTTTCCTAGGAACATGTCAGGCTGGACTTGGGCTGATACTACCTTGAAGGAATAAGTTCACTTAGTGACCCTCAGAGTGATCGAAATCTAATCCGTGACCCTAAACTACAAAACAGATATCTTGACCCCAAACTCTTAAAACGATGCAATTTGACTCCCTCGACGGTTTTGGAGGGCGGTTTTGCTGATGTGGCACCTACGTGGCGGTATTGACCGAGTCTCCTTTACACGTGGCGTTTAGATGGCATTTAGAATTAAAAATATGTGTGGGACCCATTTGTCATTGACACGCAAAGAAATTGTCGGACCCCGTGCCCTTCTCTCTCTCCCTCCCTCCAGTTCCTTCTCCTCCTCGCCGCTCCTCTCTCTCTCGAGCGGCGACGGCGGCAGCGGGCGGAGGCGGCGGCGAGCGGCGGAAGCGCGGGTGTGGCGTGGCGGCCTGCGAGCGGCGGAGGCGCGGGAGTGGCGGCGGGCAGGCACTGGAGCGACAACGGCGGCGGCATCGGTGCGCCATTCAGGCGGTGGCAAGCAACAGCCGTCATCGGTGACCCGACCAAGCCGCACCAAGCAGGATCCGCGGTGAGCAGGAGGCGGTGAGCAAGCCCAGCGGCGTCGCCTTGCTGGACCGCAAGGATGTTTTTTTCTCAATTCCAAGCTTGCTCTGCTACTTCGTTGGATCCGGCGGCCATCTGCACGCAGCGGTAGGCCAGTAGCTGTCGTCTTGCCAGATCTTTCTGTCCCACAAATACACTGAATCTTGCTTTACTGCAAATGGAGGTTTTGGTGGATGCATTGCGTTTGGGGATCTCTTTCCCTTGTTCTCTTTCCTTTTCTCTTTTTGATGCATGCGAATGATTTGTCCATGGAAAGGTGAGGAGTAGATTTTGGTTTTGGATGAGGGGTGATGCAACTATGGTAAGATTAGTTTTTTTTCCTGTAAATGCGCGAGTTAGCAGTAACTATTTGATGTTGATACGGATGGCGATGAAGCGGAGGAGGCAGAGAAGGAGGTCGCATGACGGCGGCGGCGGCGGTGATGGTGGAGGACGTCGTCGTTGTCGACCCCGCCGCGTGTGCCTCCCGCTGTCGCCGCCCGCCGTCCTCCTGCTGCTCGCAGGCCGCCGCTCCACGCCGCGCTTCCGCCGCTCGCCGCGCCCTCGCCCGCCGACGCCGTCGCGCTCGAGAGAGAGAGGGAGCGCCGAGGAGAAGGAACTGGAGGGAGGGAGAGAGAGAGAAGGGACACGTGGGTCCACAATTTTTCTTTGGGTGTCAATGACAAATAGGTCCCACATATATTTTTTAAATTCTAAATGCCACCTAACGCCACGTGTAGAGGGGACCCGTCAATACCGCCCGCAGGCATCACGTCAACAAACCGCCCTCCAAAACCATAAAGGGAGTCAAATTGCACTGGTTTTAAGAGTTTGGGGTCGAGATATCCGGTTTTGTAGTTTAGGGTCGCGGATTAGATTTCGATCACTTTTGAGGGTCACTAAGTGAACTTTTCCTACCTTGAACTGTGCTACTACTCATTTTAAATCTAGTTACAGGTTTTCTTGTTCAATGTTTGATTGTCCGTCTTATTTGAACTAGCATGGTGGCCCGCGCAGATTGCGCGGCAGCATCATTATATTTTCTCATATAATAGCATATATGTTTTCTCAATATATTATTCAAATATATTAAAATGACAACATAATTTTAAATTTTGCAATTAACTTTACGAAACTACTAATGTGTAATATCCATATTGTATTTTATATACGTGTTAGTTATTAATTATTTTTAATATCAATTTTAGTTTTTTGTAAATTATATATATTCCTATATGTACTGTAGACTCATCTTTTAATATATTTTTTTATTCCGAATTTTCTGTAAATTGTATTTCTATATAGACTCTATGCACTTCTTCCAACATTAATTATTTTTTATTCTGAATTTCATTATTTCTAATTGAATTTCTATGTCGACTCTAACTTATCTTTTAAATATTCTTTAATTGTTAATTTCGAATTTCAGTTACTTCTAAATTGTATTCATATATTGACTTTAAACTCTCTTTCCATGTTTTTCTTAATCTTGATTTTTTAGTTATTTGTAAATTTATATTTTATACGGACTCTAGACTCTACTTTTAATTTATTATGTTTATTTCGAATTTTAGTTAGTTTTAAATTCCTATATGGGCTCTTACTCTGCTTCTAATATTCCTTATTTTTAATTCCTAATTTTCTATTTTTTTTAATTATATTTCTATATCGACTCTATACTCTACTTCTAATATTCTTTATTTTTTAATTTCCGAATTTCAACTATTTCTAAATTGTTTTCTATATGGGCTCTAGTCTCCTCTTCTAATATTCCTTATTTTTTAATTCTGATTTCAGCTATTTCCTAATTGTATTTTTATATGGACTCTAGTCTCCTCTTCTAATATTTCTTATTTTTTAATTCCGAATTTCAGCTATTTTATAAATTGTATTTTATATATGAACTCTGCTTTTTCTTTTTCTCCGATTAATGTGAGAATTTCTAGACCATGAGAGCGAACGTGGAGGCTCCTTTTTCTATTCCTTTACAAAACTACTAATATGTAATATTCATATTATATTTTATATACGTGTTAGTTATTAATTATTTTTAATATCAAATTTTAGTTATTTGTAAATTATATAAATTCCTACATGGACTCTAGACTCGTCTTTTAATATTTACTTTTTTTTAATTCCGAATTTTCTGTAAATTGTATTTCTATATAGACTCTAGTTTCTTCTTTCCAATATTATTTATTTTTATTTATGAAATTTTATTATTTCTAATTGTATTTCTATGTGAACTCTAAACTCATCTTTCAATATTCTTTAATTTTTATTTCGAATTTCAGTTACTTCTAAATTGTTTCCTATATTAACTTTAAACTCTTCTTCCCATGTTTTCTTAATTTCGAATTTTAGTTATTTGTTAAATTGTATTTTTACGGCACTCTAAACTCTACTTTTAATTTTATTATGTTTATTCCAAATTTTAGTTAGTTTTAGATTCCTATATGGACTCTATACTCTACTTCTAATATTCCTTTTTTTTAATTCCGATTTCAGTTATTTCCTAATTATATTTCTATATGGACTATATACTCTACTTTAATATTCCTTTTTTTAATTTCGAATTTCAGTTATTTCCTAATTGTATTTCTATATGGACTCTATACTCTACTTCTAATATTCCTTATTTTTAATTCCGAATTTCAGTTATTTCCTAATTGTATTTCTATATGGACTCTATACTCTACTTCTAATATTCCTTATTTTTAATTCCGAATTTCAGTTATTTCCTAATTGTATTTCTATATGGACTCTAGTCTCCTCTTCTAATATTCCTTATTTTTAATTCCGAATTTCAGTTATTTCCTAATTGTATTTCTATATGGACTCTAGTCTCCTATTCTAATATTCCTTATTTTTTAATTCCGAATTTCAACTATTTCTAAATTGTATTTCTATATGGACTCTAGTCACCTCTTCTAATATATTCCTTTTTTTTAATTCCGAATTTCAGCTATTTCTAAATTGTATTTCAATATGGACTCTGCATTTTCTTTTTCTCCGATTAATGTGAGAATTTCTAGACCATGAGAGCGAACGTGGAGGCTCTTTTTTCTATTCCTTTAATTATATAATAGATTTTTTTTAAAAAAAACAAGTTACACCTAAAATACTACTCATGTTTTATCATCTAACAATAATAAAAATACTAATCTAAAAAAATCTCAAATAAGATCAAATGTTGGACACATAAATTCACAACTACGCTTAAAATGGAACGGAGGAAGTACTACTTTTCTTCTCTCTCTCGTTTTCCAATAGCATTGGTTTTGTCTTTGATCACGTATACTTTTGTGTTGTTTCCGTTGGAGGCAGCCGAAGAAAATTATCGGTCTATCGAGTGGAGTGTACATCAAAGGAGACCCAAACTTTGCCTCCCTGATCTGCCGTTTTACTGTTGTTCGGTTTTATTAGGAAGGATACTTAGTTAACCTTCCTTTCAATAAGGATGGCTCTTTGCTTTCAGTTCTTATCATTCGGCAATGTAACGGGATTTAATCCCCTCAAATTTGTCCTTGCTTTATAAAAGTTTATGTGTTTCAAAAAAGAAAAAGAAGATAATGCAGCATTGGCAAGCTGAAAACCCCAGTGATCCTCAATGCATTATCTCCACTGATAATGCAACAGAGTGACGGACCGTCACTCTAATCATGTACTACTACTACAAGCATAGTAAGATTCAGCAAACAAAACTTGTGACAGGGCCAGACATTCATGTGTTCCTGTCTCCTCTTCGCTCTCGAGCAGCACTGGACACAATCCAACACGCACAAGTGCACAAAACAGCTCCCAGCTTTAGCTGCCCAATGCAAATGGAAAGCTGAGCCCTCGGTGCAGCAAGCAGAGGCACTGCCCGTGCTGGTTGTTTGGTTGGGTAAAAGTTGAGAAAAAAAAGAAGCTGCAGGCAATGGCAACTGGCAAGGCAAATGGCATGGCAGTGCAGCAGCATGCAGGGCATAGGCTTTGGAGCTCAAGGCCTTTCTCTTGTGGAAAGCCGTGTCCCCTGTTTCCCGGGCCAATTCACCTGCTCCCAATTACTACTAATCATCTGTCACTAACCTCCAATTCTGCACTAACCCACCCCCTTACCTAAAAGCAATGACACGCCAAAAAGGTTGCGTCATTTGGGACTCAGACGCCTCAATTTCTGAAGATTAATGTATATGATTAGTTTGTTACTAGCCAATTTCTGAAGCTTAGCGTGGAGGAGTATATATATATATATGTTCTTTGTGTTTTTCAGAATGTGACAGAAAGAAGAAGCCGATGAAATGATGAATCTTCTGCTACTGTGTTTCTTTCTTTCTCTGCTTCTGATTTTTTTCAAAGATGGCACTGCTAGGACTAGGAGTAGCATGCAGTTTGTCTTTTTGAGTCATGCGGTGCAAAGTTGACAAAATGGCAAATGATTGTGCATTAGCTCCTACTAGGGCAGAAAAGGGCTTTTCACCTTTGAATTTCTTTGACTGTTGCTCTAATCACCATTACTACTCCATTACTAATCTTCAATGTGCCAATGTGAGCACCACTTTGCCAAGTTGTTAAGCTTAAACATCCCAGTAATAAAACACTCTCTCTGCTGCTGCTCTCTAATCAGTAATCAGTAGAAGTAGTACACTGGTAGTAGTACTTCTGATAGATAGACTGATACTGCTACTCTGCATTAGAAGATTCAGACAAGTGCAGCTTCTCTGATAGATAGTACAGTGAGTGATACAGTAAACTCTGTCCCTCCATGCAGGAGATGGCCAGCCAAAGGCTACTGCTCCTCCTCGCCGTCCTGCTCCTGACATTGCTCGCCGCGACGGCGGCGGTCGTCGGAGGACACGGCGGTGACGACGTCGCCGGCGCCGGCGCCGAAGAAGCGAAGCCGCCGGACGACGACGGGGCGGCGGCGGCGAAGCTCGACGTGCGGGCGAGGAGGTGGCCGCGGTTCCCGGCGACGGACGGGCAGCTGGTCCGCGGCAGCGCGCGGCGAGTGCCCAACTCGTCGGACCCTCTCCACAACCGCTGATGTAATTACAGCGCCTTTTCTGCTGATTGCCACTCTGTTCTTAGCGTTTCTTGCGTTAGATTCTCCATGTTTTTGTCATAACATCGGTTATGATGTAGATCATGGCACTGTGTTTGTTCAGAGAATTGAAATGCGTATAGAAGTACATGATTTTGATTTTGATTTTTTTTTTATCTAGCTTCGATTGTCACCTCGAGTGTTTGTAATCAGAATTAAATCAAGATTTTTTGCGTGTTTTGTCCACTTTTGCATTCGATTTTCTTTGATGAACTGAACTGCCCTGACATGGTGGAGCCCACATGTAAGTCTCCATCCTTCCTCTATCACTGCGTCAAAACGTCGAACACCTTGCGAGCGCCACCGCAACCGCGACCGCCGCCGCAATGTCCGTCACCGCCGGGGTCGCCCTCGCTGTCGCCGACGCGGTGTGGGCGGAGATCAGGTCCGCGGGCCAAGCCTCCGACGAGCACCTATCCATGTGAGTAAAACCAAGCCCCCCGCCGCCTCGCTCCCTCCTCTTCCTTTGACCTCGGTTGCTCTCGAAACAGCCTCGAGGCCCTGTTCGGCAAGAACATGGTGCGCGCCTGCAAGATCCTCGACGAGGGCGGCGTCCGCCGCGTCACCGGCGCGCCCAGCGGCCGCTCGCTCTTCCTGGTCGGCTCCCCCATCCCTCGATTCCACCTGTTCTTCTTCGTGTCACAGCCAAAAGTGAGTGAGGATTTTTACCTGACCTAGGGTTTGCGTCTCGGCGATTCAGGTGATGGGGGAATCGAGGAGGAAGGAGGAGTACATCTGCTTCCCGGAGCACCTCTGCACCTGCTACTCCTTCTTCTACGACATCGTCGGCCGCGGCGAGCAGCTCTGCGTAAGTGTGCATTCTGAGTTCTGACCTGCTGCATCTGAATCAGTACATCTTTCAATCAGGCACACTGAATTTCATGGACACAAGAAATGGATGTCCTAAAAACCAAAAGAAACATGGCACTATTGCAATTGCAATTATCAGCTAGTGAGCACTGAGTACTGAAATGCTTGTTGATCTCTTTTGCATGGAGTAATTTTGCTTTAATTTTGTTTCTTCACGGCGCTATGGCAGTAGCAATTATCAGCTCGTGGCTACTGAATATTGAGATGTTTGTTGATCTCTTTTTCATGGACTAATTGCTTTTGTTTCTTCATATGGCGATATCGCAGTTGCAATTATCAGCTCGTGACTAATGAGTACTGAAAGTCTTGTTGATCTCTCTTTTCATGGAGTAATTGCTTTTGTTTCTTCATCGCGCTATTGCAATTGCAATTATCGGCTCGTGACTACTGAGTATTGAGATGTTAGTTGATCTCTTTTTCATGGACTAATTGCTTTTTTTTTTCTTCAGTGCAAGCACCAGTTAGCAGCCCGACTTGCGGAGGCCGTCAGTAAGCACCAGGACATTGAGGTAACCGATGAGGAGTTGGCACACATGCTTGCTAAACTCTGAAAGTTTCAGAATTTCGGTACTTCAGCAATGCACATGAAGTTTGGGACGAATTGATTTTTAGGAAGGATTCTAACACTAGTACCGTTGCACAAAATGACTGATCTCAGACTCTCAGTGCAAAGAACTGAATGATGCTTGCTATATAATATCAGCTAGATGAGTTATCCTCAAATATTATGTGTTCTCATGTAGCTGACAGGTATAATGTGAGGCGTCATGGTTTTATCACTTTGTTGTTATTCTTGTTGTTGTATTGAATGTTAATTAGCTTCAAGAATGAGGGGAAATGTGTGATATTCTTCATTCTTGTGAAGAGATTTATAAATTTGTTCCTTTGTTACTGAGTTACCCTGTTGCCCTCCTTTTTCGTTACTATCTTATCTTATTTTAGACAAATTGTTCCTTCTCTCTAGTATTGCTTTAGTAACAGGGGAAATATGAAAAGGTATTACACAATGCCGCGTGATTATGAACTTTCAGTTTTTTCTAACAATATTACACGTATTGAGAATTCTGACTGTATGGATCTTCATGAATAGATATCATAATAACAACATACGTAGTACAAAGATATGAATGCTAAATCAGGAGATCCTAATTGTCTAAGTCTTAGACCACAGGTTTCACAGTACTTGAGTATTTCTCATGTAGCGACGCACTTAAGCAAGTACGTTGTACTAGTTAGTTTCAGAATTGAACATTTCATGCAAACAACATTTACGACTAGCTTAAGAATAAATACTGATGATAATAACTACAAAGTATAAATAACATTTTGATGTCCGTCTATGATTTTATATAAATCCTGGATACAATTGCGCTGCAATCCGCAGCTCTTTTATGGAGTATTTGCTAATTGATTAGCTTCGATACAATTTAAAAACCATATAATATCCAAGCATCTAAACTAGATAGCTTTAAAGAGTATGTGACATATTTTGGTCTATTTGTTCTTATGCCTTTCTTTTTTAAGAAAGAAAGAAAAAAGGATGCTTGTTCTTCAGCTTTTAGCAGAGGATTTTAATGATATGCACTTGATTCTCGGCAGTGAAAGAATGGATTCTTCATCTTTCCATGTACACTTTCATCAATATGTCGCTGAATAACCATTTCGTTCTTTCACATTCCTTTTCACGGGTACATTTATATGCTACTTCCTCCGTTTCATAATGTAAGTCATTCTAACATTTCCCACATTCATATGGATATTAGTGAATCTAGACATATATATGTGTTTAGATTCACTAACATCTATATGGATGTGGGAAATGCTAAAATGACTTACATTATGAAACGGAGGGAGTAGGAAGGAAGAAAGAAAGAAAGGCAGGAGCTCCGCCAGTGCCACTAGAAAATCCATGTCATTACTAGTCACAGCAGTACTATGGTATACACAAGAGTGGAGGTATCAGCCATTGTAAGATCAATATAACTGGTGTTGTGATAGGCTCCTTAGTGTAGAGCATTCTGTCAATTTTCTTGTGAAAGATGATAATTTATTGACTGGAATGCATGATGTACATATTACAGTTTGGCTTACCTGAAGAATAGTAGTGACCTTTCATGATACTCTGTCCTATTCATCTGCAGTTTTACTTTCCTCCTCCTGATCAGGCATAACAACCAAAAAACCAAGTACTGGTATCCATGATTGCTGCTTCTGCTAGGCTAAAAGTAACAACTGCAAACAAGCCACGGGATTCGATATTAGCATCACAATTTTTGTGAATATGAACATGTATTGTTTCCTAACAGATTCTTCTTGGCACTCCAAAAAAAGATCAAAATAAATTGCTGGTGTTTAATCCGGCCAATTGCATGGAGACATTCTGAAGTAAAATCACATCGAAAAACTGAATTTGCAACCAACAAAATGGACAGCAGTGGCGATGAACAAGACCCAAACCAGCGTTAGACGGCTGGGCTCCCGCTCCTCGCATGGGTCAAATAATGGGCTTTCGTGATGGATGATGGGCCAAACAAACCTAAATAGGACAGGCAGCAGCGCGCAGCGGGTGGCGAAGCAGCGCTAGTTTTAGTACCACCTCGCCAATTCGAGCCGCAGCCAGACGGGAGGAACGCTATAAAATAGGGAGAGGTTGCAACGGTGCACCACCTACCTTTCTCTACCTTTTGGCTAGGGGTGTGTTTAGTTCACGAAAAGAAAATATTTGGGTGGGAACTAAACTGTTCTTACCAGTTTAATATCTAATGTGTGGGCCATGTGTCTATTTTGATATTAAATTTATTTTTTTGGGGGAGGGCCCATCACAGTGGCTTGCCACTGGGCCCTCGCGCGTCGCCCAGGCTTTGCACTGTTGCCCGGGCCTGGCGCACCCAACCAGAACTAGTTGAAATTTATTTAATTTAATAACCGCATTTTGAACCCTTGTATATTCAAAATTTTAAATTTTGTTTAGTTGATTCGCCTTGGGCCTTTGTCACCGTATTCGAAACTTTTGAACTTCTGCAGTTACATGGGCTTTGAGCCGAGTAGGTCGGCCCATGTTTACGACCGGTCTCCATTTATTTCAAGCTCTCTCTCGCTTGTGCGCTTAGCTGTTCAGATAAATGATAAACGCCTTCTTCTTAAAAAAAATGATAAATACCATGATATTCTACTATAATTCGTTTTAACTCTTATAATCAAACTTTTTTAACTTCGATCAAATTCATAGAAAAATATACTAACATTTTTATTACGAAACAAACATATTATTAAAATATATTTAGTTTTAAGTTTAAAGAAACTAATTTAGTGTTATAAATGCTGTCAAATCTAAAGAATTTTGACTAAGAAAAAAATCAAACAACTTATAATATGAAACGCAAGAGTAGTATTCTATTCTCTTTTGTCTTTAAAAAAATGATAAATGCCTTGATATTTTAGTAATCTATACTCTTTTGTGTGCTACTGTTACAGTGCTCTCATCTTCCATTTTTGTTCTTGCTCTTCCATTTTGAAAAATTGAGACCTGAATGCCTGATAAAATATTTGATAATTTTTCGTGGGAGCTCATGCCTCACTTATTCCTTGTCCCTCTGTCACTCGATCAGCTTGTTCTTATGCTTTCACCAACGGATTCTAATGCTAGGCGCAGTATGCACTTTGCCTCACAGCAGTAGAAGAATAGATTCTTGAATGAACCAATCAAAGAATTCGTCATTTTTATTAGAATCCTCTGTCAGAGCGTCACTAGAATCCATGTCTTCACAATTCACAACTAGCAGTGGTGCTATATGACATGCACAATAATAGAGCTACCAGCCATTGTATGGTCAATTCAACTGGTGTCCTGCAATCTACAGGAGCAAGTGTCTTGCATGTAATTTCGCTGTGAAACAGCTTTTATCGATGAGTTGAACTTCATATTCTAAATCATTCAAAACGGTAGCCTATTATGAATTCCTTCATGATAGATTGATATCCAAGTAGGCATTCGTTTGTCGTTCCAGCTATATATTAACATTGTTGTTATGGTTCTCAATTATTATATTTAAGACTAACTATAGTTCAAACATGTTCCTCTTCAACATGCATGAGTTGTTCACTTCTGAAATTACCTCACCATAGAAAACAAATGACAAAAAATAAAGATCATATTTGCCAAAATGCATACTTATATATATAATGAACTATCTGTACACTACAAACTTATAATCGCAGGCTCAAGTCAAGATTTTCCTCCGTGCGCTTCTTCTTCTCCTGAGAGCTTGCTTTGAAGCTCCCAGGCCAGACTGACCATCTACCATCTTCAACCGCAAAAGGCACCCAGCTGCTACTCATCTGGCCTCCATGGAATTTCGCCACGACAACACCATCAGCAGAAGAATCGCCATGATTCACCCTCAGGATCGTGGCGTGAGGGTTAACTCTCATGTGGTGAAGAAACGACGACGGTGCAGTCGGGGAGAGCCCAACCATGAGACGATGCTGCTGCTGGAAGCCGTGCGACTTCCTCGCCGCGCACCTCTCCCTCTTGTGGGCGTTCTGGTGCCCACCCAGCGCCTGCGAGCTGAAGAACTTCCTCATGCAGTAGTTGCAGGAGAAGGTTCTATGCGGCGCCGCCACGGCCGGCTTCGAATTCGCCTCAGGAAGCTTACCTGCTTCTGCTGTCAGTGCATCGACGACACCCAGCTTTAGCCATGGAATCGAGGTGGTGTGATCATCCTCGGCAGCTCGGTTTGCTGCCTTGTGTTGCACCACTTCAGGTGATCTCTCCATTCCTGTCTCTCTTTGTGTGTGTGTATTAGGAGTAGAAGAAAGAGTGGATTGCTCTCAAGGTTTGTGCTATTGTGGTAGCCTCTTCTTTGCTATAAAAAGAAGCTGGGGGTGCGTGCAAGTGGCAATAATTCAAGGGGAAAGAGCAAGTGATCAGCAGTTTGAAGTGGACCAGGATATTCTAGTTTGCACACCTATCTATACTTATTTTTTGTTTTGAGAAACCTATACTTCTATTTTTTTGCCTAGCTAGCTAATCAATTTTCCTATAGTGGTGGCCAGCATGCTCCCCTCTTAGCAAAGATTTTCTTATTTATACCTGTTCTACCGCTTTTTTTTTTTTCTAATTCTTGATATTTGATAAGAGTAAATATTTCATAAGGTGTGCCTCTTATGTATACTGTCCGGTTACAATAAAGTTCAGTTTCTTGTCCAGCTCATCCCTGCATCCTCATCAAGTCTGAACCTGCTTTGGATAACAGTTTTGTACCTTTCTCTATCCAGTACTACAGTTCAGTATCCTCATACAGTTCCATGGTTTGTCATTTTCTTGTTCTTTTGCACCAATCATATGGGAAGCTACTGTTTGTGTGTCTGTAGTGTCCTTGTCAATAGAAGTACAAGAATATATGTATAGAAAGAAGGGCATCCTTTAACTGAACAAATAAAAAAGTACATAAAGAAACCTTGACTTCAATTCTGTTATGAGTTGCAAGTGAAGTTGTCTTCCTCTTTTGCTTTTAATTGGCAAAACAGCATGCTTACTGAAGAGTTCTATGGCATATGGGCGCATTTTTCTAAAAAAATCATATCTGAGTTCTGAACTTATCTGAAGCATTCTCTTTTTGTCTCTTCAGGCTCAAGCGTAGACGCCTCACGTTTTCTAATTAAAACGAGTACTACTAAAGATAAGCCTACATCATCAGTGGCTTTCAGATGACTTCAGGTGAGTGCAGCTGCCACTAGTCCTCCTCCTGTAACCTGTTAGCCATAATGCCATTAGCATTGGACCAAATTGCTGAGCCCAAAACAGAAAGGTTAATTACTGCTCAGAAATTAGACCGATTAAAGTGGATGATGCACTCACAACCACAATGATTGTGCTTATTTTTATGCAGTGATTTGGAGGCCTCTTTTGGTTGTCTGTACGTGAAGCTCGCTTCAGAGTGAGACAACTGGAAACTATGTGTTCCCCTCGCGAGCCCTACAACGAAGTCGACCGCATCAGAGAGGGGGAAAAATAATGGAAATTCTGATGCTGATTGTGCCTTAGTGGATTGGTGACTCGTATACTCTGGCAGCCTGATCCGGAAGTGAGCCACAGCATTGAAGCGACAACCCGTCAACTTTTTTCGTTTCATCAGACTCTGAATTTCTGAAACGTCCGTTCGTCTAAAAGTCTCTAACCCCAGGTAGGCAAGGCAGGTGATCACGGCTATCAAATCGGCGTTGTTATACGTAGCTTTCGTCTCTGTTCGCTCGTTTTTTTGCCTCTACTGCAGTTCAGCAGTGTCCTTGGTCTCATCATCTTTGTGCAAGTTGGCATGTATCGGACCAGGAATTTTCAGTTCAGCAGTGTTCCCACAGAATACGTCTAGGTGAGTGGTGCGTTCTTCTTCCAAGGAACTAATTCTTATCACGTCGTAGGCTTTGGCCATCTCGGCATATACATATATCATCAGCTGTCTCGATCAATCAATCGACCTGACCCGTTTGTGCTGCAATTTTTTTCCTGCTGTGGACTCTATATGACTCATTGAGTCCATATTGAATACGATCATATTGTTTCCTTCGTCATATTGGATCAGTATTAGTTATTACAGAGATGATGCATGGTCGATGACTTCATCTCAAACGGAAAAGGGACAATAACTGATAAAAGATGATGGCTGATGACTGTATGTATGGTTTCCTCGATGAAAATTCAAATCTACCTGTATCCTGAAACTTTATCCACTTTAGTGCCGCCTCAAAAGGGCTAATTAAAAAACGTTCGCGTGCGGTAAACTCGTGCGAACGCCCGTGCATTTTAACCGGGTGGTCTGCTTTTTCTGTAAGTTTATTTATACTTAATTAAAGTTTATATACATCGACATCTTATACAGCCAAAGTTTATATGTCCATTTGGATTCAAATATTTTTACATAGAACTCCCATATAGGGCTATGTTCGGCTAATCCTCAAGAGGGATGGATTGGAGGGGATTTATTAGGGATGGATTGGAGGGGATTTATTTCACTTCTATTGTAGTGCGGAATTATTTCCCCTCAAACCTCTCCAATCCCCTTCAACCCTCGCCAAACCAAACAACAAGGACTAAAGAATCTCTATAAGTTATTATGTACATTGGTCAGGCCGATACATGTTCACGGGTCTAGCCAACATGCAAACATTATGTCTATTATTAGAACCAACACGTATTGGTATCACATGCTACAGGTTGTGTGGTCGTCTCTTTAGAACCACTCGTGTTGCTAACTCGTCGCCTTGGTCTTGGAGTATTTTGGATTGATCGGTTATATAGTCCTGAGTCAGATTATTATCCATAGGACATCTTATATGTATCAAAATTAAAAGATGTACAATGCAATTTTTTATTCAATGGAAGTCCAAAAAGTTTTGATAAGGGTATTTATTCATTTCATAAAGGGCTTCGACAATGGGGTTTTTTCATTCTTTGAGCAAAAAGATAAAAGACCAGATATATTCGAACTACAATTACAAATGTAATCACTACTATACCAAACCAAATCATGATCTTAACCAATGTGAATTTGGTTCTCTCTTGAAAATCACTACTTGCAAAGTTGAGAACCATAAAAAGCAAGATTGTAAAAAGAAGAAAAAAAAAGGAACCACAAGAGTGTAATGCACAAATTGTTGAAGCGGCCCTCCCGTTACCTGGCATGTTGTTGTATTTTATTCGAAACAGTCCTTGTTGTTCTACAAAATACAATGTAAAGAAGACAAAATTTTGTTTTTAGGGTTTGCGCTATAAACATAATGAGTACAAGGGTACTTTTGCAAAGCATTATTATCTAACTGAACCATCCAATCCCCCTTCCTGGCCTCCCCCCTCGGCCGCAAGGTCACTACCTTCGTCCCGCCCTCCTCAGCCCTTGCATCACGGCGGCATCAGACCCGACGCTGACATTGGTGTCCTCCTTCCCCCTTCTTCTTCCTCCCCTCACCCTATCCCTCCTTTGGATATATTGATGGTCTAGCAAGCAATCCTCCTGCTCGATCATTAGATATGGGGTAGTACCAGCGGTGGTAGCAGTAGAAAGTATGGGTGTGAAGGAGGGAACGGCAGCAGGGACGAGATGGTGCTGCCGTGATGGTGACCCTTCCCTTCCCAAGCTTGGTGATGGGGACAACCCTAGGCGACGACAGCGATTGCCACACAACCATTAAGGCAAAGCCCTTCGATGAGGCGAAACTCTATGCACTCCCCCCTCCCCCCGCCGCGAGTATTTAAACAAGTGGCCAAATGGTCTACCGGTTGACCGGTTCACCCTGGTGTAATTTAAGAGAGCTCGCTTTTGTTGCCTATTCAACGTTCGATTTGCTGATCTTCGACGACGTTCTTAAATGTTGCCATCCGGTCTGCTCGTGTGAGGAGTGGATCTTCTTCTCTCTCGCCCTCTCCTTCGGCAACCCTTCTACGTGGCAATAGTTGAGAGCATGCGGGGGATCTTTTGGTTGGAGTTGGCTTAGCCAGGTCGTTTGTGAGTCCTTTGTAGGGCTAGGGGCGTCCGGTCACACATAGCGGAGGCCCGGCTCGGTGCTAGTTCCTTTTTCGAGGAGTGTGTGCAGGTGCTGTTAGCACGTGTTGATGTTGCTTTGGTGTTCTTTTTTCTTTTCCTGATTATTGCCGTGTTGATGTTGCTTTGGTGTTCTTTTTTCTTTTCCTGATTATTGCCGTGTTGATGTTGCTTTGGTGTTCTTTTTTCTTTTCCTGATTATTGCCGTGTTGATGTTGCTTTGGTGTTCTTTTTTCTTTTCCTGATTATTGCCGTGTTGATGTTGCTTTGGTGTTCTTTTTTCTTTTCCTGATTATTGCCGTGTTGATGTTGCTTTGGTGTTCTTTTTTCTTTTCCTGATTATTGCCTTACAGGGTGATAATCTTTTTTTTTCCTGCTATATGTTAATATGAAACTTGCACCGTCCAACGCTGTTCGTTCAAAAAAAAAATATTGGCGGCTCAAGAACCGCTCAACCCTGGCCCGTTTCTCCATCATTGGGGTCAACCTGGGCTGCAGGTCTTCGGCGGTTGGGCGGTTGGGCCTCGTTACGAACTCCACCCAACCACTATGGCAGGTTGGGCTTCTCCGCCACCGTATCGGGCCGCATCTCCGTCATCCTCCACACGCGCGGCCTGCGCCGTTCACCGAATGGGCCGAGACCCCGTACCGAAATTCCTGTGCGCCGCCAACCTCCTTCGTTCACGACGAGCAGAACGAGACAACGAGTCAGCATCGACGGTACGAACATCGCACGCACAAAGACCCAATCGGTACGGAGTACTATACTCCTATAGTACAATTTGCTCCCTCTCAAGTCTCACTCATCTCTCATTACGTGCTCGGATCAACGACACACATCATAGGATCGTACTACAAACGGCAGAGAGCGCAGGGGAGACCAGCATGCACCAGCAGGGGCTTGACCGATAAATATCCTTCCGTCGTTGATCGTCGAGCGGACAACATGACACCGATGCTCAGAATCCCTGAGACGGACGGACGCCATGATGCTCTTCTTTGGCTCCGCTCGCTCCAATTCAATCGTTAGGTAGAGGAGTAGTAGTAGAGGAGACCTCTCTTTACGTCGGACCAGTGAATATGGGCGCGCAGAAAGGTGCGTCGTCGCATGTGCCCGTGTCTCTTATCCACGGCCCTCTTTACGCATGCATGCACACTCTGGTCGTGTCGGCCTCTGTACATGTCGCCGCCCCCCCTCCTCCTCCTGCTGCTGCTGCTGCTGCTAAACTCCACTCTGATCCACGCAATGCAAAAACGCAAATGCATGCATGGTACTACTTGGTACCAACTCTCTCCTTTAGTTTCTTCTCGCCTTTTGATTTTCTGCATGGACTGCAGAGCTGCTAGAAGATGATCATTGCCGGGGATGGTCACTGACTGACTGTGTCGATTGATGGATCGATCGACCGATCTCATTGCGTGTGTGTGTCTGGATCGAGTTTTATCTGCGCATGCAATCATCTACTACTAATAATAGGCTAGACACCTTCGACAGTGAGAGTAGATCTCCGGTTCACCTCATCCTCAATCAAATCCAAAAAGGGAGATCTAGTCGTAAGACATGCCGGGCCTCACCACCAAATCGTGCATTGGATAGCACAAATGCTTTGTGTCGACGCATTCGGTGGCAAGCAGAACATTCCAGGGAGGGTTTTGCCGCGTGCGTTTACTGTTTGGGTGCGCCCCGGCCCACAGGTTAACTCACCGAGACAACCACAAGTACTCTCCATTTCGCCCATACGTATATGCTTCAAGCATGGTGTACATTTTCTTGGTCTCTCTTTGTTCTTTCAACTTAATTTGGACATATATATGTATACTCATTTGGACTAGTGCAGTAGTTAGTGCTACTATTTTACTAGTATATTGTACTGTGCAGTGTGAACAGTGACAGCAAAGTAGATTATCCAGTACGGCAAGGTCGTCTAAAGACGACTGAATAAGTATCTTTCAGTGGAATTGAACAGGATACCCTCAAGGATTTATGCTTAGCTAGCTGCCAAGGAATGAACAAGCGTGCTAATTAATTAGTCACAGGAGTCTGACGATGCTTCCACTGTACACAGTCTACAGAAAAAGTTCTCCGACGTCGTACATTTGTACCATGTAACTAGCCAGGCAATTTCTATCGCTTTCTAGCTAGGTTTCAAAAAATTTCTATCGCTTTCTGACGACGAATTTTCCCCATGGTTAACCAGCGGCGCGACGACAAGTGTCTGATGAAGCAATGTCGACGAACGACGCATCGTTCGTCAAATTCGAATTAACTACATGCTAGTGTGGAGGGAGCGTGCGGTGCTGTCTTTTTCTAATTTCTGCATGCATATATATGGGCGCGATCGATAATGACATCGTTAAGCGTATTATATGGGGTTAGATACTTACTATTTGGTCCAAAATCTCGCTCCGAAAACAAAGTTATCTTGGTTGTCAATTTGTCATTGTGTAATTGTTCGTGCCAAACCATATGATCAGTCAAAGTGGACTTCACCAATCACCGGCTTGGTTGGTAAGCCTGATTACTCTGAACTACTCGCATGGTTACCTCGCGATTTCTAACTTGGGATTGCCGTCGAGTCAATCACGAAATGCGCACATCGCTAAGCATGCGAGATGTGCAGTTAGACATGAAGTGCTAGTGGTATGCATTTTCAATCTGCATAGGTTCTCCTCGAGATGTTTGGATTAGATTTGTAATCTTCTTCAGAATAATCTTTCTGAAGAGAAGGATCTGCATACAGAATTTACCGTGTTATTCCTTATTCGTTATCAGGATGACTTTGACACGCCGATAAAATAAATCGCACTCATCTCAGACATGGGAGAGGAGGGAATTACGGTTAGACATTTCTAGAGTCGTCTAGACTCAGCTTTCGGTGCAGATTAACCTTTATTTGTCAAATATAACGCTCGATCTAGCAACCATACCAACAGCAAATATATTCCATTGAAACAGGAAATGGTAGCTTAATAGAAAGGCTAGCTCAAGCTGCTTGACATGGAAAACGGGAAGTAACTTCGTACGAGAACTTGTGCTGTCAAGTCCAAATTAATTCCTTCCCCTGGTTAATGATGCTCCAATTAAATATTTTCCACATGCTCAGGACATATGAATCGAATCATCACCACGGATCACAACCGAGGCTTCGTTTGCTGATGCGGGGGTAGATAATGTTCTTTTCTTTTTGACGGTCCCAAATGATTCTACCTGTAACAAAAGGTTAACAAGTCTGCACACGACCAAAGTCCAAAGCGGCAGCAGGAGCAGCGGTACCTAACACCATGCAAAACACAACACACGGCCACCCTTTTCTTTTCTCCACTTTGCAGTATATATTTTTTTGACAGCAAACGACGCTTTACAGTCTTACAGAGGCCAGTGGCAGGGGCAAAGCAAAGGAGGAGCTGCCAAAACGACCGTCATGATCACGAGCTAGAGAGTCACCGGGTCGTCGTCCCCCGAGAAATTCCGGGGCATCGGCCGCAGCACGGGCGTGCGTGGACAAAAAGGGTCTAACAAACGCCTGTTCCTCCCCCTTCTGGTTCACGTGACGGAAACCAACCCCGGGTTTGCGCCCGTCTCGGCGTCTCCCCTGTCCAGCCAAAGGGGAAGCTTCCCGGCACTTGCTCCGTCTCCGGCCGGCACGCAGCCGCAACACGCACCACCAGCGTCGTCACAGCTCTAGCTAGCTCCTCCCCTTCCACTGCCAACCCCGCACGCCGCACGGTCAGAAACAGGCTAACCCTCTCGTCTCGGTGTGTGGTGGTGTACTACGCGATCGGTTGCACGCGCGCGCGCGCGCGGAGGCGGACGCGGTGCAGCCAAAAGCCAACGACGGGATCGGCGGTCTCGCGCGCGCGCGGCGCACCACGCCACGCGCACGCAACGCACTCTGCATTATTCGACCCGGCCCGTAATCAATCATGCAGAAGCGAGGGCGGCAACCGCGCGGGAGTGGGCGGTGCACGTCAAAACCACCTGCTGCTTGCGCGCACGAGCCGCGTGCGCGGGGGGCGCCGGCAGGCAGGCAGGCAGGCGGGGGCCTGTGACCCTGATCAGCCGACGGGTATCTTCTCGAACGACAGGGCGGCGAGAGGCGGAGCCATTGCCATATTCCATTGCGCAGTTGCGAATAAAAATGTGCGGGCAGGGCGGTGATTCGAAGTTTCCTTTAACGCGAACCGGATCCCGGCCGGATCATGCAGCACACACACACAACCTCGCGCGGCGAGTGAGCGAGTGATTGGCACAAAGAATATCTGACTGACTGCCATCCATCCCATCCCACCCATCCAGGCAGGCAGGCAGGGATGGCCAGTCCCGTCGACCTATCATCTCCTCCTCCCCCCTGACCATGTTACAACTTGCGACGGCTTCACGTGGCCGCCAGCCCGTAACCTGAGGTGAACTCTAGTCTAATCCCTCTCCCAGCACACGGCCGGCGCTCGCTCTCTCACTAGCTAGCTAACCTCCCCCAACCACAAAGATTCATTGAATGCGGCTGCCTCGCTCGCTCGCTCGCTCTCGCCGCCCGCCGGCCAGGTTAGCCGCGCACGCGCGCCATCAGCGGCTGGCGCGCGGCCGTTCCGTGATTCCGTCGCGATCGGTTGGGTGCGCGCGCCCGTCGCGTCCCAAGGGAAAGTTTGGTATCGCCTTTCCCGAATCAGCCGAGCTCGTGGCCCGCTTACGTACGTGCGCCTGTGACCTGTCTGATCGGTCGGCTCGATCCGTCCTCCGTTGCGCGTTGTAGTATGCCCGTGGCGCACGGAATTCCGTGTCGAGCTAAAAGCGGCTCGACAAAGGCTTGCGCGCGAGAAAGTCGGGGATAAGGCCTGGCTCTCACTCGCTCGCTCGGCCAGTATTAGCTGGCTGCCTAAGCTCCTCCCTCTCCCCTTGCAAACGAAACGGACAGGCCATGTTCGAGAAGAGGCAGGCAAAGAGGCGACAGGGATTTTGCCTTCGATTCAGCAGTTCGCAGAGGCGCGGACTCTGCTAAATTCGGGCAGCGTTTCTGCCGTGCTCGCCTCTGCCTCTCTCTCTCTCTCTCTCATCAGAGAATCTATCGCCGATAGCAACGCGAAACAGATCAAGCCCGATACTAGTAATTTGTTAATCGCGTCCGTTAGTCTACGCTTCCGGCCGACCTTACACCAACCCGACGACCAAGTTGCACGAGACATACGCCGTCCACGCATCTGTCAATGAACTACTACTAGTTACTACTACCGCGTGGTGAAGTGAAAGGGTGAAACTGCTCGGGTCGGCTTGGCTGGCCAGCTAGCCGCCACGTCTCCGCCGGTTTTAAGTGTGAGATCCGACGTGGAGGCCCCGGCCGCCCCCACCGTGCCGGGCGGTTGTCCACCTCCCGACGGGACACCGGGCCCCGCCGTTGCCGCGCCGTGGACCGACAGCCACTGACGTCACCCCATGTCCTTCTTCTCGGCTAGCTCTTCTCCTCCTCGCCCGTGACCAGCAGCTCGCCTCGCCCTCTATAAATACCCGGCCATTCGAAGGCGTTCCGACTCAGGCCACACACCACCAACACAAAACATTTCCTTGTCCCTCGCCTTCCTCGCCTCGCCTCGGCTCTCACACGACGCCTCTTCCCCTCGCTACTACTAGCTCAAGCTAAGCTAGCAAGAGCATTCCTTGGGCCTTTTTCTTGTTCGGGGTTGAGAGGTAATGGCGGTGATGACTGACGTGTCGACCACCGGGACGGCACTCCGGACCCCGGCGTCGTTGCCGGCGGCGGGGGCGGTGAAGGAGGGCGACGTCGAGAAGCTCCGGTTCATCGACGAGATGACCACCAACGTCGACGCCGTGCAGGAGCGCGTCCTGGGGGAGATCCTCGGCCGCAACGCCGGCACGGAGTACCTGGCCAAGTGCGGCCTCGACGGCGCCACCGACCGCGCCGCCTTCCGGGCCAAGGTTCCGGTGGTGTCGTACGACGACCTGCAGCCGTACATCCAGCGCATTGCGAACGGGGACCGCTCGCCGATCCTGTCCACCCACCCCGTCTCCGAGTTCCTCACCAGCTCCGGCACGTCGGCCGGCGAGCGCAAGCTGATGCCCACCATCATGGACGAGCTCGACCGCCGTCAGCTGCTCTACAGCCTCCTCATGCCGGTCATGAACTTGTAAGTTGATACTACTCCTATCATTGTCTCATTTTGATAGCACACGCACGTACAAGAAGCAGATGATGATTAATGGCCGTGAATCATTGCATAGGTATGTGCCTGGGCTTGACAAGGGGAAGGGGCTCTACTTCCTGTTCGTCAAGTCGGAGACGAAGACGCCGGGAGGCCTGACGGCGAGGCCCGTGCTGACGAGCTACTACAAGAGCGACCACTTCAAGAACCGGCCGTACGACCCGTACCACAACTACACGAGCCCGACGGCGGCCATCCTCTGCGCCGACGCGTTCCAGAGCATGTACGCGCAGATGGTGTGCGGCCTGTGCCAGCGCAACGACGTGCTGCGCCTCGGCGCCGTGTTCGCCTCCGGCCTCCTCCGGGCCATCCGCTTCCTCCAGCTCAACTGGGAGCAGCTCGCCGACGACATCGAGTCCGGCGAGCTCACCCCTCGCGTCACCGACCCGTCGGTGCGCGAGGCTGTCGCCGCCATCCTCCGGCCGGACCCCGAGCTCGCCAAGCTCATCCGCGCCGAGTGCTCCAAGGGCGACTGGGCCGGCATCATCACCCGCGTGTGGCCGAACACCAAGTACCTCGACGTCATCGTCACCGGCGCGATGGCGCAGTACATCCCGACCCTGGAGTTCTACAGCGGCGGGCTTCCCATGGCGTGCACCATGTACGCGTCATCCGAGTGCTACTTCGGACTCAACCTCCGCCCCATGTGCGACCCCTCCGAGGTGTCCTACACCATCATGCCTAACATGGGCTACTTCGAGTTCCTCCCCGTGGACGAGACCGGCGCGGCTTCGGGCGACGCCACCCAGCTCGTGGACCTCGCCCGCGTGGAGGTGGGGCGCGAGTACGAGCTGGTGATCACCACCTACGCCGGGCTGAACCGGTACCGCGTCGGCGACGTCCTCCGCGTGACGGGGTTCCACAACGCGGCGCCGCAGTTCAGGTTCGTGCGCCGCAAGAACGTGCTCCTCTCCATCGAGTCCGACAAGACCGACGAGGCCGAGCTGCAGCGCGCCGTGGAGCGCGCCTCGGCGCTGCTCCGCCCGCACGGCGCGTCCGTGGTGGAGTACACCAGCCAAGCGTGCACCAAGCGCATCCCGGGCCACTACGTCATCTACTGGGAGCTCCTGACCAAGGGCGCCGGCGCCACGGTGGTGGACGCGGACACGCTGGGCAGGTGCTGCCTCGAGATGGAGGAGGCGCTGAACACGGTGTACAGGCAGAGCCGCGTCGCGGACGGCTCGATTGGGCCGCTCGAGATCCGGGTCGTCCGCCCGGGCACATTCGAGGAGCTCATGGACTACGCCATCTCCCGCGGCGCGTCCATCAACCAGTACAAGGTGCCACGCTGCGTCACGTTCCCGCCCATCGTCGAGCTGCTCGACTCGCGCGTCGTGTCCAGCCACTTCAGCCCGGCGCTCCCACACTGGACTCCGGCGCGACGGTCCGAATAGTCGGTCAAATCCCCACCTCGTCGTTGGACCGTGTCCAAGAATCTGAAGTAGTAGAAGCCGGATGCCTCCACCTAAAAACACTTATCTGTTATTTTTGGAATTAATTTTGATGGTTGCTGTCAACTCTGTCAGTTAGTGGCAAGAGGGTACCTCTGATGTGAGGGAGAGAACTGCAGAACGAACGGAAGAAAGTGTTGATGTAAGAGGTTACCACTAGTAGTACTGTTTGTCTGTATCAGGAATGTGATTATAATTTAACCTGTCCTCCAAAACCGTACGAGTCCTGCGCAAGATCTTGTTCCAATTATTGGCCAGACCTGGACAGCTTTTAGTGCGTAGCGATCAGTTGCATTTCCTGATTCTCCTGCCTGTAGCCTTTCCATTTTTGCGGAACCATTTCATTGAAGGTTTTCATGGGAGTTTGTTGTAGCTTCTATGTTGGGAGATTCAAGCAAAGGAGGGTAAATTTGCCGCATTATTAGCTCATGACCGTATAAGGATGAGACTGGATTGCTTTCAGCTTCTCGCCATCTCTCAACTACTACTGCTTTCACCTTAAAAAATTCTTCAAGTGCATTTGATTATAGTCTTTTAAATTATTAGCGCAAGTGTCGAGTAGATAATCTTTTCTCTGAGATGTTGACACTTGATTAAACTAACCAGGCTAGCTTAAAAAAAGTGAACTGCTGAATAATGCCAGACCGAAGCACGATCCTGCACACGGCTCGGTCGTCAGGTCTTTGCTGAGTGCTGCAAACGGACCAACATACTTTCCTGACTGTACCATCATGCTTTTGCGTGTGTTCTTCTTTCTCTTGCTTTCCTGTTTTCCACAAGTCCAAAAGCAAAACAGTTTCGCCTCTCTTATGTCAAAAGCGAGGGCGTTATTCGCAATGTAGTTTGCAAGTCGTGTGCAGTGTCGCGTAGAGGCTTCAAATTCTTCTATTGGTTCAAAGTTTGCGGAACATGGGTCATGACCGAGAAAATTAGACGCATCCCATTCTTTGTTTGCCATATCGCCAGCGTCTAACTTCTCGCCGTCTTTGTTGGAGCAATGCAGACATGCATCTGCATGTAACAAGGCCTAAATGACGAGTTGTTCTTTAGAGAGAGCCCAAATGTCGAGTTGACAACTAGTGCTGGTCTGAAAAAAGGACGTAGTGCTGATATACTGAACAGACAATTTGACTTGTAAACTGAACTTCCGTGTTGTAGGGCCGTGCGCCTACCTGCAAATCTTATCGCAAAAAAGATCACTATCCATTCCATCGCACAGGAGGAAGCTGAACAAGAGTACAGGACTGCGAGTACATGTTGCGTCCACTTGTAACGTGCCCGAGTCTTTTTTGACTCCAAGAACAAAACACAAAGTCAAAGCTTTAGACTCCTCTCCGAATCCGGTGCGTCCCGCTCGTTCATCCACACGTATCACGGCCGCTGTTACGAGATCTTTGACCCCGCCACGCTGCGCACCAGACGATCCGGTAAGATCCGCTCGTGATTTGGTGGGCGGAAGACGCCTACAGTAAAAAAGCGCTTGCGATTCGGCAGTACAACGTCTCCTGCCCGCCCGAGCCGCACGTCCCGTCCCGTCCCCGGGTCAACCACCTCCCCCGCGCGCACCACGACGTTGGACCTTGCGTGCTGGCGTTGGCGCTGGTGGTGGTGGATTGGGCTGGTTGGCTTCCACGATGGCGGCACGCGGTGCAGGTCAAGGAGGCCGGGGTCCGAGGATTCAACGGCTGCTCGCCCGTCTCGCGCCACACACGCACGCGCGCCCGTGCGCTGCGTCGGAAACGTGGCCGTGTGGCCGAGACACAGCCACACAGGGGGCGGGTTCCCTTGCCGGAGTCCCGCGCGCGCGCCGCTCGGGCTACCTACCTAGGCGGGGGCGGCAACGAGCGATTGCGTGCGGGCCGCGGCGAGGTTTTGCATTTTTATCTAGTCTTCGTCCTATGTGGCGCTTACGTGGCATTACAATTAGAAAAATATCTGTAGGACCCAGCTGTGAGTCACATATTAAAAAAAACGTGGGTCCCACTGACATGTGGGGCCCACATGTCATCCGCTCTCTCTTCCTTCTGTTTCTTTCTCTCTGGTGGCGCAATCGGCGAGCAGGGGCGGCGACACCGGGCGACGGCCGGAGCGGCAGCGGCAGCGGCACCGCATCGACGCGCTCATGCGCAAGCACGTCACCGTCGCCTTCTGCTACACCACGCGCCTCCGGGAGCGGTTCCCGCGGCTCAAGTCGCTCTCGCTCAAGGGCAAGCACCGCGCCGACATGTACGGGCTCATCCCCGACGACTAGGGTGCCTACGCCGCGCCATGGATCGACGAGATCGCCGTGCCGTTGAGTGCCTCAAGGCGCTCCACTTCCGTCGCGTGACCGTCACCGACGCCGACATCGCCGCCCTTGTCCGCGCAACTTAGTGTTCAGCCTGCTGACGCTGCCGATCGGCGCCATTGTACGAAGCTCATCTCGGCGGGACGATGCAGGGCACCATCGGGCGGCCATACCAGATAATGGAGCACATCAACGCCTCCTACCTCCTCCCCCATAAAGACCGCGCTGACCTGCTCCAAACAATACACCTGCGTGGGGTACTGCGCCACGGCCACCATGCATGGATGGTTTGGAAAGAACGTAACGCGAGGATTTACCTTGCCGAAGATTTAAGGAGGAGTTTATTCTTTGGAACAAAGCTGGAATCATTTACAGTGGCGAGGAGTAGCTTTACAGATTCTTAGCGTGGCCGTTGGTTACTTCTCGACGAGCTAGCTCGATGTCCTTTGCCGATCTTGTTGATGAGCTTGATGCTGGAGATGGCCGACATGCGCGTCACCTCTAGCCCGTTGGTCACCATGTACGTCACGAGCGCGGACACATGCTGCGCAGGAGCTCAAGCTCGACAGTTCATCGGCTTCTCGCGGACAAGGGCGGCGATGTCGGTGTCGGTGACGGTCACGCGGCAGAGGTGGAGCGCCTTGAGGCACTCGAGCGACGCAGCGTAGGCGCCCCAGTCGTCGGGGATGAGCTCGTACATGTTGGCGCGGTGCTTGCCCTTGAGCGAGAGCGACTTGAGCCGCGGGAACCGCTCCCGGAGGCGCGTGGTGTAGCAGAAGGCGACGGTGACGTGCTTGCGCATGAGCGCGTCGATGCGGTGCCGCTGCCGCTGCCGCTCCGGCCGTCGCCCGGTGTCGCCGCCCCTGCTCGCCGATTGCGCCACCAGAGAGAAAGAAACAGAAGGAAGAGAGAGCGGATGACATGTGGGCCCCACATGTCAGTGGGACCCACGTTTTTTTTAATATGTGACTCACAGCTGGGTCCTACAGATATTTTTCTAATTGTAATGCCACGTAAGCGCCACATAGGACGAAGACTAGATAAAAATCGCCACGTCATCACCACATCAGCAAAACCGCCCTTCAAAACCGCTGAGGGAGTCAAATTGCACTGGTTTCAATAGTTAAGGGGGTTATCCTATCTGGTTTTGTGGTTGAGGGTCATGGATTAGATTCGGGTCACTTTTTAAGGGAGTCAAAGTGAACTTATTCCTTTTAGGTCGCCTGAGCCACCTAATTGCCACTCGAGTCATGGGCTAGAGCCTGGAGCCCTGAAGGAAACGGGAACATCGTCTTCGTCGGGAAAAAGTACACCAAATGCCCCTTATCTTTTCACTGAATTACAAAATCATCTCTCAACCAAAAACAAGATATGTGACATCCCTAAACTTACAAAACCGGATCACTTTAAATCATTGGGTGGTTTTGAACCCGGTTTTATTCAACATGATAGCTTAGTCAACGTGAGCCCCACATTGCAGCGACTATTTCCCCTCCCTCCTTTCTCTTCCTCTCCACCTTTTCTTTCTCCCTCTCCACACTTTATCCTCGACGCAAAGCACGTGGTGAAGATGGGTGGCGGCGGCACTCGGTGGTCGGCGTTGTGGAGATGGCGCGCAGCAGCCGCCGGCAAACGCCGCTGCCGCCTTTCCACCGCCCATCCGCCGCTGCAGCCTGCAGCCTTTCCACCGACGAGTGGGCGAGTTGGGCATGGGCAGCTGTGACGTCACCAACGCGACAGGGAGGAGGGCCGGCGCCAGCAGGGGAGGAGCGCGGCGGAGAGGAGGACTAGAGCGACAGCCGGCGGCCAACGAAAAGGGGCTGGGCGGCGGCGGCGGCGTCATCAACAACGTAGCGGGGATGAGGGGCCGACGGAGAAAAGCTGGTCATCGGCGGCGGCGTCACCGATGCGGTGGGGAAAAGGGCCGATGAGGCAGGCGCAATTGGCGGCCGGCGGGGGAGGAGCGCAGCGGTGGCTCCCTGCCGCTCCTATCCCCGCTTCCCCGCTAACCGGTTCTCAAGCTCCTAATTCACGGGCTCGGTGACTCTGCCGCTGACGTCGAGATCATCTCCGTTGGCCGCCACTCTTTCCCAATGTCGTGTCGTCACCGGGCAACCTTTGAGCTTCCTCCACTCTCTCTCCCCTCAAACTCTCCGCACTGCCGCCGCCACGGCGTTCTTACGAGCCACCCGCCGCTGGTTGCACTCGAATCCCTAGCGCCGCTGCAGCCTGGGCCACCTCCCGCCACCGTCGAGGTTGCCCACAGCTGCCAGAGTCGCGCGCCTTTCTCTGCCTTTCCTTCTTGCATGCAAGAAAGAGAGTAAGAAGAGAGAAAAGAAAGAAGGGATATGACAAGAGAATGACATGTGGGCCCCACTCCATTTCTTAATTTGTGTGATTATGTGGATGCTATGTCAGCGAGAAACACCATCAATATTACTGACCAAGTCGTTCTTTATACTAGTATTAATAGTCTTAGAAGTGTTATATCGGTTCCAGGGATACAATCAGATTCAACATTGAGGGGCTAAATTAAACCTTTTCCCATTAAGATGGCGCTGCCTAGGCAGCTGGGCTTCCGCGTGGTGTAAGGCGTGTAGTAGGCCTTAATTGGGCCGAAGCAAATCTCCACCGTAACATGTTAGCCACACAAGGAATTCCGCCACAGGATGCATCCCCATCCCAAGCCTCTCCGGCGAACCCAACCCTAGTCCGGTAGCCCCCGACGCCGCGCATCCTCCCCGCGCCCCTAGGAGGCATCTCCTCGCCGTCGTCCCTCGGCGCCTCGCCATCGCCGGCGGTCTGCCCCGCTGCTCGGCGGCTCGCCCGACGCACCCACGAGTATCTTCCCCTTCCCTGTCGTAAACGATATCTCCCGTCTCGTCTCCTCCGCTCCTTGCGCCGTCTCGGTGCTGAACGGGGGAGGGGCGACGATCTCCATCTGGCGAGCAGAGTAAGGGGAGGCCATCCTGGTGAGCATCCACATCCTATTTCTGATTCATCTCTCTCTCCCAGCGGGACTACTTTTGTCTGGAATTTGCTTGCGTGCGTTCGTTAACCCTAGCTTCTCTTCTAGATCTGGAAGAGGCTCTTCTCTTAATTTCAGAGCCTTAACCTTAATACAAGTAACAGTTTGTTTTCCCCAAAAAGTTTGGGATTCAACTGAACCCCATGTCCCAAGTTGGTTCGCCCCTGACAAAAAACTGTACACAGAAGAATGTAAAAAATAGGTCGCAGCTATGATTATATGGCAATGTTGACATGATTTCTCAGAGTCCTTCAACAGTGGAATTGTTAGATTAGTTTTGATGAATTCCCGCAGAAATAACGCCATAAACAGTAAGGCACGCACTGGCACTGAGAGCTTTGGTTCCCACGTTTTGGCATCGTCTACTAGATGCGGACACTTGATTGCGTTGTGTAAAAGACCTCTTTTCCTTTCTAATATATTGATGTGCAATCCTTTTGCGCGTTCGCAAAAAAAAATTAATACTAGATGCGGACACAACAATGTCCACTTCAATGTCGTGCTTGCTTCTTCAGGGATCATCATATTTAATGTGAAACAGTATGTACAGTTGTGGAAACTGTCAATGCTGAAATGCTTGTCCTCATGATCTAATGTTTGGCCAGCCAGAACAAGGATGGGATTTGCACTTTCTGTTAAAAGCTTCTAGCATTAATTTTGTTAAAAGCTTTAACCACAATATTCTGATTTTTCTACAAATTTGGTTTTAGTTATACTTTGGTCGGTTGCAAGTATCAAACAGGATTATATGAAAAATATATCGAAAATCGTTGTACAGAAACTGATTTCATAGTCCAGGAAACAACCCAACAACGTTTATGATTAGGCACTGTTTTCCTTCCTTACTAAAACATGCTTCTCATCTGTAAAGTGAGAATATATTGTATTGATTTTGCCTCAATATTTTAAAAAGCAGTAAGCGGTGTGGTGTGGTCATCCCACCTTGTAGAGCTTATGCGGAAAGTGGCCTTTTAAGCGGTTTTAAAGTCGTATACCAAGACAGATTATTGACATCTGATCCATCTTTATTTATTTATGGATAATGAACGTAGGCTTAAAAGATCAGTAAAGAGGCAAGACTCATGAAGAACCAACTACCAAAGAGGACCCAAGGATGACCAAAATTTTTGTCATTGACTCAATGTAATGAAGCAAAAACATAAATGCAGTAAATTAGTATAAAGAAGTTGTGATTCACACATTATATATATTATAGGTTCCAAACTTCTGATCACACCATCATAGTTCATAGAGGATAGAGCAAATAGCAAATACTAATGGCACTATGGCAGAACACAAAAGGGTACCTAAGCTCTAAGGCCAAATTGCCTACATGGTAAGCAGGCCACATATCCGAATATGTGGCCCGCTTAACCTTGTAAATGCACCGTACAGCAATAATCGGCAAGGTCTGATGACCTGTTAGGCTTATACGGCCGCATAAGCGGTCTGTGTGGTTGCTTTTTAATACATTGTTTCGCCTTAATGTTTTTACAAGTTACTGGGATCACTTAGAACTTGCAGACCATTTTTTTACGAATTGATTCATATTATCTTAGAGAAGTTAAATACTCCTAGGACTTATATATTCTCAACTTTTCCGATCTTCACTTGACCTTTTGGCTTTGGGGTGTACTTTTGTTATGTGCTATTGCCGTATTATGGTATTAGTTATTTCTTTATTTGTCCATGCTTTCTATTTTGGAAACAATGATACATCAATAAATTCCGTAGACATGCTAGTTATAACGTGATCTGTACCTCTATATATAAAACATAATACTTAGCTCCTTTTAACTTTGGTTCTAATCCTACATTTCTCCAGGTCATCATTTGTTGAAAAATGGCCACAGAAGATACTTCTCACATTTCTGGTAGTTCTGAGTCAACAACAATTCCATTGCTAGAACAGCTTGCTGAAATATTTGGCAAGCTGAAATCTCACACAGAAACATCCTTACAATTGCAAAACGACATCAATTGGGAAGATATCAAAGCACATTTCCTTAACCTTGAGAAGTCGTACAAAAGTAAGTGCGATGAACTTGCAGAGAAGCAGAAGGCATTAGAAGAAAAGAAAGCTGAATCTTGTAGGCTTATTGCGGAGAAGGAAGCTAATGTCTCTGCAAAAGAGCGTGCTTTCCTGAACCAGTTTCAGGAGCTAAAGGATACAGCTGTCTCTGCCCTTGCAGAGGTGCGACAAAAATATAAGGTGGAGCTTGCTGGTATACTTGATGCCAATGGAAGCAAAGATAAAAAGGTAAGAACCTCAACCAATGACATGAATGCGTTGTGTGCTTCAGAGGAGAATACAACTGCTAGTGGGCTGGGTGAACCATCTGAAGCTTCACCTGTCGATGTTAAGCCACGTCCTGTATTGAAGCAACTATGTGAGCAGATGGATACAGCAGGCCTTCTGAAATTTCTTTCAGAAAATTGGAAAAAACTTTCTAGCCTTCGTGATGAACTTTCTGCTGCACTAAGATGTGCTACTGACCCTGCGCGCTTTGTGCTTGGTTCCTTGGAGGGTTTCTTCCCATCTGACCATACTAGTTCACCTGGGAATAAACAAATTATTCTCCAGGGCCAGCGTAGAAGCTGCATTATTTTGATGGAAGCTATAACACCTGCACTAGCTACGAAGGAGCCAGGTGACAACCACCCTTGGAGCTCTGAAATTATGGAGCTGGCCAAGGCAATTGCAGAAGAGTGGAAGAGTAAGCTAGCTGAGGTTGACCTCGATGCTTCTGATGGCTACTCATTGGAAGCACAGGCATTCCTGCAGCTTCTTACAACATTTAATGTTGATTCGGTGCTTGACGAGGATGAACTATGCAAGCTTGTAGTTGCCGTCTCTCGTCGCAAGCAGACTGCTGAGCTTTGTCGCTCCCTTTGTCTTAATGAGAGAATACCAGGTTGGTATCCCCTCAGAATGCCACAAGGCGTTCACATCCCTTAAACCAGACCACAGCCATTCCTGATTTATTACTAAGCCACAGAGCTTTCTAGGGAATTGAAACCTTCCTGCTTTCTGTGAAAACCTGGTAATTTGCATAAGTTTGGAAATTTATGATCCTTCTGTTGACAATATTTTGCAGATATTATCAAGGAATTGGTTAATAGACACAGGCAAATTGATGCAGTCCAATTTATACATGCCTTTGGGCTTTCTGAGAGCTTCCCTCCTGCACCTCTGCTGAAGACATATGTAGAGGAATTAAAAGATTCACTTGGCAATAATGGGGACGGCAACACGGCTTCTCTGAAGGTATGGTCTTTCTACCATGTTCGAGATGGGGATAATTTTTTTTAAGAGGGAAGGCCACTAGGGCCCAGCTCAGGTCACAGTTCATCCACTGTACTGTTTCACCAAGGAAGTATACTATTAAGCGTAGTGCAAATGGACCAGCAATTTGTGAGAAGTCATACAAACATAACAATTGAAGCCAGAAATCATTGTTGCAAGGTTGGTTATTGCTGCGAGGATTATTGGATTGAATTCATCTTGCTTGGCAGATGGAAATTTACTTTCAACATCCACTGTTTAGTGCTTATGACTGTAATGCAGAGCGGACTTTGTTTGGTTGTCTGTCAACTGCTTTTCTACTTGATAGTACTATTGAACATTGTAGATTATTGTATATTACTTCGCGTACTTGAATGATTTCATGTCTGTTTCCCAATCTTCTTTTCTGGTTTTACATTTATGTTTGTATCCTTTTTCAGGATGACCCAAAGACTCGGGAGCTACTTGCATTGAGGGCTGTAATAAAATGCATTGAAGAGTATAAGCTTCAGAAGGACTATCCTCTTGGACCTCTCCAGAAGCGTGTCGCTGAGCTAAAATCTAAGGGTGAGAAAAGGCCATTGGAAGCTGGGCGCCATAATGCAAAGAAGCCTCGCACTTTCGGCAATTCAGCTGCTCGCAGGCCATCAAATCCTGTTGGTTCAGCTGGTCGCAGACCTTCAGGCCCGGCTGGTACTTGGCAGCGGCCCCCTCCACCAATGCCTTCCTATCCTGATCGATATGGACCTGCAGATCGGTACCATTACACTGCACCCTCTGCAACATATGATCCTCCTGCTTATGCTTCTTACAGCGAACCATACAATGCCTCAAAGCCATACCAGTACACACCAGGCTCAGTAGCTCCTGCATCATACAACTCGAATCAGTTCAAAGTAGCTTATGGTGGACCTGGTGCCCCGCCAACAGCAGGCGGCTACGGAAGCTACAACGACGCAGCAGGGCAGTCTACTTCGAGTAGCTATTCGGGTTATTCTGGTTACCACCCTTCACTACCAAGGTTATAACTTGCATTTGCTATGCTACGCTGGTTATGGTAAAGCACAATCTGGCTACCAATCTCGTTCAGAGTTCAGACCCCAGATGTAACCTTTAGATATACTCGTAGTGGATTTTGTAGCTGTAACTGGTGTAGATCTTGATCTTCCAAGGCTGGTCGTGTGAGAAGCCGGTCAATTTTAGAGACTTTTTTTTTTCCTGCTACATGTATCCAGTTGAATACTGTTGCGTGTACCTAACCTGTTTTGAATATTCTCCATGTTCAGTCTTCTGTGACTAACAACTAAGATTGGCTCCATTTAAATTCGCCCTCTGGGCTCTGGCGCTTTTGAGTAGTAGAATACTTTTTTCCCCTTACCTTTCTGAACTAATCTCTTGCTTTGCAAACTGCAATTTCCTTGTACAGCTTAAGATGCAAGCCTTTCTGATCACTTTGCAGAGCCTACAATCTTGCACGATTTAAGGATGCAAAGATATGAACTAGATAAAGCATGGAACGCATGAGCAGAAGCACGTTTTAGGACGACGAGACAAACTCTTTCACAAACCGCATGTTTGGTGGCCTCCATGTGGGGCCCACACGCACCCCTCCCTCCCGGCTCCCCCCTCCCCGCTCGTCTCGTCAACGCCACTCTCCTCTTCCACTCCAATCTCACTAGGAAAACAAAAAACCGCCACTTGCGCAAAAAGGAATACAGTTATACGCATCGGGATGATCTGAGCCACCGACAGGTGGGACCCACACGAGACCGCCCCCCACCTGTCAGCCGGTGCCACGCCCCCGAGGGCATCTCCCACACAGTGACCAAAAATATACTAATCCCGGACCTGCGTGAACCGGCCGGCGACGCGAGAATTACCGGATTACCCCTTCGCCTTCTCCTCCAACAAGTCGTCGCCCTCTCGGGCTCGCTCAGCTCTCTTCCCCTTCCTTCCTCCTCCTCCTCGGCTCGGCGCGACGAGACCTCGCCATGGCGAGTCGCCCGGTCGCCGTCGGCTCGGCTCGCTCGTGCCCTCCGCGCGCCGCGGTGGTCCTCCTCCTCCTCATCGCTTCCGCCGCCGCTGCCGCCGCGGGATCCCCCGATCGGGCCGGCCCCGCGGCGGCCGCCGCTGGTGCTCCCGCTCACGCTCGCCTACCCCAACGCCACCCGCCTCCCCGCCTCCTCGGCCAGGCGCGGCCTCGGCGATGGACACAACCCCAACGCCCGCATGCGCCTCCACGATGATCTCCTCACCAACGGGTCGGTACAGTTCGTTTTTTGCCCTCCGCTCTCTCTCTCTCTCGATAATTTCCCCCAAAATTTTTTTCTTGGGGGGGTTGCGTGGTTGGATCTGAGGCTGGATGTCGCCGCGTGTTGTTCGTGCTGGTTTAGGTATTACACGACGAGGCTGTACATCGGGACGCCTTCGCAGGAGTTCGCGCTGATCGTGGACTCCGGGAGCACCGTCACCTACGTTCCCTGCGCCACCTGCGAGCAGTGCGGCAACCACCAGGTCGGCCTGGATTCCTCAAATTCTCTGCTTACCTGTTTGAATTGTGTGTGACGATCGGTTTAATTAGGATTGGTGATGGTTGCGTGTATGGATATTGGATTCCCATATGTCAAACTGTCGCTTGACCATTCAGGTTGGACAATTGACTCCAGTGCAAATGATACATTTTTGTCGGGCTTGGGTGTGTGCATAGACATTTATTGTTCCAAAATTCAAAGTCTTGGAAAATACACGTTTCCATTTGGATAGGTTCGGAAGTTCCAGCTATACGATGTGGATAAAGTGTATGGTACGCAAAGAGCACCTCCACAACCTGCAGGGTATATTAAAACTAACCGAGCGACGATGATGTAGCTTCTTATTTTCTCAATTGTGAATGCCTCAGAATTTAATAGAGGTCAACATCCAACAAAGCCCATGCCAATCTTGGTCACAACCAACAAGAATTACTATTTGTTTGATAGCCATCATTTTAGCCAAATTTTGCACCATTTTGTTTTCAAACCATTGGCGTTCCTGGTTGTCAACAGTTAGTCGATTCTTCTTTGTTTTTTCTCCATGCCAAATGAGTCCCATGTCTTTCCTGAGTGCTGACAATTATCAGGCGATAGATTTGGGAAGTGTATTGGATTGTTTATGGCAAAGCAGTGGAAACAATTTGTATTAACACCAATTTTCCTACCAAGTAAACCCACTGCCATGTCCAGAATACACATCTGGTATTGCTATGCAATTTGATGTTTGTTGCTCCCTTATCGTTCTCTGAATTTTGGGCTTTAGATTCAAACGTCACATAGAAAATATATCCATATGAAAAGGCAAATATGTTACTGTATTTTTCACTTCTTTCTGCTACATACCCAGCCTTTTCTTGGGCAACTGTTTGCATGGTTAGTCATGCCACTGTTCTCTTGTAGTCCTGTATAATCTGAGTAGTTTGGAAATCTTCCATCAGTTGTAGATTGCTACTATTGCTGATAAGTAATAGAGGAGTCCACAACTAATGGGAAGCCCATAACCTGATTCTAAAAAGAACTGTTCTTGTCACTTGCATAGTTGCATCTTTTTGACACAATTGTATCATTCTTATCATAACTTGTGATTTTTCTAGATTCTAGATGGCACCATTGTTGTACCATCCTCTTATTCTATGTCATGTTTGCAGAGTGAATCACCTAACATCATTGAGGCACATGTAAAAGTTTAAGCATTTATACTATTTAATTTATATTAATGTGTGTACAAACAGTGTGACAATATTTTGGCATGATTTCTCCAATGCGATGTATATCTTACGTGATAAAAAAAAGTTAAGATGTGTATTTGATCATACCCATTGAGAAAATCACCTTTTTCCCACTTGAAGTTTCCTTTTTAACTATCTAGAAATCAACTTTCTCTAGTATACACTAAAGTTTGGCATGTTGTAGGATCCACAAAAGTTAAGATGTGTATTTGATCATACCCATTGAGAAAATCACCTTTTTCCCACTTGAAGTTTCCTTTTTAACTATCTAGAAATCAACTTTCTCTAGTATACACTAAAGTTTGGCATGTTGTAGGATCCACGATTCCAACCTGATCTCTCCAGTACATATTCACCAGTAAAATGCAATGTTGATTGTACTTGTGATAATGAGAGGAGTCAATGCACTTATGAGAGGCAGTATGCTGAAATGAGCTCCAGCAGTGGTGTGCTTGGCGAGGACGTTATGTCATTTGGCAAAGAAAGTGAACTTAAGCCACAGCGTGCTGTTTTTGGCTGTGAAAACACCGAAACAGGAGATTTGTTCAGTCAACATGCTGATGGTATTATGGGGCTGGGCCGTGGTCAACTTAGCATAATGGATCAGCTTGTTGAGAAGGGTGTCATTAGTGATTCATTCTCTCTGTGCTATGGTGGAATGGATGTTGGTGGTGGTACTATGGTACTTGGTGGGATGCCTGCTCCTCCTGACATGGTTTTCTCTCATTCAAACCCTGTCCGCAGGTATTATACATTTTTGTTTTTTCCACACCAGACTGAAGATTCTTTTAGTAGCCTGCTGGAGGAAGGTTTTCTAATGTTCTGTATATTTAATACATTTCCTTATTAATTTTGGATTGTCAACAGCCCGTATTACAACATTGAGTTAAAGGAAATACATGTTGCCGGAAAGGCATTGCGGTTAGACCCAAAGATATTCAACAGCAAACATGGCACTGTCTTAGATAGTGGAACCACATATGCTTACCTGCCTGAACAAGCATTTGTTGCATTTAAAGATGCTGTAAGTTATCAAATGATATCTCCTCCACTTTTACCTTTTTTGAATTGCTTTTACCATCTGCTAACTATGCTACTTTACTATTTTATATTTAATATATTTCCCTAGATGCCAATTTTGCAATTAACCTGTCTAGTTTCAGATGTTAAGACAGAAAAATTTACTCCTACTTTAGCAACACCTGGTTTTGCATGTGTACGAGCCAATCTGTTTGGCACCTTTTCTGCTATCTTGGTTGTCGCATTGCAGATTCTTTTCATTTTGTTTTTATTCAGCTCTTCATTGTCATTCCTGAAAATGGAAATCTTTAAAATGGACACTCCTGGAAAAGTATGCTGGAATAATTATGTTTTTAATGGATAGGTGACAAATAAAGTAAATTCTCTGAAGAAAATCCGTGGCCCAGATCCAAATTATAAAGACATCTGCTTTGCAGGTGCTGGAAGGTAACTCTTGCACCATGATAACAATTTCTACCCCCTTTGTTTTCATCATCAATGTTCTTATCTTATCACTTTACCTTCAGGAACGTCTCCCAATTATCAGAGGTATTTCCAGATGTTGACATGGTATTTGGAAATGGGCAGAAGCTTTCGCTTTCACCTGAAAACTATTTGTTCCGGGTATGAGAAATTCCAAGCTTAGACCTGTTCTGATGAATTATGACACCCCATTATTTTTTTGCTTTGCCTGTTGTTGAGTTCATGTTTTGTCTTCTCTTCTTTCCGGTTTCAAAATAAAGCATTCGAAGGTTGAAGGGGCTTATTGCTTGGGTGTGTTTCAGAATGGAAAAGATCCGACAACACTATTAGGGGGTAAGATCTTCAACTCTTGGTCTCTTACGAGGAACTTCAAGAAAATTTCCATTGGACTTCTTTTATTTATATCATCTGACTACACTATCTCTACTTTATTCGCATATAACTTGTTACTAGTGTATGCTGAATAACATTTGCACCTGTACTATGAGTCTTTGACCAGCTTATACACTTGCGTCTGCTGGAAACTTGAGTAGAAAACCAAGTAACTCTCTTTGTAGAAAATACTACTATATAACAATGGTCTCCTTATCTTTTTCAGCATAACCAGCTGATGCACTTTTCAATATTTTTTAGATATAATCTGAGGTAACTTTTGTGTCAGTGTAGCTTGTTCCTTCATCACTATGGCAATTTCTTGGCTGCACTTATTCAATTTCGTAATCCAATAGTTTACGTGTGCAAGTACGCAATGATTGGTGTGTAATCCGAAGACCATGGCTGTGAAATACCAACATTGTTTATCATTTTATGAATATAAGAATGCATAAACCCTCTATTTTTTTCATAGATAACAAACATGCAATTATCTGTGAACAATCCAAAAACAAGCATCCTTAAGAGTTATTCCTGATTTCAGAAAATTTGAGGTTAGAAGCAAAGTGTTCATGGAATTATCAGTTAAAACTCTAAAAGTGGTTGAGCCTACAAAGGAGGCATTCTCTTTATTAATTGCCGGTTGCAAGCCAACATACGGTATTGTACCAAGAAATTTTTTTTCTGCCAACAGTATAATAGACCTTGGCTGCTTGTTGTATTTATGCACTCTTTTGTCTCTAAAAGGAAAGTATGGTGTTTTTGTTCTCTTCTCTATCCCTTAAAGAGTCAAGCAGATCAATCTTTAGAGAGATTTATACTTTTCTTATATTAAGTTTGACCTTTTATTTGATTTATAGACAGTCGACATGAATGTTCTAATAGTTTGCATGGCTCTATGTACTTTGAAACCTTGCCCGCTTTGAGTGTCTAAAGAATAATGATCTTACTGGCAGGAATTGTTGTCCGTAATACTCTTGTAACCTATGACCGTCACAATGAGAAGATTGGCTTTTGGAAAACTAACTGTTCAGAGTTGTGGGAGAGGCTCCATATTAGTGAAGTTCCTTCATCAGCACCTTCAGATTCAGAGGGAGATATGGCACCAGCTCCTGCTCCTAGTGGTTTGCCTGGTACAGCCCTACCTATACAACTATTTTGTTAAAACTATTGATTTGCTGCAACTTTAGCTTGTCATTTCAGAGAACTGTGGCAATAAGGTAGAATTTTATCAGAAAGCTGCAACTTTGACTGGCAAGTTGGGCCCACATGTCATATGCACATAGGGGGATAAAGTTGCAGTTTTCTAATAAAATTGTTTGCTATTGTTGCAGTTTTGTGAAACACTATGCTTAAGTTGTAGAAAAGTTATAGTATTGACCAAATTATTGCAGTTTTCTGAAATTTACTCTCTATCTTTCTTCATTTTGGTGGTCATGTTTTATGAACGTTGAATCACAAGCATTTGCTATTTTTGTAATTTCGAATGGTCAACTATTATCATCTTCTTTGGGGTACTTTCTTTGGATGTTATCCAGAAGTTTCATTGGGATCAAATTTTTCTTTGAAATGGGTGCAGACAGCCCAATCTTTCCCCATTTTTTATCTGCACCATTTCATTTTTGTTTACCGCTGGAGGAAATTGACATGCACATCTGGGCCGACCGTCTGGATATGCATATACACGATCGAACAAGCGTTCGCCATCTCAGGGACCTTGGCCTACGCATGCGCGGACAGTACTCGTGCAATACTGACTACGGTTTATGGCTCCTCAAGAACTGTCCTAACATCGAGCAGTTAGACATGAGTGAGACTCCGGTGCTTTCTACTGGTAGTAGAATTAATGTAAGCCGTTGATATTTTTCAATCTAATGGACCTGATCTAATTATACTTCCACGTCAATTAAGGGTAGTAGAAAAGTGGAAGGACATAATAGTCCATCGCAAAATGGAGTGGAGGGATAATATTGTAACCACGCATCCGTTCCCCTGTCGATCCATCTGCCCACGGCCTGCTGCAGCTGGCTCCCTCCTCCCCGACGGCGCGCTCGGTAGCTATCGGAATTCAGAAGCGGGGTGACGGCGCTGCCGCGCTGTGGTCATGGACAGGGGACGGGCTAGGCTCGTCGCGCCCGACCAGTAACTTATGGAATGACTACAGGTCTATGGCTGGTGGGCCGTGCCTGGGCGGGAGGTGCAGCCCATGGGCCGGCACGGCCTGGCACGAAGTGCCGATCGGGCCGTGCCGGCCCGATGGCTGGTGGGCCGTGCCTAGGCCGGGCCGTGCCGGGCGGGCCTTTTGGCCATCTATACACACTATTTCTAGCTTTATTTTATGCGCTGATGAATAAGGTTTTTCTCCTGCTTGCAGAATTTGATGTTGGCCTAATCACTGTTGATATGTCCATAAATGTTACTTATCCAAACCTGAAACCTCACCTCCATGAGCTGGCTGAGCTTATAGCTAAAGAGCTGGACATTGACTCCCGTCAGGTAAGGGTGACCCATAGTCTGTGCTGTTGTGGTTTTTCTAGTTTTGTTTGGAGGTGATGCGTGAGGGACACTATCCTTGCTATTGTTTACAGCTTTGCACCATCCTATCTTGATAGCACTAGCATTCTTTTGAAGTGATTTGTTAAAGTTGCCTCTTGAGTTTGACAGGTTCGAGTTATGAACGTTACAAGCCAAGGAAACTCTACTCTAATCAGATGGGGGATTTTTCCAGCTGGACCTTCTAATTCTATGACTAATACAACAGCAATGGTAGCATCCACTCTTGCACATATGAGGACTACTTTAATCTATCTGTTATAAAGATAATTGATTTGCTGCATTGATGTATGATTAGGGTATCATTTATCGGTTGACCCAACATCACGTCCAGTTGCCTGAAAATCTTGGCAGTTATCAGTTACTTGAATGGAATGTGCAGCCTTTATCCAAGAGGTAAGCAAACACCATTATAACTGCCAAGATTATATTGCCATTAAAAGCTTGTACTGTCCATATTATCATAATAAGCTCTGTCTTTATCATTGGAATTCAACTCTTTCTTTACATTGAAGCCCTTCTTTCATCCTGATCTAAAATGACAAGGCAACATCCCTTCGACATCCTTTTTGCAGGGAAAAAGTAGATACATGTCACTCTACACTAGCCTGTTTAGAGATATACCATTATAAACTATAAAGTTCTCTCTCCCAAACACTATTCTTATACTGATCAGTGGCTTTAGCGTGTAGTTGTAGTATGCAATGGGGCTTCCTGGCAAACATGGAAAACCTGAATATCTGTCAAAGTGCTTAAGCAAGATTCTCACATCTATTAGGAAAAATCATTTTCACCAATTCCCTTGAATATTTCTTGTGCGGCATCGATGCATCAATCTTGGCATTTTCATCTGCTGGAGAACTTACATTCGGTAATTATTTCTACAGGTCATGGTTCCGAGATCATGTAGTCTCTATACTGCTTGGAATTTTGCTAGTTGTTTTGCTGACTTTATCGGCCCTTTTAGTACTGATTGTCTGGAGAAAGAAATTTAGAGGTCAAGCGGCATATAGACCTGTGGATTCAGCAGTTCCTGAGCAAGCAACGAGTTGCATTGCTCTCAACATCCTTCACCGACAGTGCTCTTCAGTGTTCACCTTGAGAAAACTTCAGTTTCTGTGGTTCTTGTGACCGAGCTAGGTGCTGAAATGCAGGCTGTAGTAGATCTTGGCACGGTTGGATCACTACTGATGGATCTTGGCATATATCGGAACGTTTCTTGTCGACAAAAAAATGCTCGTGAAACACCTGTATTTGAAGTCCAAAATGGAGCCTAGCTGCTACACGTCAGTACACCATTGTCAGCTTCCGTCTGAACTGATGCGGCACGTGTACCCCACAATTCTATCCGATGAGATGGGTTCTCAATATATATATATATATATATCCGATGAGATGGTGGCATGCCACCTGTGGCGCGTCGTCGTCGTCTGACGCTGCTTGCTCCAAATTCCAAGTTGTTTGTGTACAATTTCAAGCAGTGGTTGGGTTGGGCGTCGAATTGGACAGCGTCCAGATCGGTCCAGTTTGTGGAGGTGGATCTGACGAATGGTTCCCGTGGGTGGTCAAAGCAAGTTACGTCCCGAGACAAATGATCATTTTTCACGCAATCAACTAGGAGCATTGGTTCATCTGACTGGCTAGTCTTAAAGTTCCGTAATTTTCATTTCATCCGCACTAACTGCGACCAGTACTCCATTGAAACAGTAGTAACTTGGATGAAGCAAGTTTTTCAAAAGAAGAGCATACCCGAGCCAGACGATTCATTCAATCCTGTTGCTAAAAAAATAATCAAAAGTAACTCTAGATTTCAGAGCATACTCTGGATAAATCACAAGCCAGATCTAGGCAGACATTCTTGATTTATTCCACTAAGCACTAGCACTTCTCAAAGAACCTAGATCGATCCCAACGCTATCAATCACACTGCTACCACGGATCGGCTACACATCGTCACAGTGCCAGCCATCTCTCGTTGCTCACGGGCACTTGGGGCGTCGGCTCTTGGGGGAGACCATGTCGCGGTAGCAGGGGCACTCGTCCTTGCTGGCGTACGGCCCCGACGGCACGCATCCGCCGCAGTCGTGGCAGCACATCTTGCACAGCCCCATGCACCGCCCGGCCACCTTCAGCGAGCACCGCTTCTGGCACTTGGCGTCGCACACGCTATCCGGGACCGGAACCACGCCGCCGTCTGCATCCATCCGCAAAATGTTAACAATTTTAGTACTCATCTCCTGCCAAGATCGCTGGAGATCAGTGTGTGTGTGTGTGTGTGAGTGAATTGGATGGCAAGTTTACCTGCAGCGACGGTGAGATCCTGGAACGAGGCGGCGACCAGGAGGGTGGCCAGGAGAGCCGTGGTGGCACGAAGAGGAAGAGCCCTCATCTTCTCTTGATCTTTTTGAGCTCCAGTGAGGAGAGGAGTGTTCAAAGCAACTGCAACAGTACTACTACACTGGTGCAGTGAATGGGCTGCAGAGAGTTGAGAGAGATGAATGGGTGTGATTTATAGCTGGTTTGATGAAGGAAAGTTCTAGCTGGATGGTGAATTCATTCGTCAATAGTTTCAAATTTCAATTCAATTCAATGTATACACCTGCCCCAGTAGCTTCTTTGGTGTGTGAGCGAGCGGGGGAATCTCGCAGGGGGAGGGACGGCCATGAATGCCATGGCGGACAGGTGGGCTTGTCGCTATGCCCCAGAGTTCACGCGCATCACCGGCTTGCTTTCCCTTTTCTCGGCCTCGTACATGCATAGTATACCATGGGCGGTTACTTGCTTTTGGATCTTGTGCTTATCAGCGTGTGTGCTACAGTAGTACTCATCGTATATTGCTATGCCCAATTGCCTATGCAATGGACTGTAACACAGTAACACACTACAATACATATACCTGTGTACTCATCGTAGTGCTCTGCTCTGTAGAGTAGCAAACGATTGCGGTGATGCAGATGTGCGACTTGCGAGGGTGCAGTGGGCCGTGGGCCACCAGCCTGTGGCGACAACGGCCTGTAGGCTGGCTTGATTGTGAAGCAAACGTGGAGGCATGGGCCAAGGCCCAAGGCCCAAGGCAAGAATTTCCGTGAGGTATTAACATCTGAACCAAGATGAACAACCCTCTCTCTCTCAAAGAAAGAGAAAGAAAGAAACAACCAAGATGAACAACGATCCCAAGATGAAAACTGGAAGACAAAACAAGTTGTTCATCAAAACAAGTTGTTCATCAAAACAAGTTGTTCATCAAAACAAGTTGTTCATCAAAACAAGTTGTTCATCAAAACAAGTTGTTCATCAAAACAAGTTGTTCATCAAAACAAGTTGTTCATCAAAACAAGTTGTTCATCAAAACAAGTTGTTCTCTCTGGTCTGAACGTCTTAAGCCTCCTGATAGAGCTGTAGTTTCAATTTGGAAAGGGATCTTCTCCACCCCCTTGCAATCTCTCCATGATGTGTAATATCTTTTAATTTGTAATCTCTGTTGTAAACCTTATCTTTTAATTAATGCAATTCAGGTGGGGAATCTCTCCCCTCCGGTGACCTATCTAAAAAAATAGAGCCTCACGCAACATTTCCATGTCCATGTTGATCACATCCCTTACAAGTTCTAATTACCAGCAAGTTTTAGACTACTAGACCATGCCAGAGGAGCTGACTACATGACAAACCATGTCGCGTACCATAACACTTGGACACAGTCACAACACAGATGAAGCGAACACAACAATGATCGCCGGCCAGAGAAAAAAAAAACTGAATGAACATAGCATAGAAAAAAAAATTCGAGATGAGTTCAGAATCTGAGACCTTGTCTTTGTCACCTCTCGCTATGATATTTACTCATGATTTACAAGTTACAACTTCCCTTTGTAGCTTGCTGCTAGATGGCTTATGTAGTGATCATGAACCAATCATACAAATGGTCTTAATTGGACTAGTCAATTAAGACCATAGCAAGTTTTGGAAGGACGCGAGCCTGCAATCTGCAGAGACTACTCCTTTCAGCTTTCCACACTTTACAGTTTTTTCAGCTCGGAGCTCGTACTCGCAGCATCCTTTGTTGATCTCCGCTTTTCTTTTTGGTGGGAATAACTCTCAAATGCTTTTCTTTTAGGCTCGATTTGCAACTCAATTTCAACTGTAAGCTAATACTAGGGTAGTAGGGTTGAACCTAATTAAATGAACTTATTCGTTTCCCTATCTGAGACCATGCAATATAAGTATCTGTCTTTTAATACTGATGTAATGCCAATATATGGGATACCGCTGCCTATGAGCCCTTGGATAAAGCTAGCCGTGGCGGAGCGGGGATAGATGCTGTTCTGGAGCGTTACTACTAACACTAGTAGTACAGTGGTACTAGCATATGAACCAAGATGAAAAACAATTAAACCTTGCACAAAGAAATGTTGATGAACAAGACATGAACACGGGAAGCCAGAAATAGTCAAAGTAGTTCTTCAAATAGAGATGCATCATAAGCATATAATTAAGTTCCTTACATGCTCTAGTGGCCAAGCAAGAACCACAAAGGACGTCACAGTGGAACACAACATCCGTGCCCATCAACAACAGAGATACACAACACATCATATATGAAGCTACTAGTACTAGATAACACGACTATCTACTTAAACGCCATGATCCTTCCAATCGACTGAATCTGGTTGATCTAGTCGACACGACGACGCACACAGTGCACATCGATCTAACCGTCCATATCCCCGTTCACACGCACGTAACGCTGAAAGACAATGAGAACTACTCCAGTTACAAATTAGCGAATTATTACACATTTACACGTGACGAGAGCACAAATTGTGTACACAGAGCTTACTTACCAGGACGGTGCACGCGGCGACGGCGAGGTTGACGGCGGAGGCGACGCCGGCCACCGCCCACTCCAGCGAGGTCGCCGCCACGAAGCCGCCGTAGCTGATGTAGGCGAGGAACATGCCGGAGACGGACGCCCAGGTGCTGACGGCGAGCAACCACGCGGCCCAGCTCGCCGCCGGCGGATTCCTCTTCGTCTTCTCATCCATCAGCAGCACGCTCGCGAGGTGAGCCTGCGCCGCCACCGTGAGCAGCGCGAAGGCGAGGCAGGTCTTGGCGACGTCCTCGCCGCCGGAGACGCATCCTCCGGTGGTGCCGCCGGCGCCGGGGCAGACGGCCCAGCCAGCCATCCTGGACGAGAAGAAGACGGCCATGGCCACCATGAACACGGTGATCAGGTAGGACAGAAACATGACCTGAGAAAAGAAAAAAACGAAGCAGAGATAAGAGGCAAATATCAAGCGGAAGAACGCATTTTGAGACTAGTTGCAGAGAAAATCTGATCAGAGACGAGTTTAGGATGTAATGAACCTTGTGTTCGTCACCGCTCACCATGATACTCTTCTCCATGGTCTCTAAACTTGCTGCTTGATGTTTCTGGTTTTGGTGGTTCTTGGATAGCTGGATGCCCTGGCTATACAATTTGATTCAATTAGGTGGTCAATGACTCAATATGTTGGTGAATTGGTAAAAGTTTTGGAGGGTGGTGAACTGATGAACCTGCAGCTGCAGGACTACTTTCGAGCTTCACTTTTTGAGTTTTCGTTTCTGCTCCTCTTTTCTCATCCTTATCTCTGATGTAATGTAATATATCAGATTTTTTGCTACTGTTGTAGTGCAAATTTATGAATTTATTAGCAACATAGTACAAGTATGGTAGTGGTGTGTGTATTATTATTCATTGCAAAAAAGTATGATTTTATTAGCAACATGAATATATATGCACATGACTGGCCCTAGTGTCACCTGTACTGTAGAAAGAAAAGCGTACGCTTCGGGTAGCAGTACAGTACTAGCTCGAATCCTTTTGTGTCGGAAGGAAACGATACGGTTTGATTTCACTATCAAGATTCAAGCAGCGACAAAAAATGGCAGTCTCTACTACTGTAGCTGCAAACCTGCAATGCAGTGCAGGTGCAGCAACACCATAGCCTCGTTCGCGTCTGTCACGTTGGGATGCAACGTACACCAGTTTCAAACCAATTGTACGACTGGTTCATGAACACAAGTTTCATGTCTAGGAACGCAACGTGACAGACTAATACACGCAAGTTTCGCTGTGCTAGACATACACACAGACAGACAGCAGCTCGAATTCAAACTGGCCTATGCTATTGCTACCCCTGAAGATGCTGCAATTTCGCACGTAGTACATGATACAACGCACACTACATACATATCCTGCCTACAATCCCATGGAAAAGAACAGTTTCACAACCAGAAAACAGATTCTCCTTGAACAAGTATTAGCAGAAATACCAAAATAAACAAACTGGAAGATTAGATCATCAAATGGAGCCGCATACGGCATACAACATTCCAAGGCCACATCTTAGAAGTTCAATTACCAGGCAAGATCAAGAACACAGCAAGATCACGGGCATAAGAGAAACAAAAACAACATCAAGGTAATTAAAACCGGTAAAACATGCATAGGTAGGCAGCAGCCAAAACAACATGACGACGACTCAAGCATCCATCTTCTGAATCAGACAACTCCAAAAAACTACTCATCCATCTTCCTGGAACATCTAGTCATCCCTGGCACTGCTGAACCTGCCGATGAATCGCTGAAGAGACAACGAGATCGAACTAGTTTAGAATTAGTGCTACACACAAGAAAGCTAATTAAACAGTAATTAGACGGGTAGGTATGCATGCAAACATCCAATCTTTAATCAGTTACCATGATGGTGGGCGTGACGAAGACGAAGTTGGCGACGGAGAAGACGGCGGCGATCGTCCACTGCAG
>CM020184.1:19472761-19490131 GCA_009805545.1 Oryza longistaminata | reverse complement strand
CGTCACGTGTCCGCGCGCCCGTTGCAATGCGGCACCAGCAGCGAGCGGTCGCGCGTTTCTGCCCTTCTGCCCGTTGGTTGCGCGCGCCGCTGCAACGGGACGGGTTCCCGCCACACTCGCACGCATCGGCCCGGTAGCCACACACACTACTCCTACTACTCCTCCATGATTCGGCCGGCACGGTGCTGGGACCAGCGGAAAGCGATAGTTGCACGTTGGAGCAGGCGTGAGGAGGGGCCCGGACCTTCCTTCCCTCAGAGCAGATACAATAGCAGGCTATAAAGGCACCCACAATGGTTATCTATATGCTCTCTACAAGAGATCCATGTCAGCATATTTTTCTACTTGGAAGGTATTAAATGAAGAGAGAGAGCAAAGCTATCTACTAACTTAGAGATAGTCTATAGAGAAAAACGATGCAATGCATGAGAGAGCTATAGATACCAATGTAGACATACTATTAAGGTGGTTTACTATTAATCGAGTCTATTGCTGAGATGTATATGTTTTAGAGAGAGCACCTTACTTTACCATTGCGGGTGCTCTAAGTCAGCTATAAACATATTTTAAAGAGATAAATAAAGAGAGAGAAGAGCAGCAGGCTACAGATCTGTAGCCAGCTGCACCACGGACTTCAAGACGTAATGTGTGTATGACAGGTGGGATCATGTATTAATAGTATAAGTAAGCAACTATTGTATGAATTGGTTATTATATTGGCTATAGATGATTTGGAGCTAGCGGCGGGCTGCACTATGACGTTGCTCTCACCGGGTGCTCCGTTTCCGCTGGGGCAAGGCTGGCTGAGTGGCCATCAGCCACACTGTTTTACAACACGGGGAAAAGCAACCTGCATTATCACGAACATTACATGATTGCCCGGTGTCATTATGAGTTGAGTGAGATACCAAAGATGCTGATGGAAAATCATGGCCCTGGAACCGATAGAATACGCATTTACATATGAAACTGAGAAGGAGTACAGAGCCCCTATAGGATGTGGTTTGAGTACGGCATCGGGTCAGGTAGAGCGGTTACAAGCACTGAAGACAGTGGAGAAGCTTTTTGACAGCGTTCTCTCCGCCTCCAAAGCGTGCTAGTCTCGATAAAGCTAGTACTACTAGTACACAATTGGGACTTAAACCAACGAGGTTTACAAACTGATTTTGAAACTTCGTGTTTTACCTACTCCCTTTCGCCTTGGCGACTTGGCGGCATATGCATGTACCTATTTGGAGCCCGAAATCACGCAGTCCGGCAATCAATCAACCATCCGAATTCCAACGAGGCAAAAATCAAAACAATGACGCTACAAAACCCCACATGTTTCCCCCCACACATCAAATCCTGGTCGAAAACGTGCTGTGTTCTCTACGGATCATCCTCGTCCCATGAACCTGACCAAAAATTCAGACCAAAACAATCTACAGTAACACTACTACTACACCTGTTACCACTACACCATGTTTAGATCCCACCCCCAAATTTTTTCATTCTGTCACATCAAACGTTTGAACACATGCATAAAGTACTGAAATATAGCTAAAAAATAACTAATTGCGTAGATTGCGATTAATTTGTGAGACGAATCTTTTCAGCCAAATTATTTTTTCATTCTGTCACATCAAACGTTTGAACACATGCATAAAGTACTGAATATAAGCTAAAAAATAACTAATTGCGTAGATTGCGAATTAATTTGTGAGACGAATCTTTTCAGCCAAATTATTTTTTCATTCTGTCACATCAAACGTTTGAACACATGCATAAAGTACTAAATATAAGCTAAAAAATAACTAATTGCGTAGATTGCGATAATTTGTGAGACGAATCTTTCAGCCAAATTGCTCCATGATTTCAATGTGTACTACAGTAAACATTTTGCTAATGATGTATTAATTAGGCTTAATAAATCGTCTTGCAGTTATTTACGGATTCTGTAATTAATTTTTTTATTAGTGACCGAACACCCATATAATACCCAACATGACACGCCAAAACTTTACACCCCTAATCTAATCACCCCTAATCTACATGAAGCAAGTGAACAGCAAGAACATGCTTTGATTATTATTTTGACAAAAGTACCCGTATTTTGATTATTTTTTTCTCTCTTTCGACATACCACCTCGCCGCTTTCCCTTTCTCCCTGCGCTCTCACGTCAAACGGTTTCCTCCCCCTCTCATCTCCTCTTTATCTTTTGTCTTTTGTGCGGCTGCTTTTCCATTTCCGCCCACATCGCCTTCGACCTCTCGCACTCCGCTAGCTAAGCTCGCTTGCTTCCACTCCAGCTAGCCAGCGAGCGAGCGAGCGAGCTCACCTTCTACTCCACTCCTTGCGCCGTACTCTCCATGCCCTCGTCTTGAAGCAAGGTCGGCAGTGGCAGTCGTTGTCCCGGGGAGGCGGAAGCTTTCTTGGGTTTTTCTTTGAGGCGGCTGCATTGTTTTGTGATTCTTGGGCGATGGAGAAGGAGAGAAGCAGGGGTTCTTCGCGGCGCTGAAGGAGAGGTGGTGCGCGGGCTGTCGCCGGCGAGGTCGCGGGGAAGTCGCCGGCGAGGAGCGCGTCGCCGGGGAGGATGCTGATCCCGCGCCGCCGCAAGGAGAAGCAGCAGCAGCCGCCGCCGGAGAAGCTGCTGCAGCAGTACTTCGCGGAGCCGCTCATCTCGCGGTCGGGGAGCCTGCGGCCCGGAGGGGAGGCCTCGCGCCCCTCATTGAGGGGCCCGACCCGGAGCGCCTCGCCGCCGGGGGGGACTTCGCCGGCGGGAGGAGTCGGCGCGGCGGGAGGGGTTCGGCCGATGGGTCCGCGGCCAGCTGGCGCGCACGCCGTCCGTGGCGTCGTCCGCCGCCGCCGCCGCCGTCCCGGGGGTTCGGGCGACTCGTTCCGCCGCTCCGACCTCCGCCTCCTCCTCGGCGTCATGGGCGCCGCCGCTGGCCCCCATCCCTTCGAAGCTAGCAGATCCCCTGCCTCTACTCTCCATCAAGGGGACCCCCATTGTACGGCGCGGTTCTTGCTTCACCTGCTTGTTTGTTCGCTCTAGGAGATCGATGTGGTTCATTCATGGCTGTGAAAAAATGCAGGAATCGTCGTCGGCGCAGTACATCCTGCAGCAGTACATGGCGGCGTCGGGCGGCTGCCGGCTGCTGCAGTCGGTGCGGAACGCGTACGCCATGGGCAAGGTGCGGATGTGGCGTCCGAGTTCGAGACCGCGACGCGCGGCGTCAAGAACCGCGGCCAGCGGCCGCGGCGCCGCCTCCGTCGAGCAGGGGGCTTCGTCCTCTGGCAGATGGCGCCCGACATGTGGTACGTCGAGCTCGCCGTCGCGGCAGCAAGGTGCACGCGGGATCCAACGGCCGCCTCGTCTGGCGCCACACGCCGTGGCTCGGCGCCCACGCCGCCAAGGGCCCGTGCGCCCGCTCCGCCGCGTCCTCCAGGTCCGGACACCTCACCGCCGCTAGATCTGGCCTAGCCGACCCACCCATCTCAATCACCCTCACCGGCGTGTTCTCGCCATTGCTTGCGACGATGCAGGGGCTCGATCCGCTGACGACGGCGGGGCTGTTCGCGGAGGCGCGGTGCGTCGGCGAGAAGAAGGTGAACGGCGAGGACTGCTTCATCCTCAAGCTGTCGGCGGACCCTCAGACGCTGAAGCAGCGGAGCGAGGGGCCGGCGGAGATCATCCGGCACGTCCTGTTCGGCTACTTCAGCCAGCGCACCGGCCTGATCGTGCACATCGAGGACTCCCACCTCACCCCATCCAGCCGCACTCCGGCGGCGACGCCGTCTACTGGGAGACCACCATCAGCTCCGCGCTGGAGGACTACCGCCCCGTCGAGGGCATCATGATCGCGCACGCGGGGCGCTCCGCCGTCACGCTGTTCCGCTTCGGCGAGGCCGCCTGAGCCACACCAAGACGCGGATGGAGGAGGCCTGGAGCATCGAGGAGGTGGCGTTCAACGTCCCGGGGCTGTCCGTCGACTGCTTCATCCCGCCCGCCGACATCCGCTCGGCCCCGTCGGCGAGTCCTGCGAGCTGCCGCCGCCGGCGTCGGCGGCGCCGCACGGCGAGCGCACCAGGCACCCGGCGCCGTCGCCCCGCCGTGGACCGCGCGCCTCCCCACCACAATGCCAGCGGCGCCCAACGCCGGCCGCCGCGGCGAGAAGATCATGTGGAGAGTGGAAGTGTGACGGCGAGGCTGTTAGTGTTGTTGTTTACTATAGCTAGTAGCTGCATTTCTTGGAGTGAAATTAAACCAAAGCCCAAAAATTGTTCATACCAGTAGAGTTTAATCCTCCTCATTTCCAAATGAGCAAGTATATTCAGCAAAATTAGCTACTCCTAGCTGCCTCTACTTCAATTTTCCACCGTGAAATCTGTAAATAGGAGCATAAATGTTCTTCACTCTCATCAGGCCACTCGTGTTTCCTCACTTTTATGGCCTCTGAGATGGATCTTTTATCCTCTGAATGCAGAAGTTTTTAGTGTAACCTTTTTTACTGAAACCCTACTACTCCTCTTGTAGGCCTTCAGAAAAATCAGAGCTGTACTAATTTGAGATCACCTGACCTTTCATGTTACTGCAAATTTTCTTGGTTGTGGTGGCACTGACAGATGATGCCTGATTCCTAGTACTGCATGCTGCTACTACCACTAATGCTGATGTGTTTTGCTGCTTGCTTAGCTGAAAACTCCACTGTTTTTCTTGTCTTCATGCTGAATCCTTCCCAGATCTAGGCTGTGTTTAGATCTAAAGTTTGGATCCAAACTTCAGTCCTTTTTCATCACATCAACCTGTCATACACACACAACTTTTCAGTCACATTATCTCAATTTCAACCAAAATCTAAACTTTGGATCCAACTAAACACAGCCCTAGCATGCGTGTTTAGCTCAAGTCACCGTCCACGAGCTGCTCTATTAGGCTGTGTTTAGTTCCAACCAAAGTTTGGAATTTAGTTGAAATTGAAGACGATGTGACTGAAAAGTTGTGTGTGTATGAAAGGTTTGATGTGATAGAAAGTTAGAAGTTTAGAAAAAAACTTTGGAACTAAACACACCCTTTTAGCTCAAGTCACCGTCCACGAGCTGCTCTATTAGTGTAGGAGTACATGTTAATGCTGGTCTCGCTTGCAAGTTAACCAAGTTGTATCTTGGCAGCCACTGCTCGCTGTACTTCTGCAGTGCACCTAGCATCGGATGCTTCCGGATCAGTGGCGCATCGCCACCATTCACCAGCAGGCAGGCAGGCAGCCCGGTCACCTGATGACTGTGTACTACTCCTACTACTACGTACTGCCTCCATTTCAGTTGATCCATCGATCAAGGGCCCTCATGAGTTGACTGGTCAACAGAGAGCCGGTGGGGCCCACTTTCAGGTCAAGGTGGTAGCTGGTGTCATCTACTCTGTGACGTGTAGGGCTCGCATTGTTCTTTTTTCACCTTTGTTGACCGAGGGAGACGACCATGGTGAAGTAGTGGTAAGGCTTTTGTTTCGCCACCCACGGTGAAAACGGTCGGAATTGGTAGCATCTCTTCGAAAATGATGATCGATCGATTGATAATTGGTCATATTTATTATTTAAACTAGTTTGTATTGACATTAATACGATGAAAAAAAATACGAAAAGATAAAATTTAAAAATAACAAAAATGGTACGTACGGTCGGAAACAGTACCCCTTATACGAAAACGGTGCTCGGTCGATCGGGAATTTCCGTGACCGTTTTCACCCGGCCTCTGCAGCAGCTTGCCGATGGTTGATGCAGGAAAATGAAAAGGGTTTTACGCGCATCATTGCATCTGCATCTCACTGGGATACCTTATTTGGAGGGTCTTTTGCGGATTTAGTTTCCTTCGAAATCTCCCGACTCCTTTAAACGACTCAAATTCTCATCCGAATTTTGAAAATCAAACTAGAAGATAAAAGTTGGGAAACCTAACTTGTCTAAATTTTCATCAGCCGCTTAGCTCGTGGAACAATATGTATGAGCTTTGTGTGAGTGACGGTGAAAAATGAAGGTGCAAAGGGGAGAAGGAGCTGGGAATGATGCTACAGAAAGTCAGCTATACGGGAGCTGGTTTGAGCAAGCACATTATTGTGGCCTCGGTAGAAGAGCACGCTGCCCCGTTGGTGACTGGTATGATGATGCTGCCTTGTCTCGCCAACTTTTGCCCGGATCGGTGAATTTCTCGCAAATTTGCTGCTCCCTTTTGGCTTGCCAGGGTCACATAGGAGTCACGTAGACAATGAGTGTAATCTGAGGGTATGATTAGAATTTAGAAAGCTAGAAAACTCAGGGCCTGAATTTTGAGGAAAACTTAAAGAAAATTAACCAATCCAATTTCTTGTAAAATTCCTTGGGTTCCTTTTTAAGTTCGGTGTCCATTTTCCCGTCTTCAAATTGCGGTATCCTAGGGAAAAAAAATTCCATATGATGCTCATTTTGATGTGGTGGACAATTTGAGGGTATTGGAATTTCTTAGAATTTCATGCTTGCAATAACATTTTTGTACATGAGATATCCTCGTGGCATCAAATCTACTTGACATTTTTTTTTTGATAAAGGAAATTATATAGTCCCCTGTCCTAAAATATCCGAGGGTTTCTTTTTGAGATTATGAAGATATATGTAAAAACACAATATTGTCCCTTGTTAATTGTCAGACTCCTAGTCAGGTGCGGGGCTAGGCTTAGGATAGCTAGGGCTTGAGATCTAGGCTTAGCTCCTTAATCCCCATTTAAATTCTATAGAAGCACCATATAAATTCTGAAATATGTTGAGACTTTATTAGCTCAGTCCTGGCATATAAGTTTTTTTGCCTCCACCACTGCTCCTAGTTAATTGGTGGAAGGGGTTGTGAAGGTAAGGAGTAATTTAGATATTTTATCACCACAAATGCTCTTGGTACTTAGAAGTAAATGTATTTTGAAACAAAATTTATTATATTTGGAGACGAATAAAGGAACAACTCTTGAAAATTGTTACATACAATTTTCTCCTGTAGAAAACCAAAGGATTATCAATCTGGAAACATACCGAATGCATTTAGGCACCTCATTAGTCACTCCCACATTTCAGCAGTACTTTCTGAATTATAGTTTCCTTTTGAAGTATTTTATGAATATAATCTTTCGAGAGATAGTGACATAACACACAAACTAAAGAGCAAACTGTTTCCCTTATTTTTCTCGACAGCTGGTCCAAAAAAGATGCTCTTGACAACTTTGCACCATTCGAGGTCGACGATGGGCGACAGCTGACTGGAGCAGCACATGAGAATTGTTGTATTGGCTGATTTAGTACTTATACGTGTAATTCAGCATTTTTTCAATATGCGAAGTCAAAAAATATATATACTTGCTTTAAGCTTCTAGATTGGTTATAAATGACCACACATGCTGTGATGAAGCAATGTGTATGTCATGATCAAGTAGAAACCTGAGTGAAACTTCTTAAGCTGACTTTGTTAATGTGGAAGTGAGGTTTGTTATTTACAAAGGCAAGTTGTTGCCATTGATTTTTGGGGGTAGATATATGGACTACCTACACTTGTTTTATACACTCATGCCTATTGTTTAACACCTTGGGCTGAAAATTTAAAAACAAAAACACTAGAATAGTGATAGGAGCAACATTTGGTGTAGCATTCCTAGCTTGGAATCATTGTAGTCTCCAATTCCAGTGCAAATATAGCTCAAACTTTTGTCTCTTGTATTCAATTCCAGCCTCCTTTCAACTCTCCCTCGTGTGTTGATTCCAATCAATGGTGCCTACTAGTGCAGAGACGAGAGAGATACCGTGGAGAAAGATGAACACACAGCATGGCACTCTGCTACTCCCTCCGTCCCAAAATATAGCTATTTTTAGCACAGTGTCTTGTCCCAAAATGAAGCTATTTCTTCACCTACCTCTTTCTCTCAACCAATCACAACCATTCTTCTTCACCTACTTTCTCTTTTCAACCAATCACATACTTCCTCCAATCATTCTCATCTACTTTTTTTAATACCCGTGCCAACCTCAAAAATGGCTTCATTTTGGGACGGAGGAAGTAATTTAATAGGGGAGTGCATCTGTTCATGGCTAGCCTAGCACAGTTCAGCTCAGCTCATCTGCTGCAGCTGGTAACTGTAGCAGTTAATTCATCGATCCCATGCATGCATAACACTACTACTACTCTCTCTGATGATGATATACTGTATACAGGTATATACTCCTACTTTATGATGGATTGGCGGCAGAGATGCATGCAGATATATATCCAGCGCAGATTGTAGTAGCATGCAGCTAGCAGCACATTCGGTTTGGGTCTGACAAAGTGGTGTGCCCTATCCTAGTAATGGCCTGACAGGTATATCAGACGTGTCAGCTTATTCTTAACTCGATCCCCATATCATCAATAGCAGAGAGAGAAATTACTCCTCCGTATGCATGGAGAGAGAGTGTGGTTCGAGGACATCTTTACCGACTTCCCACCGAGGACTTGTTCGGTTACGTTTGTATTCAATTTGGGCCAGAAATAACATATACAGTAAGGTGATGTCTAGATCCAGAGACTTAACTTTAGTATATGTATTTAGACACTAATTTAGTATATTAAATATAGACTACTTACAAAACTAATTACATAAATGAAAGCTAATTTACGAGACAATTTTTTTAAGCCTAATTAATCCATAATTAGAGAATGTTTACTGTAGCATCACATAGGCTAATTATGGATTAATTAGGCTCAATAGATTCATCTTGCGAATTAATCCAAGATTATGGATGGGTTTTATTAATAGTCTACGTTTAATATTTATAATTAGTGTCCAAACATCCAATGTGATAGGGATTTAAAAGTTTTAGTCCCATCTAAACAGGGTGAAAGAAATTTACAATAGATATAATGAAAGATCGGGATTTATTCCAGGCCAGGAACCAATGTACTTATGATAGCGACAACAAAATATCTGGATTAGTTCCACACTTCTTGACTAGTGGATTGATTCCCGGTCTCTTATTGTCCCTATCATGAGTAAATTGGTTCCCGGTCCGGAATAAATCCCGGTCTCTCATCGTATCTACATAAATTTCTTACTATACTTGTCATTCCCGGCCCGGATTGAATCCGGGTGTAACCGAACAAGGCCTAAGGCTGTGTTCGGGAGGAGGGGTCCTCCCCGGCACGCAAAACAAAGCACATATTATTGCATTATTAATTAAGTATTTGTTAATTTTTTTGAAAAATGAATTAATATGCTTTTTTAAAGCAACTTTTGTATAGAAACTTTTTGCAAAAAACGTACCATTTAGCAGTTTGAATAGCGTGAAAACGAGGGAGATGGGTTGGGAAAAGGAACTCCCGATCGAACGCAGCCTAAGATATTCTCACTACTTAAAATTTTTCTTTTCTAAAACGAGCATCTCAATAGATTGCCGACGGAACATAAATGTCCGTGTCTGTAAAGATCGATCCTCATTTTTCCATACGGCTCTTTAAAACATATGTATAAAAATGAATTTTTCCAGATGGACCGCTTAAAAATATACGCACCAAAATAAGGGAAATAAGGGTATTTTCGCATGCGGGGTTCTTAACTCACACATGCAAAAGTACCCCCGAAAGATTCCCACTCATTTACCCCCCTCCCCCCTCCCATCACCCTCACTCCAGTCCACTCCTCTCCTCTCCCGGTTCTCCCACTCATCTCCCCCACTACTCTCCCCACCTCCTCTCCCCTCTCCTCCCTCTCGACGGTAGGCTCCGATAGCGGCTGCGACGTCGAGCAAGGCAGGCACCCGGCGCGCGTCGCCGCCGTGGACCGCGCGCCTCACCACCACAATGCCGGCGGCGCCAACGCCGGCCTCCGCGGCGAGAAGATCATGTGGAGAGTGGAAGTGTGACGGCGAGGCTGTTAGTGTTGTTGTTTACTATAGCTAGTAGCTGCATTTCTTGGAGTGAAATTAAACCAAAGCCCAAAAAATTGTTCATACCAGTAGAGTTTAATCCTCCTCATTTCCAAATGAGCAAGTATATTCAGCAAATATTAGCTACTCCTAGCTGCCTCTACTTCAATTTTCCACCGTGAAATCTGTAAATAGGAGCATAAATGTTCTTCACTCTCATCAGGCCACTCGTGTTTCCTCACTTTTATGGCCTCTGAGATGGATCTTTTATCCTCTGAATGCAGAAGTTTTTAGTGTAACCTTTTTTACTGAACCCCTACTACTCCTCTTGTAGGCCTTCAGAAAAATCAGAGCTGTAGTACTAATTTGAGATCACCTGACCTTTCATGTTACTGCAAATTTTCTTGGTTGTGGTGGCACTTGACAGATGATGCCTGATTCCTAGTACTGCATGCTGCTACTACCACTAATGCTGATGTGTGTTTTGCTGCTTGCTTAGCTGAAAACTCCACTGTTTTTCTTGTCTTCATGCTGAATCCTTCCCAGATCTAGTAGGCGGTTGTTTAGATCTAAAGTTTGGATCCAAACTTCAGTCCTTTTTCATCACATCAACCTGTCATACACACACAACTTTTCAGTCACATTATCTCAATTTCAACCAAAATCTAAACTTTGGATCCAACTAAACACAGCCCTAGCATGCGTGTTTAGCTCAAGTCACCGTCCACGAGCTGCTCTATTAGGCTGTGTTTAGTTCCAACCAAAGTTTGGAATTTAGTTGAAATTGAAGACGATGGACTGAAAAGTTGTGTGTGTATGAAAGGTTTGATGTGATAGAAAGTTAGAAGTTTAGAAAAAAACTTTGGAACTAAACACACCCTTAGTGTAGGAGTACATGTTAATGCTGGTCTCGCTTGCAAGTTAACCAAGTTGTATCTTGGCAGCCACTGCTCGCTGTACTTCTGCAGTGCACCTAGCATCGGATGCTTCCGGATCAGTGGCGCATCGCCACCATTCACCAGCAGGCAGGCAGGCAGCCCGGTCACCTGATGACTGTGTACTACTCCTACTACTACGTACTGCCTCCATTTCAGTTGATCCATCGATCAAGGGCCCTCATGAGTTGACTGTCAACAGAGAGCCGGTGGGGCCCACTTTCAGGTCAAGGTGGTAGCTGTGTCATCTACTCTGTGACGTGTAGGGCTCCCATTTTCTTTTTCACCTTTGTGACCGAGGGAGACGACCATGGTGAAGTAGTGGTAAGGCTTTTGTTTCGCCACCCACGGTGAAAACGGTCGGAATTGGTAGCATCTCTTCGAAAATGATGATCGATCGATTGATAATTGGTCATATTTATTATTTAAACTAGTTTGTATTGACATTAATACGATGAAAAAAAAATACGAAAAGATAAAATTTAAAAATAACAAAAATGGTACGTACGGTCGGAAACAGTACCCCTTATACGAAAACGGTGCTCGGTCGATCGGGAATTTCTGTGACCGTTTTCACCCGGCCTCTGCAGCAGCTTGCCGATGGTTGATGCAGGAAAATGAAAAGGGTTTTACGCGCATCATTGCATCTGCATCTCACTGGGATACCTTATTTGGAGGGTCTTTTGCGGATTTAGTTTCCCTGGAAATCTCCCGACTCCTTTAAACGACTCAAATTCTCATCCGAATTTTGAAATCAAACTAGAAGATAAAAGTTGGGAAACCTAACTTGTCTAAATTTTCATCAGCCGCTTAGCTCGTGGAACAATATGTATGAGCTTTGTGTGAGTGACGGTGAAAAATGAAGGTGCAAAGGGGAGAAGGAGCTGGGAATGATGCTACAGAAAGTCAGCTATACGGGAGCTGGTTTGAGCAAGCACATTATTGTGGCCTCGGTAGAAGAGCACGCTGCCCCGTTGGTGACTGGTATGATGATGCTGCCTTGTCTCGCCAACTTTTGCCCGGATCGGTGAATTTCTCGCAAATTTGCTGCTCCCTTTTGGCTTGCCAGGGTCACATAGGAGTCACGTAGACAATGAGTGTAATCTGAGGGTATGATTAGAATTTAGAAAGCTAGAAAACTCAGGGCCTGAATTTTGAGGAAAACTTAAAGAAAATTAACCAATCCAATTTCTTGTAAAATTCCTTGGGTTCCTTTTTAAGTTCGGTGTCCATTTTCCCGTCTTCAAATTGCGTATCCTAGGGAAAAAAAATTCCATATGATGCTCATTTTGATGTGGTGGACAATTTGAGGGTATTGGAATTTCTTAGAATTTCATGCTTGCAATAACATTTTTGTACATGAGATATCCTCGTGGCATCAAATCTACTTGACATTTTTTTTTGATAAAGGAAATTATATAGTCCCCTGTCCTAAAATATCCGAGGGTTTCTTTTGAGATTATGAAGATATATGTAAAAACACAAATTGCCCTCGTTAATTGTCAGACTCCTAGTCAGGTGCGGGGCTAGGCTTAGGATAGCTAGGGCTTGAGATCTAGGCTTAGCTCCTTAATCCCATTTAAATTCTATAGAAGCACCATATTAATTTTGAAATATGTTGAGACTTATTAGCTCAGTCCGGCATATAAGTTTTTTTGCCTCCACCACTGCTCCTAGTTAATTGGTGGAAGGGGTTGTGAAGGTAAGGAGTAATTTAGAATTTTATCACCACAAATGCTCTTGGTACTTAGAAGTAAATGTATTTTGAAAACAAAATTTATTATATTTGGAGACGAATAAAGGAACAACTCTTGAAAATTGTTACATACAATTTTCTCCTGTAGAAAACCAAAGGATTATCAATCTGGAAACATACCGAATGCATTTAGGCACCTCATTAGTCACTCCCACATTTCAGCAGTACTTTCTGAATTATAGTTTCCTTTTGAAGTATTTATGAATATATATCTTTCGAGAGATAGTGACATAACACACAAACTAAAGAGCAACTGTTTCCCTTATTTTCTCGCAGCTGGTCCAAAAAAGATGCTCTTGACAACTTTGCCACCATTCGAGGTCGACGATGGGCGACAGCTGACTGGAGCAGCACATGAGAATTGTTGTATGGCTGATTTAGTACTTATACGTGTAATTCAGCATTTTTTCAATATGCGAAGTCAAAAAATATATATACTTGCTTTAAGCTTCTAGATTGGTTATTAAATGACCACACATGCTGTGATGAAGCAATGTGTATGTCATGATCAAGTAGAAACCTGAGTGAAACTTCTTAAGCTGACTTTGTTAATGTGGAAGTGAGGTTTATTATTTACAAAGGCAAGTTGTTGCCATTGATTTAGGGGGTAGATATATGGACTACCTATACTTGTTTTAACACTCATGCCTATTGTTTAACAACCTTGGGCTGAAAATTTAAAAACAAAAACACTAGAATAGTGATAGGAGCAACATTTGGTGTAGCATTCCTAGCTTGGAATCATTGTAGTCTCCAATTCCAGTGCAAATATAGCTCAAACTTTGTCTCTTGTATTCAATTCCAGCCTCCTTTCAACTCTCCCTCGTGTGTTGATTCCAATCAATGGTGCCTACTAGTGCAGAGACGAGAGAGATACCGTGGAGAAAGATGAACACACAGCATGGCACTCTGCTAGTATTATTGCCATCCAACGCATGCTAATCCTGTTTAATGCAATCATTCGGTCGTGTTGCATTGCACATATGCACCTTCTAAGTTTATGATTAGCAATTCAGTTTATCCCCCCTATGGCCCTATCTGCAGGTGCATTTTTTTTAGTATTATATTACTACTACCAAAGCTTTGTGTAGTGTTCATCGACCAGATATTCGGCAGCCTCTGCAAAATGCTGTTGGAGCATAGCTGCAGGATTTTGCAGGATGAGATTGGCATTTCTGCGATGCTGCTTGTGGCATCACCAATTTACCAGGTGTCTCCTATACTCTGATTCGTGATGCATGGATTGCGTAGATATCCATCAGCGTCAGGGGAACCCGACATAATCTTGCCAAGGAGCAATGTCACAAAATTTGCATGTGAAAACAAATTTCGCAGCAATTTGCTTCACTCGGACCGATGCACTGTGATGTGCGGAATCTAAATGTTTTTGTGTCAGCTTTCCATGGGCCACAAAGGAGCTAAGGACCAAATGATTTGGCCCTACTTCTTCTGGCCATATTAGCTGTTCCTTTGTTTCTGCAGCTACTGGCTAGTTTTATTTTAACCGGTTATGTAGGAGTAGATCTTATGCTGCTCATGTTGCATATTGTTTTCTACTGTAATTTTCTTTGTTACCTTACCTAGCCAAGTGGATTCATTGTTTGAAGTTTGCAGAACTAATACATAGATCTCCCGTGCTGTATTATCTTAATAATCACAGCCAAATGACATGCAATGCTGCATCTCCGGCTTTATAGTCTTGTAGTAGATCAGTAGTAGGAGTAGACCTGAACTCTGAAAACGTTGCTTCAGAAGTTGGACAATGTCTGTTCTGTTGGAAGCAAGCGATCTTTGGAAAATAAAAAGCAGCGGAAGCTTCACTTGATCTGATATAAGCCAATCATCTTTTGTGTTCTTTTCGGTTGTTACACCTTTGTTTTGATTAGACCAAAGCCGGATTTCAGGACGGGCACATCTTGATCTAAAGCTGCTTTAGTATATAAGTCCCACAAGTTTAGTGCTCGGCATTAGCCTTTCTTACAAAGCTTCTCCAAGTACGATCAATGCCTTCTAATCAAACAAGGGTAATAATGCTAATATCTGAAGACATTCTGTTCAAATATGCTGCACTTTTTTGAAAGAAATGGTGCACCAGTTGTTTCTGATGAAACTTCAAATCTGTCAGCTTTGATGGAAACAAGCTCATAGAAGAACCCACGAACATTTTTCGGCATAGCTAGACTGCGTACAAAGACTGAAGATCACTGCATATGCTTCAGTTTGGGAGACTGCACTGAACTTTAGCGTGTCTTGTGAACTTGTCATTCTAGCGACTGCAACTGTGTACATGCATGAGAGGAGTGTCTGTTAAATTTGCCGTTCCATCAACATGGTTTTTACCCTTTATTCCTCTGAGCAGTAAAGTTTAGTTGACCTTGCCACTATTTCACTTCCAAAGCAGTCTTTTGACGAAAATGTCACATACTACTGCACTTGTGATTGGCAGCCTCTAGTGGTTTGGCACTTGGTTGGATCAAGAATGTGCTAATTCTGCTCGTTTCTTTTGATCACCATACTTGTCAACTCCTGACGAGCTGCTTAGCTGCAATTCGAGCAAATTTCAGAATCTTAAACGAACTCGAACCAAAACACAAACACCAAAAAAAGCTCTGATTCTTTTATTCTTCAGAAAAGGAGTAACTGTTTTGTCAAAGGAAAATGCGCCCGTTGCAAACAAACCCAAGCTGACTGCTAATATCTCGGGCCAGCCCACTTCACGATTATCTGTCCTGAAAAGTTTCGGCCCAGTCACCTATAGCCGCCTATAAGCCCACTAGTCCCTGCAACGTCTACAATATCTCCCTTCTCCGCTAATCAAAATCAAACCCATCCAACGTGCTGTAAAACGTTACTTCCTCCGTTTCCAATGTAACTCATTCTAGCATTTTCATATTCATATTGATATTAATGAATCTAGACATTCCTACATTCATAGTGGATGTTAATGAATCTAGATAGATATATATGTCTAGATTCATTAACATCAATATGAATATAGGAAATGTACATTGTGAAACGGAGGAGTAGTAGTAAAACGATTTTGCTATATATTTATTGAAAATCTGTTAAATGTAAATACAATATAATTTGTGTAGTACAATTATATGTAACTATAATGCTCGTAATTTTTTATATGTAACTTTCACATAATTTTAAACGGTAAGATTTATTTCAGATTTGTGTAAGTTGGGATGAAAAAAAATAATAGTGTGCGCATGGGTGAGAAGATTTGGTCTTATGACTTCCGGTGCCACAAAAATAACATTTTACCGTTGGATTTTTGAAAGGTAGATACAAATTGTATTTTAGTTACACTATAAACTATGATTATCCTTGTATTTATGTATGTACATAATAAATGTATAGCTAGTTCCGTAGTAAAAGAAAAAAAAGAGAGTAAATTTCACAAAACTACATGTATTTTGACCAAATTACACAGAACTACAGATTAAGGAGTGTGTCACAAAACTACATTTAGCATCAAATTTATCACAAAAACTACAGATTTTAGATTAAATATCAAAAAATGCATATTTAATATTGAATTTATCACAAAACTAAAACTTTTGGAGTTTAAATCCCTAGCACAATTGTTATGATGGAGCTATAAACATCATTACTTTGTGATTAAATTGATTCTAAACCTGTAGTTTTGATAATTTAGTTACTAAATATGTAGTTTTGTGATACTTCATCTTAAATGTATAGTTTTGTGATAAATCTGGTGTTAAATATGTAGTTTTGTGATACACCGAGTTAAATATTGTTTTGTGATAATTTGGTCATAGTATATGTAGTTTTGTGAAATTTACTTTAAAAAAAAAAACATCTCTCCTTCAGGCGTCCCCACCACGAATTTTTTTCGTTTTTAGATTTTTTTTTTAATATTTACAGAAATAATCTATCGGCGAGAAAATTTGCAAAAATAGACCCTACCGCCCACCATTGGGCGGCAAGCTGACGTGGCAGACGGTGGGTCGACCGCGCCGTCTGCGCCGTCGGCCAAAATTACGATTAGGCCCTTGCCGCCCATACAGGGGCGGCAAGGGGGCTAATTGCAATTTTGGCCGCCCCTGAGAGCTTCCGGCCGAACTTTTTGCATCTGGGTCCCTTGCCGCCCCAATAGAGGGCGGCAAGGGACCCAGATGTAAAAAGTACGGCCAAAATATTTTCCTATGTAATGTTAGTAAAAAAAAAAAAGAAGTATTTGTTGGTAAAACTTTGTGAATATTGTTATAAAAATGTATTGAAGTTGGTTGTTGCGCAATTTAATATGTTAAGTGAGGTATTATTTTGTACCTTATTCGACGTATTAGTACTCGGATAATTAATATAGGCCTATCGCAGTCTCGGCGTAGAAACATTATATGGACTTAAACAAGGAGAATTATGTAACATGAAGAAATAGTAGTACAATTTGAACATGATACAACAATTTCGATTGCGGTTACATAGATGATTATAGATTCGAACTAGGAGGGAGGTAGTGCAATAGTTGAACACAACGACGATGTAGTAATGGGACAAGGAAGTATGACAGTAGAAATTTCAATATGCCAAGTTGTCCGATAATAGCTAACCCCTACGTGAGGATCCCTCTCCTCTCTCAAACCGCGCTTTAGTAACCCTGTATTGCTCTGGTAGTTCAAGCTGCACAACACGGCTAGGTGGAGTTAGAACCCTTCTGGTGTCTATCCATCTCTGTACTGACATCTCCTTGGTGGTTCCTGGGAGGAAAGAATAGATGTAAAGCGAGCCAAGTTAGTTAAATATTGGTTATCCTCCCTT
>CM020184.1:19404734-19472736 GCA_009805545.1 Oryza longistaminata | reverse complement strand
TGAACCGTGAGTAGCTCACCGCACGTCCGTGCCCGGAACGTCCCAAGCTGAGCCCCCTGCACCGCAGTAAGGTGAGACCGGTGTCGGACATCTATCGCCGGGTCCAACAGCTGAGGTGTATCCTGACGTGCCATCTCTGAAAAATATAGTGTTTCGTGTTAGAACATTCAAAACGTAGTAATGTAAAACAAAAGATGACTCGCAAATTAATGAAATAGTAAAAAAATCATGACAATAATTACGTACAACAAGAGTACAGCCTATTTAAATAAAGCAAACGTTACTAATGGTACATAACGATGACGTGCAATTTAACATATATGTAGAGTTCGATAATATAACATAACATAACATAACATTACGTGTCGAAGTCCGACATACATCAGCATACCTAAAGACACTACGTGCCTTCTCTGTCTGATCGTCTACTCTAAAGACATGACAAGCCGAAGTCTGAAATTACACGACGAAACATAAACACATCGATAAGTTCGAAACAAATTACAAGGAAACCCACATGCCAACATAGAACATAAGAACTACACCACGTAGCCAGACGTGGCACGACGACGCCTAGGACGTGTTCGAGTGGAGGTAGTGCCTTCACCCGTAGGGCGAGCTCCATCTGCTGCTGATCCTGATAGTCCTGCCTCCGCCCCACTTGGTTTCTCCTTGTCTTTAGGACAATGCTTGTAGGTGTGCCCACGTTCATCGCATTTGCTGCAACGCTTCACCCTGCCAGCCTCCGACTCGTCCATATTGTTGCGGATGCGACGAGTCTCCTCCTTCCAGCCTTGCCTCGGAGCTTCGATGGGTCAGGAATATTGAGTACTTCATCGTTAGTCTCTGTGAACTCCCCAGCTATGCCGAACCCGTAAATCTCGCCGCTCCATGTATGATATATTGCTTGCTTACTGAAGTACTGCGACACATATACTGCATCTGGTATGCCACACTCCGCTGCGGCAGCAATGACATGGGTGCATGGCCTGTGGAGCAGCTTCGCTCTTGAACAAGAGCAATGACATGTGCCGTCGGCTTTGAGAACACACTCCTGCTTCACTCTTCTTGCGGTAGATACCCCTGCCTGCCTTATCTTGACATAGTATCTCGAACCTATGTTGTTGGGTACCTTGCACTAGAGCTCGATGTTTCATGGCCTTTTTACGCAACTCCTCTTGCTTTTTCTGCATCAAAGTTCCAAACAAAATGCTGTTGTTCGGCATAGAGAAGAACTGCCTGGAACCGATCCCTAAATACCTGCATGTCCCATGTAAAAGGAACTCCACTATGCCAACTAGTGTAGTCCACGGACACCGCGCATCACCCAGTTGTAAACTTTGCCAAATTTATTGTCATTATTCCATATCTAGCACCACCGGTGTCATACACCTTGGCCCATTTCTCTTTTGGTTCATGCAGAATCCACTGAGAAAATTTCCGAATCTCCAATCCAGTTCTTCTAACCAAAGTTGGACTATCCGTTGGGAGAGGTCCAAGAGCTTGAGGAGGGTCATCAACGGCAGTCGATGGAGCCGCTGCACGCTGATCACTGGATTTGGCTGTCAACTCATCTAATCTCTTCAAAGCTCATTGAATTTTTTCTCCTGGTTCTGATTGCACAGCCTCTTGAACATGTTCATTGAGCTCCTTGTTCTTGAATTGCTTGAAGAAATTAGCTCCCATATGACGCATGCACCACCTACTCTGTACATCGTCCCAAACACCAGGGGTATCCTCGTCCATACTCCCAAACTGCAACTCTTCTATCGCTCGCAGAATGCCAGCGTGCCTATCATGTATCAGGCACACATTTGGCCTCATACCAACAACTTTTGTTTTAACCAATTTCAGGAACCAGTACCAGCTGTCGGTATTCTCACTCTCAACAAAAGCAAATGCCAAGGGCAATACCTGATTGTTCCCATCTACCCCTATTGCTGTCAGTATCTGGCCCGATACTTCCTGTCAAGAATGTCCCATCAATGCAGAGAACTGGACGACAGTTCACGAATGCCATCTTGCATGCATGTAGAGCTAAGAACGCCCTTTGCAGCACACTCTTGCCAGGATGTTCAATTGATGGGAATTTCTTCACTTCGTAAGAGCTCCCAGGGTTTCTTTCCTCGATAACACCAAGCAGGCGTGGCAAATTGTCATACGAGGCTTCGTATGTTCCAAATCTCATCTCTATTATTTTCTGTTTGGCCCTCCAGGCCTTGGCATAGCTAATAGTATACTTGTATGTCTCCTCGATGTGTCGGATTATTGACCTTGGTTCGTATGTGAGATTATCGATGACATGCGCATACATCTCAGATGCGACAATGCACATGTAATGTTCCTGTGGTATTTCTGAACACCAGTAGAAAACATGTATGCTTGGTAACGACTGACACGTCCAATAATCCTTCCATTTCCCCTTATACGCGTGCACTCTCCAGGGACAACCATCTTTTCCTTAACACACCCGAACTTCATATTGCGACCGTTGGACTTGGCAACCCAAAACTCTCTATGAAGTGAACTGCAAAATGTTTTACCGGCTCCTTCATATCTTCTGCTCTACTATAAATCGCTCCCTGAATAACCTCATTTTCTTTGTACTCCCATCTCACACTATCCTCTTCAGAGACGATCAGCCCAGAAAAATCCTGACTAGCCCATTCTGCTGGATTAATATCCGTCTCCTCATCTGACGAATCACCTTCCTCTACACCGCTCGTGTTCAGAATCCTCCCTCTCCATTTCATCCACAATGGCTGCGACATTCTCCCCCTCGTCGGCCACTCCACCTGGTTGAATGCCCACTGGAGCTACTACGCCCCCGGTCCACTCCTGCGTTGACCTCCTCCACAGAAGTCTCATTTACTTCAGCGCTTGGTCCCTCGCCATCATCCATGTTCATCTGCACACCTGGATCCTTCGGGTGCACAAACGGAACCAAAGCTAGAGGCCACCCACGTTGCATTGCATTTTCCACATACCATCTCCACACTTGAGAGTTTTGAACTGGCATTAGTTCCCAATAAAAACCCTCAGTTGCCCGACTTACTATAACATTGATTGTTATGTCACTTGTCTGTGGATCAACTTTCAAGCCCCTCATTAACCATCCTTTTATAGAAGGTACACTCCTCTCAGCGGTCTCTCGATTCCCCTTTCTGATACAATAAAATCTGACAGATCTACCCCAGTTGGCCCGTAACGGACGTTTCCTGGTCCATGGTAAACTTGGAATATTGGTTTGTTCGACATATCTGTCAACGAATTAACTAGATCATATTACTCTTTCATGCAATAAACATCTACAAACGTAATATCTTCTTGTGTAAGCCAATGCAACGGTAAAGTATTGATTCCAAACTAACAGATCTACGTTGTTACCGACATCTACAATACGCACTTCTAAATTAGTCAACTAAAACCATAAAAATATAATGCATTTATTCAAACAATTTTTTTAAAAATACACACTATTTAACTCAATAGTCACATATAGGATCTACGAATATTACCTGAAATCGGCGTCTGAATCCGGCAGGGCTTCGCCCCTTCTTCTCTTCTCCTCCCCTCTCTTTTTTTTTTTCACTGCAGTTGAGAAGTGAGGAGTGAGGGCTGGGGGCTGGGCGGCAGGCCTTTTATAGGCAGCGAGGCCTGCCGCCCGGCCAGTGGGCGGCAAGGGGCCGCCTGCAAAATGGCCGGCCCCCTGCGGTTCTTTTGCATTCGGACCCCTTGCCGCCCCACCAGAGGGCGGCAAGGGTTTTCATGCAAAATACCCACCCCCGTCACGCGCCCGTTCCTCCCCCGTCTGCCACGTCAGCTTGCCGCCCAATGGTGGGCGGCAGGGTCTATTTTTGCAAATTTCTCGCCGATAGATTATTTCTGTAAATATTAAAAAAAAAAATCTAAAAACGAAAAAAATTCTCCCACCACCCCAACGGCCTTCCGCGCAGAGGCCAACGGCCAAACCCCTCTGGTGGGCCGTCTCGTCCTGGCCCACTACGCACACAGCGCCGCACCGTACCGTAACACTTCTCGCCGCGCGCGCGGTGCGGCCCAGCGAGCCACGTGAACGAACGCGTATTCCCTTCCGTTCCCTTCTACCAACCGGCGCGCCACGCCACCCACCACCCACGCTGCCTGGCCCACTGCCAGTTGTGCCGCTTCGGCCCTTCTCCTCTCCTTCTCCCCCCCACGCTTCTCCGCTATTTATCATCCCCCTCTCCGCCCCCCGCTTCCTCCCCACTCCCACCACCACCACCACCGTCGCCGCGCCGAGCCGAGCAAACCACCACCGCCGCAATGGCGCGCGCAGCCGCACTCTGCTCGCGCTGCTCTGCCTCGTCGCGGCGTCCGCGTCCGCGCAGAAGGCGACCCCGACCCCCGCCGCGGCGCCGGCCACCACGCCACGGCCTCCTCCAAGAAGACGCCCGCGCCCGCCGCGGCGCCCACCACCACCACCCCGCCCGCCGCCCACCCCGCCCGCCGCGGCGCCGACCACCCCCGCCACCCGGCCCCCGCCGAGGCGCCCACCACCCCGGCTCCGACCAAAGCGCCACCCACCAAGTCCACCAAGGCACCCGCCCCGGCGCCCAAGGCGGCCAAGGCCACCCCGCCGCCGGCCTCCTCTCCTCCGGTCGAGGCTCCGTCGCGTCGCCTCCTTCCCCCGCCGCGAGGCGCCGCCCACCATCCCCACCAAGCCCGACGCACCCGCGCCGGCGCCGGCCAAGAAGAAGAAGCCCTCCCCGCCATCCAGAAGAAGAAGAAGAGCTCCAAGCCCCCGCCCGGCCCCCGTCGCCGTCGCCGAGTCCCCCAAGCACTCCAAGAAGGCTAAGGCCCCCGCCGCCTCGTCCACGGCCGACGCCCCCGGCCCCGCCGGCGACGGTGTCGCCGCCGACTCCACGGTACATTTCTCACCTCAATGCATTGCCCCTCTACTGCTATTGTAACAGAGCTTAACCAACTAAGTTACTCCAAGAAATTACTTTTTACCACTTCACGTAGTGACCTAGAGTAATTAGGGGCTACAGTCCAGGTTAATTACCAAGTGGCGTGTTAATTAATCATGTTACAGTTTTGTACTAAACTAATCTAGCATAAAGGTTGTGCAAATTGTCACCTAACCTGTGTGAAATAGGAGTGGCCTAGTAGTGGTAGATCCAATTACCCGACATGTCGGCCAGGCATGCATGTGCGTCTCCTGCCGTTACACGGACAACGGACAAAAACAGTAGTTAATGCCTCATTTTTTTAAAACTTTAATGCCTCATTTGAAAAGTCCATATCAGTCCCTGGCAACCACTAGTAATTAGCTGGCACATATCATTACCATTTCATCAAGTAGCGATTATTATAACATTCGCCATTAAACTACCATCCATTCTTTAAAGTCTCTATTACCGTACTATCTAGCTAATTAACAATCATCCATAATTGCTAGATCCATGTGCTCCAGCACTATACTAGTACAGGCTACAAATACACAGCTCATGTGACCTATACAGACTCACTGTTGCAGTAGTAGTAGTACTACTACCAGTACAGTATAGTGCTGCAATTTTTCTTTTTACTCCTCCATTGATATAGTACTGTACAGTGGCTGACTGACTTGTCAATGCCTTGGCTGTCGTGAACTGCACAGGGAGCCGCAGGGAGGACCAGCGTGCAGGCGATCGCGTCGGCGTGCGCCGTGGCGCTCGGCCTCGTCGCCCTCCTCGCCTAAGCAAAACGGCGTCGTGCAACGACGTGAGCAACGACGACGACGACGCAGATGGCAGCGGCCGGTGCGCCCCACCACATTTTGCGCTGTATTTTGCTCGTCGATTCTTTTACGGGACGGGAGGGAGGAGGAGGAGGGGGCCTTGGCTTTGGCTTTGGCTTTGGCTTTACCACTCTCCCAACCACATTTGATGATTGAGCGATCGCCATGCCTCGGATTCTTTTGTTTCTTTCTTTCTTTCTTCTTCTTCTTCTCTCTGCTACGCCCACGATATGACTCTGCTAGCTGCTGCCTGCCTGCCCTTGTACTGTACCACTGAGATCATCTACTTTTAATTTATTTTATGTTTCTGTCATCATCATCATTGATTCATTGTATTATTCCATCTTTGCCCGGATCATAGATCTGTCATCTTTTTTTTCTCATCCATGCTGGTGCTGTCTGGCTATACTTTTTCTCTGTGATGGCTGTTGAGAGCGTGGGCTGGTCTGTGTTGTGTTTTGTTGTGTTCTGTTGTCCCCAATTTGTCTGCATGCAGGCCTGCCCGATCTGTGATGTGTTCAGCAGCCGTTGCGCTGCTTATCTGGACTGTTCCTGCTCAGTGACAGCGTTGTCTCACCGGTTGAAAACTCGGACGTTAGAAAGCTAAGCTAAGCTGGCCATTTACTTTCCTGGCTGCCAGGCCATTTTTACCGAATTCTCCCTCAGTTCCATTTTGTGCATGCCCAGTTCTGGAATTTGGCACTGGCTCACCATACCCATTCGCCGACAGGTTGGGGACCAGCAGTTGACAAAATCATGGTTAGTTTGTCTCCCAATGCCTAAAAATGGATGCTACTAGCCCAAGGGTGTGTTTAGTTCACGTCAAAATTAGAAGTTTTGTTGTAATTAGAATGATGTGACGGAAAAGTTGAAAGTTTGTGTGTAGGAAAGTTTCGATGTGATGGAAAAGTTGAAAGTTTGAAGAAAAATTTTGCAACTAAACACGGCCCAAATGTCCAATGCCGAGTTGCTGATTTGGGTGCTTTCTGCTGGTGAAATGGAGTATGTACCAAGCGATACCATTAAGCCCGGGCAATGAAGAGCTTCTTCTTGCTGCTAGTAAGAGCTTGGGCGAAAGTCTTACTAGCTCGGGAGTTAGGCTATGTTTGATTCAGCTTAGGATTATTATAATCTAGATTATTACAAGTAAACTGAAATAAACAAATAGCTTATTATGATAGATTATTACAATCTATAAGCCAGATTACTATAATCTGGCAATCCACTTTAAAGGTTGTTTTTTTCTAGATTATTGGGTGGCTAACAGCTAACATACAACTAATAATTCAGAGAAACAAAAAGTTAACAACTTATTATATGTCGACTTGTTATAATCCAATTTATAGTAATCTGGCTCAATAATCTAGATTACAATAATTTTAAACTGAAACAAATAGTGCCTTAGGCTCTGTTGCCGCTTACAGTATATTTTTTTATAAACGTTCTACAAATATTGATTTCATCCTCTGATTAAATCTTTATTTTTTATGATAAATTTAAGTTAATTAAATCAACTGAATCAAATGGTTACGATCTTTGTTTCTGGGTAACAATATTTTAAGTACGCCTAACATTGGTCTTCTGGTACACCACTAATGCGTGTGTCGGTCATTGCATGGTTTCGTTCATAACGTTACACACTAATATTTTATGGTTGCCGGCTGAGTACTGGAATTTCGTTAGAAGAACTTCTAAGTTTAAAATATGGTGCAAACCAAAGCTGCTGGCAACAACCGTAGACTCCAAGTCTTGGAGTGCAATGCGTAGCCAACCAGACAATCACCGACGCATGGGTAGATCGATCAGCATCTGGACGGAACGAGATCCTCTACAGTCGACTGCCCTCTACCCTTGCCACTGACATGTGAGCCCTGTATTCTACCTTTTGTCACTGATACGTGGACCCATGTGAGTCTGGGCCACATATCAGTGATAAAGGTAGAGTGCAGTGACTGCAGAGGATCGCATTCCCATCTGGACGGACTTGCTAGTGCTTCTCAGCTTAGCAACGACGCGTGTACATTGCGGCTATATAGCCTATAGCAACATGCGAACTACCGCTTGCGTTTGCGTGGACAAAAAATGGTTTTCCATTTCACCTACTACGCGCAAGCAACCAACGGGCCAAAGCAAGCAGAGACGGTGGTAGTACTACGGTGAGCTGCGTGTGTGCTGTGCAGATGTAATGCATTTTTTTCCACCGACATGAATTAACTAACGACATCAATTATCAGCGAGCATAATTGACACCCATATATGTATACTAATGCATGCACTGTTTGGTACTAATATAATATGGTTCCAATTTGATGATAAATATCATTGGCATGTGCAAACGTACATGATTATTACATCCACAAATTACTACATGAAGCCAGTAAATTATAGATATTTAAATCCGAGTACCTAGGAAATTAAATCCCGTAAAATATTTGATGGAAGAGAGCAAGATATCCCTTCGAATAGCCTATTCTAACAGGGAATTCCTATATCTTAAAATTATTTTATTAAGTTGATGAGAAAATCCATAAACGCTCTTCGAAGTACTAGTAGGAGAAATAGAAGTCAGTTTTTGACTATCCGATATAGTATACCCCAAGAGAGTTTTTACACTAGTTACAGTTTGCCTTGCAGTGGTAGTCACGGATTGTGGAGTTAAAAATCACGGCAAAATTGAAGTTATTACTCACCCGTGACCGTAGCACGGACGTACGCACGATTCCCTGCACCTGGGGGTCCTTGGGCCACGGCTGTTGCTGCTGCCGCTGTCCTCCAGCACAGAGCGATGCGAAATTGATTGTTCCAGGCTGGTGTTTTCTCCCACCCCTTCTTCCATAGTACCATACCTGCTTGGCTGCGTGCACCGCAGCAACGAGTGTACCACAAACCACGTTATTGTGGATCGATCATGAGTGATTAGCCTTTTCACGGGAGGAATGCGTAAATAAATGATGGATAAACCTGCAGGCCAGTGTCGGTACCGCATTTAATTAGGGAATCATCGAGCTGTGGTTTATTATTAGTCGAGCGGAAGAAAAGGGATTTGTAGCGGCAACGGCAACGATAGCGGCAGCGGCATCTTCTTTGCAAGTCTTGCAGAGTTGCAGTTGCTTGAAGCCACGTTCTGGAATCGGGACAGGAATATTTTGTCAGAATAAAGATGTAGATCCACATCTAATAGTGATAATATTTAGTAGTCTTGCAAAGAAAAAAGAAGTTGTGGTATTACCATGCTAAGAGAAGTTTAAGCATGGAGCAGGTAAATATATGCATACCTATATAGCAGCAGTATGATTGTTTGAGGTAAATCCATCTCTTTCTTTGGTGTTCTAGCAGCATGTGTAAAGCTGCTTTTTGAGAGGCATAGATAGATCTCATCAGCTAGAGCAAAGATGCCCAACACCATCATGGGAGTTTCAGCGCATCAGACCACGCCTCATCGCATCTTCTCATGTCATCTGCAGATGCAAATAACCAAATAGTATGAAATATGCGTCTTGACATCCTACAGGTTACAGCTAATTGCCAAATCAAAATGCAGAGCAACAGGTTGCCTTCCGGACGCCGCATTAGGGCTTGAGAGTTCAATATTATGGTCGGCTGTCGGTAGAGGTTACACCTACACATGTCGCCTGGGAAAGCAAACTGAAGCATCGATCTTCAGGGATGAAATTTCTGCAGAAGAATTTTAAGTGGGAAACCAAAAGAGACACCCGTCAGAACATTGATAATTGGTAACTCATGAGTACATGACTAAACTAACCACATGTGCAAGATAAGAAGTACTTCCTCCGTCCCAAAATGTAAGCATTTTTAAGGTTGGCCTTTTTTTTCTTTCTGCGAGCTAGTAGAATGGATCGATTGGTTCAGAATCGATTTTTCCCTTTGTGCAGGCATTGATGGACTGGTAAGCGACTCACTTCCGTTGTTTTGGTGAGCAATCGAGTCGAAGAACCAGATCATCTGTCTCATGCAGTCCTACCCGAATGCGGCAAGGGAAGAGGACACGCAGCTGTAGCTCAGAGCTCGAGCTCCAGGCAAGGACAGCCACGAGACAGAGTTTGGCACATGCCGACAGAGGTGGAGCTCCACATGCGCGGCGGAGGCCAATGAGGAACACTCGGGTCTCAGGGAGGCACGGATCTCAAGCTTGAGCTCACCTGTGCCGAGATACCAAAGGAAGGGCTCGGGAATGTGCCGCTCAACCTTGACCTCGCCTACGCCAAGCTGCCGGAGAGTGAGGCGTAGTTCGTTGTGCTCCAGTAGAGAGAAGGAAGAAAGGAAAAATGACAGGTGGGTCCTAGGTTGACTGGATTGCCTCCATAGCAAAAACCAGAGCGGTTTGGATGAGGGGTATAAATTGCATGGTTTTAAGAGTTGAGGGGTGTCTAATACCCGGTTTTAAAGTTAAGGGTGTATTTTAGATAAGTATAATAGTTGAGGGGTGTTAAATGGACTTATCCCGATTTGAACGGACTATTATACCATATATGGATTGTCTACAAATTAATTATTTTTATAAATAGAATTTTCAGAAATAGCTTAGAACAAATGCTCTAAATAGTGCAGTAGAATAATGATTTCGAGGAAATGTTATTTTCTGTGAGTTTTTGAAGTTACCAGCTTTTAGTGTTTTTTAAGATAAGGGGAAGAGTTTTGTTAAAAATAAAATTAAATCCGACCCAACTAGGGACGCACAAAAGTCTAGAAAAATAAAATAGAAAAAAACACTAAGACAAACCTAAACATATATATCATGTTGTCTTGCAGCAGCTCACTCAAATAGAACCAAGACAAGAGGTTAATCCTAGTTATTTACTCCGAAACAACGCCCTCGAGAAATACATGACATTTTGTCTGCCGCTGCTATTGGAACACAAGGCTAGATTGTTATTCGAAGCCTGACATGACACCTTCAACAAAGGAATAACACACAAGCAGCGATGTTGTGGAATCAATATAAACAAAATTTGGGTTTTCACTCTGGAGTGATTGCTAGTACTCTGTGCCATCATCTGGATGGACTTAGCACAATCCACTCACAATCTGATCATAACCACAATTCCACAAAACCGCCTTTAGCATTCGCTGACCAAGCAACCAATATATACAGACCAAGCAGTACCAATGTGTAGCCACCAAGGACAAAGTACTAGCCTACTGGATCTGCCACCACCAAGCGAATGAAAGAAGCCATCATCGAACCGGACTACCGAAAACATGAATAAGGCTGCGTTTAGATCCAAACTTCAGTTCTTTTCCATCACATCAACCTATCATACACACACAACTTTTCAGTCACATCATCTCTAATTTCAACCAAAATCCAAACTTTGCGCTGAACTAAACACAACCTAAAATTATCGTTGAACAGATCAGTATGGAACTTATTGGCACAACAGGATAAGAGGGTGCCATTGCGCCCTTCATCAGCTAGACCAATATCCCTTCTTGGATCTTGTTCGGATTGATGTGATGTCCTCCGCATTGCATGTTTGGCTGTGTTTAGATCCAAAATTTGGATCCAAACTTTAGTCATTTTCCATCACATCAACCTGTCATACACACACAACTTTTCAGTCACATCATCTCCAATTTCAACCAAAATCCAAACTTTGGATCCAACTAAACACAGCCTTTATCGACCCAAACAAAGCGGATTGCCGGTTGGAAGACAGGATCAGCGGTGAAGGGGTGTCCTTGCTAACTACCGATTCAACTCCTCCGACATCCATGGCGAGCACGGTCACAACAGCGATCGACCGATCTTCCTGCTAATTCGCACATGGTGTTGATCTCTCCGACCTATTTCATCATGGTGTTGGGCAGTAAAAAAAACTACCACCATCGTCACCGACGGCGGCGGCGGAGGCAGAACAGGCATTATAATGGAAAAATGTATTTCATCTCTAGACTACGGTCATATGGTACCCGTCGACAGTGAGACGTCTACTGTGACTTCGTCAATCTTTAGGATGGATTTACCGGTCTAGTCTTCAAAGATGCTTATGGGGATAGGGTTTGCGTGCATGCGTTTATATGGGTGAGTGTGCGTGCATTGTGAATATCTGTGTTGTACTGTGTAATTCTAAAAAAAATTGTGGAAATTAATTAAAAAATTGGCACGTCATATAGATTTATGACTGCTAAATTCTTATGAATAAGTGTAGCAAAATTTTCTAGATTGACTGCTAAAATCAATTTACCATCTTTTCATGGATTATCATTTTTCAAGATTTCTTTGGAGATCAATTCAATTCTCATTTGGATTATACCCTCCACATAGTGTATCTCATATGTTTGAGAATTGGCTTGTGGGTGTTAATAAAAAAAAAATCAAGGAACTTATTTTTTAGGGCTTCGCTATATGTTGGGCTCTTTAGCTTAGTAGAAATTATATGATTTTTGATAAAAACAATATCAAAAACTTATTTGCATGTACTTTTCAAGATAACATATTGGCTTTGGGGTTGGGCTCAACTACAAAGGCATGATAATGATATCAAGCTAATAAATGATGCATGTCGTAAATTTGAATCGAAGATTATGCACATTTTTGCCAACTTCGAAAGGAGATTCTCAAATAGAATTCAATAGTTGTGGGTTCTTTTATCTTGTATTGGTGTTTATTAGTTTGTGTTTTCTTTATGTTATATCAGTGCGTGGTGTGTGAGTTTATGTGTAGATTTTGTAATAATTGGCTGCAACTTATTGAGCAAAAGCTGAAATGTTTATTCAATTATTAAAAAAAGTGTAGCAAATTTTAGCTAGAAAATAAGATGCATGTGATGGACAAACCAGCTAGTAAAACTTGTTTTGTCTCAGTCGTAGGCTTGTAGCCTTACGTAACGACAAACTAACGATTGGATTTTGGATCCTCCTACTTGCATGGTAAAGTCAAATGAGCACAGTATCTATGACTGGGATTTTCTATAGCTGTTCAATTGAGCAACGAATGGACAAAACGGCGGCGCGTGGCGGCGACAGCGGTGGAGGTGGCGCAAGGCGGCGGAAGAGAGGGAGGGAGATGGAGACCGTGGGACGAGAGGGAGAAGGGGGCGGCGGCGGATAGGGTTTGGGGTGTTAGGTAGTGGGAGCCATTTTGCGAAAAAGGCCCTAAGCTTTTCACTTTTTACATATAGGTTCCTATCCACGAATTCTCCTCCCTACACACCGTTCGTTACGGGCATATATGTAATTATAGAAAACCGAAGGGCTTTTTTTTTTGCAAAAATACACCCGAGCACTGTAGGACTGTAGCAAAATCCGACGTGGTGTCACTCCGCGGGCGACCCTTGCGCGCCCCTTAATAATTTCGGATATGTGCTACATCAGTGGTGTTTGAATCTTACGAAGATGAAGATTAAATGTTTCACGCAAAACGATGTGGTAATAACGTGTGATTAATTGAGTTTTAGTTATTACAAACTTGAAAATAGATTGATCTGATACTTTAGAACAACTTTCATATAAAAGTTTTCGCACGAAACACATCGTTTAGCAATTTGAAAAGCGTGCCACGAAAATCCAAAAGTTTATCCACTCTTTGTCGTGGATTCGAATGGGACCATTATCCGATAGACAATGAGCCGCTACATGATACGTACTTTTCTGCACCATAACTACAGTGAATCACTTGAAATAATTGTAGCAACATACTTGTGCTATCATTCCTCTGCCTTAATTTGTACCTACAAAGGCTAGTAAAAGTTACGGGATCCTTTTCTTTGAACTAAATTGTTTAAATTATGATATTCTTGATTTTGACTTTACCAACCAACCAAACTGACGATAGCCTTCTAGAAGGCGACATCTAGTGTTAGGGTTGTCAACGATGGGAGCACCGATATCAGTGATGTTTATGAGTGTTGTGCACCTTCTTGGAGAGTGGAGACGATGTTGCTGATGCCTTCCTTCCTAACTTCTTATCTCAGGGTTGACTCTCTAAGTAAAAATCTAGTTCTGAATGCTCAGAACAATGATGGCAATATCTATGATGTGATGATCTTTTTGGAGACATACATTGGAGATAGTGTGCTGGTGAGACATCCTTGGTCGGATTGGCTTTGATGGCTGCGATGTTGGGTAAATGATTGATTTACTCAGTTACCTTTCGATGTTATTTTCAGCTTTGGTTTAACTTTAGTCACTCACGGTGATGTATGCCAAATTCGATTATAGAAATAATTGACCGTTGGGGAAAACTATGACTACATATAACTTGTAAACCGTTGGGGGGAAAAATGGTTATGCAGATAGAAGTAATATTTATCTTTAAAGTGATATTCATTTTTTAATCAAAATGTGATTTTTTTTTCATTTGTATTCATTCGCCCTGTAATTTTTATGACAATTGATTGTAATTTCTTTAAAGAAAAACCGAAATAAATTCTATTGTGTTAAAAATGAAAGAAACAGACGTCAGCGTTAAACACCACCGGGGCTTGCAAAAACAGACGGATCTTGTGCAGGAGCACAAATCCGGTGCAAATCTAATGGTGAAAATTCAACTGATTCAAAAAAAAAAAGGGTTGAATATTGCACTTTCAGGAAAAGAAAGATGGCACACATCGTCTCTCCTCGAGCAAGAAATGGAGTTACTCAGTGATTTACAATTGCACACGAGATGCACTTAATAGTGCAGTGAAAAGAGGTGTATAATTTCAACCTCGAGATCTCGTGTTTAATCTTCAATACGTTCACTATTTTTTATTAAAATAAAAAATATTTGGAGGACGTCTTTCCCTCCTAATCTTGCTTTTTTTTTTATTTACAATTGCATACCCTAAAGTTATCGATCGGAGCACACGCGTGACGACGTGAGCAGCCTCTGCTTTCCCTACCGGTTGTATACATACGTACAATGCTCAACGAGCTGTATGTATTAATGTACTTCATATAATTGGATGGTTAGTACTTCATATATACCGTGGAGGATCTCATCCTGGCCGGCGTCTTGGCTTCTTGGCCGGCGAAGGGCTCTCCGCCTCATCGTCGTCGTCGGCGGCCTCCTCGCCGCCGCACCGTCGTTGCTCGCCGGCGATCTCCTTGACGGGCGCCACGTTTAGGTCGAAGGCGGCGCCCACGCTCGCCGCCGTCGCTGCACTGGACACCGTCGGCGACACCGACGGGCCATGCAAGTAGTGGAACCTCTTGTGCCCGCCCAGCGCCTGCCCGGTGGCGAATCCTCGCCGGCACAGCGAGCAGACGTGCCGCCGCCGCCGCCCGTCCGCCTCCGAGGCGGCGTCGGCGTCGGCGGCGCCGCCTGACGATGCCGGAGCAGCAGCAACGACACGTCTCTGTGCGCGGGCGGCGCCGCCGCCGCCGCCGCTGGCTTGCGGTGGCTCGCCTTGTGTCCGCCGAGCGCCTGGTACGACGCGAACGCCTTGCCGCAGAGCGAGCACCGGAAGGGAGCTCCGGCGGCGGCGGCGCCAGAGCCAGCGCCAGCGCGGTGCTCTCCGCGCGCCGCGGCGGCGAGCGCCATGAGGCACAGGGAGAAGAGGTCGCCGCCGTCGGCGGCGCCGCCGCCTTGCTCCATCACGTCTCGCTATCCAACACACACAGCTCGTGTCGTGAAAATTGAAGGCGATACGTTTGCATGCGATTGCGTCTGTCCGTGGTGTGTGCTCTTATTTATGCGTGTAAAAAAACACGAATTGGAAAACTCTATTTATACTCTCTTTTGCATGTTAATTAAAACGTTATCAATTTTTTTTAAAAAAAATAGTGTGATAGATCAATATGTTATGCTCCCTCCATCCCATAATATAAGAGATTTTGATGTTTTTGCTTACACTGTTTGACTATTCGTCTTATTAAAAAATTTAGAATTATTATTTATTTTATTTGTGACTTACTTTATTATCCAAAGTACTTTAAACACAACTTTTTTGTTTTTTATATTTGCACAATTTTAAATAAGACGAGTGGTCAAACAGTGCAAGCAAAAATCAAAATCCCTTATATTATGAGATTGAGGGAGTATGTCACTTCACAAACACGCATATTCAAATTCAACTTATACATGTAAAAATTCTTTTTATAGTCAAATTTGTTATTTTTTCGAATTATATAAGTCAAAATTTAATTTATATGTTTGTGAAAAGATATATTATATATTGATCTATCTTGATAATTTTTTTAAACTTGTTGGTCGTACAAAACGAAATCGAGGATGTCCGGGAAAAAAAATCTACTTGCGAATCATAGTCGTCGCAAATGGCACGAAGAAATCGCGCGCGTCAAATCAAAGCAGCGCACAATGGCTGACGACGCGAACAAACTCCCGAGGTAAGAAGCTTGGAATTTGATCTGAACCATAAAAAAGAAGATACATGGCGATCGATACGTCGTAATTTCCACAACCCACACGTGCACTTTTCTGTATATAATTCTCGACGTCATTTTCATCTCATTATGAGTTTACAAATTACAACCGGTCCAAGTTCGATCTCAACTTGCGAATTTTACATATGCAACTTGCGGATTTACGCATTCCCTGAATAGTGAATACTCTGAAACCGGTGCCTTTTCTACGGAAGAGGGATGGGCCACTGTCTCCTGAAGCAATGCATATGATTCTCGACGTCTTTTTCATCTCATCATGAGTTTACACCCGGTCCGAATTCGATCTCAACTTGCGAATTTTATATGTGCAACTTGCGGATTTATGCATACCCTGAATACTCTGAAACCGGTGTCTTTTCTACGGAAGAAGGATGGACCACTGTCTCCTGAAGCAACAAACACAGCTGCGTGCTCTTTGACTAGTTCAAATTCAAAATTTGTCCAAAGGAAAACTCGATTCTGAAACCAGCAGGGATAAAGTTCTAGAACGATCATTTTATCAGTCCCCTTGTGCGGCATGACCTGCTTTTGTTTTACCTTCACCAGGTAGAATAAACATGCATATGACGAGTGCAATGAAGAGCACACGGAGCGCCAATCTTGAAAGATGAAAATCATAGCCTCATAGGCGAGTAATTGTATATGTACTACTCTACAAGCTCTTTAAAAAATATTTTGTAATGAATAAATTCATTTCATCATTATTAAAAAAAAAAGGAATGAGTGTATTTTGCACACATCTACACACTATCGCAAAGGTCAAAATAACACCATCAACACAAGTACACCACATCATGACACAGAACTGTCTCAAATTCCAAAAAGATTAATGCATAGAATTTGGAGAGAACGGATTTGTTGATAATGGGACCTCCTAGATGACATCTTCAAGGAGAAACGCAACACACGGAGCGATGTTGATGTCTGTCCAGATCTCAAGGGGATACTATACAAGGTTTTCACCCGATGGTCTCATCAAAGAGGGAAAGAGACGCCTCCAAGAGGGAAAACGACGCCCAAAGGCATCGCCCTTGTCTTCCACAAGATTGGGCTAGACTTTTGCCTTCCACCCCACCCTGGTTGTTCTACAGCTATTGCTCCAAAGCTCCGATATCAAGTACCGACTGTCAACGTGTAGACACCGCTGTACCAACGTCCCCCTCCCCCGTTAGCTAGCCCCTACATGCCTTCACGTGCCAATGCTGCAACTATAACTGTATCACGCTATCATCGTTGCAAGCCTCCACCTTAGGGGGTCATCGATGTCGGTCACCATCCCCGAGCATCTAGACCTCAGGGGGCCCGGAACTTCCTGGCTCAGTGCCCGGAACTTCCGACCTTCCTTGACAGCACACTAGAAAAACGGTCATAACTCTTTGCTCCGGAGTCCTTTTTCAACGAAGTTGGCTCTGCGGAAAGCTTATTGAGAGGGTTATCCAACCCAACCAAGCTCTAAACCACTCATAGGTTAGGTTAAGGCTTTGGTTTCTCTCAAGGTAACACTTGCATGGGTCACTTTGAGCACCGAGAGATAAACAAACACATCAACAATGCATCCCTCTTAATAGTTCGGAATTCGTATACTCAAATGCAAATAGGAAATCTATACCACTAGGAATGTTTTCTTGTCATCTTCTTGCTTCACCTTAAGGGTTGCCAACACCAACGCCATCTCACTACTGGGACTATTCTCACCTATAACTCATTAAGCACATTAATCCAAAATTGACTATACATTTGCCTTGATCAATGACCACTTTGGCTTTTGGCTTGATGTTCATCAACGAATTACATCCTATTGATCTTCGGCATTCCATCTTGCGCTCTTCAAATAATTGATGTGGATTACTCACAGCTTCAAATGGCCTCGCACGGTCCATCGTGACAAAGTCTTCACTCGCCCTTCACCACCAGATTGAGTCCATCGGCGCCAAGCCTCTTGCTTTCCCTTCACCTCTTCATGGTCCATTGTAGCCGAGTCTTGATTTGCCCTTCACGAACTTGCCATATATAGCCACTCATACCCCGTGTCCCCGTATCGTCAATATCTTTACTTGCTCCTCATTAAGCTGTAATGTCCATCTTATATCTTCAATCTTTCAGCTTGATGTCGGTACTCAACCTAATATCTTCCAACATGGGTTGTCATAAATCACCAAAATAATCACCACACTCTTAGGGTAATAGATCTTCCAATCTCCTCTTACAAAGGCAATTCTAGGGAATAGATCTTTCAGGCTGCACCCCCTCCTCCATAGCCACATCTTGCCGCCTCGCCTCCATATGGACCAAGCCGAGTCACGACGCATCCAAGCTCTCGTTGTTATGTTGTAGTTTGCTCTCCTCAACCTCTGTGGAATCCGCTATCGGGGTGTCAGATCTAGCCACATTGATATCGGATATGGCAACCTACTGTTGGTGTCACTATCGGCCACCTTGCGCCACCTTCGCCCCAGCCATCGACCCAACACACCTCAGCTCTCAAAAAGCATCGGATCTAGTCGTCATGTTCAATAGTGAAGCCACCACGCCGCTTGTCATCGTCACTGCCACCTAATCTCCATGGCGGAGCTAGGAGGCAAACGGGATATGTTGCCACCGTATCGTTCCGTGCGTGGTTTCTGGTGGCATCGAGACGGAGGAGGGAGGGTGGTGGTGATGACGACTAGGGGTGAAGCCCCCCCCCCCTCCCCGGTGCAGTTGGTCTGCGCGGGGGCGATGTGAGAGGCCAAGTCGGTATAAAATAAAGTCCTTCTAGGATAGAGGTTGTACTGACATATGCTCTTGCCTGCGGGCGTTTGGATTATCACAGAGAAAACTCACCATATGCATATGCAGTAGAACTTATTGGTAAGTATTGAAGCGGCTCCGATTTAAAGCTAATGGAGGTATATGCGGTAAGCGGGACACATGCACCGTATGTCTATGTCATGATGACTCACGTAGACCAACAGTTTCAAGCACCAACTTTGGATGATTTGATCCATATATATGACTATATGAGTCATGACATATTTCTAAAATGCTTTGTCCAAACCGGTCAAACCTTGAAAGTTTTGACCAGAAGAAATTAGCGACGTCGAGACTAAGCACATTCGCCATTGATGAAACGTTTCTTCCTTGAGTTCTCTACTCTACTAATACCTCCATATTTTAATGTATGACGTCGTTCATTTTTTGCCCAACGTTTGACTATTCGGGGAGTGGATTCTAATCCCTCGAGGGGATATCCCCTCGTATACCTTTTTCTTCCAAATTCAATGCAAATAGTTGTGAAAAATTATGAAAAAAAAATGATAATGTAGAGTATAATGATACCTACTAGTCCACCAAAATTCATGTTCAAATTCGATCTACACATCGAGAAACAAAAAAGACAAATTTAGATATAAACAGTACGCTATTATTCATACGCTGAATTTGTCTTTTTTATATCTCGACGTGTGAGTTGAGTTTAGACTTAAGATTTTGTGAAGTTGTATATATGACGGGCGCGGCGGTTGTCTGCGCGGGGGCGATGTAAGAGGCCAAGTCGGTATAAAATAAAGTCTTTGTAGGATAGAGGTTGTACTGATATGTGTTCTTGCTTGCGGGTGTTTGGATTATCACAGAGAAAACTCACCATATGCAGTAGAACTTATTGGTAAGTATTGAAGCGGCTCCGATTTAAAACTAATGGAGGTATATGCGGTAAGCGGGACACATGCACCGTATGTCCATGTCATGATGACTCACGTAGACCAACAATTTCAAGCACCAACTTTGGATGATTTGATCCATATATATGACTATATGAGTCATGACATATTTCTAAAATGCTTTGTCCAAACCAGTCAAACCTTGAAAGTTTTGACCAGAAGAAATTAGCGACGTCGAGACTAAGCACATTCGCCATTGATGAAACGTTTCGTCCTTGCGTTATCTAATCTACTAATACCTCCTTTAACGTACGACGTCGTTAACTTTTTGCCCAACGTTTGACCATTCGTCTTATTCAAAAAAAAAATGTAATTATTATTTATTTTATTGTGACTTGATTCATCATCAAATGTTCTTTAAGCATGACATAAATATTTTCATATTTACACAAAATTTTTGAATAAAACGAATGATCAAACGTTGGTCGAAAAGTCAACGGTATTATTATACATTAAAATACGGAGGGAGTACCACTTACTAGAATGAGTTTTGACGTCATATGTCCATATTGCTCATTCGGGCTTCCGTCATTCTCAGCCGCTAACCATCTCCCCCAAACCAGAATAATGGCTACCTCTGATATGGGTTGACATGTTCCCAGCCCAGTTTCACAAACCCAACCTGAAATCGAAAAAGTCTAATTTAGTTCCCTTAGTAAATGTCAGATCTAATTCATATCTTTCAACCACAAACCTGGTTATATCGATTTTTCCAACTATTAAAACCATGCAAAATAACTCTCTCAACTGTTTTGAACGTGATGTCCACGTGGTATCCCAATCATCGGAGAAATGAAAAATAGACGTGAGACCCACATGTAAGTGGCAAGTGAAAGAAATAGGAAAACTATGGGGTCCACATTACCACATGTTAGCACTCAGAGTAGGTACAATAGCAGGCTATAAGCCAGCTGCAAACATATTTTAAGGAGATAAATAAGGAGAGAGAAGAACAGCGGGCTATAGATTTGTAGCCAGCTGTAGCACGGACTCCAAGATGCAGTGTATGTATGATAGGTGGGACCAGGTATTAATAGTATAGTATGTAATTATTGTATGAATGAGCTATTAGATTGGCTATAGATGAATTGGAGCTAGTAGTTGGCTGTACTATTAAACTTGCTCTCAACACCCACTCATTCTTTCTTCGCTGTTTCGCACGGACAGGTGCAAGAACTAGGCAAGCCGGCGCAGGTCCGCTCAACACTGCTTCCCACTGAGGAAGCGGTTTTGTAGTTGAGGGATAAAAAAAAATAAAAATCATATCCGACCTATATTTTTGAGGGTGTTAAATTAGACTTTATTCGGTATGCAATTGTTTGCTTCAAATGGGCCTCACTTTGAACCTTGTTTGATTTTAATGGCCCATGATTGGCACTGCTTATGGGCTCAGAATCTGCCCAATCAAAAATTCATAAGGCTTATTCCTGATGCATTCCCTGAGCAATACAGCAAAAACTAGCAACAAAACAAACTGGATCCTTCGTTGGCAGTAGGACCGTAGGACGGTAGGAGTAGTAGAAGTAGTTGGCAGTTGGTACAGTACAGCCGCCTGCAACTGCAATGCAATGAGCTGAGCTTGTGAAACAGTGAAACTGCACACTTTTTGCACTGCATCTCACCAGTCACCAGACCAGGTAACTGCTATTGCAGCAGCTGCAACAAGTGCAGTCAAAGGACGACATGAATACAGCTAAAGAGCCGAGCTCTCGATTATGAGGTCACGGGCGCAAAGGAGCTTGAGCTGAAACTGCAGCTGCTGGATGCCCAATTAATGAAGTGATTTGCAACTCCTAACCATCAACTAATCCGCAACGATCGTGATTTGCTAGGATTAATCCCTTTCCTGGAGGTCTCTTCGCGGCATAATTAGGTGACGTTAACGCTGACCGGCTTCCCCCTTTTTCCTGGGACAGTTGCAGAGGTGCCGTTCAGACGACGGTAAAAACATACTAAAACGACAGATTTTCCCTGATTTCGTCACCGCGAATCGCGTCACCGTGATGTTGATGCGTTTGATTCGGCGCAGTTATGCAACAGATTTGAGGTTTTGTACGAAATCATGGCTCATTTACTCGAGTAAATTGCGCTGATTACAGAGCGCAATTGGTAGGCTCTGGTCGTGAAATTTTTACTGAGTTCTGACGCAATGGGCTTGGACTGGGACGGTGAAACGTATTCGTTGTTGTGCCAGGACAAAGAGATGCGAGATGCGTCATGGGTTATTCTGAATTGTTGCTGTTGTTGATTCGGAGGAAACGAAGATGGAATTGCGTGTTGAGGCCAGATGGAAGGGTCAGAGCAAGCAGGACAACATTTTCATTTTTGGGCTGATTGGTTTAGGGGGTGTTTGGGAGAGAGGGGCTAAACTCTCCCAAACACCCCCTTAGGTATGGAGGAAAGGACTTGCTCTGTTGATGGATTGCAGGAGCATTTTAATATGACCAGTGGACGAATCTTCTGAATTTTAAATGGGGATGGGTGTAATCAGGCAGGATCATAGTAGTTATGGTAGTGAAGAGTGAAATGCCATCTCTACAATAAATGTTGTTTCTAGCGAAATGTACGTTCTCTTGGAAAAATTTCTGACCAAAATATATGACCTTGTTTTCCCTCTATAAATCAAACAATTTCACACGAAATTTATGTGAAACTATTTTCACAAAAATTAAGCTCTCTATAAGATATAAGCTTATGAATTGTATGCAAACTCCACTGATATAATTCTAAACTTGGGTGGGTGGTTTCCGTTACTTCATTATGTTGATAAGCCCGGTTACCGTGATAACTGATCTTTTAGTGAGACTTTGTTTTCTACTATCACTCTAGTTATGGAATTGTATTTTTTAAGAGTCGGTTTGCTCATGTAAGCTTATGAATTTCATGAAAACTCTACCGGCTTGATTCTAAACTTGGATAGGCGGTTACCGTTATCGCACCACGTTGATAAGACTGGTTATCGCAGTAACTGACGTTAAGGGAGACCTCAATTTGGACTCTCTTGTTAGGCAATTACGCTTTTTAAGAATCTATTTGTTCATATAAGCTTTTGTGAATTCCATGCAAACTTTACTAGCATGATTCTAAACTTGGTCCATACGTTACGCGGTTTCCGTTACCGTATCCCGTTGATAAGCCCGGTTACCGCGATAACCGACAATAAGGAAGACCTTTGATTTGGATTTGAGCTAATGAGACAAGCATTAGTAGCTTCCAATCCAGATGATATCCTTCCATGTTTGTACCAACATTGACCAATGATGGCTTCCAAGTGTACTAATGTACTGACATTTTCTTAGGGCCCCAACAACATAAAATTGACCGGAGTAGACCACCTCATCAGTGTGGGCCCAGCGGCGCAGCCACCACAAAATCCCCTGCGTGTCTTCCGAGTTTTAAAACCGAACAAGCCAAAAAGAAGACCAGAAGGAAAAAAAACCTGACCATTTCTTGAATTCTTCTTCTCCCTTCTCCCTCTCCATCACTCCATGGACCAAGGGAAGCATCAAGCCATGGCCGGCGCTGTGCCGGAGCCCCTCGCCGACGCCGGCGGCGGCGGCTCTGTTGCGAAGGACACGGGCGACGATTTTGAGTTCTGTGTACTGTCGTCCGGTGGGCTAGTCTCTGCCGGCGCCGGCGGCGCCGCGGCGGCTGACATGTGCGTGGCCGACGAGGTGTTCTCCCAGGGGAAGCTGCTCCCTCTAAGGCTCTCGTCGGCGGCGGCTGGCGATACGGCCGGGCTTGGCCTCCTGCCGCGGTCGGAGTCGGTGGCGTCCACCGTGGGGTTCGGCTCGCGGTCCGACAGCCGGAGCGCGAGCTCCAGCGGCAGCAGCAGCGGCTGCGTCAGCCGGAGCGAGTCGCCAAGAGCGCCTCCTCCGACCACTCCGCCGCGCATCCGCCGCCGCCGCAGCAGCAGCCGCCGCGCGGTCTCTGTCGAGCAGCCTGTTCTACGCGCACCCGAGCCGTCGCCGCAGCTGCGCACCGGCCGGCCGGGCGCCGGCAGCACCGGGTCGGCTCCCCCTCCGCCGCCGGCCACCGCGTGGGGCATCTTCCGCCTCGGCGTCGTCGGCGCCCCGGACGTGTACCCTCCACGCTCCACGGACTCCAAGAACGCCGCCGCCGCAGCAAAAGTCGGCAGCAGCAGGAGCGCACGGTTCGAGCCGACGAGCACCGCCGCCGCCGCCGCCGCCATCGCCGCCGACAAGAAGCATCCGGTGGTGGGTCTCTTCGGCGACAGCTTCGGGTGCAAGTGCTCCCCCGACGTGGTGGAGCCCGTCACCTTGCCGGCGGCGGCGAAGAGGGCCAAGGCCAAGAACAAGAACAAGGCCGGCGACAAGAAAGGTCAGAGTGTTCGTCGCAGCAGGATCCTGGACTGGCTCGAGGAGCTAACCATCACCAAGAAGTAAAAATCTTTCGAGTAAAAGATCGTGTAATTTTTTTTTCTCCGAGTTACTCTGTGATCAAGGTAACATCATCATTTTAGTTCTTAAGTTTCGATCATTAGAATTTCATTCCTCTGATTAACCGGCCGCAGTCCTTAAGACAAAAGTTTTTTTTTCAACTTGTTTTGTACAGATTATCCTTAATTCGTATATTAATTACCTTCGGAATTGTCGCGTGACACCAGCAGAGGTCGCAGTATATATTCTCTTGTTTCAGATGTCGTTTTCTTTTCTTTTCTGTTTCTAGAACCTTACACATTATCTCATCAGTCATCACCGTTCGCGTGTTGACGCTTGTCGAATTGTCTATACGGCGCGAGATACCACCGGTGTCACGTCGAAGCGAAATAACCGCGTCGGGTTCGGGTTCTTGTCCTCCTCTCTCCAATCTCTAGCTAGCGGACCAATCTACGAATCTATTTATACGTGTCAAATGTAGTACTGTAACTAGTAATCCATAAATTTTTATATCATGATTCAACTTATTACATCTAGAGATACAAGCGAGTCAACCTATAAAGATAAATCACGAATCAATCCACCGGTTATCTATTAATTTTATCTATAAACGGGTTCGTAGTTTGATCGGCTTGCATTCCTATGGCGAGCGGATACGGGGACAGCCACGCGTGCACAGCGTAACGTAGAATTACGTGGTGTTGCCGCCTACCACCGAGCACACGGCAGCAGCGAGAGAGCCGAACCGAACGCGTGGTTCCACCGCGCGTCGCCGGAATTTGCGTGCCGACGGCGACCGCCCGCGGGTCGGTGCATGCGGTGCAGCAGAATCCGCTCTCCCGACGGCGACGTACACACGGCGTCCATCCCTTTCCCAAAATCTCACCTGGAACGCGAAAAACCAAAACGAGAAAAAGGCCACTGTAGCTGGCTGGCTGGAGCTCATGTGCAACGCATGCATTGTCTCGCCGGTTGGTTCGTGCTGCACTGCGTATTCGCTCTTCAGATAACTTGTGGTTTTTTTTGTTCCTTTTTTCTGCGTAGATCGAGATTAGGTGAGGTGAGAGCGTGAGCGATTCTTGGAGCGGTTCGTGAGCTTTTCTTTCGACGATTAGGATTAGCTCATCCAACCTCACCTAATCTCATATCCTTTTACACGGCATTTTGGGTCGCTACTTTCTGAGAAAAAAAAGTTGTTGTTGCCACATACTACAGCTTGGTGGTCGATCTCATGGCTTGCTTGCCGGATTCAAACTTTAGTGGAAAGAGAGATGCCCAAATGTGCACGTCGTTTCTCACCTGATGCCTTTTCGTTTGCCACTTTGCCGGGCTAGTGAAAAGGCATACATTGTGAGATAGAGCAATCGAGTGAAATGCACGGTAATCAAATCAGTAGAGCGTGAGGTGAGTGAGGTCAGTGTACATAGAGGTTAAAGAGAAAATTAAAGTAAGAAAGCTACGCCTACACTAGATTACTAGTTGCTGTAAAAGAATTTTTGTGTAGGAGAAAGTTTGGAAAGCATTGGCGTGCATGTCTCTGGGCATGGGAGACGTATGATGTGCACTGCGCCCCGCTGCTTAAACAAAGAAGTTAATCATGGCTGCTACGCGAGAAAGGCTGCACCGGTGTTTTGTTTGCACAATTCCCGAGGCCACTAAAAGTGTTACTACTCCACTAGTACTACACAAAACTAATCAATCCAATCTATACTAGCCTAATCCAATTGTGCAGGATTACGTACAAGTAGGACCGGCCGACATGCATTGCTTCCAGGGTTACATTGCATGCCTCTCAACAGCACACAAGGTTATGTACTGTCACGAAATGTTTGGATCTCATCGTCCCCATAGCCAACCTGGTAGTACTTTCAGTATCAGTACATGACACAGCAACAGAAAATGAAAAAAAAGGTCAAAAACTGTTGCTGGCAGCTGCGTCCTGAAAACAACATTCACTAACAAAGGATCTGAGGGTTGCCTTGACGGTGAAATGGTAGACACGCTAGACTCAAAATCTCGTGCTAATTAAAGAGCGTGGATGTTTTACTGCAAACAGAACTGAATGTTTGCTGTGCGATTCACCAGTAGTCACCACGCTTCATCGCTGTGGCTGTGCAGTGTAGGACGTGCCCGTCTTTTCGCTGGCATAATCGATAGCCTGTGTTAGCCTGTGGTGTGACAAGCCAGTGTGGAGGTAAAAAAGTACCGGGTTGTTTGGGCTTTGGACACCAACACGTGCTTTAGAGCAGGTACAATAACAGACTATAGTATAGCCAACTACTAGCTCCAATTCATCTATAGCCAATCTAATAGTTCATTCATACAATAGTTACATACTATACTATTAATATCTAGTCCCACCTGTCATAGACACACTGTGTCTTGTAGTCCGTGCTACAGCTGGCTACAAATCTGTAGCCCGCTGCTATTCTCTCTCCTAATTTATCTTTTTAAAATATGTTTGCAGCTGGCTATAACCTGCTATTGTACCTGCTTTAAGCCAGCTATAAACATATTTTAAAGAGATAAATGAAGAGAGTGAAGAGCAGCGGGCTATAAATCTATAGCCAGCTGCAGCACAGACTCCAAGACGTAATGTGTGTATGATAGGTGGAACCAGATATTAATAGTATATTAAGCTAAACTTGCTCTTATGAGCATCGTGCTGTTTCTTGCGTAGGGGCCGTCGGCTGTTACACTGAAGAGCAACGGCCAACCTGTGGCAGGTTGAGTTGACTTAAGCGAGTGATTTCTAATCCAGCTTTCTGTAGCATGGAATATTTCTGCAGCAACCTAGCAGGGTCGGTCCATTTCCAACACCATGTTGAAGCTATGTCATGGCACAATCATCGATCTTAATAAAATGTTACTCCCTCATTCTATAGTCTCATTGTTTCGCTTATTTGAATTGTTTTAGTAAATAAAAAATAATTTATGAGTAAATATTTTATATGTGTCCTTAGCGACTCAAAAATAAATGTTATAAAATAAACTTTTTTTAGGGAAAATTTTTTTTAAAACTAAGTTCTAAAATTTAAATTTTGACTTATAAGCATAAACATAAGCAAAACAATGAGGCTTCTAACGTGGAGTGCTAGCTTGCTATATTTTGAAACGGAGGGAATATAACCTAAATAAATACTCCCTCCATCTATTTTTGATAGTCATATTTTCAAATCTGAAAAATTTATTTTTGATAGACATATTTCAATCCAACAACCTATCCTCTTAATGAATTTCTCGGATTTAATGTGTGACTCTCCATTCTTCCACACAAGATTGGCTGCATGAGCATCGAGAAATGTAAATATTAATGAATCGCTTGTTTATGAGGAATGACTAGTAGCATGTTTAAATGGATGATAAGTAGAATTATTTATCCTTGGACTGTGTGCCAAGATGAAATATAACTATCAAAAGTAGATGGAGAGAGTATTATTATATCATGTTTTTGCTATAACTTTGTGCTTTTAGATCATCAAAAAACATTCAAATTCATGGTGTGCTTTCCATGGTTTGCCGGGTGACAAGGCAACTTGGGCTGCACTGCAAAACATCAAATATGTGTCGGCAGTATAGGTGCCGAAAGTACGAAAACTGACACCTATAGGCCTTTTCCTACTTCCATGGGTTGAAATCGCAAAAAAAGTTACCTTTAAGCAATAATAGGTGCCGGTTAAAACCGACACCTATTCTATAGATGTCTTTTTTTTAAAAAAAATAGCATCTATAATATATTATATATTATAGGTGCATTTTTTTTAAAAAAAAACTGACACCCACAGATAGGGGTGAAAATGGAGCGGATTTAGACGGATAGTGGTTATACCATATCCTAAACCATATTTTTTAATTGGATTCGGAGCGGGTGCAGATAGTGTACGGATGCAGATGCAGAGCGGATTGTTTCGAATGTCGAAAATGGTGCGGAGTCTGTGCGGAATCAGTTCGGAAATGGATTAAATTTATTGGATGTTACGTGCATATGCAATCAATACAACATCGAGTTAGAAATCCGAGGAACAATAGTACAATAATCAATTAATGACCCATCGTAATAATTATATGATTAAGTGCTAAACAATATAAATACATGATGTCCATAATATAAAAATATAGCTACGTGAGTGTGGCATGAGACGATAAAAGCTTTAGACTAAAATATCTATGTTAATTGATGAATTAGGGCATTGGATGTATCAACTTATGTTATATGCAATAGATAGAGTGGTTGCATATGTTGATAATTTCGGATTATCAGGCAAACGGCCTATCGGATAATCCGACAAAAATGTCGGATAATCCGCATCCGCCGGATTTTAGAGATACCACATCCGCATCCGTATCTACCGGATTTCTAAAAGTCCATACCATATCCTCGTTTTGGACGGATTCGGAGCGGACCGGATCGGATATTATCCAATCTGTTTTCACCCCTACCCATAGAAATCGAGCCGAGCCGGTCTCGCGTCTCTCTCTCTCTCTCATCTCCTCCCTTCTCTCTCGCTCTCTTCTCCTCCTCTCCAACTCCCAGTCTCCCACCTCTCTCTCTCTCTCTCTGAGGCGGCGGCAGGCCAGCCGTGAGGAGACGTCGACCGACGGCGGGCTCGCGGAGGGGACGCGACAGAGGGCTCGCCGGCGGGAGGCTGTGTTCTAGCCGCGGGGAGGAGCCCTCCCCTCCGCCAGATCTGGTGAGAGGGGAGGCGATGGCAAGGGAAGCGGGCTCGCCGAGGTAGGTGGTGGCAGGCGGCGGGCTCGAGGAGGGAAGGCGGCGGAGGGTTCGCCGGTGGGAGGCGGTGATCTGCCGTGGAGAGGAGCCTTCCCATCCGCCAGATTTGGTGGGAGGGGAGGCGGCATAGGCGGCGGGTTCGCCGGAGGTAGGTGGCGGCAGGCGGCGGGCTCGCGGAGGAGACGCGGCGACGGGCTCGTCGACGAGAGGTGGTGCAACGCCTCGAAGACGACTAACCGTGCGACGGCGACAATGGCGGATCTAAAGAGGTGTGATTCTTTTTTTATTGCATAAATTTGAGTGCCAAAATTTGTGATGTGAATGAATGTTGGATGAATGGATAGTGATATGTGGATGAATCCATCTGTTTGTTTATTCTTGTTCTTGCTGTGGTATGGATGCGGGTACTCTTGCTGTGGTGTGGATGAATGCGGATGTGGGAGGAGGGACTGCTCGGCTTGGCTTTTATTTTATTCGTCGAACCTAAAAGGTCCCGGTTATAAGGAACCGTCACCTATTTGATTTTTAAATCAGTGCCGCACGGTAGCAACGCAATAAGGGTAGTAACAACGCAAGCTGCACGTATGAGGAACCAAAAATGCCACATAGGCTAAAGACATGGGTCCAAATTTGGTTTCCGCACCGTGCAAATTGCCTCATGAGTGATTTTAATTTTTCGTTTCAGCTCCTCCCACTTTTGATTTCAGCCCTCATATTTTTCTCAATTTACAAATAAGTCCAAATTTTACACTAACCTCCCTAAAATTGATAAAAAGAATATAAATCACCACTATCATCGAGTCCACCCCCACAACCCTCTCCCCTTCTCACCCACACCATCTCGACGAGTTCATTGGCGACAAACTCCGTCGCCAACGCGCTCTCCCCAGCTACCCCACCTCGGCAACGAACTTTGCGCCGGTGACCTCTCCACCCTAGTGATGAGCTCTGCCGCTGCTAGCACCTCTCTCATCCCGGCGACAAGAACAATATCGTGACGGCCACTGCCTTCGGCGTCTCCGAACTCCTCCACCTCAGCGACGAACTCTGCCATCGGCGGCCTCTCCCCATCACGCCGCTCGAGCCCACAAGGAAACCGTATCCAGCACCGCCACCTGATATCATGGCTTGATATGCCTCGAGCTCGACAGCCATGGTCGGATTTGGCCTCTCTTCTCCCTTGCCAACGAGTGCAAATCGAGCATAGTGCATAACTGTCGGCCATCGCCTTCGTCGACAACCTCACTCTTGTCGCCTCCCTGCTGTCGTCGTGCCTCCATCGTTGTTGGCTTGTTGCTGCCAAGCTCGGGTGGAGAGAGAGAAGGGCTTTCGAGCTTGAGTGGGACCCCTACTAAGCTCGAGAGAGAAAGGTTTTTGAACTTGTAACTCAAGTAGGGCTGTGTTTAGTTGGATCCAAAGTTTGGATTTTGGTTGAAATTGAAGATGATGTGACTGAAAAGTTGTGTGTGTATGATAGGTTGATGTGATGGAAAAGGACTGAAGTTTGGATCCAAACTTTGGATCTAAACACAGCCTAAGACCCGGGCTTCCAAGTGAAAACATGGTCTCCACCCAGCTCTCTCTTCCACAGCAACGGGCGTCCTACGTGGCGGGCTAGAGCCACACACCACGTAGGCGCACGGTGAAGTGTGAACGGCGTAACTGGGTACCCAACAACACGAAGACTATGGGCTTTTTTAGTTTGTTGCCAAAAAAAACCCCTTACCATTAGGTAAAGCCAAAATTTGACCAGATCAAGATATGCAGATGGCCCGGGCTAGGTTGACCCGAGGCTTGACCCACTGCAGCTCAGATTTTAACCTAACATTGTCATTTTGCAAACACCTAGAACAAAGGCCTGAGCATACACAAACAACAACTCGTACCGTTCGAATTACTTACTAACAGTAAAGGATCCCAGCTTAGATAGATCAGGGACCCAACAAGACAGTTCTGAAGATGCAGTCAAGAACATCAAAGATCCTGGAGCCCATCTAATTAGCGGTGGCTCACTATCTGTGCTTCCCCAGCGCGCAACCTGCATGTCCGACCATATTATCATATCTCTTTCAAACAACTACGATCTCCGATCTCCGTCCTAAAATATAGCTGCTTCTGGTTATACATGGAGAAGTGCAGTAGCTATATTTTGGGACAAAGGGAGTACAAAAACTATATTTGACATACCTTTCCACTCCTAACATTCCAAGCATATACACTACCATCACCAGAGCCTGCATGAAAAATAAATATTAGGTAATGAAAGAGGATGTGCCAAATAATCACAAAGGATATTAGAGAAAAGTGGGTCACCAGATATTATATGGTTTCCATCAGGGCTGAATGATGCTTCCAGCGTCGAATTGCTTACCACTGGCTTCACATTGTATGTTGCTATCTGAAAAAGGAAAAGGTCAAAGTCTCCACATAACAAGTCTGCAAAATATAAATTACCAAAGATAGTTTGCATGCTTACATTATTGCCATGAAATGAATCTAGTACATGAACACGCCCAGCTTTGGTGGTTAAAAGAAGCCGCCTGCCATCACTGCTGAACTTTATGACATTGGCTTCTGAATCATCATTACCGACAGAGAAAATATCAAAAGGCCCCTGTGGATGTAAGAAGTTAAATGGGTTGGGTAATTAAGATCAAACAACATACTCATTCCCATTACCTTCTCAAAATTTCGAGCATCAAACATCCTTATGTAGCCACCATATGCAATTGCAAAAACCAAACCCTGATCATCATAAGAAACTGCAGGCCTCCCCTGAACACGCAGCAAACCCTACAAAATCCAAGAGATGCTTTTGCTAGTAAACACTCCCCAACCATACCATCAACATTTCTACTGTAACATGCCCAATGCTCAATAAAGGTACAGAACCTCAGAGAAATAAAATGGATGCATACATATATGACTTGTTTAGGATTGTGAGGAACCCAATTTCCGTTTTTAGAAAAAAAAATGATGTACGCATTAAAGGGGCTTCTAAGTATTTAGTTGCAAAAATCATACATCTGGGCTTCAGAATGATATTTCACCATCGGATGGACCGATGGAGGACAATAAGAAGTCTTTTTAACCGATAATCAGAAATAAGATAAACTAAATCTGTAAAAAGCCTTAATTGACTGTAAACTGCAGGTTGCCAAATTGACGTGAAAGTAGTCAAGCAGTCAAACAGTAAACTTATTGAGGAGAAATGTACCTGTGCTTTTTCAACCCTTGAATCCCATAGGAGAACTGTTCGATCAAGTGAACCAGAGAGAATGTTCCCGTTCTCAGAGCACAATGAGATAGAAACAACCCTGATTAAGATAGATAGTATCCTCTGTTGGTATTGGCTAACCGACATATTTTATTGGAATTTATATTTATTATAAAGTTTGGCAAACCTGTCTAGATGGCCTTTGAAGTATCTCAAGAAACAGTTATTGACCAGTGAGAGTAGACGGAGAGAATCTGCACAGTTAATTATTTTAAGTATTTGTATACATGACTTATATCACTCTGAAGCTATGACAATATAGGACTTACCATCCCATCCATTTTTTGAAGAATGCAAGACATAAGTTGGGTTTTCAGTGAAGCACACAAGCTCAACCCCATATTTTTTGCTATTAATCGTCTTCAAACACCTGAAAGTAGGTAAGTGATTCAAATACATATAACTGAATATTGACCGCCAAAATAAAATCACTACTTGACAAAATTGAGATATAAATCAAATACTTTGAAAACAGATAAGTATTGAAAGAAAAAAAAAATACAAGCACTAGAATAGGTAAGCCCTTGCCCTTCGGAATAAAATGTACGTAGTACTGTAGTACAGTAAAACAGGAGCTGGAAATTGTTGTACAAAAAAAAAATCAAGACTGAGTGACTGACAACTAAATGCAAAAAGGGCAATTACTACCTTCTTTGATTTTTATAAGGCTTATTATAATTTTAAAGAGTCCTCAAGATTAAACTTTGACCGTTGTTTTCTCATAAAATATATTCTAGGTATCCATAAAAAATATTGAGCAAAAGAGCTTTGAAATGTGTCTATATTGGCTTTTACACTAAATATACTTGTAACTTGATAAATCCTTGATCAAAATCAACAAACTTGAGTTTTGAAATCAAAATACACCTTATAAAAATCAACAGAGGGGATAGAAAGTAAGAGCTGTTCAAACTGTTTACACAATTGGAGACACAAAAAAGAACATTGAGATTAATTGTTTATACTCACACAGCATTTTGAATGTCATATAGGCGAATTGATTCATCATCACATGCTGTCACGAGGTAATTTGTAGCCTTGCTGTGGAAATCCATAGAACTGATTCTTCCATTCTGAAATACAAATAAGTCCCATTAGAAGAATGAATGGCCAGTGCAGAGAATATTTTAACTAAGTCAGTAGATACTAGGCAACATTCTAATGTAAAGTGAAATATGTACAAATGGTTCATCAAAGAATATGTACTGAATATACATTAATTTTCAGAGTACACATTGAGATTGCTATTGACGTCCCGACCAGCATACCCGCAAGGAATTATTGAAGAAAGAGCAGCCAAGAAACTGACAGGTGTGATTGTACACGATTGGTGAAAGGCCCGAATTAAACAACAGTAGCATGTTCTACAGTTAGACTAGATGAATTTCTTTGTTCTTCACATTCTCTGTTTAGTTTCACTCACACTTTATGAATTGCTAATATCTCACGATATGAAATGTAAATATATTAAGTACACCAAGAGATAAACTGATATCTTTTCGATTGGTTAACATTGTTTACAGGACTTATTACATGCAAAAAAAAGTTTCCAGTCCAAGCTACCACTTAGCTGTCAGGGTTGATCTACTTAGCCCTCTGACTGCGAAACTGTCTAGATAACCCCATGAACTATCTAATACCGTCTAAATAAACCCAATAAGGTTTTACACATGCCTTTTGCCACCATAGCAGCTAATGTGTCAATGCTTCACCAAATCTATACTCCGTTTGAAAGATGCGATGGTGGTTGTGGCAATGAATCTGCCACCACACCTCTTCATATTGCAGTAATGTAATTGGATTGCCACATAAATAATCAAGGCGAGCACTACATATAGTAAAAAACAAATTAATGTTGTTTATTTCAGGAAATAATATTATGTAACATTTTGTTTTATCCCTAAAAAGCTAGGATTTAGCTAGTAAGTTGTAATCAAATTCTAAAGCTGTTATATCAGAGAGAAAAGGGGTGAATAGAAAAGTAGGATAAGAGATGGAAAATGAAAGAAAAAAAAGAAGAGAGAATTGTTTCAGTTCCGTGGTGTTCCACGTAAGCAATTCATCTGCATCAAATAGAAATGTGTACAAAACCACCTTAGGGGGTTATTTAGTTTTTTTTTTTTCTAATTCAGGATTTCAGGGGTTAAGTAAGCGAACACCATTATGGCTATTTCTTTATATAGTTTCTGTTCCTCTTAAGATGGAACCAGCTAGAGGGTTGCACTGTTTTGTATCAAAGGTAGAATGTATGGCAAACTATTTGAACTAGTATAATTCACAAATACCAACATGCCATCTCTAAATATGGCATCTTCATATTTAGTTCAAAATAATTGCCCGTAATAGCATATATTGTTCAAGAACATGTCCTCTACCACCACAAGTACAGTCCATGGAGTGACATCGATTATGAATGAACTCACTAGACACTCCAATCCAATGAAACCTTAAGCCCCTTCTATTAAAATTCATCCACTAAACTAAACTAAAGTTGATATATTCGACAAGCAACGCCTTTCGATTCATCGATACATCACCTAAGAGCCATGACAGCAATGATAACCCATGTAACACTTAGAAGAAAATGGCACAAGCAAGCAAAAGGGAAACACCAATTCCAGTAGTCGATAGAAGCAAAAAACCGTGTAACAGCAGAATCTTACATAGTCCCGGAAGGCCAGCCCAACCTCCATGCACTTGAACATCTCATCAGTGACCTCCATGCTCACCATGGTCACCCGCTCCTCCCTCTCCCGCCCTAGAAAAATCAACAGCAAGGGGCGGACCCCCAAATTAGTCCTAGGTTAAGACAAAGAGAAAACCTAGCTTCCAGATCGAGAAGAGAAGATCAAAGTTAAGGCAAAGAGAAAAGGTGTGGGTTAGAGAGGGATGAGAGAAGGGTGTGGAGAGTCCTGACCCGATTCAGCATGGTGTAGCCGGCCAGTGCGGGCGGAACGTCGCGTACGTGCGAATGTGCGATCGACGGGCGGCCGGTGGATGGAGAAGAAGTATCTCGCCGCCGCGCTGCAACGAACGGCCGGCCGCCGCCCCCAGTCCTCCGGTGAACGGCATCGACGACGACGACGAGCCGACGAAGTGAGGCGAGCGACGGGGGATCGGCCGGCTGGCGGCTGCCTGGGAATTCCTCGATGCTGCGCTCGGCTCGGGGTCATTTTCTTGGGCCAAAATGGATCGGAGCCCATTGTGACCCACGCAACAAACTTGGGCCAAACCCATACATAATATAGGAAAAAGTACACCGAAGGTCCCTTAACTTGTCATCGAGTTACAAAATCGTCCCCCAACCATAAAATCAGATATCCAGCGTCCCTCAACTTATAAAACCATTCATTCTAGCCGCCCCTCCCCCGCCGCCTGCCGCGCAGCTCCTCTCCCCACCGCCGTTGCGTCGCCCGTCGTCGGCCGCCGACGCCCTCCTCCTCTCCCGCCTCGCACTGCTGGCCTCGCAGAGAAGGGAGAGAGAGAGAGAGATGAGAAGGGTGAGAAGAGGGGAAAAGAGAGAGGAAGCTGATGTGGCAACGCTGACACATAGGTCCCACACTAACTCAGCCGCCACGTAGGATAAAACCGGCGGTCAAAACCACCGAATGATCTAAAATGAACGGTTTTGTAAGTTGAGGGACGCCGGATATCTGGTTTTGTGGTTGGGGGACGATTTTGTAACTCGATGACAAGTTAAGGGACCTTCGGTGTACTTTTTCCTATATTATGTATGGGTTTGGCCCAAGTTTGTTGCGTGGGTCACAATGGGCTCCGATCCATTTTGGCCCAATAAAATGACCCCGAGCCGAGCGAAGCATCGAGGAATTCCCAGGCAGCCGCCAGCCGGCCGATCCCCCGTCGCTCGCCTCACTTCGTCGGCTCGTCGTCGTCGTCGATGCCGTTCACCGGAGGACTGGGGGCGGCGGCCGGCCGTTCGTTGCAGCGCGGCGGCGAGATACTTCTTCTCCATCCACCGGCCGCCCGTCGATCGCACATTCGCACGTACGCGACGCTCCGCCCGCACTGGCCGGCTACACCATGCTGAATCGGGTCAGGACTCTCCACACCCTTCATACAATTTGCTTCTATATATATCCAACTATATTCAGGAGAACTAGGGGTTTCGATTGATCGTCTGAATTCATTTTTGTCAAATCGTAATGCGTTAGTAGTTGGGGATAGAAATTGGGGTACTAGGCTACTAGTAATTACGAATCGGAATTAATATCGATTGACCTAGATTGCCATTGCACCAATGTGCATACACTGATATGTGCAGAGCCACATATCGATTTGCTGGGGTGAATTAGAACTTTCTAAAAAAAAATAGAACTCGAGACAATCTGGAGTATACATGGATTCTGCGTCTCTAGTTCAGTACGAGATCCATGGCTAGCTATGCGTGCTCGAAAGTCGAAACCAGCTGACTCAGGTCCTGTTTTTTTCAGTTTGGGATTATTATAATCTAAATTATTGAGTCAGATTACTATAAGCTAGATTGTAATAATCTGTAGAAGAATAAGCGGTTAGTTATTTCTTTCCTAGATTATTAGAGCCTAGATTATTGGGTTTGCAAGTCTAAAGAGTGAGTGAGGTGGCATGGTGGGTAATTTTTCACTCAATAATCTAGAAAAAGCTCACCTAAATGAGCTTATCATATTATAATAAGTTAGGCTCTAAATTATAATAAGCTACTTCAATAAGTTGTCTGTTTCTTTCAGTTTACTCCCAATAATCTGGATTATAATAATCCCAAGCTGAAAAAAACAGGGCCTCAGTGACTTTATTTTCACCATATTTGTTCAGTTTTCTCTCCAAGTAGTACTTCTCTTCAATTTCTACCTACATTATATTGACACACTAGCTAGTTTATGCGCGGATATTCTCGATCGGTTGGCAACATATTTAAAATGGATATTTGTTTTTCCACATTATCGTATCTTGGATTAATTTTGGTTGTTCAACACACACCATACATCAACTATAACATACACCCTTTGTCCGGCTGGTTGTTCATAGAGTATCAATTACACAGTAGCAAACCGAAAAAAAAATCGTTTAGTTTACAGGAAACTTTGTAAATCTTGAAAGAGAAACACTTATATGTATCTGTTTCTTGATGCACTCTTGGAAGTGAGACGTACGTACTGATCAAATACCCGTACGAGAAGTTTTTTTTTTTTTCTTTCTGTGGCTGCCGATGAAGCTCGTAGAAGATATCTAATAGCACAACTGCATCAAATGAAAGTAAATATTGGATTAGAGTACTAGCTAGCTTGTTCCAGACAGCTGAAATTGATCGCCTTTCGATCGAACATATATAGAATAGGAAGGATATCTTGATAAGCATAGATGCATGGGGGATAATTAAACATGCTAAGTCTCTTTTGGGATCGATTTGAGTTTTGCTTTTCAAACCGCAGCAAAAATGAAAGTAATTATTGCTAATTCTCTAGATTTGATCTAAAGTTGCTACTACTTCCATTAATTGGTCATGACAAATTGGCATTTGGACATACTAATTTACACGGTATTTGAGATGAAACTTTGACCACTATTTTCTATCAAAATATATTTGTAAAGTTCAATAAAATTATAATACCTTCTGAAGAAAATGTATACACACATATATATGATGATTTCTATTATTTATACAACTAAGTATACAGAGGATAATGATTCTTAAAATTTTAAAAGTACAAATTAAGTCCAAAACAACATGTTATTATGACATGAGGGAATTTAATTCTTTAATTACTAATTGTTTTAAGAGGACTACAAATTAAAGTAAACCATATACGAACTTATTTTTTAGATAATGGATTATATTAAACACGGCCTCTACAAGTCACAAGCACGAGTATATAAGACTCTCCTGTTATATGGGTAAAGCATAAATAAGTTTTAAAGGCGGACAACAAGCAAGAGGAACTTATGATTAGTCTCAGTACTAACTTACAGACATGCATTCTAATCAGTCTAGCTAAACATATATAGTTTGATAACTATATGCTCCATCTGCTATAGCTAACTTTGTTGCTCATAGCAAAGTTATGGAATAATATGAGGTAAACATGATTTTTATATATATTGAGAAATGGAGTGATAATTGAATATTCAATATATGCATGAAGCACTCAGAAATGGTTTGCAGTTTTGTTTTGCCACTGGCCATGCATATATGTGCTAGAATGGGTAGATGTCTGCTTAATTTGCACCAGATTTGTGGATACTTGTTCAAATTATTGTAGAAATATGGAAGATCAATTATATCCCCATATATGCAGTTTTGCCAGACTAGCTAGCAAAGTCACAACTCACAACGAAGCTGAGAATGCACTTTCTTGCTACTTCTTAATTTGTCTGAGTAGATATATATTCCTATGCATCATCACGTGGTCTCTCAAAACAGGAGAGCATAAATTCAAGCATAGGCTGATCAACTCTTTAATTTGTGTTAGTAGCTACTACCACTGCGCTTATGCTAATAAGGGCTAGGGGTACCGTACGTACCACGGGCATTTCTTACTTGTTTCTGAAGGAGTATACTATACCTTCGTCCTAAATATAGCTGTTTCTGGACTAGACAAACAATTGTTCACATATATATAGCCATAAGTTTTATATTTGGGATGGAGGTAATAGAAGCACCAATTGCAACAAGAGATAGCATGAAAAAAAAAAACCATTAGCAAGAACTTTTAGAAAATTTCTTTTGAGAGCATTGATGAATTCATGAATTGTTTGAAGAGAACATATCGAATTGTACAAAGCCATCCAAAGATTATCTTCCAAGCTGTACATTATAGTGACATGATCTGAAAAGTTGTCCTCGACCATATAAAAAAATGACATATATTTCTTATCAAATTTTCAGGAGCATGCATGATTGCAAGTTTTTTTTCTTCATTCATTCATTCTAGAGTAAGAACTAGAGAGAGATTCTCATTACATGATCAAAACGACGAATCGTCTAAGCAAAATCAACAGGTAAAAGCCAACTTAACAAGACCATCTTTCCACAATGAGCATACACAAAAACAAACCCTAAATCCAAATATCCATGCAAAAGTAGGCACGCACACACGCCTACACGGCCACTCACCTTGTCGCCGGCCGTACACATGCGGCATGCCGTCCACGCGCGCGGCGTCCCGAGCTGATCAGGACGGCGCCCATGCCGAGGCGAACACGACGTTGTGCCCCTTCCACGTGAGCACGAGGTCGTCGTCCTCCCGCTTCATCCCCCACCCGGCCGCGTGGTCGTTCAGCATCGCCTTCACCTCGCCGGCGGCCTCCTCGCCGAACGCCGCCGCGCGGAACCCGGCGGCGCGCATCCGCTGGCCCCACCTCGCCCTGTCCTCCTGCCGCTCCACCCTCTCCACCCCTTCCTGCGCCAGCACGTTCTCCACCTTCCACCCCACCTCCGCCTCGTACCACCGCCGCTGCTTCGCTCCCTTGGGGAGGAACGTGTCCACGGCGTCGTACGGGATCCACAGGAAGTTGAACGCCGCGCGCAGCCGCCCCACCACGTCGCCCGCGTGAAGTCGGCGTCCTCGTCCACCACCACCACCAGCGCCGGGTCGAGCGCCCGGAGAGATTTGAGGAGCATGGTCCGGAGGGACACCGGCGGCTGCGCCGTCGTCAGGCTGACCGAGCCGGCCGTCTCGTCCGGGACGGTGTGGAGGAGCATGTGGCAGTTCACGACCAGCGCCTCGCCGCCGTCGGAGACGAGCTGCTGCCGGAGCTGGTCGACGAGGACGTGAGCGCGTCGGCCGGCGAGGTGGCACCACCCGGAAGTCCATGGACATGTTGCGGGACGCGCGAAGTTGACCAGCTTCGCGCCCAGCTCCTCGTAGGGCATGTCGAGCGCCGGCGGCCGGCGCGCTGGGCGCGACGTCGGCGACGGTGAGGCGGAGGATCGGGGGCCCCTCGGCGCGGGCGGCGAGCATGTCGATGAGCGTCGGATCTGCATGCAGTGCGTCGTGCGAGGTCGACGATGTGCACGACGGGGAACCCCTCGACGGCCTCGACGATGGCGGCGTTGGCCGCCGTGACCCGAACCGGTGCCACGGCGTGAGGTCGATGAAGCTGGCGAGCTCGACGGCCGTGAACCGGTGCACGTGGAGCGCGCCGACCTCGACGGCGTCCGCCACCGCCGCGGTCACCGCCTTGCACGCCCCGGTCCTGGACGCCCGCGACACGAGCGCGCACAGGAACGCCGCCGTGAGCCGCTGGTTGGAGTCCCCGTCCGCCGGCGCGATGTTGTTGAGCACCCACAGGATCTGCTGTGTCAGCGTCGCGTCGTTGGCCTCGATGGCGTTGGCGCAGTGCACCAGCAGCTGCTCCATGCAGCCCGTGCTGTTGAGGTTCCCCAACGAGATCTTCGACGTCGCCGCCGCCGACGACGACGACGGGAAGTAGCCTCCCCCACCCAACGTCGTCGTCGACGACGACGACGACCACGGCCGCGCTCCTCCTCCTCCTCCCCTCGTCGCGCCGACGTCAAGGTACAACCCTAACCCTAGTCCATGCCCATTAGGGTGCAGAGGCGGTGGAGGTGGCGCGGTGTGCGTGAACTGCATCATGTAGTGGTGGCACCACCAGCGCGGCGCAAGCAGCGCAGAGACGCGATTAGAAAACAGCGGAGACGCAGAGCTAGTACACTTTGAGCGGTTTGAGGCACGGATTTGGTGCTTGTACAAGGCATATATAGAGGGCTGTGCACTTGTTGCTCGGAGGCGCCACACGTGGTCTCATACTCTCATCCCAAGCTGCCGCTGCTAGCTATATACACTGCTACCTAGCTAAGCCAAATTCCATTAGAACTTTGGGAACAACATGGATCCAAGGGAGGGAATGGAGAGAAAGAGAAGCTGGCCAGTGATCTAGTACAAGGAATATTTCAGTGAAGGATCGATCGAGCAGAGATGCAACTGTAGATGGTTTGTACTATCTAGCTGGGGAAAAAATGGCAAGAAACTAATGAATTCTTCGATCTCCCATGTACTTACCATATACAAAGAAGGATATATCGAGATCTGAGAGCACTGTTATGGTAGCTAATTAACCAGAAGCTAGGAATAATTAGCCGATCGAGATGGCATGAGGTTGTAGCTAGCTAGGAGCCAGCTTGAATTCAAGATTCAAGCTGCGGAGATTTCTGCTTGATTGTCTACAAGAGAATTTTATCTAGGATCGATGAACTAGCAGATCAGGGAGCAGTTGGGAAAGCGAGGAGAGGATAGATGGGGAATGCTAGGGGAGGGGAAGGGGAAGGGAAGAAGAGGTTACAAGTCACTAATTATAGAGGGAATTATGTAGTGGTTTCTTGGATTGTTCTGGATGGCCAGCTATTCATATATTTGTCTATATAGTAACTAGTAATTATCAAGATCGCTAGCATGTCACATTATGAACAATATTTTATAATTACTCTGCTTGGTAAAAATATATAATGCCTGTAAAATAATGTATAATTGTCAACACGCCAAATTAAAGGTTAAAATGACGTCTAGTGGCCCCCGTTTTTTACAAGTCTAATAGCCCATTCGGACTTCAAAATCATTCTTATTACTTCATCTGAACTTTATCTCTCTTTTTTTCTGCAATGATTTAAGCTGTCTATGATAGAGTAATTTTTTGTGAAAGGGCATGTAGCCTAGTGGTTGCAGTGACCTGAGTAGCACCCCAAGGTCCTGAGTTCAAATCTCCATAGGAGCGAATTTCAGATTGGGTTATTTGAGGGCTAGTTCCCTGTTCGATAGGCTAAGTTCCTATTAAAAATAGGCTGCATATATCCGGTTGGATATAGAGGCCGGGTAAAAAATACCCTTCTCTAAAAAAAAAAATGATAGAGTAATTTTGCTTCTCTCTAAAAGATATCTTTGTCGTATTTACAAAAGGAGACATGGGTTGTCGTGATTGTAATTTATTCGATTTTCTTTGGAAAAAAAACTTAATTCAGAGAACGATAAAAAATATATGAGTTAAATATAACAACATACTGATCCTAGCCTCCTACAAAACACACATGCTCATGTGAGGGTACATCTACCTGTATTGTGTTGCATATAGCTAGCTAGTATAAAATTGTGAATATAAAAAACTTTTCTATAGATTACCTTTTAAAGAAAGAAAGTATGGAGGCAAAACAGGAGTTCGATCATAATTAAGTATCATAACCTCATGGAGGATGACGCAGATCGACGTACGGTTGAACCGGTGCACTGTACAGTTGCGTGTAAATATGTACGCTAAGGAATTTTATGCAGATATTAAATTTTTGTAATCCGTTTTCAAAAAAGAAAATGTAACCCGATTATTTTAGAGAGAGGGAGAGAGAGATAGAGAGATCACGGGGCATATCATGGTGAAATGATTTGGTCAGTTCGCGTTGGGCCCTACATGGAACAAAGCTACAACTAGTTTAGTAATTAGAGAGAGGGTCCATTCTATTTAGAGCAATGCTACACGTACTAAATTTTTCTTACTTAACTTTTACTAACAATCATCTCAACCGTTTGATTTAAATAGATGGAAGTTACAAAAATTCTAGGTGCACTCATAACATGACACATCAGTGTTAGTAAGAATTTAGTAAGAAAAAATTAGTACGTATAGCCTTTTCCTTCTATTTAATATCCTCATTGTTGCAACTGGAAAACGACTCTTTGTATGTATCTAAACTTACGCGTCCAAGCACTGAAAACTATTCAGCAGAAGAATTTTATAGACCAGGTATGCTACTCTGCAGCGCGTAGACACACACTAACAATTCGACCAAATTGATTGATAGATGGCACTTGTGACATATAAGTTGCTTATAATAGAATAGTAGTAGGCTTACACTTTGAATAATTCCATTTGTTCTTTGCAATATAATAAGAGGGCATTTGTTTAAAATTAATCAAGCAAATCATCTTCTTAGTTAATTACCCAATGTCGTTATGATTTTTTAAGGCTAGCTATCTACATAACCATATCCTCGATATGCCTTTAGTTAAGTGCATGTTAATTTGCGTGCCAATGTCGGTATGTGTCATTGCTAGTTGTTGGAAACCATCGGGATAAAATTCCAATAGTTATACATTACTACATCCGTCTCATAGCTAAAAATAGATACATTTTAGAATGAAGGTAATAATATTTCTTCACTACCTGTATTAATATCGGTGGTGCTGCCACTACTTTATAGCGGTTAGATCCAAAACAAGAAATCAGATAGGATCATAAAGTGGTAGAACTACTGCAGAAACTTTTATTGGTTCTGCTTGGGAACAGGGAACCGGTTGTAGGTGTTGGTTTCTCAGTCGGAACCAATTTAAGAGTACCAATGCCTAATAGTATAGGTGCCGGTTTAAAATCCGATACTTATAAAACTATAAGTACCGGTTATTATACTACAACCATCACCTATAAATCTGAATTGGTGCCGGTTATGCTATCCACCCAGCACCTATAAATTAGAATGTGTCGGTTATTTACTTAAAACCGGCACCTATTAAGTTTTATAAATGTTGATTTTTCAATAACCGGTACCTACACCCATAAAACCAGCACCTATACCTATTAAAACCGGTACATATTATCTAGAAGGCATTTGGGTAAATATTATAGGTATAGGTTTTTTTAGAACTGTCATACTGTAGCGAACCAATGTTGCGCTATAATTAATCTCAGTTAGGACGATCCATTATTACCACAGTTGTAATGACAGAGGATGTTTTTGGTAGATTTCAAACATACAATTCCAAGTGAGCCTGTCATCACGCAAGCTTGAAGTAGGGATTCAGAAGAATTTATAGTGCGACTTATAAATATATCTACGTACGGATGTCTGCATGCATATATATATACATGCATGATGTGTGTGTATTTATGCCTCCCTGTAGCAGTAAAAGGAAGAAAGAAAGAAAGAAAGATGCCAATCGGCAGACCCAACCCCCAAAAACACACATTGCTGTACCTGTACGTGTAGCGTGTACACCAAAACAGAAGCAGATCGAAGCATTCATTTCCGGCCCTACTGATCACACACAACACTACTCTCGCTACAGCGATCGATCAGCTGTGATCTGTCCCCCGCGCGCACGGGTCGCGTTCAATGCGTCACACACATGGTATGATGCGGTGCACACACCGCCATCAGCTGCACGTAGTACATGCCCCACCTACAGTGGTATACGGGATACGGCTCCGCTCCCATGCATGTATCATATGGGGAGATTTCAGTTCGGCTCCCGTGCATGACGGCATTGGATTTTTTTAATATTTTATTTTATAAATAACCCTTTGAAAAAGAGTAAATTGTTTTGTTGATACACGAACTTGCGAAGTGGGTGCGATTTAGTACATGAACATATAAATCGCTTATTTCGGTGTATAAACTTGCCTAGTTTGTGCAAACAAAAGCCAAAATAGCATAACGTAACTAACTTCGCTAAGTTGGATGTTGATTAGGATGTTATTAAGGGTTGCATGTCAAGATGGTGTTACCTAGATAAGTCATGCTAATTATACATTTTAAAAATGTATATGAAAGGACTATGCAATGGATACAAAATAATAGAAGAACAAAATAACTACAATATGTATAAAGGTTAATTGTTAAATTCACATATACGACATATCTCCATGTCCTCATGTGTGTGCCAGACATTCTATAATCAGACTAACTCAACATAATTAGTTAGTTTTGGACTAATTTGCACGCACTAGACAAGTTCTTGCATCATAATGAGCATTTGATAAGTCTGTGTACTAAATTACACCCATCTGACAAGTTTGTATACCGCCAATGCAATTTACTCTTTGAAAAAACTTATTTTAGAAATAAATTACTTTTCTTGATACCGGCATATAAGAAAAAATATTTACAATTTAAACTATTTTTAGAACAATATTTTATGAATAGATCCTCGGTGCCAGTCTTGTTGGCACTAACCACTCTATGTACATCTCGACTGCTTGGGGCGTGAGGATGTTGGCTACCAGTGTTATTGGCGCCGAGATATTAAGACCTTGACGCTACAGTCGTCGAGAAAAGGTTCCATTCCAAGATCAAGTTTGTTTAGAAATTTATTTGTAAATTAAATTTTTAGAAGAAACAAAATAGGGAAAAAAAAACCAGCATGACTGCACGGACGATCTGCGGTCCGCGACGCGAGCGATTAAATGCACGGAGTTTACGTGACACCGGCCGTGGCGGGCCGGAGGAGTACGATCTCCCGTGAACCGCGGGGCTCGTACGTACGTACTCACCGGCCGTTGGAGAGAGGCCCCCGCGGCGGGCCGCGCGCGGCGCCCCCACCGGCCGGATCGATCTCCACTCACGTACGTTTGTCCACCACTCCACCATACCACCCGAGATCACGAACAAACGGATGGATGGATCGATGCATCTGCGCGCGCGACGAGGGCGAGAGTGAATGAGCTCATGTGCGCACGCATGGCTAGCTGCCTGCCTGCCCTGCCCTGCATCTGCGTGACACTGTTGAGAGTAGTAACAACCCGGAGATTCCTCGTGACTGCTGCTTCATGTCAGCAGTTTTGCCGTCGTACGTAGCAGATGCAGGCAAGAGCTCGAACCGGGACCACATGTCAGCTTCATTATTAGTTTAGCTGTAGGTACTCCTCTAGCTACGTACTACTACTACTACTGCTGAGTACGAACAGGAAGCTAGCTGCCGGGTTTGAGCTTTGTTCCTTTGTCTGAAATATCTAGCTTATCTGATATGCAGTTGGGCGTAGTATATATGCGGTAAGCACCATTTGATTTGTGGGAAGAATTGGCACGAACTGGACCACGGACTCACGGAATTAGTACTGATCAGCGTGCACTTAACTTGCTAGCCATGCATGTAGCACATATGTACATGCAGGCTGCAGCGAAAGAATCTGATGATGCTCTGTGTCACAAGATCAAGACGGTGTTTGACGTGCACCGTGGATCTTATTATTATCAATGCCTGAATTCACCCTAGTTAATTATGTGTTCCAGAATTCTGATACCTACTACCACCATCTCTCTCAACTCTTTCAGGGTGAGTGTGTCTGAGTGATGACCTCTTGCATGCACGTGGTATAATTCACATATATATCGATATAAGATGCATATTTTGTTTCCCAAGCGAAAATGGGGGGAAAAGGTTGGAGAAAGAGATGTCTAATTTTTAGTCACCTGAAAATATATAACCACAAATTCCGTTCACTTTTAAATGGCTTAGGTTGTGCAAATTAAAGATTCGTACAACACAACAACCTTATCTTCTCCCTCTTGCGGCGCGCTTCTCCAACCCATCACGAGCTCATGCAAGCGTACATGTAAGAGCAAGTTCAATAGTATAGCCAACTACCAGCTCCAATTCATCTATAGCCAATCTAATAGCTCATTCATACAATAGTTATATACTACACTATTAATACTTGGTCCCACCTGTCATATGCACACTGCGTCTTGGAGTCCGTGCTACAGCTGGCTACAAATCTGTAGCCCGCTTCTCTTCTCTCTCCTTATTTATCTTCTTAAAATATATTTGTAGCTGGCTTATAGCCTGCTATTGTACCTGCTCTAAGGCTAGCTAAATGTGTCTCCTCCGTTTCCGCCACTCTTTTGTAAGCCGAACAACGATGAGCTATCCCTGGCATGCCTTCTTCTTTATCTTGTGTGGCTCTCCCGTTCTTAGTCACTCCAGATTCCACGACCCAACCACCAATCCAGTGACTCAGGTGGTGCCACCGCGCCTTGGCGCTCGCTTGTTTCGCTGTCACCCCTTCCATCCCTCTAATGTCGAGTAAACCACCTTCCCCCTCCATCGACCCCTACCATAAAATCCTAACCTACAACACCATTTGCTCCCGTACGTGCCATTATTGGAGCACGGATCTTGATATGGATCTCAAGGTGAGCAAACTTGACCAGAATTTTGAGGATTTTAGACGAGAAGAAATCTTGTGATCCCCCCTTCCCCAAAAAGGGAAATAATAGAAAACCCAATCAAGGTGAGCTCTATCGTTTGCCCTTCAATTTAGCTGCACCTAAAATTTAAATTTTAAATCTTAATTTTAGAGTTGATTTTGATGTTTTTTCATCGGAGTTTATTTTTCAATGTTAGCTTTTAAGTCGCTAAAAATACATATAAAATTTATTTTGTGTCTAATAAGCATTATGTTTTATAATCAATTTTAGGTAAAACAATGTAAGCCGTAACGATGCGATAGAGTATTATGGTTTATAATTAGTTTTAGGTGAAACGATGTAATTGATGCTTAATTACTCTTCTGCCTCAGCTGATAGGGACGGTCATTTCAAGTTATCCGAACGTGCATACCATGTTGTTGCTAGCTTTTCTATAAAGCTGAATCATCATATGATCTTTACTGTTAGTGTTTTTTCACACCCTGATACTTTTAGACTCGGATGCAATCGAAAGTACCAAAATTGACACTTTAAATGTAGTATCAAGCGATAACTTCTGTGTAACCGTAAATATCTATCACTAATGGGAAAATCATTTTGCTAAACGATAGCAAATAATTTTACTAGAAGGATAGACCTCTCGGAGCCAAACAGACGCCTACGAAAACTCCATTATAGTTTGAATAATCATTTTCTCCTTTTCCTTAACTAACCTAGAGCATGTGCGTGTTGCAATGACAAACAAATTGAGTTTCTAATATTAAATAAATTAATAAGCATTTATTTAGTCCAATACTATGGTTTTTCTATTGAATAAGTAGGTGATTTTAGAATTTAGAGGGAACTAATAGTGAAATGGAGGACTTGTTAAAAGGTTGTGTAATAGTATAGACTGTGAGGCCCAAATATCAGCGATAGGGGTGGTGTGGGAAGAACTTACACATCACTACTAACATTTAAGTAGTATAGATTTGCAACCGTCATCATCTTATATTATACATACAACAATAGATAGTAAGTGCTGATATATATTTTTTTTCATTTCACATATGTTCATGCATCTCTAGTCTCTACATAGTTTCGCCAAAGGTAATTGAAGCTTATCCATTCAGAATCTTGACGTGTATATTTACTTCTTGCATATTCTTACACATTCACACTAGTTAAGAATTATGATATCGAAATTTACTCGGCAGATAACAACGACGTTTATCGGCACGCAACGCATACGTACGTACATAATTCCAGCAAACGCTAGCTAGCTAGTAGCTTAGTTCAACCCAGAGAATTAATTAAATTACTGATGTCGTGATCGTCTGAAAAGGTGATGTTGTTGGTTACTTGTCGAAATTTTCCTACATCAATTACGTTACAATATAGCGTTCACACGTGTCGACCCTTAGTCTAATTAAGCGTACGCTTTTGATTATACGACGCACCTAACAAGTACTCGTATCAGGCATTGGCAGGACCGAGCTACGAATGCTGCATCGTCAAAACACCAGAATCCATCAACCGAAAAAGGCAGATCGATTTCAGAGATTAGGTTGATGATGACTTAAACAACATCAAAATTATGGTCACATCAGAACAACAGCTTGTGATCCATGGCATCCCAAATGTCCCGGTCAAACGTGGCAAAAGTTGGGTCCTGCCTGTTCCTTCTTGGACTTAACCAAATGCAAGTATATATGCTTGCTGCAATGACCACTACTACACAGTCCCAGAAAAGGCGATTGAAACAATCTTGATTTTGCACGCATGGAAAGGTGACCAACTTTGTCAGTAGAAGAATCTGATGGAAAGCACATAGGGCGAAGAAGATAGGGTTAAGCATGTCTATTATACTAGTCCCAATTATGATCAGCCACTAACTAAACAGGATTTTGTTTAAGGCTACAAGGGCAAGATGACAAGTAGCTAGGCTAAGGCACTTCAGCTTTTTCTCAAGGGGCAATTCTCCTTGTCATTCTGTTACAGAAGACTGCAAGAGACTGGCTCTGTGGCAACAGGTCTTTTATATTTGGCAGAGAAGGATTACTGCAATTGTTTTAGCTCAACTAGAGGATAAAAGGGCAAGGGGACAAGCAACTAGGCTAAGGCATTTGAACTTTTCTAGGGAAATTCTCTTTAGCTACTGAATCCCCATGGATTTTTGCAAAAGGACATGGCAAGAAACAAGATGTGCTAGTGCTGTGAAAGCAATGCAAGAAGAGTGTGCATGTGCTCGAGGGCTTGGAGAGACACTTTCCTATCTGTGGATATGCCCCAGACATGAGGAGTCCAAAAGAGTGAGGACAAATGCTTGGGATTCTGAGCTGATGCAAAAGGAGTTGCAGATGCATAGTTTAGTTGTCAGTGTGTTTGTGTGTCTGTGTGTGTTTTTCTGACCATTCCATGGCACTCATTCAGTCACTACTGATCTGTTACTCTGATCTGTTATTCCTGTCTCTGCTTGCATGGTAGTTTGAAGCTAGTACTTGTACTGGCTTCATTCCAATCATTGTTTAGGGTATATGTCACTAAATTCCATGTGTCCTGTGCATGAGCTAGCATAGCTGTCATGCTCGGAGAAAGAGGGGCTTATACTGCTAATTTGTTTTTCTTATCCTTGGAGTCTTGTAGTATTTTTGTAACACCAAATTGGGATCAGAAATACTCCATTCAACTAACTAAGGTACTCTGTATGCATGCAGGCTAAACAAATACTAGTGCCTTGTACTCGCCCGTTGGGCACTAATATTGGTGATACTTTGCCGACAAGTACGATACAAGTACAATGCATTTTATTCCGGATTCAGGGTTTCAGACACTAGATAATAGATACATATGCCGTGATACTGACATAGTGCCATATCCAAATCTCCCTGTTTAAGGTATATTTAGACTTGAAACATACACGCATCGGAGTTTGGATTAGGCCGTAATCCATTCCGATTATATTCGAGAGCATAATAATTTATTTATTCATAACTTCGTTTCGCTATGAGGTTAGACTGTAAATCTGTAGTAATTCATAGATTTAGTTCGGTCCAAGCAAGATGCTTGAGCCACAAGTATTTGGGCTGCCACGGCCCAGTTTCTCCTGACATGATAAGGGCCTAGGCAGTAAGGCTCACACCACTTGGGCATCTCAATTCGGCCTAGTAATTGTGTGGCCGTTACCACGGGTGGCGATATGGGCTGCAGCGATCGGAGCAACCGCGACTTGGCGGTGGGCAAGCACCGCGCGCAGCGGGATCACAAATCACAATCGAAACGTGATAAACAGTCCGGAGCACTGGAACCGTGGCCCGGCCAAGGTTATCAGGATCAGGATACTAGGTAGTATCGTTTTGCTCAAATTAATATCGTATCGTAGAGTCGTATCGTAGTATCGGGATACTATGAGATTTTCTTTTTTTTTCAGTTTAATTAATATTTATATTAATTATACATAGCCATTCTATATAAAAAAATGTAGTAATGATATATGTCATGCAAATAGAGACATTTATCAAGAGAAACCACATTGGTTTTGATATATTTAATTGATTTTCATATAAATTTGAGCATATTTAGTTACATTATTTTTAAACCATGTTATTTTAAATAATATTTTGTAGTATCGTAAGAATCGTAGAATCGGGATACCACCTAAGATTTTATAGGACTGTGTAGTAGTAATGAATAGTAGGATCAAGATACTATGAAAATTAGGATACTAGGTGGGATCGGTATCGTTTCGGTTTGGTAGTTACGATACTATGATACGAATCGGGAAACTGACAACCTTTGGGCCCGGCACGTCGCACGCGTGACGCGTGGGGGGTGCTCGTCTCGCCTCCTCCGCCGTTCGCCGCGGCCGCGCCGCGGGTGGGTTGGGTATCATGGCCGCGCGGTCCCACGGGCCACGGCCACGGAAAAGCTGGGGCTCACCCGGCCTCTCCTGTACCGGTTTTTTCCCGGGCGGCTACGTCCTGTGCCTACGAGGCCACGATACGTGACAGCGTAAGTTCTTGGTACGTGCACCAAGGGCCTATTTGAATTGCTACCGTGCTATTTTTTTATGTCAAAACTTAGATAAATTTTAGCACTATCAATTTTTTTTTGGTTGAATAAGATTGTATTTGGTTTGCTACCAATATAAAACCCACACATAAATTCTAGTGAAGATTGTTCTACATAAATTCTAGTGAAGATTGTTCTAGATTGATCCCAAATCTAGTATAGGCATTACCAATAAATTGGTTTCAATCCAAACCAAGTATAAGTACTATTAAAACTACCAAAATATTGGTAGGGCTACGTTTTGGTAGCAATCCAAAACGGCCCCAAACCACCAACCAGGTAACCAGTAACCAACCGATTGACTAGTATTTTCTCTGTTTTAAAATAAATCAATCACATGATACTATAGAACTATGAATCTAAATAAAAATTTAAGTTCGTAGTATTATAATATATTGATATTGTTGTGTTATGACAATTTATTTTGAAATGAATAGAGTATGTGCTTGCAAGTAGGAGTATGCTTGTAGCAGGAGTACTCAACCACACACGTCCACGCCTCTCTACTTAGGCCCACTTAGGCTCTGTTTAGTTCCTAATAACTTTTCACAAAAACATCATATCGAATCTTTGGACATATATATGGAGCATTAAATATAGATAAAAAGAAAAACTAATTACACAGTTTGCATGTAAATCGCGAGACGAATCTTTTGAGCCTAATTAGTTCATGATTAGCCATAAGTGCTACATTAACCCGCATGTGCTAATGACGGCTTAATTAGGCTTAAAAGATTCATTTCGCGGTTTCCAGGCGAATTATGAAATTAGTTTTTTCATTCGTATCCAAAAATCCCTTTCGACATCCGGTCAAACGTCCGATGTGACACCCAAAAATTTTCATTTCAACAGCTAAACAGACCCTTAATCATCAACTGTACTTCTCATAGCTAGCGCGACGAGCTAGGACGTACTAGTGCACAGGGGCTATACTACATTACTACTCCTTCCGTCCCAAGAATAACGAATCTAGAATAAGATGTGACATATTCTAGTACAGAGAATCTAGACAGAGGTATGTCCAGATTCGTAGTACTAGGATATGTTCCATCCAATACTAGATTGGTTTTTTATGGGACGGAGGGAGTACCAGCCTCTACGAGTGTCGACACACTGCTTCCTCCGTTGATTCACCAGTGCTACGTGAACTATATAGGACGTAGAGAGGCGTTGTCACCAGTGCTTTCGATTGTGATTCATTTACTCTGAGGTTAGACTGTAAATCTGTAGTAATTCATAGAATTAGTTCGGTCCAAGCAGGATGCTTGAGCCACAAGTATTTGGGCTGCCACAGCCCAGTTTCTCCTGACATGATAAGGGCCTAGCAGTAAGGCTCACACCACTTGGGCATCTCAATTCGGCCTGGTAACTGTGTGGCCGTGTGGACCACACAGTTACCACGGGTGGCGATATGGGCTGCAGCGATCGGAGCAACGGCGACTTGGCGGGATCACAAATCACAATCGAAACGTGATAAACAGCCCACTGGAACCGTGGCCCGGCACGTCGCACGCGTGACGCGTGGGGGAGTGCTCGTCTCGCCTCTTCCGCCGTTCGCCGCGGCCGCGCCGCGGGTGGGTTGGGTATCATGGCCGCGCGGTCCCACGGGCCACGGCCACGGAAAAGCTGGGGGGGCTCACCCGGCCTCTCCTGTACCGGTTATTTCCCGGCTGCCGCGGGCCCGCGGCTACGTCCTGTGCCTACGAGGCCACGATACGTGACAGCGTAAGTTCTTGGTACGTGCACCGAGGGTCTATTTGGACTGCTACCATGCTATTTTTTATGTCAAAACTTAGATAAATTTTAGCACTACCAATTTTTTTAGTAGGACAAGATTGTATTTAGTTTGCTACCAATATAAAGCCAACACATGAATTCTAGTGAAGATGGTTCTAGATTGATCCCAAATCTAGCATAGGCATTACCAATAAATTGGTTTCTATCCAAACCTAATATAAATACTATTTAAACTACCAAAATATTGATAGAGCTACGTTTTGGTAGCAATCCAAAACGGCCCCGAACCACCAACCAGGTAACCAATAACCAACCGATTGACTAGTATTTTCTCCGTTCTAAAATAAATCAATTATATGATACGTAGTACTACAGTACTATGAATCTAAATAAAAATCTAAGTTCGTAGTATTATAATATATTGATATTGTTGTATTATGACAGTTTATTTTGAGATGAATAGAGTAAGTGCTTGCAAGTACTATGCTTGTAGCAGGAGTACTCAACCACAACGTCCACGCCTCTCTGCTTAGGCCATGTGTAGTTCCCAAAACCTTTTCACGAAAACATCATATCGAATCTTTGGAAATATATATGAAGCATTAAATATAGGTAAAAAGAAAAACTAATTGCACAGTTTGCATGTAAATCGCGAGACGAATCTTTTGAACCTAATTAGTTCATGATTAGCTATAAGTGCTACAGTAACTCACATGTGCTAATGACGGCTTAATTAGGCTCAAAAGATTTGTCTCGCGGTTTCCAGACGAGTTATGAAATTAGTTTTTTCATTCGTGTCTGAAAATTCCTTCCGACAACAGGTCAAACATCCGATGTGACACCCAAAATTTTTATTTCACCAACTAAACAGACCCTTAATCATCAACTGTACTTCTCATAGCTAGCGCGCCGAGGTAGGACGTACTAGTGCACAGGGGCTATACTACATTACTACTCCTTTCGTCTAAAAAAAGAATTAGAACAGGATATGACATATTCTAATACAATGAATTTGGATAGAGATATATCTAAATTCGTAGTACTGGAATATATCCCATCTAATACTAAGTTGGTTTTTTATGGGACGGAGGGAGGACCAGCCTCTACGAGTGTCGACGCACTGCTTCCTCCGTTGATTCACCAGTGCTACGTGAACTATATAGGACGTAGAGAGGCGTTGTCACCAGTGCTTTCGATTGTGATTCATTTACTCCAGTATATACTCGCTGGCGTTGTCAGAATAAAGAACACCGGAACGAATTGCATGTATATTAGATCCAAAGTTTGGATCCAAACTTCAGTCCTTTTTCATCACATCAACCTGTCATACACACACAACTTTTCAGTCACATCATCTCTAATTTCAACCAAAATTTAAACTTTGCACTGAACTAAACACAGCCCAAGAACGATTCGGCTCTTCAAATTGGCCACTACCAAGCCAGCACGCTCTCGAAGGGACAGCATAAATGAATCGATCTAGCGAAATCTAAAGTTGAATTCTTTTCCCAGTTCAAGCAAGCGCAAGAGCGAACAAACGGAAGAGGCTCTCGTCGGTGATCCACGCGCGTTAGGGTGGGGAGAGGAAGAGAGTACACGCGCGAATGAAGAATCAACACCGTACCAGCGGCGATTCCGATGCAATTGACGATTTTTGTTGATATATGTTCCCATACATGTTTTCTCCGTGGGAATCAATGTTTATATCCTATTCGATACTCCCATTTCTTTTGCTTCGCGGGATAAGTAAATGAGAATTCACCACAAACATGGAACCCAAGGCCGTAATATAGTTGTAATTTTGTTTAGTGGGTTTTCTTTGTTAGAAAATCTAGTCATAAATCGATATATTTTAATCCAATAACATAACATAATAAACAAAGAATGATTTTTGCACGGTGGTAAACATAAATATGCTAGCAAAAGAATAATAGCATCTAAAAACATGTTTAACACTGAAATAAGAAAAAAAAACTGAGAAAGCTTCAGATCTAGAAGAGGAATTGTTGGTGTTGTTATCCCCGCTGCGATTGTCGTCGTTCCCTCCTCCTCCGTTGGCGCCGTTCTCGGTAGTGGTTGACTTGATTCGAGTTGTTGGTGTAGAGGAAGAAGAATGTGACGTACGTGCTCCCCAAAACGTGCATTAGCTTGACTCACGGAAGTAGAGGTAGTAGTAGTAGTAGTAATATCATTTGCTCCGGTTAAGTCATACACAATGCTCCTCCGTGGTGAAACTGTAGAAGCCTTCAGCTCACCCCATAAGAGCTGCGCTGCTAGGGTGAGTGGGTTCATCAGGCTCCCCGTGTCTTCTACAAGACATGGTGGTCTCAGGTAGGAAATGTTGAATATATAAGCACATGTAGATTTAATTTATTATATAAATAAATCATGACAATGAACATGTATACTAGCAGATCCACATCATACGATCTAGACATGTAAACTATACAGTAAACCATGAGCAGGTCGAATAGATGAAACATTATGAACACGTACCGAGGGTTCTGGTTATGCTGTGGATCAAGTTAATGAGGAGCAACGCGCGGTGCCGAATGTTGTCGTTGGTGCGCAGCCCTTGAGCATAGAGGAAGACGAGCTGTCGTGGAAGACTAGCAAGCAGTCGCGCAAGGCGCTTTCTGAAAACCTTATTACCGCCTCCTCCCAGTGTAGGACATCAAAGGCGAAAGTTCCGGAGACCTCTCCCGATTGCTAGTGCACGCCGACAAACGAGACGGAGTAGACTACAAGCTACGGCGCAATACATAGGAGGAGTCAAATCCTAGATTGATTTCACGTATATTGCGGGAATCGGCGGCTCGGTTTATATAGAGATATCGGGATGCGTGATCAGGACGCCTACATGATCTTCACACCGCATAACCAAACCGGATAAGTCACGCGTAACTTATTCAAATTCCACGTCGTTCCACGCATTGGATTATTCGGTGTGTTTCCAAAAACAAAACTGAATTTTGTAGCAAAACAAAACTGCAAAAGGAAATCGCATTTGCAAAAAGGTTGAGGAACCAATGTTGGCGGGCCATTCATGTAGATGTCGCGTACGCAAGCCGTCTCGCCGGGTGAGGCGAGCGAGCACGAGCGCGTGTTCCACTTGTTCTCTCTATCACACATGTACATGCATGCTATCTCATGAGGTGGGCTTTTATGATTTTCTAAAGAATTAATCTTTAAAGGCAAATTTTGCTACACGACATCGCAATTGTGTGGTTTTAACCCAGGGACACCGCAAAAACAAAGCTTTGGGGAAAGACACTCCATAACCGTGGTTATTTGCCGATGGACACCGTGCCGTCTAAATGAAACTTGCCATGCTGACGTGGCAAGCGGAGCCCTTTTTTGACGTGGTCGGACCGAAATGCCCCAGCGCCTTATCTCCGCCGCCGCCGCTGACACGAGCGGCGCAAGGTCCTCCCGGTCAACCGAGACGTCGGTGGCGAAGGGGCGGGCTTGTCGCTTTTGGCCCCTTTGCGGGGAGATGAGCAAAAATTTTTTCCCTGAAGCACACAGTACAGCTGCAGCCTCAGCGCAAGTGGCCAAAGGCATCTTGGCTTTCTGTTTCCGCCGCACTCTCCCAAAAGGCTCCAACGCGGCCCGGTGCTTCCCCTCGTCTCGGCGTCCTGGCAGGTCGCCATCCACGGGACGCGACGAATCACAATCTTCTTCTCCCTCTCATCCTCCTCTGGTAGTCCGGTGGCCCTGGCGTTTAGCGACTCCTAAAAAAATCTGATACGAGAGTACTGGGGAAACCGATCTTCTGTGACGTTTCTAGACGACTAGACCGGGTTTGCGGGCTTGGCTTCATGGTTGACATGCTGCGAGCTAAGATGGTGTTTGAATTTTCCGAAGATAAAGATGAAGATGAATATAAAGATAAAAATTAAATGTTTTACGCAAAACGAAGCGGTAATAACGTGTGATTAATTGAGTTTTAATCATTACAAACTTGAAAAATGGATTAATCTGATATTTTAGAACAATTTTCATATATTAAGTTTGCGCACAAGACGTATCGTTTAGCAGTTTGAAAAGCGTGCTACGAATATCTAAAATTTCATCCACTCCTTGTAGTGGTAATAACGTGTTCGATGCTGTCGAAGTTTGATTGGCAGGTGATCAGATTCGGCTTTGGATTTGGAGTGCGTCATGCCGTTTGCATCCTCAAAATCACTAATCCACCTCTTGTCATGCTATCTCCTTCTTGGAAGCATAACACAGGTACTCGGTGTAAGGCTGGATCTCTGCTCGTGGACCTGTGGTAGTAATTTTATTTGCTAGGCGCTGAGGAAGATAGAAACGTGTGCGCACCGGATCGTCGAGAGACTGCACAGGCCCACCAAACATGAAAATTATGGCTAATATTGATGGTACGTTAGTCCAGAAAAAGTGGATTAAATTTTGGATTAAAGTGGCACGCTTTTTAAACTGCTAAACGGTACGTTTCGTGCGAAAACTTTCTATATGAAAGTTGTTCTAAAATATCAGATTAATCTTTTTTCAAGTTTGTAATAATTAAAACTCAATTAATCACACGTTATTACTACCTCATTTTGTATGAAACACTTAATTTTTATCTTCATCTTCATCTTCAGGAGATTCAAACACCAACTTCGGTTTCTAGTTTATCACACTAGCACCGTACGATAAATCAAACGTTGGCTTTCTTCTCTCTTACTTTCTCACTCATCCAACTGGGATTATGCTGATATGGCTTATAACCTGCTAACTAAGTTTTAGCATTATACATGCTCTTAAGGTGTGTTTAGTTCGTGAAAAGAAAATTTTTAGGTATCACATCGGATGTTTAACCGGATGTCGAAAGGGGTTTTTAACACGAATGAAAAAACTGAAACCGCGAGACGAAGCCTAATTAAGCTGTTATTGACACATGTGGTTACTGTGCACCAATGTCTTGTGCACTGTAGCATGATAATAACTCTGGTGGGATCGAGTAGTAACATTTGGTCGACGTGCATGGAAATGGAATTGTTTCGGAACAGGATCGATCAAGCAGGCAGGATCAGCGAGAATCTGTGTACAGAATGGAGAATCTGGCAGCCGTGGCATGGTGCTCCGTGCACGCAGGCGTAGCCTCGCTAGCCGCCCTGCAGCCGTCGGCGAGTTTAGGAGTGTTCGGAAATTGCTCTTGCAAACACACCTACGGAGGTAAGGTTTGCAAAAGAAGAGCTTGGTGAATAATGGGAGCTACACGGCAGGCAATCTGCGGTCAATACTTATTTAGGCCCAGTTTAGTTCCCTAAAAACTTTTTCTAAAAACATCACATCGAATCTTTTGACATATATATAGAGCATTAAATATATATATATAAAAAGAAAAATTAATTGCACAGTTTACATGTAAATCGCGAGACGAATCTTTTGAGCCTAATTAGGCCATGATTAGACATAAGTGCTACAGTAACCGATATGTGCTAATGACGAATTAATTAGACTCAAAAGATTCGTCTCGCAATTTCCAGATGAGTTATGAAATTAGTTTTTTCATTCATGTCCGAAAACCCCTTCCGACGTTCGGTCAAACGTCCGATGTGACATCCAAAAATTTTCATTTCACGAACTAAACAAGCCCCTAACAGGGAATCCACGTAGTCCTCTTATTGTATTATTTTTTTACCCAACTCTTATTGTATTATTTGGAAATTGCTAAATTTCAATCACCTAAAATCTTATCTCTATCTATCTATATAGTGTCTATCAATCTTTCTAGTATCTATCTATATATCTATGTCTATCTATCTACAAAAGATACTAGCTCGAAAAGAAGCCGCCATGCTCTACGGGGTTTAGAAAAATTACCACAATAATTTAAAAATAAAATCTAAGCCGTGGATCATGTTAGGACCAAATTATAACAATGTGTGTTAATAGCAATAGTTGTATACAAGTCAATAGAAACTGAAGAAGATAGTTGTACATTAAATTCTAATCCTACTTTTAACATCTACGTATATAAAGTATAGCATATATAAAAATATGAGCTAATTGTCTAATTTAACTAGCTGCATAAAATCGCATCGGGATTTTCCCTTAGTTTGCAGTTAAATTTGCTTGTTGTAGAATTCATGCCAAGTTTCGTGACGATAATGGAGTCTTCTCTGGCTACGGTAACGACAACGACTATGACGCTACATTTAGAGTTTAGATCTGAGAGTTGGGGAGGGGTTGGAGGAGGGGAAAGAGGGGGTTTCACCGGACTTGGAGAGATGACCATGGATGACTTGCAAGAAAGACATGCGGTATGGGGGCATCTCGTAGTCGATTGGACGTACAAAGGAGCAAGGGGAGGAAGGAGGCTGGTTTTGTGGCGCTCTGCGCCTGCTGGGGCATCGAGGGGTGGGGGGCAAGAGCGGAGAGATCGAGAGGAGAGCACGTCGAATCTTGCAAGATCTAAGTCATGTAAAGTTTGACCGATCTTTTTCAGGTAACTAAAAATTAAACGATTTTATATTACCTTTTACATGATAAGCATTCATGCGCGCTCTTTTCTACATGTGCATGCTACCCTCGCCGCCTCGAGTGAATACCGTTTGACAAATTCAATATACAGAGAAAAGATGATCAATCCAATGAGTCTCACTAGTGTAATGTTAAAAGCGCATTCACACGTATGTGTAAGTTTAGACTTTACAGTCTTAAGGCATTCAACGAATATACTCCCTCCATCCCAGAGTTTGTAGCTACAACAGATGATTAGGACTACACCTCGAAAACTAAATTCAAATTTTAGCTTTGAGCTGTATTAATTCCTTTTTTTTATAGTGGATTTGAATTATTTTTATACGGTAGCTAGCAGTCAGATAAATTCAAATTTTAGCTTTGAGCTGTATTAATTCCTTTTTTTTATAGTGGATTTGAATTATTTTTATACGGTAGCTAGCAGTCAGATAAATTCAAATTTTAGCTTTGAGCTGTATTAATTCCTTTTTTTTATAGTGGATTTGAATTATTTTTATACGGTAGCTAGCAGTCAGATGAGATTAGCCGGTAAGTATTGTAGTTTTTATTTGTAAGTGATGAATTAAGGGCGAGTCTATATATATGTACGTAAAGATAGTTTGCTAGCCGGTGATTTGAGATTATGTTATATACGTAGGAGTAACTTAACTAATCTTGCCTGCTTTATGAGGTTTAAAAGTTGATTAGAGATAGATTTAGAATCTTAATTATATGGAAGTACCAAACTAACTTGAGATAAATGCACTGCAATCACGGTAAACACATGCCCTACGTCATGTGGGCCCTCTCCTCGTAATACATGCGCTGCATGTGCGGGCCGTGCTTTTTCTCATCGTGCCATGTGGCAAGTTGAGAGCGTGTTGAGGAAGCCACGTGACAGCTTGAGAGTGTTTTGAGGAAGTTTAATGGACTTTTAGTATATAATAGAAGATAGCTTATCACACCTATAATTCTTCCCACCACGGTGGGCATGTCGTTCAATGGATGATTAGTACATCATCTCGGAAAAATACATATAAAAGATTTACGACTACTAGTCTTGCTAAAGAGTACAACCTCACAATTTTAATTTTGATAAATAGCTTATCACACCTCTATTTCTTTTCACCACGGCGGGCTTGTCGCTTTTGGCCCCTTTGGGGGGATAAGCAAAAAAATTTTCCCTGAAGCACACAGTACAGTACAGGCTACAGCTGCAGCCTCAGCGCAAGTGGCCAAAGGCATCTTGGCTTTCTGTTTCCGCCGCACTCTCCCAAAAGGCTCCAACGCGGCCCGGTGCTTCCCCTCGTCTCGGCGTCCTGGCAGGTCGCCATCCAGGGGACGCGACGAATCACAATCTTCTTCTCCCTCTCATCCTCCTCTGGTAGTCCGGTGGCCCTGGCGTTTAGCGACTCCTAAAAAAAATCTGATACGAGAGTACTGGGGAAACCGATCTTCTGTGACGTTTCTAGACGACTAGACCGGGTTTGCGGGCTTGGGTTCATGGTTGACATGCTGCGAGCTAATTGGGCGTTCGATGCTGTCGAAGTTTGATTGGCAGGTGATCAGATTCGGCTTTGGATTTGGAGCGCGTCATGCCGTTTGCATCCTCAAAATCACTAATCCACCTCTTGTCATGCTTTCTCCTTCTTGGAATTACGTACGGGTACTCCGTACTCGGGGTAAAGCTGGATCTCTGCTCGTGGACCTGTGGTAATAATTTTATTTGCTACTAGGTGGTGAGGAAGATAGAAACGTGTGCACACCGGATCGTCGAGAGACTGCACAGGTACACTAAACATGAAAATTATCGCTAATATTGATGGTAAACGAGCGGTGGTTTCTAGTTTCTTGCGCTAGCATCGTGCGATAAATCAAACGTCCGTTTTCTTCTCTTTCTTACTCTAAGACGGACGGTCAAAATGTTGGATACGAAAACCTAACAATTAAGTCTTTTTTTTTTAAACGGAGGGAGTACTTTCTCACTAATCTAGCTCGGATTATGCTGATACGGATTGACTTTATAACCTGCTAACTAAAGTCTTATTATACCTGCTCTTACCATAGTCTTGTGTTCTGTAGCATGATAATCAATCTGGTGGGATCGAGTAGTAACATTTGGTCGACGTGCACGTGGAATTGTTTCGGAACAGGATCGATCAAGCAGGCAGGATCAGCGAGAATCTGTGTACAGAATGGAGAATCTGGCAGCCGTGGCATGGTGCTCCGTGCACGCAGGCGTAGCCTCGCTAGCCGCCCTGCAGCCGTCGGCGAGTTTCTCTGCTCCCCTGCTGTGCTGTCTGCGAGCGCTGCGCCCGAGGCCGCCCCGACACCGCTGAGTCGCTGACACCTCGCGCCAACCCTGGACCAAAGCACCGGCTGCACGAGCCGAACGTGTCCAGGGCTTTGGCTCGTACTCGTACTACTCCCAGTGCATCATTTAACTCGTCACAGCTTTGACAGGGAGCAGGCAACAGGAGTATGTGAATGTTCATCGATCTGCAGAATTCATCTAACCTGGACAAAGCTCACCTGTTACAGCTAGTACCTCTTCTTGCTACAGTAGCAATTTCCTGATGAACTTTGCAGTTGTTGAGGCCTTGTTTAGTTCAGCGTAAGGTTTGGATTTTGATTGAAATTGGAAATGATGTGACTGAAAAGTTGTGTATGTATGACAGGTTGATACGATAGAAAATGATTGAACTTTGGATCCAAACTTTGGATCTAAACACAGCCTCGAATTTCTATATAAAGAAGACTTGTAAACAAAAGGACTTATTGTGAGTTTGAGAGTAACAGAAGAGAGAGGTTTGGCAAGATCAATGAAAAGCACAGTACTCTACAGAATGGTTCTGAATTCTAGTCCAAGTGCATCCAATTGCACACCCTACTACACCCTACAGGTCAACTGGAAACTTTGAGCTGTTCTAAAGATTTCTTTCTCAGAATCTGGACGAACCAACAAGTCTACAATAGCGTGCACTTTTGTGCACTCCCAAGAGGGACAAAAATCCAGTAGCTATAGCAGCTACTAGTAGTAGAGAGTTGCTGGAACAATACACTGGACGGAGGGGGCGCCCAGCAGGAGCTGCTGGCTCTCAGTAATATATTGAGAGGGTGCGGTGATGTGACAACGCCATGTTCTGAACGCCACATGACCAGAGCCATAGATCGATGTCAATGCTCAGAAGCTGCCAAGAACACCAAGAGCAAGAGCAACGTTAGTTCCTATAGTTAAATTAAATAGCCGCATTGACTGCTTTATAGTATGCCTCAAACGTAGAATTACATGGATAAGGTGAGAAAATTCCTACTAGATGAATGTCTTGACCGTAAACTAAAGCAGAATGGTCAATTTTGCTCTTTTTCAATACTTAAAGAGTAAATATAATATAACCTTTTCTGATTGCTCATCAATGTAGCGGAGCGTGCAGTGACTAGGGGTGTGTTTGGTTGTCGGCCACACTTTACCACAACTAACGTTAGACAAGTTGTGGTAGCCACAAAAGTGTGGTGGAAAAATTGTTAGCCACAGTGTGGCAAAGTTGCCAAGAAAATTGACTCTATGACATATGGGGCATATGCTATTGAAAAAGTGTGGCAAACCACAACTGTGCCAGTAAACCAAACACATGCCTAACAAACTGCGGTAGCCAAAAAATGTGGTGTGGCAAAATGTGGCCATGAACAAAACACCCCCTCTTTGTATCTACCAAGAAATGGTATGAAAGTATTAGGTGATAGTGATTCAGATGTGCCTACCTGCTTTCCAAACTTCTTGTTGATGAGCTCTCTCATTTTTTCCACGGCATATACAGAACAAGCACGAATCTCCACTTCCTCTTCACTTCCAGGCACAATCTCACTGTTCGAATCAATTGAGCAAGATAAGTTGGAGCCATATTTCAGTATGCCAAGCTCCCTCAAGACAGCAGGAACAATATAGTCTGCAAATATGGTGATGGACTTGATGTCGTGGAACTCGCCATAGTTTTGTCCCTTAAAAGCACCCCACAGATCAGCAACAAATATCTGAGCTCTCTTATACAAGAAAACCTGGTGTCCTTTGTAAAGTGAATGATCCCGAAAACCTGCCAAAATTATATCTTAGAACAATTTATATCGCTGTACAGATGTGCTTACTGCCCATTGAAAATAGCAAAATGAAACAACGCAGTATGAACAGGTGAAAAGAATGGTGGAAATGTAAACATGCTAAGCTGGACTGCCTCTAGCAAAGAACTCCCTATTAGGCTAAGATGTGGATAGATTATGTAATTGTTTGGTGCAATGCTCAGGTGAGAGGTGGAACTTGGAAGCTGGAAGCAGACAATTTAATGCATTAGTCCTTATTTTCAAATAGACATTAAAAAGGAAATAATCATAATCATGATAAACCGGTCAGGTAATATAAACATCAATCTTCAATTCTACTCAAGCTTCTGCACCAAGCGAAATGAACCAAGAATCAAGGAATCAATGAGCACATTACTCAAATAAGTTCTAACCACTTGCTGGAACAATTTCATTTTAAAGATTCCAATCATCAGGCATTCAAGTAAACTAATAAAAAAAGAATGTCAAGAATAAAATGGCTGTAGTCAGAACAAAGATTTGCTCGACGAGGGACTTTTCTAAAAGGGAAATCAAAATGACTTTTAAAACAATCAATTGGACATGGCATCAGATGACATGTTTGAAACACAGCCTATGCAGGGGTGCATGGCCCACACAAGATTAAGCTACATGCCTGGAATGCTGCAAGTGCAACCTGACCACACCAACTCATTACTGTGTCCTCCCAGGTCCACAGTAGCGGGCCAAATCTGGATGCACAACCAGTGGTTGTACGGCCATTTCTCTAGTCCTGTTTCACTACCATACATCTCATTGGCCCATTGGACAAATGGCCCATCTACAGAACAATGCTATAATCCTCTCAGTAAATACAGCTCCCCTCGTCAGGGATATGGTGTCTTCAGGGGCATCTAAAAGCCTACAAGAAGTTCTCAAAAACCAAGCCTGCAACAGTTTAGATCAGACAGATCAACTGGGGTCAGATAGTATCTTCAATTTTTGTTTTCTCACTCTGTAATATAGCTGGACAAATCCTGGTTGGGACTCTTGGACTAGTTAAAACTAGTGCTACCAAGTAGAGGATAAGTGTAACGGAAGATTTACCAGGAAAATGACGGGTAATGAGTTCAATTAGAGTAGCAGCAGAGTTTCCAGCAGACTTCACTAGATTTGCAGCTTCACCTCCAAAGCTTCTTTCAAGTTCCATACCAACCTAAATGCATCCACCAGAATAAGAGATAATTTACAAATAAGAGATTCTTGGATGTAGCCATGTAGCCTATGCAATTGCTTGGCAACAAACCTATGGCAAAAATAATAACTATTATAGGAACATAATTAGATCCTATCAACAATCTCAAGATGATTCCAGAAACAACTAGATGACTAAATTCATCATAATAGAGATGGTGAGTGTCTTTACGCTTTTAGGTGATGACACTGACAAATTTCAAAATGCATGAAGCAGAATACAGGGTTCTAGAGAAAAAATTTTCAATGAACCAATTAAGTGCGACAGAACAGTACCTCATGAAGAAGCCGTACTCTTTCCTCCTCAATTGGCAGTGGGCGTGGCCAGTTCAGCAGTTGGCGGAGCTGAGGCCCTACGTTTTTTTTAGTTTATGAGATACTTACAGAGTATTCAAAATGCGTCTCAGCTAATAAAAAAAGAATACCTCCCACTGTCCCAAAATATAAGCACTTCTAGAGTCTTTCTGTGAGATTAAGGAGAGGTGAAACTAAAAGATATATTGTTGTGATTAGTTGAGATGATGAAGTAGGTGGAGAAGTTGCTATATTTTGGAACAGATCTTGAACGCTAGAAGTTGCTATATTTTGAGATGGAGGGCGTAACTTTTTTATGATAGAAGGATGTAGAGCGTGAATAAGGGTCCTGAGAAGATCTAAAGTTGCACCATATGCAGGCTATCATAATGTATAACTATTGATTCCATGTCACCACAACTGGTACAATAATCCCATATTTCAGTATACTGATGTCAATAAAAACCATAAAATATACTTGTTATATAATGCAAGATGTCCGTATAGACGAAAAGTTACCAGTGTAACTCTGGAGACGATCTGCATCAAGGGCTGTCTTATCTTTCTCTAAGGCTAACTTTAGTCCAGAAGCCAAATGGTCATAGCTCAGATCCTTATCTGTTTCAGTTACAAACATTATGATATTACTGATCATGGTTCTACAAGAAACAAACATAGAAATGAAAAAGGCTATACTGCAGCTTAATAGTAAGAACATCAATTTCAGGTCACTGGAAGCTAGTAGTAGCCTAGTACACCTATAATTCATGGAGATTACAGAAACACTAGTACACAATCTGGAAAGGCCATAGTTGATACAGGAGTAAAAGAATTGAAATCAGATAATGACAGTGGTTGATACCTGTTGGTCCTATTTTGTATATCCTTAGGTACGAGTGCGACTAACTTTTACATGTTCGAAACGATGCAGCATTGCTAGAACTTATACCTGGCCAGAAGCAGAAGTTCAGAGCATCCAGGACGAAGAGGTACTGGACAGTGAGGGGGCCATCGTCAAAATAGTGAATTCCTTCGAAGTCCCATTCAACTTTTGGAACATTTCCTTGGATTTTGTCCACCACCTTCTCGACCTCTGTAAGGGAAAAATTAATAAAAATACATGAGGATTGTACATGCGCTTTCCTTTGCAAAACAAAGGAAACATTAGCGTCAATTTGTAGGCACTAATCAAAAGCATTTGCTTCCCACACCAATGTGTGACGGGGGAGATTGTTGGGAATAGTCCCACATTGAAAGTTTAGGGGGAGTGGCACCAACTTAAAAAGGGGAGGGATCCCTCACCTCATGAGCTAGCTTTTGGGGTGTAGAAAGGCTTTCTCCCGGTTGGGCCAACGTCTCCCGGTTTTGGGCCATCAGGGTTTTGGGGTGGTTTGGTTGGGGGTGTGGCTCCGGTGGTCGCTGTCGGCTCGGGCTCTCGTTTCCAAGGGCCTCGGAGAAATTGCCGTTCGCGCGGCCCAGCGACTGGCTGTGGTGGTGCGCGGTGCGGACGGTCGGTCGGTCTGTCTGGTTTGACCCAACGGCCGCCCCAGCGAAATGACCGAACTGCCCCCCCAATTTAGGCTGTGTTTAGTTCAGCGCAAAGTTTGGATTTTGGTTGAAATTGGAGATGATGTGACTGAAAAGTTGTGTGTGTATGACAGGTTGATGTGATGGAAAAGGACTGAAGTTTGGATCCAAACTTTGGATCTAAACACAGCCTTAAGGGGTACGATGGAGAAGGTGGTGAGGTGACAGGTCCCTGGCCCAACTGAGCCCATGGCCCATTTAGAGCATGCCCAACATGGGATTGTAAGTTTAAGATTCATCGTAGAACTTGTTTTTTAAAGTCCATTGAAAGATAGGAACGGGCATCAGTTGTAGCAACAAGCTCAAATTAGAGTGGTAATCTGGACCCACTCGTCAAACACTCAATGACCATCAGCTTATAAGCTTTGATTCTCTTTTGCTTTATTATTTAGCTAGAAAAAATGGCCGTGCGTTACAACGGAATAAAAATAAATTACATTAAACAACAAATTTGCAAGGTTCCAATTTCTTCATGATTTAAACAAAGCATATCCTTTGCGTGGAATTACCCATTAACCTATTCAAAATAGTCTAAATCGGCTATGATATTAGCGCGACACCTGCGTGGTATCTTCAGTAAGCTGACACATAATACAGTCGCAAATTAAAGTCTGCATCAAATACTACAAAACATGACACATCAAAGAAATTATAGTTAGTTCACTTTAATTCTAACATACGCCATACATTAACTCCTCGACCCAATTCCATGTGATGTCAAACCAATCGATCAAATATAAGTATTTTAGCGAATGAATAAGAATAAAAGAAGATATCATGCTGAGCTTAACGGGTTCTCTCTTCCAGTTCACATGTGTCGAACCCTCCATCACTAAAAGAGCCCAGAAAACTGAAAGCACGTGCAAACAAATATAACTGCATATGGATTTGGACACTATTCATTGAAGTAAGATTCTATAATCATTTGACTTGAAAACTAATTCTTATTAAAATTTACCACTGTTTCGCCAAATAAAATTTGGAGTAGGCCTTTTACTGTTGAGCGTGCGTGGCTCACGTGCACGATATGGGCTCGAACTTGTGCGCAGGCGACCGCATGACCGATCTAGACGCGTATGTTCTGGGGAAAAGTACACGCAAGGTCCCTCAACTTGTTAGCCAGATACAAAATCGTCCCTCAACCGCAAAACCGGACATCCGGCGTCCCCCAACTTACAAAACCGGTCACAATAGGTCCCTCGGCAGTTTTCACCCTGGTTTTGTCCCACGTGGCGGCTGACTCAGCGTGGGACCCACGTGGGCCCCACATGTCAGTAAGCCATGTCAGCACCCTATCTCTCTTTCTCTATTTCTCTCCTTCCTCTCGCTCTCTGCTCTCGCACAGGCGGCGGCACGCGCGGCCGAAAGGTGGTGCGGCCGGCGACGGCGGCTCC